>OX421867.1:13100000-13700000 GCA_949127965.1 Pandemis corylana | reverse complement strand
TCTCTTCCAGTCAACCTTTGAGTGGATGAGAGGAGTATTATATTAGGGACGGACGAGTGAGTTAAGTCCATGTAACCAAAAGATATAACCTTCGGTATGTATCAAAAATTACTTAGAAAAATATGAATAAACCTTTATAGGACTCGTGGGCAAAAGGTCAAAAACCGAAAATCGTTGATTTGATTTTTTCTAAAGAACTTATCCAGTGGTGTTGTTAATTGTGTATACTCACGCTTACAGGTCGAAGGCAAAAAGCAATAGAAGAGCTATGCAATTGAGCAATGTAACAAAATTTTATACTTCCGTCCACTAATTTCTATACTCCGTCTTCACAATACTTGAAGCTTCTATTGTCCTCGTAACTTCTAGGTCTTCAACAGCATTCAAATAACATTACTCGTCCATAAGCTATAACGTGAACAGCTGAAGCACTTTACTGTCTCGCGAACGCCTGCTCGTCAGACATTGGCATTTACGACGGACGTTTCCGTGCCTCAATAGGTGCGTAAAGATCTGTATAGACCCATGGTTCAAACCAAGGAAATATTGAAACGACATACTACATAGTATAAAACAAAGTCGCTTTCTCTGTCCCTATTTCCCTATGGCCCTATGTACGACATTATCACTATCACTACATAGTATAAAACAAAGTCGCTTTCTCTGTCCCTATGTCCCTTTGTATGCTTACATCTTCAAAACTACACAATGGATTTTGATGCGGGTTTTTTAATAGATAGAGTGATTCAAAAGGAAGGTTTTTATGTATAATTTTACGCAGACGAAGTCGCGGGTAGAAACTAGTCACTACATAGTATAAAACAAAGTCGCTTTCGCTGTCCCTATGTCCCTTTGTATGCTTATATCTTCAAAACTACACAACGGATTTTGATGCGGTTTTTTTTAATAGATAAAGTGATTCAAGAGGAAGGTTTTTATGTATAATTCTACACAGACGAAGTCGCGGGCAGAAGCTAGTCATAGTATAAAACAAAGTCGCTTTTTCTGTCCCTATGTATGCTTATATCTTCAAAACTACACAACGGATTTTGATGCAGTTTTTTTAATAGATAGAGTGATTCAAGAGGAAGGTTTTCATGTATAATTCTACGCAGACGAAGTCGCGGGCAGAAGCTAGTAATACATTCAAACCTGTGGCGTCGCGTTCATAGAACTCGATTCCCACCGGCTTGCCTATTAAGGCAGTTGAGCTTTATTGTGCAGAATTAGAGGAAAAGGCTAGTGAAATTCTCTCCGGCTTGCCTTCTGGTATACTTGACGCCACGCCACTGATTTGTATGTATGTATGTATGTATGTATAACTCTTTATTGTACATAAAACACAAGAAAAAGATGAATACAGGATATCACACATGCACAAAGGCGAACTTATCCCTAAAAGGGATCCGAAGGGATCTGATTTATTCATAAATCGCGTCTTTATCCTTTACGGGGTAGACAAAGCCTAAAGTAACAACTTAAAGTTTACGTTTAGCATGATTGTATTGTGTGGTGGATAGTGATGGGTTAACCTAACATGATTCCTAAAGATTTTCGCCTCTCCCTTTATGGTCTTTTACGCGTGTGTATGTGGGTAACCCATCTCTATTTTGATTACCCTTTCCTATACGCCCACAATCATACTAAACGTGGTCTTTAGGTCTTGTTACCTTAGGCTCTGTCTACCCTGTAAGGGATAAAGACGTGATTATTGAAATATTTCAACAGGTCTGATTACTTTGATGAAACACTGAGGAGTTTAAAATCGTAATTTTTGATTCAGAAATATGTCGCCCCTTTGACGCAGTAGGTACTTCCATGCTGGTCTGGGAGCAAAGAAAAAACACAGAATACACTAGTTGCTTCTTTTCCCGCGTAGATGGTAAAAGCATTTTTTTTTGTTTTTTTTTTATATATATTAAAACCGACAAACGGGCATGCGGTGCACCTGATGGTAAGTGATCATTGCCGCCCATGGACAACTACAGCACCAATGGGACTGCTAGCGCGTTGCCGGCCTTGCAAGAAATGGTACACTCGCCTCTTGAAGGTACCCATGTCATAGCCAGTTGGAAAAACCCCAGCCGCCAGCCCTTTCCAAATTTTGCACGTACGGGGCAAGAAGGACCGCTTGAATCGCACGGTGTTGGAGCACCAACTGTCGAGGTGATGTTGGTGGAAACTACTTTTGCGTCGAGTAGTACGGTGATGGAACACATATCGAGGGAACACACACCATATTCAGACAAGAACTGTCAAAATGAACACGATGGCGATTGCGAGCGAGTTAGGTAATGCCTACAGCATGGAAGAGAAGGATTTTCACAGTGCCTTCAATCGTGCCTGAAATCGTAATTTCGTCAAACCGATGGTTCTAGGTGATTTACAGACCGCAAATGACCGCGAATCTAATCTATAAGCTCTCATCGGAACAGCCGAGACCGTGTTCTTGGTACATAGATAAAGCCCATTTGGAACGGGGTTCAGTTTAAAGCCTCAATGCCACGTTTATGATGGACGCGCGCCGAACAATACTGTGGGATTGCGAGCGCGATAAAATGGATTTATCTGCGATTTGCTCGGATTTATTGTTGGTTTGCCGCATGTGGAATTTGCAGGAAGGCTTGAGAGAGAAGCTACATGGTACGGTCTACCGAGGAACTCTCACCACCGTATGGTTAATGTCTATTGGCTTACAATATCAAAGATGGCTTCCACTTGAGAGTGAATGTGACGGTAATTTTGTTTCTGAAGTAGGAAATGTCGATAAACGGTAAAATTTCTCGAATATCCTACTAATACTTTGTGAGTGAGTGAGTGTGTATAGGTACTATCAAATGAATAGGTACTATCAATTGTGTCGTACAGACACATCATTCAAATAGATGACGCTTAGCGACAAAAAATCGCATAGTAACAAAAAAGGTCACGGATATTCTAGAAACAGGTAGAAAAATTCGAAGATTACCCATTAGATTATTATTATCGAAGATTAGGGTTATTATAGCACGCGTCACGGAATGACGAGGATCCGAGTTCGATTCCCGGCCATAGCTTTACTTTTCGGATTTTTCTATGTGTTCTAATTTTCACTGACATTTAGAAATTTGAGTGTGTATGTTTGTTCCTTCTTCACGCTTAAATGAGTGAACGGATTTGGATCACACTTGGAATGGAGATAGCCGGTACCCTATAAAAACACAGGGTACTTCTTATCTCTGAAAATCGCATAGTTCTCGCGGAATACAGATAAGCGAATTCTCTGCAGACAGTAACTCATAAATCACGGCAGGTATAGAAAATCCTTCATTTATTTCATAGGGACCAGTGGCGTAGCGTCAAGTATATCAGAAGGTAAGCCGAAGGGAATTCGAATAGCCTTTTGATCTAATTCTGCAAAATGAAGTGCCCAACTGCCTTAAAATAGGTAAGCCGGTAGGAATCTATTCTGCGGGTGGTAGGGCCTTGTGCAAGGTCCGTCCGGATCGCTACCACCATCTTACTCGCTAATCCTGCCGCTCAGTAGCAGTGCTTGCACTGCTGTGTTCCGGTGTGGAGAATAAGACAGCCTGGGAAATTACGGGCACAAGAGGCATTGCATCTTAGTCCTCTAGGTTGGCAACGCATCTGCAATCCTTCCGGGGTTGCGGGTGTCTATGGGCAGTGGTGATCACTTACCATCAGGTGACCCACTTGCTCGTTTGTCTTCCTGTTCATATATAAAAAAAAATAGTAGTCAATTAGTGTAAATGGTCCCATGATATTAATTATTTATTTCTTTTGAATACTTTGAGTCGTTTCATTAATGATTATGCCTTCATTAATCTATTATTAATGGATGATTTATATCGCTCCTTCTTGGGCGCCGCGCTTCATTTGACATTTAACTTAGTTCTTTATACCCTGTCAATTACCGCAAAACGTAGAATTTCTTCTTCTATTACTATTATTGTCAGCCTTCCGGTTCCCACCTGCATTGGAATTGCATAGTTTACATATTTCTTCAGTAGATATTTACTTATCAATTACTTACGTTTGTTTCCCTTTAAAAGGATCAGCGACGGTTTGTCATACAAACGGTGACTACGGTTTTAACTAGTTTAACTAACTAACTTAGTTTCTTGCGGCGCATTCTTCTTGGCAATGATGGTCTTTCCGAATGCGCTGGTAGTTTCAAGGAGACATGTAAAAGAGCCCTTGGCGGCCAATTTGCAAAAATAAATTGTCATTTTCATTCATTTTCATTTTCAAACTACCTAACTTCGAAGAATTTTCGTTATGTCAGTCGACGCAAAAGCTAGATTAGTACATTTAGGTCATTGTATCCCCCGTCTTGATGTTTTTATACAAATCCAATCTCAACCATTTTCTGTTTGACAACCAACAGCTAGGTATCAATGAATCAAGAATTTTACTCCTCTATTTTTGTATTTCTGTTCACCACAACTCTCAAAGTTCTCTTAGTAAAAAAAATACATAAAGGTAGGTACGGATAGGAAAATTCGAAAGGGTTAAAACACGCATCGCGGAATGATGTTCATTCCCGGCCATAGCTCTACTTTTCGGATTTTCAGTATTGTTTAGAAATGCCAATAGGTATTGTAAAATGCCTGCTATTGTTTGTGTAGTCTGGTTTACTTTGGTTCTGGTCGAAAACAATCTTAAATTTAAATTACAGACCAAAAAAATACGACGAATAGCATAACTTCAAAAGTTTCTTCGCTTTTTGCCACTGTGTACCTAGCTATTTGTACCATGACGCAACGTCCTTTGGTCCTATTAAATCTGCTCTTGTTTCGTTCAAAATAGAAATGTGTACCACCAAATACAGAAAGCGGTAATGTAAAATACGTGCGCTGATTCACTGTTCACCACTTTGACCTTATGCGTACACAGTTTGTCATGTACTAAGTAAACAGGGCCGTTTTATTTGTCCTTATCGTGTTACGTTTACAGTGTCTGTCAATTTAATTAGTCATTTGGTGAAGTACTGGAGGAATGTTTTTTTTTTAAATGCCTACTATAGTTTGTGAGCTCTTAAAATGCTATTCGGGTTGGGACCATAGGGTGACATATCATGTGAACCACATCTCCGTTTGTCGGTCTATCCTACTAATATTATAAACGCGAAAGTTTGTAAGGATAGATGGATGGATGTTTGTTTGTTTTTATTTTATATATAAGAGGGGGCAAACAAGCAGACGGGTCACCTGATGGAAAGTAATCACCATCGCCCAGGGACACCTGCAAGACTTGGGGAATCACAGGTGCGTAGGGTTTGTTACTCTTTCACGCCAGAACGGCTGGACAGATCTAGATGAAATTTGAAACATAGATAGATTATAATCTGGAATAACGCATAGGCTACTTTTTATCCCGGAACATTGCGTAATTCCTGCGGGATAGCGATAAATGAATTCTATGCAGACAAAGTTGCGGGCAACAGCTAGTATATATATATAAAAATGAAGTGTTGCAGTCCGTATGTTGTCTGTCAACCATGCTATTCTATAGGCACAGATGTGCGACCCATGTGTAGCACTTAAGTTCTAATTGCATTAGCATTACAAAGTTTACATCACCTGTCTAGAACTGCCATGAGGGCAGTATTTTAATGCAGGCAGGGAAGGCAAAATGTCAGCCAGCCGGTGCGATAGATTCCCGGCGGCCAGTTTACTAAATAAACACCTTGTCTAATGTTAATGTTCCAAAGCGTCTCGATGTCGACTTACGTTTCGCAGTAGTGTTCTGCTAGATCCCGTGGTTTTTCGTAGGCGAATGTCAATTCCTTACATACGTGAATCTACATAAATCACATCTTTATCCCTTACGGGGTCTACCCCCAAGGTAACAAGAGCTAAAGGCCACGTTTAGCAGAATTCTGGGCGTATAGGAAAGGCGAATCAAAATAGCGATGAGTTGCTTGCTAGCCGCATCCCCTGTAAAATAATTCCTACGATTTTCGCTCATTCCTCGACGGGCTTTTTCCATCTACGCGGGAATAGAAGCCACTGGAACATTCTAAGTTTTTTCTTCGCTCCCAGACCAGATGGAAGAACTTAAATAGGTTCGAATAGCTCCTTTAAATATACAAGGCGTCTTATTGATCTTGATTGTGGGCGTATAGGTGGAAGGGGGATAATAGTGATGGGTTGCTAGCCACATCGCGTATAACTGATTTCTATGTTTGTCAATTCCTTACAATTTCAAAACATTCTAGTAGCGATGTCTTCAGTCGAAAGTGACTTTGTCTACTGTCTAGCCTCATTTGACGTGCCGACTTGAAGAATATCGTGTTGAATAAATAAAGATCATGGGACAACACTGGGAGGCCTGTGCCCAACAGTGGGATGTATTGAGGCTGGAGATGATGAGACAATTGGACTTATGGATCTAGTTCCAAATTAAGCAAAGCTTGTACTATGAGTACCGCAACACACGGTCAATAACTTTAATTGTTGGGCATACATCGTTGAACGTGATATGATTGCTAATTAGCGTTTAAAATTTTGTATTTTTCTCTCCTTTAAAAGGCAAAGGGGTTTGTGCCCAGGCAACCACATCAAATTATATTGCATTATGTTTGTTTTTATTATTGTATTGTTTATATATTTATCTTTTAATGTATGCATCACCCGATGACCCCAATGGAAGACCAGCGCTGGTTGTAAGACCGGCAAATGCTGAGTTGTAACCAATTTGTGGCTATCCATTTTTCTGCAGTTTTTTATGTTTTTTTTAACTACCTTTTTGACTGCCTTAAATAAACTTTTTCTTTCTTTCACGTTTAGCAGCTTCTTTCGTCAACTTTAGCAGTTTAAAAGTTCCATAGTGGTTCAACTATTAAAGTTGTTGATCAAATTTATGTGTACGTAACTTAAATACATACTTAAATACGTTTGAAACATCAGAAACTGTACTTAAAATACAAGTATTTTTATACCTAATGTCTGCCTGGAATGGAACCCGTTACGTCTAGCTTCTTAGTTTGTTTCACTTCATGTCAGCTGTAGTTAAACACACGTCCCCATTCATTGAAAAACTTTTTTTACCACTTAAAGTTCCCAGAGCAAGTAAAAACTAGTCCATCACCACTCAAACACTACAGACGCCACGAGTACTTATAACAAGAGACGGCAATAGTCTTCTCGCTGCAAAAAATATGACAAGCCATAGGAAATGTGCAGGTGTTCAAAACAAAAAAGTTTATTTTTCAATACCAGGACTTTTTGAAATATGGTTATTGCCGAAAATAATTTTCCAAATTTTTAGTTTAACCTCATTAAAAGCTAAATTGTTTTCATTGTTTAAGGATAATCATTAATTAAGCATTGTACCTGTTTCTATTTCAAACGCAACGCCATCTACCGCATCTACCATTGCTATTTACCTACCGATGTTTACTTTATCATTGTTATGGCACTCCAGGTCTACACTTCTATCTTAAATAGTGTGTTTAACTGTGACTGTTTGTTGCCTAAATAAAAAAATACACGAATTCTGCTTAACCACTAATGCAATTAACAAACTAAATTTAAAATAAATTCAAAACATCTATTTTCTGGAATGTAAAGGTTCTCCAAGTACCTTATTCTAAAGGCGAGATAGTCATAGTCACGCATAGAATTGTAATGAGAATCGAACGCGTTCGCATTGCGATCTCAAGTGATTAAATACTATTGGCAGCGCGTGTTAGTCGCCAAAACGTGGAGCAAGATTGTTTACTCCAGTCGTAAATACTTTATGTTTACACGTCAAAGACTGCTACGCCACAAGCAGTTCCTACTAGCGTTACTACAAGGCTTACTTTAATAGCACAAACAATTACACAGGCTTCATTTGGTCTCTGCTCGACAGACGAAGCCAGTAATTTTACTTCGCTACCCCAGGCGGATCATTAAATTCCCCAACCCAACCATCCAAGCGTGATCCAACCAGTACACCTTGCCTCGAACATCGTAAAGTTGGCATTAAGTTGGTTATCCGTGGTATAGTGAGGTCGGATGCCGCGGGCTGTAATATTTTTTGTAAGGATAATTATTTTTTAATGATTCCTTAGCAGCATCGAAATTACGGGTTTAGACGTAAATTTGGCGAGCTAACGACATTAAGAAATGCGGTATTGTCACGACATGCCATTTTAGAAGACGCTTTTGTCACTGATGTTTGTCTCGCATGTTGTTTAGTAGACTCTCTTCGATAGCTTAAAAATTGGACTGACCTTTTGAAGATCCGAAGGTGCTTCAACTACTTCTGGATCTACTAGAATTCACGAAGAAGTCATTTGGTTTTTTTATCTCGATGTAAGCTGTAAGGTGCGCGCGTTCCCGTTAACTGGCAGTTGGCAAGTGACAGCTGTCATATTGTGTTTTGATTTGAAGAGATTGATTCAACCAAAAGAAGATAAAAAAAGGGAAACACGCTGTGTTTGTGCTAGTTGCAATAGCAATACATAAGTACGGAACAGATGTAAATAGTTTGCCATCATCGTATAGGCGGCCCGAACCTTCTTGTGTTCTTGCTGGTACTCTTACTGGTAGTACTCCTGTTGTTCTCTGTTATCATTGGTCAGAATCACTGGCTGTGCGTGCAGCAACCAATCAGCGTGTGATATTATCTGTCATTCCTCTAATGGTCGCGTGATTAGGTTGAAGTCAGTCTTTTCTAAAGCAATCAGAAAATAACTTCAATTTGATTTTGTTCTGTACTGGTCTTGATTGTTCGTCACTTACAACGTTAATAATAATAAATAATACAGCACATCAATACGACGTCTTAAATAGTACAATGTTAGTAAGATAATCTATAAGTACTTAATTGAACCCATTCTAAAAATTCTTTCACTAATTTAAAGCTATCCCTGGAACCTACAAGTTTCCCACAGAAAACGTCTAAGATTTGTTTGATTCATTGTGTACCACCCTAATTTCGAAAATAGAACCCCTCGAAACTTTCTATCAAATCAATTATTTCAGTCGTATTTAAATTAGCATCATTATAATCAGATTACCCTACTTTCTTATGAATTTGCAAATAACCTGCACCACCAAAATTATAAAGCAATTTCCTTGGCCAACCGTGTGCCCTTCGGTAGCATCCAAAATTACCATAATAAGAACAAAAAACGTATGCCCGTCCTTTTCTTCCGTGTGAGAACGGTTGCGTGCGAGGGGGAGGCGATTTCGCCTTATTTGCATGCGTGCGAGCACGTAAGCTTTAGTGATGCTCGAGTAAAAAACATCGATAAAAATAATCGTTAACATTGTTGACTAAACTTGTTTGCAACTTTTGCAAGTAAATTAACAAATCTTACTGTGTAATTCTTCCATGCTGGTCTGGGAGTACAGAAAAAACATAGAATTTACCAGTTGCTTCTCTTCCCGCACAGATGGTTAAAGCCCATCAAAGGGAATGGGCGAAAGTCTTAGGAATCATGTTATAGGCGATGCGGCTAGCAACCCATCATTATTTTGATTTCCCTTTCCACCTTGCCCTTAATCATGTTAAACGTGGCCTTAAGCTTTGTCTACTTAGGCTTTGTCTACCCTGTAAGGGATAAAGACGTGATTATGTGCATGTATGTACTGTGTAATGGTGTAAGTGCAATGTAAGAACCTACAAAAAAGTGTCTAGAATAGTAAACAATTGGTTTAGAATGAAAAGGGTTGTATTTTTACACTAAATTAGATCTTTTCACAACAAATTCAACAAAAGAACAAGAATATCGATATTTCGATAGATATTATCGACAACCCCTACTAGGACATAATAAGGTGTTTTGTAAATGCTATAACGGTTACAAGCTGCCTTGGCTCCTAATATATTTGCAGTGCATCTGCTAGATTATGATAGAAACTTATGAATAAAATATATCCTAGTAGCGTGTGTGGGCTATGAATTATATTTATCATAATCTGAATTATATATATGCAATTTTCCGGGATAAAAACGGTTCTATGTCCTTCCGTGGGACTAAAACTAGCTATGTAACAAATTTCATTGAAATCGGTTCAGTGGTTTAGGCGTGAAAGCGTAACAGATAGACAGAGTTACTTTCACATTTATAATATTTGTAGGGTTTAAAGCAGCCGAGCTTTAGACCAAATAAAAGTTAAGACAGAATTCTGCGCGGCAAAGTCTGTTCTAACTACGCCTTGGTGCGTGCGCACCGTCGCTCAACCAGTTTGATTGCGTTTGTGTGCGTGAAAGTGTACGAACACGCTAAGGCGTAGTTTCAACCGGCCTCACGTGGCCGTTCGCGGGACTCCGTCTTGACTTGTTATTTGGTCAAAGAGCGGAGCGTAAACCTGTCTGATCGACCAATCAAATGCTAAATACGTAACTACATACATACCTAAATCAAGTCTTTGTCCCTTACGGGGGAGACAGAACCTTAGGCTACATTTTGTCCCGATATTCCCGCGATTTAATCACTAGATTAGATCTAAGAAATAACAGTGAGTGCGTGTGTCGACGTTAGCAAAATTTAAATCTCGAGTTTTCAACAAACAATCTTAATTAACCATTGATATCGTAATGTAAAAACCTTCACGGCCGATGATCTAATAGAAACAACTCGCAGGTAGGTGGATCAGGGTCAATCTGTTTTTTGTTGCCGAAAGTAGTACCCGATCCAATGCCAAAATAAAAACACCATCAATCACTATGATAACGTTGATAGCTTAAAATATGCACGAGAATTCAGGACACTCCAGTATAAAAGTACATATGCGACCTAAGACTCAGTAGACTATAATGTAAAAATACTTTGGCGACCTTAAACTCAGTGTAGTCCAGTGTAAAAATACTTATGCGACCTTAGACTCAGTGTAGTACTTTGTAAAAATACTTAGGCGACCTGAGACTCATTGCAGTCCATTGTAAAAATACTTAGGCGACCTGAGACTCATTGCAGTCCAGCGCAGAAATACTTAGGCGATCTTAGACTGAGTGCAGTCCAGTGCAAAAATACTTTTATGACTCAAACACCCCATCACCCTGACTGACTGTGTTTTACTTTAATACAAGTCCATCGTTTCGAGAATTGAACAACTTTCTCGAGTAACCAGTTGACATCTTGATCATATCAGTTCATATTATGTTTACGTTTCATATCAATAAAACCGAAATATCTCAATCCACAAATGTCCAACAAAGGTGCAGCGAATACCGGTTATTTTTTACGACAGTCGTATAACTCGGGACATTAGCATAGTCGTTAACGGCATCAGATTAATTTTAAAAATTATTCTTGAGTAAAAGTAGAGATAAGCAAACGTTCGTAACCTCAGACCACATGGGCGCCTGGAACACGTAACGCGTATAGGAATGAGGTAGAACAGCCTATGCGCTAGTACTGAGGCGCAATTTTACCGTCTGTCTTAATTCCATGCCTAAACACACCAGCGCAAAGATTTGAGAGTAAGATGGTGGTGGCAATCAGTAGGCTTATTACCTAACTCGCTCGCAATCGCCATCGTGTTCATTTTGACAGTTCTTGTATGAATGTGACAGCTAGCTGATTCCGAGGCCAATTGTCAGCCCATACATGAACTGTCAAAATGAACACGATGGCGATTGCGAGCGAGTTGGTAATAAGCCTACAGGACGGACCTTGCGGGATGTTTGGATAAAATTAATATTTACTATACGAAATAATTCTCTCTCGCTTAACTAAGAGTGTCGTTCTGAATATGCAGCGAGAACGACCGCTCCTGAATATTTACGAACAGCATAAAGACGATAGATGAGAGAAAGAAAGAAAGAAGACATTTATTCCTTTTTGCAAGACACACAAATATAAGAGAATATACACACATTTATAGAAAATAAACAGGAAAAGTAAACACAGACATGAAAAACAGATCGTCAGCGTTGTGTGTGTCTTCGCAAAAGTGAAACGGTCGCTGGCTCAGGTGTTAGACACCTGCAGCACTGATTTTCAGCCAGAACCGTCTGTGACTCACGAAACGATACACAGATAAAATATACTACATAATCCATAAACTTCTACGTAAACAAAGCAATAAATAGATAGAACCCGAATACATAAATTAATTAAATAATTTAGAATAAACAAAAACTTAGAAGGAAGGAAAATTAAATTGTTCAAAAGCAACAGGCTGGCATATCAAAGTGCAAAGTGCTGGAGGACTATTGTAAGGATTTTTGGAGCGTCATTAAGTGATCCTTCAGCTTGCGCTTGAAGGTGTAACTACTTGACGCTCCTTGGATAGGGGGAGGAATATCATTCCAGCACTTGGACGCCGCAAACTTGAAACTGCCTCGAAATGCCGCAGTCCGATGCTTAGGTACGAGAACCACATGAGAGCGATCAAGGCCTTACTTAGTGCAATACCTACTTAGTTCCGTCGCTCACTCAAACTGTTCTTAGTATGTAAAAATGGCTTTATAACCAGTATCAAAGTAGAAATAGTATAAAATTAAGTATCTTCCATTAGAGCCTTTTAGTTTTATATTCACTAAACCTTAATGTCCGCTTCCACTGATCATAAAAACGAACAGTTATCAGACTCGGATTCTCAATTCGCATTGTTAAATAAACGGTTTGATTTGGAACTTGTATGCTAATAAATGTACATAAATTACGTCTTTTTCCCTTACGGTAGACAGAGCCTAGGGTCACGTTTAGCATGATTGTGGGTGTATAGGTGGAAAGGGGAATGAAATTAGTGATGGGTTGCTGGCATCGCCTATAACATGATTCCTAGACTTTCGCCCATTCCCTCGATGGGCTTTTACTATCTGCGCGGGAAGAGAAGCAACTGTTAAATTCTATGTTTTTTCTGTACTCCCAGACCAGCATGGAAGATATATTATAGATAGACTATATTTTACATCAAAAAATCATAGCCATCCGTTGATTGGAACACATTATTTTCTGCAAACTTATTACATTTTATAATGCACTATAAATCGACGCACAATAGCGCGCATGCGTCGATAGCATCGATAATTGCGTGCTTTGATGTATAGATCGCAATTAACTGCGCAAACATTAAAGCTACCTGCGTAGATCGCTATCTGCGCGCGCGGCTTGATTTCAGACTGTAGGTCTGCGATAAAATTTAGGTTTGCGATAGTTTTCAATACCCAGCTTTTATCCGTAATTTTGTTTGTGTAAAATTATAATATAGCTACCGTTAGAAAACTACGCAATATGCTACGTGCCAAATTTTAACTTACGCCGTTCGTATGTAAATTAGTGACAAACATATAAACTTCACAATTTCTTATCTAAACCACTTTATCTCATCATCTCAAGGCTATGTACGTCCTACTTGCTAGGAGCAGGCCTCTTCTCAAAACAAAAAGTCTTGGGCTATAATGTCTACTCTAAATTGGGAACTGCGCACACAATTGAGCTGCTCCGCAGGTGTGTGCAGGTTTCCTCATAAGGTTTTCCTTCACCAAAAATTTCGCACTTTAATTTCGCAAAATTCAGAGTTGACCCACAATCTGCCTAAGAAGCCACAGATCAAACCTCTTGAGCTATCACGACTTTCTCCTAAACCATAAGCAACAAAATACAACTAAAAATCTAGATAATTTCATCAAAATTTTGTAAAGTCCACAAACTAAATCTGCCAAGTGTTTTAACACGCAGTTGTCCAAGATCCCGTTAAGCCTGTGTTATCCCGAGTGCCCAATTAAACGGTAAATCACGAACTAGATGAGGCAAATAAACCGTAATAAGCTACAGCAGATTGCGGGGTAATGACAGGCTAGGCTGGATCGAGGGCTGCCAGATAGATAGGGCTTTATCAGACCCTAGGGATAACAACAATACACAGGAAGAACCGAGAACAATTAAATTACATCTCCATTCTATAAACTGTGTCCAATGGTGGGTCACACAGGTGTTATAAAATGTTGTAAAATGTTACAAAACGCAATCAAATACACTAACGCTTCATAACGTTTTGTTACGACCTGTAACGTTTTTAAGCAATTTGTGATTTTTATAACGTTATACAACACTTTATAACGCAAGTATAATCTGGGACAAAAAAGGCAAACTAGCAAGTGCGTCACCCGATTTAAGTGAAAACCATCATCCATGGACACCCGCTACACTAGAGGAGTAGTTAGTTCCACTGGGAGTTATTAATTTTAAGTGTGCAATAAATTGTTACTAGAGCTTTAGAACCAATCACTTTAACTACAAAACTATGCTAAACCGAATACACTCCCTTGTGGCAACCCTAGCGTCAACAACTTCAGCAATCCTGTTGCTTTGTATTTTCTGTATTTTGTCGACGTAATTTGGTGCAACTCTATTGTCGATACCGGTGCAGTCATTTCAGAAAGTTCAATATTTATTCCTATTGAAAAACATTTTGATGTAACGTCTACTTTATCACCTTCTAATAAGTCAAGTGAAAGTGTGATAAAAACTTTAGGTTATTGCAATCGTCAATTACTCATCATCATAACAAAATCATCAAAACAAAACCTTACCTTCATTTTCCGTCAAAACTATTCCAGAACACAACCAAAATGTCGGCAACGGCGACACGCCATGTCAAATCCTCAAACTCAGCCAACATCTTGATGTGCAAACAATGGTGGAAGGTCTGTTGGATGTACGGAGACCAAGAAAAATACTACCGACAACTCTACGGAAGAAGAAAGATGAACAACATCAACAAGAACTTCATCAACTTCGATCTGACAGATGTTCAGCGCCCAGGCGCTCAAATAACAGAACTAACTGACGATTTCTTCGAAGACACAACTCAAGAACCAGCCCCAGATGAAACCGAGAACGTAACCGATGACAACAAAGCAGAATACACTTTCGGAATCGAATCAGAACCTATATACGGCATCAAAACGTGGCAGAAAGACCAAAGACGGCAACCCATCCAACACAACTACGAAGTCGATTTAGATAGCATTATAAGCACTAGCCTAACCTCTAGTAGTATTAAAAGCATGTTAGAGAACGGTCTACCTCAAACAAAGATCATAGACTCCAATGAAGAATTAATTCAAAATGGCAATGTTTTCGGAAAGTCGTCAAAAGTAGTTTCGAGGACAAAGAAAGGTGCGATAGTCACTGAGGCTACTGAGATTTCTACTGATGGGAAGACTACAGCTAATTTGAAGTTTGAGAGGTCTACGGTGAAGACGGGGCCAAATAAGGTGAAGGAGATACTGCAGCCGTTGCGGGAGGATGCTGTGTTGAAGGAGTGCGAGAGGAGGAAGTGTGTGGGAGACAGACTAACCACCACGACCACGACGCTAGTGACGGTGTCGCAGACCTCAGTGACCAGCTGCAACGAGTGAGTAGTTCTTTGTTTAAGCACTTTTGTTACATTAATCACGTCTTTATCCCTTACGGGGTATACCGAGGCCAAAGTAACAAGACTTCCACCTGGCCCCTAATCACGCTAAACGTGGCCTTTAGGTCTTGTTACGCTAGGCTAAGTCTACCCCGTAACGAATAAAGACTAGATTTATGTACGTATGTACTACGCTTTCTGTGCATCATTCGCAATACGCCTTGTTTTTCTAACAACACAGCTGCTAATTCAAACTTAAGTTCTTCCCAGTAACCATCAAAACACTCAACTCTCACAGACGTTATTTCTTTGCCCGTTTATGTGCCAATAAACTTTCTTTGATGCCGTCATACGGCATTGTGCCAGCCGCCATGTTTCTTGGAATTTCACAACTTGCGGTTTGCAGGTCGATGCGAATGGTAAAAGTTATAGGGGTAATTGCAAGGTAGCTTGCAGAGGGCTGCCAAGTATTTTGCAAATGCAAGTGAAGATTTTTATTACTTTAGTTCAGTGCTTTTTATATTCTGCGATGACTGCACAGCATTACTGGGTTCAAACTAAACGAAGATTCAAAATTCAGAATTTAGGTAGGACGTTTACTGTTGGACATAGGCCTCCTCCTACACAATGACAAACTTAAGAGAGATATAATAGGGCAGATCATTTACCAAATAAAGAAAAAATTCCCAATGTAAAGCGTCAAAACATTGTATTCACCACCATGAAAATGAAAATGGTACCCTCACCTGGGCACCGATTTTTGAGAACACATGTGTGAAGATACCACTCGAAAGTGGTGAAAAATTGTGCTGAATTTGTAACACGTGTAGCGTAGAAGATAATCACAGCTCTC
Source organism: Pandemis corylana (assembly GCA_949127965.1). Taxonomy (NCBI): domain Eukaryota; kingdom Metazoa; phylum Arthropoda; class Insecta; order Lepidoptera; family Tortricidae; genus Pandemis; species Pandemis corylana. The sequence continues at coordinate 13,683,839 of OX421867.1, read as the reverse complement.
ATTAATCTTGTGAACTAGTCAAAACTTTGGTTAGAGCTGTATTTTTGGAGATATAAGCTGATTTATACCACTTTCGAGTGATGTAGTTTCAAAAATCGGGCCCCTGGTAAACATGCCTATATTATTCCTTTAGGACAACCGTACAATACCATTATCTGGTACTCTTAATCCTATCCCATTCCAGAATCCCCCAAACTAGCGACTGTCAAAAGTATATCGCCTTTGCCGCCAAAACCCAATTAGAAAGTGTTGCAAGCAGGCAGAACGATTATTTGAGGTAATGTTATCCTTGTTGGCACATGAATTGAACCTAGCACTACCTACCTACTTCTATCGAGGTAACTTTTCTATAATTGGCAGTTGACCTGCCTATCTGCCCTAAGTTTGTCGTAGGCATTAGTTATTTGGCAGCCTGTATTTTATAAACGTTCTGAAACGGAACATACAACTGTGTTATTTTCGACACAGTCGTATCAAATTAGGATAAATTTATTCAAATTGGCAAAATTATGTTTCGAGAAGAATCATTTCGCCAAAAACCTGGCGGCGATTATAATATAATTTTAGTTCGATGTAACCATTTTAGGGTGTTCTGCGTCGCACGGCTTGTCATTATGGTGTTATAGTTTCATTATATTAACATATTAATCACAAATTAAGGGAAGGTTACGTTTACGGTGAATAAATGCTAATTAAGTTAATTATTGCCAAATTACGCAACATTTGTAAAAATCTGAGATATTCATACATACATAAATAACGTATTTATCCCTAGGTAGACAGAACCCAAAGTAACAAGACCTAAAGGCCACGTTTAGCATAATTGTTGGCGTACAGGTGGAAAAGGGAATCAAAATAGTGATGGGTTGCTAGCCGCATCGCCTATACAATGATTCCTAAGATTTGTGTCTAAATTGGAGAAATTCGGTATTAATAAATATAAAAGCTGACTCGTGAAAACTTAAAGAATAAACAAAGAAAAATGGTAAAAACCAAAAAAAGTGACCACAATTTAAGTATTTAAATAACACGGACTGAGAGAATATTGGTACAAAATTTCGTGTCCCTCAAGCCTTAGCTCTTGACATTCCGGGATTGCGTGCGTGAATCCATTCTGTGGGAATATTGGGATAAAAAGTAGCTAATGTATATTCTAGAGATTTATCTGTTTGCATCCCAAATTGACCATTCTCTGTCTGCAATATTCTGTACCTACCTAACGTAATAATTTAATTAAGTGTAATGTAATAATTTCGTGTCAAATTTAAATCTATAGCTGTTGGAGTAAAAAAAGAAACAAATAACAATTAGTTTTTTTTTCATTTTTATTGCAAAACCAATGATACAAAATTCGCAAATAATCGATCATCAATCTTATTCTGATCACTTCCCTCGTGATCAATCAAATCATTCGATTTAAATCGCAATTCCCTTCAATCAAAATAACTTCAAACCGTTGCAATAAATTTGCAGGAAGCTTGCTACAAACGGTAGCAGATACCAGATACGATCTTGTCCTGGCCGGCGCGCCGCCATCTTTCTTTTTTCTTTTTTAATGCAGCGTGTTCATGGCCAGTGTTAAATTGCTCGGAGTTTATCCGATATTCGATTACATCTTTAAAGCTGGCTACAGAGGCGCAAGCCTGACAAACGCGTGTGAACAAGTCATTTGTTCTATTAACCTTCGATGAACCTTACACTGACTACAAAGTCAAAGGGATGTTCGAGATTAATTCATCATTATTTAGCTTCTGACCGCGACTTCGTCTGCGTAGAATTATACATATTATTATAAACCTTCCTCTTGAATCACTCTATCTATTAAAAACAAAACGCATCAAAATCCGTTGCGTAGTTTTAAAGATCTAAGCATACATAGGGACAGACAGAGGAAAACGACTTTGTTTTATACTAGACTAGCTTCTGCCCGCGACTTCGTCTGCGTAGAATTATACATAAAAACTTTCCTCTTGAATCACTTTATCTATTTAAAAACCGCATCAAAATCCGTTGTGTAGTTTTGAAGATATAAGCATACATAGGGACAGACAGAGGAAAAAATTGGTGTTTAGTGGTATGCGTTTCTCACTTGTTGATTCATTAAAGGGGGTCATTTAGTGATCAGTGAGAAAGAGAAAAGGCTCGCGTGGTCGCGTGCTAATCCTTCTCCCTCTTTCTCCCGGTAGATGTTCGTATGTAGCCAGCTTTAATTTTGTAATTTAAAGGAAGATGTTTAATGCGGGCTCGATTGATAATTTTAATCGATTGTTTTGTCGCGGCTGCGTTTTAATCGATTGCGATTTTTTAGTCTAGAAAAACTAAAAAAACTTTTTTTTTACGAACGCCATAAAATTTCGCTCTAGCCAGTTAAGTACAATTATTATGTGAATAATTTTAAGTTACTTAAATTATTTGTGGTCTTAATCCAAAAATTATTATACCTAATTACACATAAACGGATAACTCACGTATAAAAAGTCGAGTGATGCTCGACATGTTTATGTGTAATTATGATTAAGTCTCACTGTAGTTTCATGTTGAAAATTATTATACCTACTAAGTAAATTTCTAAACGACACTGAAAATTAGAACAGAAAAATCCGAAAAGTAAAGCTACGGCCGGGAATCGAACCCGGATCGTCGTCATTCTACACAACCCAGAGCAGGTAACCTGCTACGTTACTTTTCGGATTTTTCTATTCTAATTTTCCAATAAATTTAATTTCTAGCGGTAAAACCGTAAAAGTAAACATAAAAAATCAAGAAAGTAAAAAATCTTGAATCATTTGATCGTACCTACTAAGTAATAAAAACTTTTAATTTTTAAGTCAACAAAATTCGAGTATAAAATAAAACAAAACGAATACAGGATGCTCCGAATCCGCACTCCGCGATAAAATCGATTCAGTCATTAAAACTTGGTTGCCAAAAACAAAACACCGACATGATTTCTGAGAAAATTACACCATATTTGTGCAGTCGTTAAAAAACACTAATATAGCTTAGCATTAACTTCTTGGCACATTTCAACTGATTTCGACATAAGATTTGGCAGAATATCACTGCACTAAACAAGGTTTTCGAGTTCCGTACCTCAGCGGTCAAAAACGATACCCTTCGTGATCATTTTGCTATCCCCCGCCTGTCACAACCTTTTTCTTCGATGCGTAGTTTGTTCATCATCAGTAGCCTGAGGACCTCCACTGTTAGAAAAGAAAGAAAGAAAGAAAGAAAAAAAACAATTTATTGCCACAAAAAAAGTATTACAAAAAAACAAATTAGGTAAAAATACTCGAACGGTATTGTGACAAAAGGTGTCGGCGTCAGCATAAGCTGCTGGTGCCGGCCCCGAGGGCGACGCCCGCAGCGCTGGTTTTCAGCCGACACCTTGCCTTATTACTCCTACAGTCCTGCCAGGTGCGAATTAAAATTTAAAATTAAAATTAACGTAAACAAAGACCTCCCCCTTAGCACAACATTATGAACGACAACTCGCCACCTGATGGTTTCCCGCAACTTTCACAACGTCGGTCCTAGAGCCTGCCAACACTGCGTCTTCAAGTTCCTGTAGGCTTATTGTCTAACTCGCTCGCAATCGCCATCGTGTTTTTGACAGTTCTTGTATGAATGTGACAGCTAGCTGATTCCGATGCCAATTGTCAGCCCATACATGAACTGTGAAAATGAACACTTGGTTAGATAATGTGTATGTGTATGTATGTAAACTCTTTATTGTGCAAAATAAACAAGACAAATACAATTGACAAACACTGAGATATATGCACAAAGGCGGACTTATCCCTTTAAGGGATCTCTTCCAGTCAACCTTTGAGTGGATGAAAGGAGTATTATATTAGGGATGGACGAGTGAGTTTAAAAATTGCAAACACTGAGAGCCACTATACATAACTTTAATATAATATATAATAAGCCTATTACTGGTCTACTGGCTTACTGCATCAGATAGACATAGTATAGTGATTACTAACCATTTATAATTTATTTGTACAATTGATTATTTTAATAAATAATTTGAATAATTTAATTTAATTTGAATTTGACTGGTGGCCACTCGAGAACTTTTCTCCCCCGACGGTTGTCTGTTCTACGAGCGATGTGGCCTGCCCATTGCCACTTCCACGTACATACTCTTCTAGCTATGTCTGGGGTGTGGTAGCGTGGTTTGTTATGAAGCTGATATTAAAGTCAAATACACAGGTCTGCTACCACTTCGAGCAATAAAACGATTAAACTTCTAAGTCAGCACAATCGAAAGATACATTTATTACCTAAAGGTGTCCACGCAAATCGGTATGGAATCTCTACGCGTGGATTCAAAAGCAATGGAATACTTCTCGACATTCTAGAAATTTTAAATTTGGCGTGAAGCTCTTACTAATGAGAAACGCATAAAAATTTCAATTTTATACCTTACCTAAGTTTACTTAGGAGCATGGCTTTGCTAGCGCTTTTTCATATTCGATTGCCCAAACACTTACATGCTGGTCTGGGAGTAAAGGAAAAACATAGAATATACCAGTTGCTTCTCTTCCCGCGCAGACGCAGATGGTAAAAGCCCATCGAGGGAGTGGGCAAGTCTTTCAACCTATACGCCCTTAATCATGCTAAACGTGGCCTTAACGTTTTGTTGCCTTAGGATCTGTCTACCCCGTAAGGGATAAAGATGTGATAAATATATGTGTATGTAAATATTTACAAACCTATCTACAAAATATGGACCCTCGGTCCGTGAGTCCGACTCGCACTTGGCCCGTTTTCTAAAGACAATGACCTCATGACTGCGCAGCATGGACTTTGCCATTAAAAAGGTTGCCGATAAATCGATTAAGCGTTGGAATCATCCGATTAAGTATCGAGTTCTCGTCATCGATTAGTGCTTGTTATCGGTTGTATTAAATCGCTAACAGCTGTGTAATGGAACGATAATAATACTTTTAAATTATCTACTTTATTTTGCCCGCTGTTATTTCTACTGATTTCTTTGCGCCGTAGAATCTGGAATACAGACATTCAGCCACAGATGTCAGATATATCATAGACTTGCAATTGCCTGCGACTTCGTCTGCAAAGAATTCATTGATTGCTATTCCGATGTAACTACTCAATTTTCCGGGATAAAAAGTAGCCGTTATGTTATTCTAGCCAGACTTTAATATATATCTGTGCTAAATACGATCTAGACTGTCCAGCTGTTCTGGCGTGAAAGAAAAACAAACATCTATACTCGCTAACTTTGTTATTTTTAATATTAGTAAAATTATAGGTACTATTAAATGATTAAAAAAAAAATGACTTCTTGATTTTTTGTTTACTTGTTTTTTGTTTGTAAACGACGCTGAAAATTAGAACACAGAAAAATCCGAAAAGCAAAGCTATGGCCGGGAATCGAACCCGGATCCTCGTAATTCCGTGACGCATGCTTACCCACACCACCCATAGCAGGTACGCAAATGTCATGATTTGTACTGAAAGTCGAAACCAAGCGTGTCGTTTTACCAACTGTGACGGCACAGCCAAAATTTAGTGACGGGAAATCCAAACCGATTCAAAAGCACCACCCCGCTACGGTTAAAACGATTCAGCTGGAGCTGCCGCTCTTCAAAATGTCTTCGAATTTTCAAAATGTACGGAACGTCGTTGGTTGGGCTAATCTGTGGTAGGCATTTTTGATATCTGTGGCGTTTTTTCTTAAAGCTATCAAGTTAGACGAAAAAAGTAAGTAGATCTTTTAAATTAAAGAATTCGATTTACAAAACTTCTTATGAAAGATAATAAATTCCGGGCAAGTGTTCAAGAAATAAAATTATGACCTTTTTAAAACTTTCTTCGGTGTCTGCCAGCGGGTGGGCTACCCGATCACAACCATTTAATTGAGTTATGAGTTATTTCAACTTTTGAATTTAAATGGAAAAAGTAACGTCCTTTAGTTTTGAGATCCACGAAACTCTAACCACCGAACTCAGAGACAAATATTTGGAGAATCTATGCGTATAACCGATTTAATTGGGTAAATTTAACGACGTCCACCAACGAGGTAGAAAGATGACTTGGTTAAAGACCCGGGTTCGCGGAGGACGCAAGCCACTTCCAACCGCGGCAACTGAAGGTATATGGGGATCTATGTCCAACAGTGGATGTCCTAAGGCTAATATGACGACGAGCAGTAGTTCCCACACGCTCCCATTAAAATAAAAAAATAAATAACATTTATTTTGCAAATAGGTCGTCAACGTAACGTAGGGACGTTATAATACAATACAATAAAATACAAATACTCTTTATTGAACACCATAAATCAGTACAAAACAATACAGAATCTAAGAACAAAGTAGACAGTAAGCGGTATTATCCCTTCATAGCGATCTCTAGCAGACAACCAATAAGAGAAATAAGTTGGAGACAGTTTAAGTAAGTCGCGGAAACAAATAGACAGGATAAACGCAGGGATAATAAAAACAACAATACCAACATAAATATAATACATAGCTAAATAAATAAAATAAAATAATACATACATACACACAACATTACTGTATAATACTTAAGATAAAATAAATGTGAGAATGTAACAATGAAAAATAAGAAGGCCATACTACAGAAAAGGATACTACTTACGTTACTTGTATTTCTTTAAAACTACCAGCGCATTCAAGACACTTGACGGAAAGTATTTTTTTCATTGCAATTACAAACCATTATAGTTACTTAATTTTCGTTTGTAAGCGCGGCGTTTCCCATTCATTTAACTATCCGAGCGTTTTTCTGTCGCATTCGAGGCGCTATAGTTAGACGGTAGTTAAAGGTTGGTTAGCTTCTTCTAAGCTAATTAACGGGCGATAATGAGCCAAACATGTGCAGACCGACAAGGGACCAATTATCTTCGGCTTAATCCTTAAATGGACCTCAGAGTAAAAGACTAGCTTCGACAAAAGCTATACTTACCAGGGTACTAAGATTATTTCTATCTGTAATTTCTACATATAAGATGGTGTGTAGATTGGGATTTATTTCTATTATTTTATTTCGACAATCAAATAAATGTTTTCTAGACTTAATTATTCCGTATAAGTCGCGAAACATGAATATGAAAAACTGCCAAGTTTTTTGCAAAAGATGAACGAATTTGGGAATCTTGTCACCAATTGCATCTAAATGATATACCTACCTACGAAGTTCCGATAAAAAAAACTTATTTTAAATAATGAATGTGCAATAATACTTGTTTTACTAAAATATTGACAAGTATCTTTTTAGATGTAAAATATGCTCACTTGATGATTTTTCTCTTGTGTTCGTTTCGCTGCCGCCGGGGCGAGCGCTCCAAGAGGCCTACGAATTAGTTCGAAACATGTCGAGCATCACTCGACTTTTATACGTGAGTTATCCGTTTATATGTAATTATTTTTAAGTCTCACGATAGTTTCATGTTGAAAGAATTAAAATTTGTCTACACTACTTAGATACATAACCGGCACTGGTAAAACCAATGTATGTACGATAATTAATTAATTTAGGTTTAGCCGCAAACATGTTTGTTTTAGTTTAGAAATAGTCTTTATTTTACCTTAGAATGTCCTGGTTATGTAAATTAGTTACGTACGAGGAACAAGCGATAAATTTATTGAGCCTTTCTTTGAATCAAACAAGTTTGAGAATATATTTTTACATCATTGTCCCCTCCCTGCCTTGTCTCATGCCTATGACATTGTTGTGTGTCCATCTTATACCAACACATCTTAAAAGGTACAACCTCCCAACATGTCCAGAAATCTACATTAAAATCTTCCAGAACACGACTCTAAGGTTATGATCATAGAGCATTTTTAACACAATCTCCAGCAGACACACTTCACTTGTGCTCTAGGTTGTACTTTGAATAAAGCATCTGCCTTTGAGCAAGTAAATTGGAAAAGCCAACGACTTTTCGAGTGTTCGGCAAATATTGCAGGCTACTGAGAAATTTTACGTGTCCCGTCCTGCTCTTGCATTGGGTTTAGGATGTGGTGTGAGAGGGAGGGAAGGAGGTGGAAGAAAGTGTGAACAAGCAAGCTGAGGCTTTGATTTGAAGTTGTTTAAATAGGTTCTTGTTATGGCTGCATTGTCATTATGGAGTGACGGAGATTTGGATACAATAGTTTTCTCTACTAAAGTTCAGGGACTAACCATGACGTCTTAATGCGATTCAATTTCGATTCAGTTTAGGTTGGCTCGCTGTCAGATCCCGCGCCGATGGTAAAAGCCCATCGATGGAATGGGCGAAATCTTAGGAATCATGTTATAGGCGATGCTAGCACCCATCAACTATTTGATTCCCCCTTTCCACCTATACGCCCACAATCATGCTAAACGTGACCTAAAGGTCACGTACCTAAAGGTACCTAAAGGTACCTTAGGCCCTGTGTACCCCATTAGGGATGGAGATTTGATTAATATAATTTAAGGCTCGGGGACCTTATACATCCCTTTTATAAATGTACCTATTTAATTTAAGTATTTCTTACTGTATTATATTTTGAACAAATTACTTTCTGCCAAGTTTCTTGCGGCGCATTCTTCTTGGCAATGATGGTCTTTCCGAATGCGCTGGTAATTTCAAAAAAGACATGTAAAAGAGGCCTTGGCGGCGAAATTGCAAGAATAAAATTTTGATTTTGGTTTTTGTTTTTTGAATATGTATTTTTTTTTTGGTTGGCTCTATATTCTGTAAGCTCTGCTTGGTGATCGAAAATCTCGTGCGCGTCTCTTCTCGGGTAATATTTTGATCGAAACAATTGTTGCCTTATGCTTGTTCTCATTACAAATGTTAAAACAAGATTATCCAGTTTGCTTACTTCTCACGCGTTTATAGACCAGCCCAGCAGCTAGAAAGCGGATTTGCGTCGATTACTAGATTATTCATTAAGATTAGTGCCTGATTGATGCAGTAGACGTGACCTAGATCTAGAACAGTGTACATCAACTAGGCAGTTACTGATCCTGCAATCTGGTCCTAACGGAAGACCAGCTCAGTCTGTAAGGCCAGCATAATGTTGTAAGTGAGTAAGTAAGTGCTTGTAACAAATATAAAGAAACAGAGATAAATCACAAAAAAAGTCATTGAATTTGCCGGCGAACTTATCCCTATAAGGGACCTCTACCAGCCTTTGAGTAAATGAGACGAGAATTAAGCGTGTTGTGTTGGGAGAGTGTTGGGACTATTTTGTGACTATTTTTCCATATTTAATGACTCCGATTTTAAAATTTCAAGACGAGGCAAAACAACGCGTGCTGCTGCTGCTGCTGCTGATGATGATGATGATGATGATGATGACACAGATAAGAATGATGATAACAAAGGAAGCTCGATCGTTGACGTGTTCGCTCCCGAAACCATTCGTAATGAAAGGATGTGTTTAAAACACCTTGATTCTTGGCATATTAAAAAAGCTACCGAGCCATAAACACTCAATGATTAATCTAATGCAATTAAATACGGTTGATTAACTACAGTTATAAAGGACAGTTATTTAACATATATGCAGTTAACGAGCAGAATATTAACGCAACCTGTTGGTGATTCATAAATTGTCTGTCTAACTAAAATGTGGTTGAATTAGTTTCAGAAACTAGACTTAACGGCTAACTGGTTATGTTTTAGCCCAAAAATGAGATCGGCATGGCCATTCAGGTTTTTGAACGCTTCAAAGTTAATCGCTTGTTAATAGGCAATTTTGAGTCGGTCATTAGATTATTTTTGACAGATTCTGTTGAAATTGACTTCAGAGCGTTTTACAAAAAGAAGACCACATGATATTTCTTTCCAGAATTTAACTATTTTGGGTTTTTCTTACTCAAAATCGTTTACCCTATCGATCCCTATACAAGAAAAAATGTGTTCCTAAATTTCCATTCTCGTTCGTCACTATTTTCATACAGGTAGGGACGTGACGACCAGGGAACAAAATGCCATAGTAAAGTCTGGGATATAATATTTAAATTCTGGAAAAATCTACACGAGGACTTTTTTTTGGAAACCGCCCTTTAAACGTGTGACAACGGTTTTCTTACAAATTGTTCATGAGAGCCTTTCCAACTACTGTCTTGACGACCGGATAGCCTATAGTGGTTAGTGACCCTAACTATGAAGCTAGAGGTCCTGGGTTCGAATCCCGGTAGGGGCAGACAGTTGTATGATGAATACGAATGTTTGTGATGAGTCATGGATGTTGTATGTATTTAAATATGTATTTATCTACATTATATAAGTATGTTTATCCGTTGCCCATAGTACAAGCTTTGCTTAGTTTGGTGCTGGGTCAATTGGTGTAATTTGTCCCAAGATATTTATTTATTCATTCAATAAAAATTACATAAATGGAATTGATACGAATTAAACTATTAAATTAAAAACGAATTAAAAACTAAACTAAAACTAATCTTAAAATAAAATAATTAAAAAAGGAGAGGCCCCCGTGGCGTAGTTCCACAGACGCTGGCAGCATTCCCCCTTTGGACAGCGATACTAATACGCTGTCCAAGAAAGCTGCCAGCTCCGCGGTCACCCGTAGCGTCTATTAGCCTCTTCAAAATATCTTTGAATAATTTCAAAGGTAACTGTGCTCAATGAGAAAGTAAGAAGCTGATTCACGTCACCCAACGTTTCGGTTTGACCGTCTGTTTGTCCAACACCCTGTCTTTATTGGTCCATTGACCAGTTCCCGGTGCTCTGTTCACGTAGCGTTCTTCAATTAGAAGCGCACGCTTCTGGCTAATTATCGCCCACGTGTTACTTCTGTGAGCCTAGTACCATACTTAATATAATATCCTACTACCCTACTTACTAATATAATATACGCGAAAGTTTGTAAGTATGGATGGATCTTTGTTACTCTTTCACGCCAGAACGTCTGGACAGATCTGGATGACATTTGGAACAGATAGATTATAGTCTGGAATAACACACAGATTACTTTTTATCCCGGAAAATTGCGTTATTTCTGCGGGATAGCAATAAACGAATTCTATGCATACGAAGTTGCGGGCAACAGCTAGTTATAATGCGAAAGTAACTTGTTTGTATGTTATATTTTCAAGCTTAAACCGCTGAACCGAATTTATTGAAATTTGGTATACAGATAGTTCTTGTCCCGGGGAAGGACATAGGATAGTTTTTTATCCCGGAAAACAGCATTGTTAACGCGGGATAGCGATAAGCGAATTCTTAGTGATAAACGAAGCTATTATTGAATTCCATTCACATTGAATTCTATTCTGCTTCCATGCAGGTCTGGGAGCAAAGAAAAAACATAGAATTTACCAGTTGCTTCTCTTCCCGCGCACGGTAAAAGCCCATAGAGGGAATGGGCATAGGAATCATGACTTTTATAGGCGATGCTAACCCATCACTATTCTGATTCTCCTTTCCACCTATACGCCCACAATCATGCTAAACGTGGCCTTTCGCTTGTTACCTTAGGCTCTGTCTACCCCGTAAGGGATAAAGACGTGATTTGTGTGTGTTGAATTCTATCAGTAATTTATTAGCAGCACCTGTGATTCTTTACATTCCAAGCTTCCGCTGTAAAATGCTTGCATAAAGCAAGCCCTTCTGACACATCCGATGGTGAAAGCTAATTGTACACTGAATGGGGTCCTAAATCACCGGCGACCCTATCTCGAGGTGCCCTAATTGACGTTTGTACGGTTAATAAGGGTCCATTGAGCTGGGTTACGTAGTATTATATTAAATATTGCTACGTTGCAAGACTCATGACTCTGAAGAAGCTAAAAAGTAGTTAAAATTAGTCGAGAGAGTTTTGTTTAGTATTTGTGCCTAAGCCAAGATCCAAATAGGCAGCACTAAAGGTATTTTGTAATGTACTTTTCATACGTTTTTTTTTCGAGGTTGGCCTCTACAAAGCGTCTTTATCCCTTACGGGGTAGACAGCCTAAGGTGGCAAGACCTAGGCCACTTTTAGCAAGATTGTGGGCGTATAGACGGCAAAAAATGGAATCAAAATAGTGATGGGTTGGTAACCGCACCGCCTATAACATGATTCTTATGATTTTCGCCCGTTCCCTCGATGGAAGTGACTTGATGGGCGAAAATCTTAATTATCATGTTATAGGCCATGCGGCTGACAACCCATCACTATTTTGATTCCTCTTTTCACCTATACGCCGACAATCATGCTAGGTCTTGTTACCCTAGGTTCTGTCTACCCCGTCAGGAATAAAGACGTGATTTATGTATGTGTCGCTCATCCAATAGAACAATGACACTAGTGCAAACACCTGATCGGATTTGAAATTTCGATTTGTAATCATTAAATCGCTCTCTTGTAAAAATGCAATTGCGTCATTGTTATTTTGGATTAGCGGTATGTAAATTTCTTTAAAAGAAGAAAGATTTTCCACCTTTTAAAAGCATAACAGCCTAATTACTGTTTACAAGGCAATGCTTTCGATTTCTCCTAAATCTTCTAAAACGTCAACCTAAAACAAGGGGCCCGATTTTTGAAAGCACATCACTCAAAAGTGGTATAAATCAGCTTTTACCTCCAAAACTACAGCTCTAATCAAAGTTTTGACTAGTTCACAAGACTAATGAGAGCTGTGTTGTCTAAGCTACTCGTATTTCAAATTCAGCACAATTTTTCACCACTTTCGAGTGGGATTTTCACACATGTGCTTTCAAAAATCGAGCCTCAGTTCGTCTTGACGCGACGTTATATAGAAAATGCGGCCACGCATGCCCCAAATTTATTAAACATCTCGTCAAACAGCAATCGAACCAAAATATTAACGATCCAATCGCACGATTGCCTCAACTTCTCACATTCCGTGTGCCGGTGTACATCATTTCCCACGGCAAGCGTACAAAGTTGGCCATAACCATAAAAATTTGCATCCGAGCCAATCAGTTGCCAAAATACATAAAGTCCATTTGCATTAATGAATCTCTGATAACAATCGTAATTAGATACATTCGATAAAGGCCACCATTAAAGAAGAAAGCGTAGACGTCTCGGCAATAAATGTCAGGGGACTCTAGGATATGTAAATCGTATGTGTCGGCGGTTAGATTGAGACATACTTTGTATGTTTTGAGATGTCAGATAAGTGATGTTGGTTGATGTTAATGCAGATTTTTTTAATCAAATGAATTTATTAATATACTAACTATTAAGAACGAAATAATACGGCTTTTTCTTATATCGCATAAAATCAGACATACTCGTAAGATTTTCGAACTCAGAACTCGTATCATATCGCTCTTCTTCTCTTAATGACTAGTAATGTGATCGAAAAAGCACGAAACGGACGTCAAATTTTTTAATTAGGAGTTGGTCTCTGTTCCTTATTCCACCTATACGTCCACAATCATGGTAAACGTGTCCTTAGGTCTTGTTACCTCAGGCTCTGTTTATCACTCGCGGTCCTGGCGGAAGCCGGGGCCACCGGAGGTCGTATGTGGTGAAACCCTAGTGGCATCCCACTGCGTTCCCATAAGTCATTTATTCGTCGCTTTCATGTGTACATTCCCATCACACCGGATTGAGGCAACGCCGGGGAGTTTAGTTTGTGTATACCCCTTCGGGGGGAGTCCCACGTACCGCTAGGCATCCTCGTGCCTAGGGCAACCATAAAGATTTCCTCTCCGTTAAAAAAAAGGCTTGGTCACGTAAGGGATAAAGACTCGATTTATGTATGTGTCTCCTGTTCATAAAGTGTCTGCCTAACCCTTTTCCCTTTAGCTCTGAATCAAAACGTTTGTATCTACATAATCCGGTGCAGTTCCATAGATTAGTGGAGATCGTTCGCCGGAACTGACCTTGCCGGTCGACTGGCCGGCGCCGGAGCGTGACCGTCACGCCGCCGTTCCGTACCGTGAAATCATTTTAGGGTTCTCTTATTAGAGGAAATAGAAAAAATAGTCAATGAATGGCCAGAGAAAAACGTAATCTAATGTACAGTACCCCGCCATAAAGATTGCAGTTTCGTAGAGCCTTGTACGGCATTAAATGGTGCGTCATCGCTACTTGAATGCAGGAAGGCGGCCATCAGAGAGAGTGTTAGAAATGTGTCAACATTTATTATTGGGACCGAGCGCGACGACAGCGCCACGTGACAGGCGGCCATTATGGACAATATTGTCACCGCTGTCAAACAAGAGCTTAGTAAATATTGTGAAAAATATTCATGAAATCTTGTGTTATTTTACTATATTACACAATTTTGGACAATGGTAGTCAGTAACATTATTGCCAATAATATTAAAATTGTTGTTTTCAGTGAAATTTTAGAGGTTAGGTAACTTACTTTTTTTTCTTACGGCAAATATCCACTTATTTCTTTGGTCTCGTTTCCACCATGGTCTTGGAAATTGGTAAAATTTACAGTAGCTATTCTTCTTGGTGTTATTACAATTCACAACAACACATCTTACCAGGAGCATATTTTTATCTCAAAAACGATTAGAAAATGTTTACTGCAATATGGATTTGACAGCTCAAGTCAGCGACAAAAATGACAATTTTAGCCGTAGCGAGCGCTGTGATCGTTTAGGCTACCCCCTCCACCCGCTTTGCACTCTGGCAATAAACCAAACAGTTTGTGAAGTCATTTAATATTAGTTTATTGGTTCGCCACAGAGGGCGCTCTATGTTGACTTTCTCTCTTGGTCGCCTAACACCTATTGCAATGGTGGTGTATAATTGTTCTTCCAAATAAAACGATTATTATAAACCCAACCCTGGTTTATTTTCCTCATAATCTACCAGAGTGGCGGCGTGTTGTGAAGCTTGCCACCACCTGAAGTGATGACCACGACCACTCTGCCAAGAGTGATACCGACAAGGAAGAAGAAGAGAGCGTTTTACACGTGACGTCAATTGTCTCTTTCTAAAGATCGACGCGCAGATGGTAAAAGCCCATCGAGGGAATGGGCGAAAATTTAAGGAATCATGTTTTAGGCGATGCGGTGAAAATCATAGGAATTCATGTTAAAGGCGATTCGGCTAGCAACCCATCACTATTATGATTCCCCTTTCCACATACGCCCACAATCATGCTAAACGTGGCCTCAAGGTTTTCTTACCTTAGGCTCTGTCTACCCCGTAAGGGATAAAGACGTGATGTATGTATGTATGTAAAGATCGACATTTCAATAAAAATCATAGTAGAAGTTCGTCGAAGGAATGGACGACAATCTTGGCAATCATGTAACTCACTATTTTGATTCCCCTTTCCGCCTTCCCGCGCACAATCATGCTAAACGTGGCCTTTAGGTTTACCTGAGGCTCTGGCTACCCCGTAAGGGATATAGACGTGATTTGAGAGAACTTACATACATACACATACACAACTCACGTCTTTATCCCTTACGGGGTAGACAGAGCCTAAGGCAACAGGTACCTACAGGCCACATTTAGCAAGATTGTGGGCATATAGGTGGAAAATGGAATCAAAATAGTGATGGGTTGCTAGCCTCATCGCCTAAACACGATTCCTATTATTTTCGCCCATTCCCTCGATGGGCTTTTACCATCTGCGCGGGTAGAGAAGCAACTGGTACATTCTATGTTTTTCCTTTGCTCCCAGACCAGCATGGAAGTGAGAGAACTTGTTTGTTTATGATGGATTGGAATGGCCTGCATGATACTATGTTTTTAATCTCTATTCGTAATTTGAATGATTTATTCATAATTTCTTTGTTTGTTTCAGGTAAGTGTCAACACGCAAATTTTATAAATAAGTATCCTAAAAATAGAATCCGACAAGTTTTAAAAGGTAAGTGTTGGAAAATATTGTTTTATCAATGAAAACAAAAAATCTTTCGCAAATTCCAGTGCTGCCATGCTGCCAATTCTGACGAAACTAATTAAGTTTTCAAAGGCACAATTAATCAAGAACAAGTCAAACTATTATTAATTTCCATTCCCATGATTGAAATTAAAAATCATTTGCCGCAAATGAGTTCAATACTCGTACGGTTCAAGTGATTGATGTGAAAACAAACGACGAGCGCGGTTCCGTAGACACACGGCAAAAGTAACATTAATTTGAAATTTTAAAAACCCTCCACGCATATATGTCAAAAAATAACTTTCATCATTTTCCGCTTGAGAGCTACGATACACACACACAGAGAGAGAGGGAGAAAGAGAGAACGATAAACTTATAACCACACTTTTTGCGTCCGGAGTTGAAAATGCTTTCAAAACTTTGTACATGGTTCCATAGAATTATTAATAAGAATAAAGAATAAGAATAAAGAATAAGAATAAGACTAAGAAAAAACATCGAATTTACCAGTTGCGTCTCTTCCCGAGCAGATGGTAAAAGCCCATCGAGGGAATGGGCGAAAGTCTTAGGAATCATGTTATAGGCGATGGTAGCAATCACTATTTTGATTCCCTTTCCACCTGCTCACAAGCTCTGTCTAGCCCGTAAGGGATAAAAACGTGATATGTATGTTATGAATGAAAATTCTTCTAGTAGTTTGAGTTTATCGCGAACAAAGACGAACAGACGCGGCGTAGGACTTTGTTTTATAACATGACTAGCTTCTGCCCGCGGCTTCGTCTGCATAGAATTATACATGTAAACCTGCCTCTTGAATCACTCTATCCATTTAAAAAAACGCATCAAAATCCGTTGCGTAGTTTTAAAGATTTAAACATACATAGGGGCGGACAGACAGCAACATCGACTTTGTTTTATACTACGTATAGAAGTATTCGTACCGTCTGTTGCAACGGAAACGAACGCGACCTCCAAAAAACTATTGGGTTTCTTTGGACCAATTTCATTTGAAATCAATTTACATCAGTAATTAGAGGTGGATGATTGGAAGCTGATCTCGCTTCAGTTATTAGCTACTGATTAGTTTAGTGTAATTTGTTTTCAATTATATTTAAAATGCCGTTAGGTGGCGTAGTCTCAAACGCGTGGCAGGAGACGAGAAAGCGTTTGCCCCTCCAACAAATGGCGATCATGGTAAATATTCGATAGGTACTATGCATAATGAAGTGATAATGAAGTGTTACGCAAGCCTGCAAACATGAATAAAATCTAAAAAAAAAACAAAATTATAGAATAAAGAATAGGGAACATGCGGGTGTTAAAGAGGATATAGTGACTAGGATAGAAAAAAGTATGCTTAGTTGGTTTGGTCACGTAGAGCGGATGGATGAAAGTAGACTAACTACACAGATCTATATGGGGAGTGTGAGGTGCGTTGGGAGAAGGCCTAGACGGACGTTCTGAGACCAAATAGGAGACGTTTGGAAAAAGGTCAGGTCAGGAGTACCCGAAACCGACGAGCATGTATGAATCGAAAGAAGCGAAAGAAGTATGTCAGGATCGTAGCAAGTGGAAAAATGTAGTCTCTGCCTACCCCTGTGGGAAAGAGGCGTGTATGGATGTATGTATGTATGAACCTAATTTATTTGTAAAAATAACAGTGACTTATTCACTAAGCAATGGCTACACAATTGCCAATCAGAGTAGTGTGTGTGTTTGGTGGCAAACTGCCTGTGTATTACCAAATTGATAGTTTAAAAAGTGTTACTCAGATATTGTTTCTTGATAACGTCAGTTTGTATGGGAGTTGGACCATTTAGATAAGTCGGTACTTCCGGCACTTAACATTTGAATTGGAGAGCGTTATGGTTCGATCATGTCACTATGTTCTTTTTGTGACAATGTTTTTTACATTAATGTCAAAACTAACGCCAGGTTATCCGAAAGCAAACAATGTTTGATGAAGCTGTACTTACCCGTACATATTTTATATTCATATCTTCTGTTTGATTGGGTAAAAAGGTGTGTTGCAATACTTAGGTAAGTACTATCTAATGAAAAACAGCGCCTTCCCTCCCTGGTGAGCAGTAAATGACACGCGAGTTTGTAATTGTGTTGTAAAGACACATCATTCGAACAGAAGACGCTTAGTGACAATAAATCGCATAGTAACAAGGTCACGTATCAGCTAATAAAAGATAGAAAAAATCGAAGGCTTACCACAGGGTATAGCACGGTAATGACGAGGATCCGGGTTCGATTCCCGGCCATAGCTTTACTTTTCGGATTTTTCTGTGTTGTAATCTCAGTGTCGTTTAGAAATATAATACTTAGGTAACATAAGATTTTAATGACTTATTGGTTTATCCTACTTTAATATTATAATTGTGAAAGTTTGTGAGTATGGATGTTTGGATGTTTGTTACTCTTTCACGCCAGAACGGCTGGACAGATCTAGATTAAATTTGGAACACAGATAGATTATAGTCTGGAATAACACATAGGCTACTTTTTATCCCGGAAAATTGCGTAATTCCTGTACGTTAGCGGTAAACGAATTCTATGCAGACGAAGTTGCGGGCAACAGCTAGTTATCTAATTATGTACACACAGCAAAGCGAATCGGTGAGCACCCTAGTTATCCACGTGTGTGTCATTCTATACACACATCCGCACTTATCCGCTGCCGTATTACGCACACAACAAAATGCCCTATCTGTGCTAATTGTGTTTTCTGACTACCTTCACGCATAGTTATTCAAACCTGCTGGTATTTTGTTCAATGGAAGCATAATTTTGCCACCAGTATTATAAGCGTGGTGGCTCAGGTGTATTGACCTAGAGTTATGAAACCTAAAGAACCGGGTTCGAATCCTGCACAATTTTGCATCTTTTTTGTTTTCAATTTTAAATTACTAATCTCAAAAGAAACTCATGTTTACCTAAAACAAGAAAAAAAGGACGTATAAGAATAAAACAATAAAATGCAATTATTGGTTCAAATTGTTTATTGCAACATTTAATTTTTATTGTATTAGCCTCTATTTTTGTTATTATTATTATTACCAAAAGTAATTAAATTAGCTAAATAAAAGTGCACACTTTTCCTTATAGAATAATATTCATAAAATAACACACACTTTAGAGGCCAGTATGATTTTATGTTTACTAAAAAGTCTTATGTCACTAACATAATAATTATCTTGCAAATTGAATACACAACCATAATAGGGCTATTTTTAAGATGACACATAATTAATATCTTAAATTCTGGTTTATTAGGTTTAAGTCTGATAAAGATGAACGAAACGTTTTATTTGCGGACGTGTAAGTCAGTGGTGAAATGAATAGACATGTTAAATGACAGCCATTAACAATAACATCATTTCACACTGGGTTATAATCTCCACTTTGAAGCGACTAAGCTACCTATCTCGATTTGGTTTGGATTTGGACACCAGGGCCCATCCACGGCCCATCGATGACATCCAACCCCATAGCCTAAAGTAACACTGCCACTCGTTCTGCACTGTAAAACATTACTGTGTTTATATATTTCATTAAGTTAAAAGTTAATTAATATATTTCGTCTTCATCACTAAAAATCACTACATTTTATTTTGATTGATGTAATAATCAAAGTCAAGATATTCACGAGCAAAGGTTTCTTCTATGCTGGTCCGTTAAAGCATGTTTTTTGCTGGTCTACGGCAATGCAATCCTGCAGCATGCACATCGCACAGGTTGCAACGTAGCATTGTGTCTTGTTGCTGTGAAATGGGTCACTAGCGGGTGCGGCAACTACAATGTCCAAACCAAATGGCAGGAGATGAGGCTTCAGGTTTAGGCCCAGAACGAATATTTTTATCGTGTCCGAAGTCTGCGTAAGGGTGAATCCATAATTGCACAGTCTTCCGCTGCAAAATAAATGAAGTTTAAATAAAAACATTTTTCGTCAAAGAAAGTTGTTTAAAACATTACCGATAAAATAATAAGTCATTGTTTTTAACACCGTTTGTCTACTTACCCATATCCAAAAACGCCTAGCGATTCCTTATATAAATAGTTATATTGTTTTGCTCTTTTCAACAAAGATAAATGAAAATCCATGTTTTGCAAATCACAAGGTATTCGAAAGGCAAAATTAGACAGTTCGTAAGTATAACACACGGTTTATCCCGCAGCTAATAATGGCTGCCAGCGGTGACAGTTGTTTGTTCACAAAATCATATTATTAGAAATTTGAGGGTAGAAAACATTTTATATTGTTTAAGACAATAACGACCAAAATAGCCATCAGCTAGCAACTTTTAAACTCCAGTAAAAAGAGTCATACCTATTAATAATTATATTAAAAGAAAACACAATGCGTTTGCGTTTTTAACATATTATATAAGAGTAAAATTAAACATACAACAGACTGCAACCACCATAAAATTAAATAGTTACGTAAAAATAAAATAATAATTTCAACCTTATTTCAAAGCTCATAAAACAGCTATTTACACAAATTGCAATACAGTAGTCGCAGATTGAACATAATTCATAAATTCACCATGTAACTTGCATACCTCGGTGGCCTAGCGGGCAAAGACAGGTCGAAGATTTGACTTCTGCTTTAGTGGACCGGGTTCGTATCCGAAGAAAACGGAATATAAAATAGTAATAATAAAATGACATTTTTGGATGTTATTTCAATGGCCATGCTGGTTGTGAGGAATATTGCTTTGGAATTGGAATCTCAGACTTGTTGAGAAATAATAATATAACATCGTCGCATCAGTGAGATGGTAACTACTCTTCGCTAGTAATAATAGTTCAATGCGTGGGATTGCATAAATTTGAAGATTCAAGGTCGAAGGAAGCTTCGATTCGGTTCTCTCGCTTACACTGGGGATGACAATATCCAATGTAAGATTAGGTAAAATATTTTTAGGACAGTCTAAATAAAAAAAATACTTTTACATTATTTTTGTAGAAGTAACTGAAACCGGAGATATTGCATTTTCAGCCTTTGAGTGTGACACAATACCGGGGGGGATTATTTTCATTTAATTTGTAATTATTTTTTACTTAATTTATTATAAACTAACTTAAATAGTTGTAACTTTCTTCATTGTTATTTTATAGTTAGTTGTTGTTTATTCAATAAACAGGTAATTTACAGCGACATTGCTCATTCATCTTGTTGCTAAAAAAATCTGTACTTAGGGGGTAGATTTTATGATCGAACTCACTCACACATTCACATGTCATAGATTCTACTTAACGTTCATGTCGATACTCAACACGCATAGACGTGTGCGTGGCTGTGCTAACCGCATTATTTTGCTGTGTGTACAAAAATAAATTGCAAATCCGTAACTTTTTTTTTTATGTTAGAGAGGCCAGACAAACGAACTAGTGGGTCACCTGATGTTAAATGATCACCACTGTCCATAGACACCCGCAGCGCTTTACGCGATGCCAGTGCGTTGTCGGCCCTGCAGAAAATTGTACACTCGCCTCTTAAAGGCACACAGGTCGTAACTCGATGGGAAGACCTCAGCGGGAAGCTCGTTTCAGATTTTGCAAGTTCGTGGCAAAATAGATCGATTAAACCGCACCGTCGAAGACTGCCATTCATCAACATGATGTCGATGGAATGAGCGCTTACGACGGGTAGATTATTATAAACCAAATTAAAAAAGATTATTAATAAATCAGAATAAACGACAACCAAAAAGGACGCAATGACACCTGCAATCCGGTTAGTAACGCAAAATTAAATCCGCGGCAGAAGACACGCTGTAATACCCGCTGACAGGCGGAGTGACAGCCTGGGTATTATGAGCTTCAAATGGCTTAATCTTTGCTTAATTTCCTCTTCGACTGTACCTTTTTCACCCTACTTACATGTCTCCATGCTGGCACAGTATATATATAAGCTAAAGCAGTAAGGAACCTACGAACAAATCGGTTGAAACGAAACACGCACACAGGCGCGCGCTTTACACGGCCCCTAAGCGGACCTCGTGTAAAGCGCGCGCCTGTGTGCGTGTTTCGTTTCAACCGATTTGTTCGTAGGTTCCTTACTGCTTTAGCTTATATATATACTGTGATGCTGGTCTGGGAGTAAAGAAAAAACATAGAATTTACCAGTTGCTTCTCGTCCCGCGCAAATGGTAAAAGCCCATCGAGGGAACGGGCTGTCTTAGGAAACATGTTATAGACGATGCGGATAACCCATCACTATTTTGATTCCCCATTCCACCTATACGCCTACAATCATGCTAAGCGTGGCCTTTAGGTCTTGTCACTTAGGCTCTGTCTACCCCGTAAGGAATAAATAGGTACGTGATTTATGCATGTATATATGTATGCAAAATGGGGGTAGTTTACAAACGCATTTCTTAAGCTAGCACGACTACCCGTCTTATTCTTATTCGTTCTAGAAAAAGAAAGATATTCCATCTCATAGTAGGAACATACTATACCCTTGACGGTTTTTTCGCAGATAATACTTGGAAAATCTAGCAATTGTTTTATTAAAATTGATTCTCTGTATTTATTTATTTTCTAATTTAATTATGAATGACAAAAATAATTATTTAAAGTAACTATGATAATATAATGATGAATAATAATAATAATTAATCATGATGTATTGTATCTATTGCTATTATAAATTCTATTGTTATGACACGTTCTCTTGGCTTTTGTGTTGGATAGTGTTTTTCTTTAAGTTTAACATTTGTACACCTTTATGGTAGATCACAGAGCAGCCTAATTGTATTTGTTGTAGATCCTATGTAATTTACCTGTGTATCACAAATAAATAACTTACTTACTCGCCCGCGATACTGCTCTCATGCGCACTTGTGCCAGCCGTTCTGGAAGTCACTTAAATTTATTTATTAGATCTTTAGCGTTATCATGTCGGCTAAATCTAAGTACCCGATCTCCCTAGCGACCCGCGGGTCGCGGTGGCGGATATAAGCACATGTCACTGCCTTAGTGTAAACGTTGCTTTATAAAGGCGGTGTTTAGGCTATCTCCTGAGGGCTGCGACTCTCAAAGTGTAAATACTAGCTTCTGCCCACCTCGTCCGCGTAGAAGTAAGAAAGAAAGAAAGAAAACATTTATTCGTGACATATAATACAAAAACAAAAAAAGAAGTAAATAAAAAACATAAGGACATACATCTCGAAATGGTCCCATCTCAGCATAATGCTGGCCTTGCAGCCAGCGCTGTTCTTCCGATGGGACCATCAAGTGCTACTACGCACATATTAAAAAAAAATCAATGCAAAACAGCGATGAACCGGCATTACAACCTTTATTACTGGCTGAATGGACAATTAGACTTAAGAACGGATGTTGACGGTATTCCATAATAATTATTAACGTCGCGACTCTAGCAAGCTGCGACCTTTGACATGTTTATCGCTATCCCGCGGAATCTATGCTATTTTCTGGGATAAAAAGTAACTTGTGTGTTAATCTAGGGTACCAGCTATCTCCGTTCCAAATTTTATCCAAATCAGTCGTGTCGTTTCAGCGTGTAGAAGGAATAAACATACACACTTTCATCGTCACATCCATCCATCCTCACAAACTTTCGCATTTATAATATTAGCAGGATTTGAATGAATTAGAAATGTTAATGCCTTGGTTTTAACCCGTCAAGCGTCCAAGCGACTACAGTAGTCTCTAACTTTTTCGGGCGGGAGGCTTAAAGAGAGAGCGAGAAGCATAATATATAGCGAGTTGTCGCTGGCTCTTCCAAGGGAGGAAGACCTGGCCAGTGGCGTGAATGCATAATGCAGTCCCTAGGACATTTACGAAAAAGTTAGGGACTACTTTAGTCGCTTGGACGTTTGACGGGTTAACTATTGAACAAATTGATTCGTGAGCCACGGTAGAACGTTGTAACAGTGAATGGCATAATGCTTTTCCATGTCAATGCAATGTAACTTCACCACGACATTTACTTAATTTTTTTGAATTTTGAATAACATGGTGATATTAAATTATGATAAAGTTTCAGTACCGCTGGCTCTAAGGCCCGCCATACACTGTCCGATGTCTGATAGCACAGTTAGCTAACGAAACGGGACACGGCCGCGTAACGTATGGCTGCTTTAGATCCCATGATACGGCGCGCAGAATATAACAGACACGACACTGTAATTTTGAAGGTATCAATGCAATGAACAAAAAATGTTTACCTCGCTACTCCGCTACTCACGTGCAAGATAACCAAGCCTGTGTGAAATGTTACACATGCAGAGGTCTGCATGTGTAACAGAAAGTTGTGCTCATTAAGCTTTGATAATGATTCCGTAGGTAGCGAGTTTGGTAATAAGCCTACTGATCTGGGAGCAAAAAAAAACATACATAGGTAAATGTACTAGTTGCTTCTCTGCGAAAATCTTAGGAATCATGTTATAAGCGCCGCGGCTAGTAACCCATCACTATTTTGACTCCCCTTTCCACCTATACGCCCACAATCATGCTAAGCGTGGCCTTTGTGTCTTTTTACGCTAGGCTCTGTCTACCCCGTAAGGGATAAACACGTGATTTAATGAATATATGTAAATTGGATAAGTGATCATTCGTCAACTATGAGGTATAATTAATTCAATGCAGTTTCTTCGGACAACTTATTTTTCCTTGATCGTACTAAATTGGGTACAGCCGTAATAAAAGTGGACTTTCTGTTCACTTAAGCTATGGCTTTAACGTAAGCCTTTGGCTATAACAATTATTGCTTCCCTCCATTACTCGTGGGGGGTTAAATTTGGGGGAACTTTTGGAAATGGGATTAGTTTTGACATTTAGGTCTTTGAGACGTGCTTATTGCAGGTTATTCCTTTCTTCCCTGGGGTCTTGGGTTCAGGTTTGAGCTGTCATTTTTTGTATGGCTCTAAAAACGACCGAACGTCATGGCAAGGCCAATATAATATTAACTAGCTGTTGCCCGCAACTTCGTCTGCATAGAATGTATCGTTATTCCGCAGGAATTACGCAATTTTCCGGGGTAAAAGTAGCCTATGTGTTACTTTAGAGTCCAGACTATAATCTATCTATGTTCCAAATTCATCCAGAACTGTCCAGCCGTTCTGGCGTGAAAGAGCAACAAACATCCATCCATACTTACAAACTTTCGCGTTTATAATATTTGTAGGAAGTGGGAGTTTACACGCTCGTGCGACACTAACTACCTACTAAACAAACTCAATTTTGAAGCAGATATCTTCAACCGATTGAGCTGAAATTTTGCATACTTGCGTAAGTTAATTCTTAAGTCTGTTTTTCTTTTATTTCTTATTCTTAATGGCAATAAACGTTCCGCCATTGCACCATTAATGACCTGGTCCGCCGCGCGCTTGCCACCGTCTCTGTGCCAGCAATCCTTGAACCCGTGGGCATGGCCAGAGACGATGGCAAGCGCCCCGACGGGGCTACCCTGGTGCCATGGAAGCTGGGTAGGGCTCTGGTGTGGGACGCGACGTGTGTCGACACTTTCGCACAGTCCCACATCCAGGCAACCCGCTCACAGGCCGGGGCTGCAGCTGACCAGGCCCAAGTTCTCAAGCGCCGCAAATACTCTTCTCTTTTAAAGGACTATGAGTTTGCGGCGCTCGCAGTGGAGACAATGGGTCCCTGGTCGGCTGACATGAGGGCCTTCATGAGAACCTTGTCGTCCCGGCTGACAGAGACCTCAGGAGACCCCAGAGCTGGCGCTTACCTCTCACAGCGAATTTCTCTGGCTGTACAGAGAGGTAATGCCGCCAGTGTGTTGGGGTCTATGCCGCAGGAGGGCCTTTTAGATGGTGTTTTCTTTTTATAGTTAGGTATATTTATTTAGTTTTAAGTTTTGTATGTTTAGTTAACTTTTAGATTAATCATGATGTATTGTATCTATTGCAATTAAATTACTTACATATTATTATGTAAACGTTATCTTATCTTATCTTATCTTAAGTCGGGTGACAATTTAACAATCTGATAGTGAACTAGACGTGACTGTCACCACGATAGGAACTCTACAACGCAATGGATGACAACTCAAGTACCTACAGACAAGTATCAACAAAAAGCAGGTACATTCAGCAAAAAAGCTTTCATTAAAAAGACATTTTGAATGAATGAACTGAATGTAATAACCAAAGATACAACCAACATCAGTAAAACAATATTTTTACATCCAAATTCTTCAGCAATCAGTGTTTTTTATAAATGAGGCAAAACACCAAATTGCGTAATGCGATAAAAATACCGTTCTTTTGTATAACCTTATAATGCAATAACAATATTAAAATACCCAAACATGCGCGTCGTTAATGCATTTCACCAAAAACTGCATGAGTCATACAAAAACAATACAAACGACCTAACTCCAATCCAGTATCACTGTACACCCAACCTTACCAACAACAACATAAAGTCCACTTCAAAAGGAAAAGCAACACCACTGAACTTGGTTGCTCCGTTGCAAGATTTCGGACGCAAAATGTCATCATCACAAACCCTGGTGCACGTTGTGCATCGTTAAACGCATCCTTATAGGTAAAGTCGTAAAGTTGATTGTAGATTGGCACGTATCGTTAATGAGGATCAGATCGCCGCACAGATTCCGGTTTTCTTTTGTTTTAATTCGGCTTCAAGAAGTCTCCATTTGTGTGTAGTACAATTTATATCCGAAAATTTATAAGTTTGTGCATTTCATTTACGACTCCGATTTCCAAAAACTCAGGTAGGTAAACATAACTTAATAACATTAAATTAAGAATTTGAAAATCCCCACGCAAGTAATCATAAGTAATGAGAACCTACTCGAAATTATCGCTGGAAATTGATTGGATTAATCTGTGCTACAAAACGCCACCTACAAAATGTAAATAATGGTTTGACTAGCTGTCAAAATGTAAATAATGGTTTGACTAGTGATAGTGATAGTGATAGTATTTATTCAGTAACAATACATGATTGTGTTTGAAATACAATACAATATTACATAAATGATTAACAAAAACAATATTATTATCATTACAACAAGAACATTATAACAACTAAGCTAGAAATACAATATACATTCAAGTTTAATTAGACTCATTACTATGGTTAAATATATCTTCACATATTATAATTATTATTACATTTATTAAAATAAGATTATAGCAAATAGGTCAGAAAATAAAATTACTACAACGTCACACTAAAAATGTCCTCAATACTGTAGAAGCACCCTTGCAACAAAAAACATTTCAATTTTTCCTTAAATTTAAAATGATCAGTAATAATTTTCAAATCGGTGGGCAGCTTATTATAAATCACAACGGCCTGATGTCGGGCACAATGCTTCACTACTTTCAACCTCGGACAAATCATGCACTTCACATTTTTAGTACGCGTGCGCAGACGCCGCTCCCGTTCTTCGCAAGTTTCGTACTTGGACATATTTTTAACAAATTCTGAGAGCAAGACGAGCACATACAAGCTAGGCACCGTAAGAATTCCCAGATTAACGAAATGTTCCCTACAAGATTCCCATTGAGGAATGCGCATAATAGCACGGATAGCCCTCTTTTGCATAACCAAAGCTCTATTTATATTGTACTGGTAGCTGTTACCCCAGAATTTTATGCTGTATCTCAGTTTAGACTCCACCAGAGCATAATAAACCAACTTTAGCTGGTCAATTCCAATTTCGTCTCTGAGACTTCTTAAGGCATAACATGCTGAACTAACCGAATTCTCTATGGCGTCCAACTCTGCTTTCCAATTGAGTTTTGTATCGATTCGGACACCAAGAAACTTAACATTTTCAACCAGGCTTAAGGAAGCTCCGTTTACAACTATATCCAATTTGTCTGCTTTCTTGGTGTTGTACTTAAAGATCATTAATTGTGTTTTATTTGAATTAAGCAGCAGATTGTTACTAGTGAACCACCTATTAAAAGCCTAGTTGTCAAAATGTAAATAATGGTTTGACTAGCTGTCAAAATGTAAATATTGGTTTGACTAGCTGTCAAAATGTAAATAATGGTTTGACTAGTTGTCAAAATGTAAATAATGGTTTGACTAGTTGTCAAAATGTAAATAATGGTTTGACTAGCTGTCAAAATGTAAATAATGGTTTGACTAGTTGTCAAAATGTAAATAATGGTTTGACTAGTTGTCAAAATGTAAATAATGGTTTGACTAGCGGTCAAAATGTAAATAATGGTTTGACTAGCTGTCAAAATGTAAATAATGGTTTGACTACTCAAAGGTTAACTGGTAGAGATCCCTTATAGGGATAAGTTCGCCTTTGTGCATGTATTAATGTTATTTTTTATTTTTTTGTAAATTGTATCTGTTTATATTTGTACAATAAAGCATTTACTTACTTACTTACTTACTTACTAGTTGTCAAAATGTAAATTATGGTATGACTAGTTGTCAAAATTAATTACAACTGTAGTGTTCTAGATTCTAGTCGTATTTAATAATAATATAATTCAGCACAATTTTTCACCTATTTCCAGTCTTTTTTCGAACTTCCACGCTGGTCTGGGAGCGAAGAAAAAACACAATGCACTAGCTGCTTCTCTGCCTGCGCAGAGCATAGGCGAAAATCTTAGGAATCATGTTACAGGCGATGCGGCTAGCAACCCATCACTATTTTGATTTCCCTTTCCACCTATACGCCCTTAATCATGCAAAACGTGGCCTTAAGGTTTTGGTACTTTAGGCTCTGTCTACCTCGTAAGGGATAAAGACGTGATACTTGTATGTAAAAAATAAAAAAATAAAATTCTTGCTTCATTAATGCAACATTCTTTAATAAGAGTATTTAAAAACAAAGTAACAAAGTATAAGGTTTCTACTTCACTATCTGTCAACTACTCATAAAAACTTTTTTTCTGTACCCGAGGCGATTCCGAGGACGCCTGCGCATACGTCCATTTGCATGCTAGTGAGCTTCCATTAATTCCATACAAATTACCATACATACAAACTGATCAAAAACACAACCTGAGTTCAAAGACACCAGGTGGGTAATCGCGTACACTTCCAGACTACTTTCAAAGTATATATATGTATGTGGGTGTACTAAAATAGCTATAAAATTGTAAGTTTATTTGACATAATTGTTGATTAAAGGTAATGCGGTTTCCGTTACTACATACACACACACACACACATACACAAATCACGTTTATCCCTTACGGACTAGACGGAGCCTAAGGTGGCAAGACCTACAGGCCACGTTTAGCAGGATTGTGGGCGTATAAATGGCAAAAATGGAATCTAAATAGTGACGGGTTGCTAGCCACAATCACCTATAACATAATTCCTATGATTTTCGCCCATTCCCTCAATGGGCTTTTCCATTTGTGCGGGAAGAGAAGCAACTGGTAAATTCTATGTTTTTCTGTACTCCCAGACCAGCATGGAAGAAATTTCAGCCGTTATTGTAAAAACATTCATACATAAATCACGTCTTTATCCCTTACGGGGTAGACATAGCCTAAGGTAAAAAGACTTAAGGCCAGGTTTAGCATGATTGTGGGCGTATAGGTGGAAAGGGCAATCAAAACAATTGAAGCAAATGTCAGAAATACCTTTTAATTTTAAACAGAGGCGTTACAATACAAAAATAGCGCAATTTATTGCTTTATTACGTATATAAATTAGCCTCACATGTCCGTCGATATATTTTATAATGCTTTAATTGAGCTCTCTACACGTACAAAACAAAGAATGAGCATAATGGCCCAGCGGTTATTGGGGCCATAAAACAAAATAAAAAAGGCACAACTCCATGTTGTCATCAAAGTTATCTACACGCCACCGGCAGACTCGTACCCAATTTAAATTCTGCAAATCTCCGCGTAGAAAAACAAAAAACTACATTAGTACCTACTCTATAACACACACACACACACACACACTCACACAAATCACGTCTTTATCCCTTACGGGGTAGACAACGAAGGTAACAAGACCTAAAGGCCACGTTTAGCATGTGGGCGTATAGGTGGAAAGGGGAATCAAAAATAGTGATGGGTTGCAAGCATCGCCTATAAAAGTCATGATTCCTATGCCCTGCCCTCGATGGGCTTTCATCTGCGCGGAAAGAGAAGCAACTGGTAAATTCTTTGTTTTTTCTTTCCCAGACCAGCATGGAAGCAAGTATCCCTATAA
Source organism: Pandemis corylana (assembly GCA_949127965.1). NCBI lineage: Eukaryota > Metazoa > Arthropoda > Insecta > Lepidoptera > Tortricidae > Pandemis > Pandemis corylana. The sequence continues at coordinate 13,653,854 of OX421867.1, read as the reverse complement.
GACTGAACATAATTTAGCAATCATTTAGCGTTCAGTTTTTTTGATAGATGACGCTTGGTGTCAAAAATTCGCATGGTAACAAAGTTACGTGCCAGCTAGTAACAGATAGAAAAAACCGGTCAAGTGCGAGTCGGACTCGCGCACCGAGGGTTCCGTATCATTATCTATAAATATCTAAAACCAGTGTAAGCAGAGCCCTGTTCCAAAGCAAAATGTACGCAGTGTGGGGTTACTTTATATTGGTCACTGCTATATACAGACATACATACACATTTACGGTTTTCGCAATTATTCTTTAATCTGTGCTATAAGACCTACCTTCATACCAAATTTCAAGATTCTGCGTTCACGGGAACTACCTTGTAGGTTTTGATTCCCTTGAGAGTTGAAAATTTGCGGAAATTTGCGGCATAAACGGCTGTATCTTTTGATTGCGTTGGCTTAGAAGTTTGATTTTTTCACAGCTTCAAGGGACAGTAGACCTGAGTAATTGATATAAATTTCAGCTTCATACCTCCACGCGTTACTGAGAAAAAGGGTCTTGACAGACGGACGGACAGACGGACAACAAAGTGATCCTATAAGGGTTCCGTTTTTTCCTTTTGAGGTACGGAACCCTAAAAATCGAATGCTTATCCACCTGCTATGGGTGGTGTAGGGGTATAGCACGCGTCACGGAATGACGAGGATCCAGGTACGATTCCCGACCATAGCTTTACTTTTCCGATTTTTCTGTGTTCTAATTTTCAATGGCGTTCAGAAATTTAAGCTATTTAACTAAATGCGTCTTTGCCATTTTGTGTTTAGGGTGTTATGCGTTTTAGTCACTTTCAGTTTAAGACGTATTACGCGGTAGTCATATTGCGTTTCAGGCAAAACTACAACTAGGCAAATTGCGTTCAGGACCGTCTGAGACCAACCCAACTGGCACAATCATGCTAAACGTGGCCTTTAGTTCTTGTTACCTTAGGCTATGTCCACCCCGTAAGGGATAAGGACATGATTTATATGTGTGTTTGTGTGTGAATATGCTGCGACAAATATAGGCTCAAGCAAGATGGCCGCATGCAGAACAAACCATCGCCAAGCGGCAGCCATCTTCTTCAATTACCTCTTTACGACTTTATTTACTTTGTTACCTCTCATTATATCGAATAAGATGTTACCAATTTAATTGTTTTATCGCCCCCAATCGAGTTTTTGCAGATCAATAAACGAAATTACTAAAGCTGCTTCGATTATTAAGAGGTTCGTTGAGGTTGAACCAATACTTGCATTAATTAACTTTGTAACTTAAGTATTACGCTAATTGATTCGCGGGAGGTCTCACCCTTTGAACCAGGGATATAACGGAGGTAGTTTTGTCGGAGTTTTTAAATTTGCTTTATCGGAGTCGGAATCGGAATCGGAGGCAGAGTCGGATAATTGACGATAGAGTGCACGTAGTGAGAGTCGGGGGGATTCCCCGCGCGACATGTATGAACCTGTTCATAACAGTCGACACAGGCCGCCGCCGCCGCTATGTTATGCTGCGACCTCCGATTAAAACCTTCGATTTAAAAGTGTCGGAGCCGAAGTCGGAACCGAAGGTGTAATAATAATCGGAAGTTCCGACTTAACGGAACCGGAGTCGAAGCTCCGTAACATCTCTGCTTTAAACCCCCGACGCAAAGACTCCGGTGTGTGTGTGTTTGTGGCATCGTAGCTCTCAAATGAACGGGATGATTTCAATGCAGTTTTCTTCATTCGAAAGCCAGTTTTCTTGCGGTAGTTCTTCGCCATGTTTGTTAAAAATCGGTTTAGCAGTTTGAAGAATATTCTGTTCTTTTCTAAAGTGATGTAAAGATTGTAAAGCATCCAAAAAGGTCCATCCGTTTGAGAGCTACGATGCCACAAACAGACACGCTCACACACTCACATACGCACAGAGAGAGAGAGAGAGGGGGGGGGGGAGTTATTATTTGCGAAGACACACAACGCTGATGATCTATTTTTCATGTCTATGTTTTTTTTTTTGTTTTAGGTACCTTGTTTATTTTCTATAAAATTGTGTATATTATCTTATATTTGTGTGTCTTGCAAAAAGGAATAAATGTCTTCTCTCTTTCTTTCTATTATCAATGTTATTTTTAATTAAAAACATCACACATTTTTATATGGCACTAGACATCACATGTGACATTTACAAAGCAAACAAAAAAACACTTTTTTAATAGACAATACAAAAACATAAAAAAGGTGTGTCGCCAACAGAGAGAGAGAGAGAGAGATCGACGTCAAACTTATAACGCCCCTCTTTACGCCGGGGGTTAGAAATACAAGCAAAAGCTTGCTATGTTAGCAAAGATTACTATCTCGACAAATTAAGCAACAATTCAAATCACTACTAACAAACAGTAGCCACAAAGTGTGAACGTAACCTCATCCGCTTTCACGCCTCACGCTGTCTGTCCGTCCGTCTTGTGTTACCGCGGTCACAGTAAATAAAGAGAACAGTATGGAAACTAGGCTTATTTTTTGAAATAAATACCAACGCTCGTTAGGGTTGTCGGTCAATTTGTGTAAAATTTTAAACCTTTTTGTTTAGTTAGCGCTATCTCAGCTAGTAACCTGTTTTAAAGTTGATTAGAGTTCTATAATAATTAAATAATCGAATAAATTAACTCGTTTATAAATAACATAGGGTAAAAAAAAACTTCAACAGTTAATGATTTTTTTATTCGTCAAGTATTATATATTACTTACTCAATACTTTCGCCTGCTACGACACGTTCGCAAAGCTCTATTATAAAAAATTATGGCATGAAAAATTATCATCCGAATGAATTAGCTTTCTAAAATAAACTATTGGGAAACATGGACACACTGCGCAATACACTCTTGGCATGTCTAAAACGAAAAGAATGCGGAATGTCTGGGCGCACGTAGCAGACGGCCGCTCGTCTCAGCGCGGCACTCGCGACTGCCGGCACCGCGAGATCCGCTTAGGGGGCTTGTAGAAGCGCGCGTCTATGTGTGCGTTCGTTTCAACCGTTTTGTTCGTAGTTTCCTTACTGCTCTAGCTTATATATATACTGTGCCGCGGTCGCACGCCCTACTTACCATCGCATGCTTTACTGATTCAACTGAATAGTGATATGTTAGACCCTTTCCGCAAAGGGTTTTAATATATTCTTATACTTTTACTAACCGGATACTTGCTAGACATGTGTGTTAATGTCATCACTACACAGTATAAAACAAAGTTGCTATCCGCTGTCTGTCCCTATGTATGTTTACATCTTTAAAACTACGCAACGGATTTTGTTGCGGTTTTTTTTAATAGATAGAATGATTCAGAAGGGTTATAATGTATAATTCTACCCAGATGAAGTCGCGGGCAGGAGCTAGTGTAAAGTATAATTTAGTTTCCGGGAATCCTGGAACTGTGCCGGTAATCTATTGCAAGGAGTTGCACATGCGTGTGCGCCGTAGTCTATGCCGGGGAAGTCCCTAAATAATTTCTGGATGATTTGGTAGCCGTAAAAAAATATTTATTTAAATCATTGATACTAACCCTGATTTTTTTATTTAATAAAATCAACTTGCCACATTTGAAAATATTTTTTTATCGAGGTTAGAACTTCAATTTTGTCCCTGCTAATTTAATTTGCTCCCAGACCAGCATGGAACAACCTTCGTAAATAAGTTATTTTAATACATACATACATATATCACGTTTTTATCCCTTACGGGTAGACAGAGCCTGAGGTAACAAAACCTTAAGGCCACATTTAGCATGATTAAGGGCGTATAGGTGGAAAGGGAAATCAAAATAGTGATGGGTAGCTAGCCGCATCGCCTATACCATGATTCCTAAGACTTTCGCCCATTCCCTCGATGGGCTTTAACCATCTACGCGGGAAGAGAAGCAACTGGTAAATTCTATGTTTTTTCTTTACTCCCAGACCAGCATGGAGGTAAACTTAACCTGTTGTAAAATACATTTTATGCAGCAACCTTTGATGTATAACACGCCTAACCACCAATTACGTGATTGTAAAACTAGCTTATCATAATTTAATGCAAATGAATCAACTCATAAATAAATCTAATAAATACACGACGTTTTGATAACAACACCAATTTGGCGTTTCTGTAGAGATTAGAGAAACTATTAAACAATGGCTAAACGGGTGATTCTATCAAAATAAACTTGAAACGGCTGTACATTCTTCAACTAGCTGCGGCCCGCGACTTTGCCCGCGCAGAATTAAATATAGTCTATGACACTCACAAATAATGTGGCTTTCTATTGGTAAAAAAAAAATCAAAATCGGTTCAGTAGATCCCGAGATTACCTACCCTACAAACTCACAAACTCACAAACTTTATTTTTTTATAATATTATATACGTATATAAATCACGCCTTTATCCCTTACGGAGTAGACAGAGGCTTTTTTTATGGATGCCCTAGACACGGGGATAGACCCCCCGAAGGTGGGATGCCACTAGGGTTTCACCACAAACGCCTCCCCGGTGGCCCCGGCGCCCGCCAGGACCGCGCCAAGAAAGGGAGGGCCCGTACGCTAGGCCCGTCTTCCCTTAGACAATGAGACCGTGCAATGCAGGTAGGTAATGAGGGCAGACAGAGCCTAAGGTAACTAGACCTGAAGGTCACGTTTAGCACGATTGTGGGCGTATAGGTGGAAAGGGGATCGTTAGTATAGGTTGTCCAGCAGACTCTTTCTAATGTTGTGCCTGTTTAACCGAAAAGCAAAGAAAACTATAAATAAAAATATATTAAAAGAAAAATAGTATAAGAAACCAGTGTTGTATGATGAGACAAATAAATATAATAATTGTACCCTGGAACCCGCTCCCCCACAATAGGCTAAGAGAGAAAACAAGATGAGGCATGACAAAGTGGGCAGATTATGAGATGGAATGGAGTGACAAAGAGGCCGAAATGAAAGAAAGGAAATAAATATATTATAATTGAATAAACAGAAGATAAGTTAGAATAGATAGCATAGATAAGGGTGAAAAGCCCAAAAGTAAGAAAGAAAAAGTATGTAGCACGAAAGTACGAGCAGTAGCACACGATGGTACTAGAATGACTGTGGACAGCAGAAATAGGCTCCGATGCTGTTGGAGGTAGCGCGGAAAAAAAAAGTTGTGGGTGTCACCTTCGATCATTTTAGCTCAGTACGACCATATGGTTCGCTAGCACCAGCTAGCAGTGCTTGGGTTGTTGTGTTCCAGTTGAAGAATTGTTTCGCAGGTGTGTAGATTTCCTCATACTCATGCCTGAATCCCTTCTTTATGTATTTCGGGTTAGACAGTCTGGCAACAAGACAAATACTACGTTTAGCATGATTGTGGGCGTATAGGTGGAAAGGCGAATCCAAATAGTGTTGCGTTGCTAGACGCATCGCCTATAACAGATTCCTAGATTCCTAAGATTCTCGTCCATTTCCTCGATGGGCTTTTACCTGCTAGATGTGAAGCAACTGGTGCAATTTAAGTTGCTTCTTTGCTCTCAGACCAGCGTGGAAGAACTTATAAATGTTTTAATCCTCGACAACTCAAGTCAAGAGTGTAGCGACATAGAAAATTCAAAAAGTTTGTAGAAATACCTATCGTCAAATAATTCAGCGGAAGTAACTAATAGCTTTGAAATCAAATGACTGTTCTGTGTTTAATAAAATAACGTCAAAAATGTTTTAAAGATCACATTCGTCGCCAGAAGTTTCTACCGAATTTATATACTAATTTTGCACTTGAGGTTAATCTCTTTATTTGTGGTCTATAAGAGTTAACTGATAGACAGAATATCGCAACATGGTTTTAATTTGAAGGGTACGGTTGTCATTTTTGGTAAATAATCGAAAGTATTATGCATTTGTTACCCTAGGCTCTCTCTGTCCCGTTTACGTCGCGGTGACACCGAGTGCTCCCGTGACGTCACATACGACCGAATAGGGAATCCGTATGGTTTTTAGTGGGTGCCTGCCGTCGCGGGAGAGCCCCTCATACACGGTAGCCCAGTACCGGGCGGATGCATAAGGCGCATTTTACACACCATAAAAAAGACTCTCGCTACCCCGTAAGGGATAAAGACGCGATTTATACATGTATGTGCAGTCATAAGGACATAAATATAATGTACTAGCTTCTGCCCGCGACTGCGTCTGCGTAGAATTATACACAACCTTCCACTCGAATCACTCTCTATTAAAAATACGCATCAAAATCCGTTGCGTAGCTTTAAAGATCTAAACATAAATAGGGACGGACAAACAGATAGTGGAAAGCAACTTTGTTTTATACTATGTAGTGATACATTATACTTATTAACACACTAGTTGTTGCCCGCGACTTCATCTGCAAAGAATTCATTTATCGCTATCCCGCGGGAACTACGCAATTTTCCGGGATAAAAAGTAGACATGCGTTATTCCAGACTATAATCCATCTCTGTGTCAAACATTATCCAGATCTATCCAGCCGTTCTTGCTTGAAAGAGTAACAAACATCCATACATCCATACTCACACACTTTCGCATTTATAATATAATAGTAATAGGTGTTGCCAAGATGTCAAAAATATCTATCTATATCTATAATTTTTATTCTAATATGTGATCTGAATCTCGGAAACGGCTGCAACGATTTTCTCGAAATTTGGTATGCAGGCGGTTTCGGGGGCGCTAAATAGATCTAGCTAGCCTTAATTTTTAGAAAATATACCACAAACCTCCACCACCGACCTCCATCAGGCAGTCTGCCTCCGCGACGTCGTTCAAGGAGGGCTTGAGGAAGATGTGGCTCACACCGTCTCAGATCGTAGGAACATCCACATTCTGTCATTGCTCTTAAACATTATTTTCAATCCTTCTGCTCCTATGTATCTTTTCGAGCGAGCTTAGCTTAGCCAGCATCGGCTACGGTCTAATACTAATCTCCTTTTGGCCTGTCCTTTTTCATCTTCCAAAACTTACTCCAAATCCTTCACAGTTCACTCTGCTAGGCTGTGGAATCGGTTACCGACCTCCATCAGGCAGTCTGCCTCCGTGGCGTCGTTCAAGGGCTTGAGGAAGATGTGGCTCACACCATCTTAAATATTGTATGTGTGTACTCATATTGTACGTAGTATGTATGTATGCTTATATGTAATGATATTTAGTTGTTTATTTATACGCTGACGCTCTATTATGGCTTTCACTATATGGATATTTTAAACTCTTTGTCGGTCTCTCGCTTAATACTCCTTTCATTTACTCAAAGGTTTTTAAGGTATTTTTTGTGATTATGTCTGAGAGACATCTATTTCTGTATACATATTTGTACAATAAAGTATTTACTTACTTACAAATAATACCGGTCATCCGGGTAACTACACCTGTATGCCACAAACAATAAAGTCGGTAATTAATATTTGACATGAAAGCTGTATCGATATTAATGCCGACTGTACTCTAGACCGTAGGCGCCATGTTGTCTAAAAATAGTTTCAATACATTACAATGCAATTAATACTATGTTAGGTGCGTCTGCGCATGTACACGCGGCGGCGGCGGCCATCTTGAAAGATGGCCGCTAATTTATTACGCAATTTGTTTATACGCCTATTCTTTTCCCGTGCGATGGCTTGAGCCGGGTACTCAGCCGCAAGATGTAACCGTAACTATTACACGTTACAATAACCATTACAATACAATACTTATTACACTTACTAGAAAAAAAAACAAGAAGCAAAATTCTTGATCCATTTGATACATACATATATACATCACGTCTATATCCTTTACGGGGTAGACAGAGCCTAAGGTAACAAAACCTTAAGTCCACGTTTAGCATGATTAAGGGCGTATAGGTGGAAAGGGTAATCGAAATAGTGATGGGTTGCTAGCTGCATCGCTTATAACATGATTCCTAAGACTTTCGCGCATTCCCTCGATGGGCTTTTACCATCTACGCGGGAAGGGAAGCAACTGTTAAATTCTATGTTATTTCTTTACTCCCAGACCAGCACGGAAGATCATGGAGGTTCATGTTCGACTGTATGTATTTTTGTATATAAAAATTGAATGTTGATTTTACAAATTAATTTAACAGGGTAACCAGTAGGAGGTCTTATCGCTTAAAATCTCTTCCAGACAACTATACCCTTACGTGTAACAGCACCAAAGAAGCTTCTGAAATAACATAAAGACATAATTCAACTGACATACATATAACGTGACATAATCAATTTCTTCCTTAGTAACACCAAGCTTTCTCCGATTACACAGTTCCTCTGACCTTTATTCTAAAGCTATAAGATTCAAAATGCAACAAATTAGATGACACATAACTTTGCAGTGTGGTCATTATTGCGTTCTATTAAATCCTATATAGCCTTTCCTTATGATAAAGTTTATCGTAAAATAGGCTGTAAGTTCTCGAGGATATGGTTGACAATTACTTTGTGGATAAAGTGTGGACATCAGGGTAATATAGGTAATTTCATTTATGGGACACCTAAGTAACTGTTCATTTATTAGTTTGCCATTAAGTGTATGCTTAAGTGTGATGACTTTTATATTGGCTTAGTGATACGTAAATGGGACTTCGGGAATTTATAATACTAGCTGTTCCCCGCAACTTCGTCTGCAAAGAATCCGTTTATCGCTACTCCGCGGGATGCAATTTTACGGGATAAAAACTATCCTATCTCCTTCCCAGGGACTGAAACTATTTATACTATAGCTATAAAAAATTAAAACTGAACAATATTCATATTAAATACCAAAATCTTCTTCTTCTTCTTGGTCTTGGTTTTTATCCCATTTTTAATTAATACCAAAATATTCTTACTAAAATTTACAATTTTATAGGTTAGGACTATGTTTGTAGGTTATGGGCACTAGATACAACAAATACTACCACTCGTAAAACCAGAGGCGCACAACCTTTCGAAAAAAAATTGAATACATCTTTTGTATAAGCGCTTTCTTATGTATCTATCTACAGCTATTTCTGTTTACCGCAGTGAATTATCAACCAAAGTAATTGTTACAATAAAAGCACAGTTATCCGTAGAGCTTATTTCATTTCAAATCACAATTCAATTCAGGTCAGGTACCATTTTATGGTGTGTTTTAATTGAAGTTTTAATTAGTTTGTTTTATTTGTTGTCATCTCGGTCGGTGATGATGAACCAGGAAAGGTTAATAATGTTATTAACACAGATCAAGTCTCGCCGGAAACCAGAACCGCATAGCTTCCGCACTTTCTCGACTAATAAAACTTGGCATTGAAAGCCACGTGCTCAGTGTTTATTTATTTTGTCTGCTGCGGAAAGGGAGGTGATCTTACGAATCATGTTATATGCGGTGCATCACTATTCTGATTCCCTTTTCCACCTGTACGGTTTTGTTACCTTAGGCTCCGTCTACCCCGTAAGGGATAAAGACGAGATTTGTGGATGTATATTTTATCTGAGGCATGAGAACTAACATATCTGGCGATGGATGGGAATAAAAAATACAAGGGAATTTCCGAAAAGGACAACTGTAGAAAATTTCGGTGAAGGCTGAGAATTCCGATCTCGGAATATTGAAATTAGGATAGAGTAACAAATATTCGCACTCATACCGACGCATTTATAATAGTGATATAAGATGTGCCCAGCAGTGGGACGTATGTAGGTTGAAGATGATGATGAAGATGTGATTGAGGCTTAAAGAAGTGATGGGACTGATTTTGTTCATCCATGGCATTTCCGCTAGTAAAGTTCTTATCGAAACTATACACGGAAAATAATTAAGTTAGCTGCGTCTATTTTATTGAATTATTCATATTACAATAAGATAATATCTATCATGAATGAGTGCATGCAATCAAAACATATCATATCTCAGGGCAGCGTTCTCGGCCCTAGGCTCTTTCTGATATAATGTAAACCACCGCCCGTATATTCACGAAAATTTAGGGAATGTTCGGAGCGTACCTAAAGTGGATTCAACTTGGTTAAATAGTTACATATCCTAACAAACTTACATTTATTAAAAGAAAACCCAAATTTAAACTCTTATTGGCTTTGACTTTGGATATAACCAGTAAGTTTTATTATTTAGTAATCATTTAAGATCAATATGGCAAAAGAAGCATGAAAGTAGAATAAATGCAGCAGAAATGAGAGCGTTAAGAAATATGGAAGGTGTATCACTGAAAGATAGAATAAGGAATAGTGATAGTGTGATAAGGGAACATGCTAGTGTGAAAGAGGATATAGCGACTAAGATAGAAAGGTATGCTCAGTTGGTTTGGTCACGTAGAGCGGATGGATGAAAGTAGACTAACTAAACAGATCTATAGGGGGAGTGTGAATGGTTACGTTGGGAGGGGAAGCTAGACGGACGTTCCGAGACCAAATAGGAGACGGAGAAAAAGGTCAGGTCAGGAGTACCCGAAACCGACGAGCATGTATGAAGAGATTGATGTGTGGATGAAGCGAAAGAAGTATGTCAGGATCGTAGCAAATGGAACAAAGTAGTCTCTGCCTACCCTATGTATGTATAGGATCAATAGTAATCAAATAAACCATTTTCTCACACGATGTACCTCCCACTGCCTTCGTATACTCAGAATTTACCTCCATAGCGAATCGATAACGTCATAAATAACACAACGACTCGAGGTGACATCTTTAAAGCTATTTACTATGTAGAAAATATACATTTAATCTTATATTAATGTTCCATTAATCATTCGGAGTCTATTACAGAATAATCCGATGTCCAGTTCATTAGGTTTTAGCTTTATTGCAAACTAGCTTTTGCGCGCGACTTCGTTCACGCAGAATCAACATTTGCGCAAAAACTTCTTTCCTCTCCCATCGAAAATGTACAAAGACCAGCCAAATGCGTGTCGTACACGTGTGCGTGGGTAGCATGGAAGATTTCGTACTACTTACCTCAACGAAAAGAAAACAGTTTCTTGCAAGGACACCCACTTCCTTTATTTTTTATCCCATCCTTTTGATCTGTGGGAAATTCTAAAAATCTATTCTTATGGCACCTATGTGAAGTTCAAAGAGTGTCTACTAAATACAAAGCGACTGGTACATTCTGTGTTTCTTAGCTCTTCTTGCATTCTTCTTGGCAATGATGGTCTCCTGAATGCACTAGTAGTTTCAAAAAAAGACAGTATTTGGCGGCCTACATAATTTGCGAAATAAAGTTTTTGATTTTTTGCTTTTATTATTTGCTCTCAGACGAGCATGGAAGTGGTCAAAACTTTGAGGTAGGTAATTAAAATAACAAATAATGAGTGCCAGTTTTTGTTATGAGCGAAATTCGCGAACATCAGAATATCATTAATCAGATATCGGATAGAAATGTTGATTCGTGGAGGCTAAAGGTCGCGTCATAAAACTTTTACGACCTACGACAGTTGCCTTTTATGGTGTTTGTTCAGTAATAAAGATGTTAGTTGTGAAACAGGTGTGAGAAAGTGAGATGTAGAGAGTGGACACTTTGAGCCAGGGATGCCGGACGTAGAAAAGTTTCTAGTACGGTCTGATACATACATAAACCACGTATTTACTCCTTACGGGGTAAACATGGCTTAAGGTAACAAGACCTTAGGCTACGTTTAGCATGATTGTGGGCGTATAGGTGGAAAGGGGAATCAAAATAGTGATGGGTTTGCTAGCCGCATCGCCTATAACATGATTCTTAGGAATCTGGTCTGGGAGCAAAGAAAAATCATAGAATACATCAGTTGCTTCTCTTCCCGCGCAGATGGTAAAAGCCCATCGAGGGAATGGGCGAAAATCATAGGAATCATGTTATAGGCGATGAAGCTAGCAACCCATCACCATCTTGATTCCATTTTCCACCTATACGCCCACAATCTTGCTAAATGTGGCCTGTGGGCTGTTACCTCAGGCTCTGTCTATCCCGTAATAGATAAAGACGTGATTTATGTACCGAAAAAATGCGAATGTGATATTTATCTAACAAATCAATGCTGTAAAGGTTGAAATCAATCTAAAATTTAAAAGGATATTTATCATTTTAATACTTACATAAAAACTAACGACTTTGAGTGACTTTACAACGCCGAAATGAAGTATATTAATATGAACATAATCCCAGACATTTTACAATAAATAAGCGTATTTTTCATATTTCGCATATTAGCTAGCGTTTATTTCCAATTTAAAATAACAACACCTTGTTCTTAACTAACCAACCAAAAAGCTATGTTAATATTAGTGCCAAAGCTGTCATATTAATGGACAGTTTGAATAATTTAATATATTATACAACATATAAAAAACAAAGTTGTATTTACAGTCGAAATTTGAAGATGTAGAAGTAATTTGGAACATTGACTATTCTTACGACCGCACAAGTTATTTTGTTAGAGCTGCTTGTAATTATAAAAGCGACATCTATTGAGTTATGTAAGTATTAGAAAATATTTAATATGGAATTGTTTATTGTGATATATAATAAAAATCCGAGATTTATATTTAATGCGAATATTAATTTCAATACTAGATAAGATCAGTACTATCTAATGAATCAAGAAGTTTTACTTATTTTTAATTATATCTATACGCGTGCTCGTTAGGGAATGACGAGGATCCGGGTTCGATTCCCGGCCATAGCTTTACTTTTCGGATTTTTCTGTGTTCTAATTTGCAGTGTCGTTTAGAAATTTAACACAAGATCACTCATTGGGTTTTACACAGAGTTTGCTACTTATTTAAAAAAAATATTACCTAGTAATTTTCCCTATAGAGAATTGGCATTGTTCATTTTTTTTAGTATGCTCCAATTCGAAAACCATTTCGAGTAAAACCATCAATTATCCGATTTATCTTGTCCGATTTCAAAAATACTTAATGATTGCAGATATTTTTGTAAAAGTACTTTGAACCGTTGTTTGACCGAACGACCGGGTTTTTAGACAGAATCCAGCATCGAATGTTTGCCACAAAAATGAAAAAAAAGTTTGGCTACGGCAACTGTCACGTGTCACTGTCAAATCTAACAAAACCATAGACAAAGCCGTTTTTTTCATAGCCAGCCGAACGAAGGCGATTGGGATTCTGTCTAAATTCACGAATTATCAAACAGCGAAAAAATATTTATTATTAATTCACAAAGCTACGTAAAAGCATAATATTCAAATTAGTTGCTTGAAATAGTCCATTTTATCAAATAAAGGTGTTAAAAGCACAGCTTAAAAAAAATGAACAATGCCAATTAGAGACGGCTAGTACTTCCCAACGCTATGAGATGTTTTCTGAGACAAAAAACTGTATTTTCTTTGGTACCCTTGTAAAAAACATTGTAAGTGCATACAGAACTCCCATACAAAATATCAAATCGACTGTACCTAACTTTAGAGCCTCACCCAACAATTCTACAATCCAACAAATTGTATGAAACTCATACAATTTAACACTCACAATCATACAAACACATAAAGAACGGCATCCCATTAAATCAAACTTGAAAAAGGTTTATAAACAACAATTAGACCCACAAATGTCCATTTTATGAAGGTCGATTTACATCAAACGAGCGAATGCTCATTCTATCCCCACTACATCAAATTCTTCTAGTGTAAACAGGCGTAGAGCATTCTTTCGTTGTTCTTAGTGCGTTCGCAAAGATTCTATAGAATATTCTAAGAATGCTCGTTCGCTTGATGTAAACGGCGCAAGAGCGCGCGAACAGTTGCTTAGAGCGTTCTAGCGTGTTCGGACGTGCTCGCGCCACTGAGCGGTCTTTTCAAAGCGTTCTTGTGTTCTAGCGATTGTTTACGTATCTTATCGATTAAATTATGGATTGGTCTCAAGAAAAATGTTTATTAATGATAGAAGCCTACCGCAATTTCAGATGGAATTGCCCACTTTCTTCTTGTTTTCGCATATCCGTCATTGTTTCACCTACATTATCCAGTTTCCTTCGATGCATTAAATTTGTAACCCACCAACGTCTCTTCCTTCTTTTATTTTTGAGTTTTCGCGACAAAATAATAAATGCAGCACTTGCAATAATGATATCGCTGTCAGAGTCAGACATAACGAAGCACTACCAATACTAACCACAGAATTGACACGAATGACCAAAGAACATTCGATCTAGCTTTTGTTTACACTAAAAGATTACGAAAGAATGCTCTTGTTCTAGCTCTAGCTCTATGTTCGTTTGATGTAAATCGATACCTCTAGCTTTCGTTTACACTAAAAGATTACGAAAGAATGCTCTTGTTCTAGCTCTAGCTCTATGTTCGTTTGATGTAAATCGACCTTAAATCGTCAACAATGGTGCACGAGTAAGGCTCAGGTAATTATGGACAGTTGTAGCCGGCTTGTTGTGAATTGCCTTCGTTAACGGAGTGGGCTCAGTACGGTACTGAGAGCAATAAAAGGCCAATTTACGACAGCAGTAGTATAAATAGTAGCTTATAAATTTGTTGTGCCAGAGATGATATAGTTTTAGGTAGATAACCAGAGTAATATTATTTTTTATGCGTTGACTGATCCGTTTTTAATAACTTGTGTAATTTAACGTGTCTGTGTAATAGATTAGTCAATATGTATTGAACCATATTGTTAGTAAAGATTAAAAAATTACTCTTTTTTTACAAACTGTCATTCAAAATTGAAACTTTAACACGGTCGGTTTAATCACCATTTGTGTTCCGTCTTCGCTTAAGTAATTTGTTTATTCATATACCTAGCAACATTTAGAAATGTCATAACTGTCAAAATTGTAGTATCGCCCCTTCTCAAGTTGTAGTCGTGTCGCTGTCATCGCATAGAAAAGTTCGCGCCGTACATATTTAGTAGAAGCACGGTTAAGTTTTAAATTGAGAGCTTTATAGTTATAAAGTATTGTCGTATGAGTGTAAAATCATCATCATCAAGTGCCTTGCGAGCTCAGGAGGATACTTCAGCAGTTTCATGTATAGTCGGGTAGCAGGTAACCCAGGACTGGAAGGTAAGACTGGCCAGCTCGAAGAAGTCCAGTGGCCCTGTGCCTGACTGCTGTAAAGCTCCCACACAGCGCTAAACGAGGTAAGTGTCTTCTTGACTCTCACAAGGCTACTTATTGTTTTAATTATTGTGTTTCGTTTTTCTCGTTTCGTCGAATACAGTCCATTCATTTTAACACCCTAAACCTGAGCGGTAACATTTTGGTCCTTCGAGCCGGATCTAGAAGAGGTGACCTACGGTTAATTTGCTTAATTCGCGTTAATTTCGTTGTTTTCTAGTAGATTCCGTTCATTTTGGTGTAAAATTTGTCGGTTTTCGTTGTAACATTTTTCGTCCACCAAATTGTAGGGTATGCCTAGAATCCTTACTTCGAAAATTCCAGACTTTTGTGCAGAATCGGTTTATTTTGGAAACAATTATTAGTTAGTAGTTTCGTAAGTAATAATAATTAAAGATAATTTGTTATTTAAAATAATAATTTAATTTAATAAAGTAAAATTTATTTTTGCTTTTAAAAACCGGGCGTTCAAAACGCCGCTGGTAAATAGTTGCCGTGTAACGAAACGCACTTCGTAAGCTGTTTGTTGAATCTGTGAAACGTCATACGTCAATCGAGTCGAGTTTGACAGATTAGCAATATTGAGATAATTGTTCACGGCTGTTGTATGATATTTTTGGTTTTTAGCACGATTATTGTTGAAAATGAGTAGCCACGGTGATGAAGAATTTGCGCCCGCGGTTGCCGATGTTTATAGAATTGATAGGGATTACGCAATTATGCGGTTGTTGCACATTGAAAGTTCCGATTTGGTTGGTTATAATGAACAAGATTTTAAAGATATTGAAAAGGACTTTCATAGTGCTCAACTTAGGATTTTGCGTCCTCTAAACGTTGAACAACGTTCCGCGGAATACGAAGTAACTAAAGAGTTTGAATTGCGGATGAAATCTGTTAAAAGTAGGCTTAGACAAACAAGTAGTACAACTGACAGCAAACCTGTGCTGTCGAGTGATTCCTCGAACCTAGCTAAGCTGCCAAAAATTATGATAAAGCCTTTCGATGGCAAGCTCGAGAACTGGGTCTCGTTCAAGGAATTATTCGATTCTTTGATTCATAGTCGGAACATACCTAAGGTTGAAAAGCTCCATTATTTGTTGAGTTGTGTTCAGGGTTCCGCTTATGATTTGATAAAAAGTTTTCCTTTGTCAGGTGACAGTTATGATAGTGCATATGAAACTTTGTCTAAGTACTACAATAAAAAGAGGCAAATTGCAATTGTTTATTATGAAAAGTTGCTACATTGTGAGTCAGTTAAAAATAAAGGTGATTTGGATCGAGTTGTTCGGATATTTAATGAAAACTTAAGTATATTGTCGAAGTTTGATTTGCCCGATAAAAACTTTATGCTTTTTTATTTATTGTGGTCGAAATTAGATACTGCAACTCGTGAAGCATTTGAATTGCAACTTGACTCTTCTATTGATATTCCCAAATTAGAGGATTTGCAAGATTTTGTCGAAAAAAGAAGCAGGGCATTAGATAATTTGAATATTAGAGTGAATGCAGTTCAGATAAAACCAGTTATTAAAAATAAATCTTCTCTTGCTGTGCCATCGGCCCCTGTGTGTATCTGTCCAATGTGTGCTGCGACGGGTCATGAGTTGGAGAAGTGTAGTACCTTTTTAAAATTATCTCCAACTGAGAGGTTTTCATTCACAAAAAGGAAAGGCTTGTGCATGTTGTGTCTGCGTACATCTCATGTTATGAAGAACTGCACATCGATCACACGCTGTGGTGAATGTAACTATCGCCACCACTCATTGCTTCACTTTCCGAAACGTGTTGAAACAGCGGACAATTCACAGCCAAACTCTCAGCTGACTGCTTTGTCGGTTTCAATTTGTACTACTCAAGTTTTGTTTTCGACTGCTGTCGTTCACATAAGGAACCATCAAGGAATATTGGTTCCAATCCGTGCCCTTCTGGATTCTGGTAGTGCGTGTAACTTCATCACTAAAGAGGCTGCGGATAGGCTGGGATTAAATGTCGATGACTGTCAGCAATCGGTGAATGGCATCGGTCAGACATCAACAATAACACTTGGTTCTGTCGTTTGTGAAGTTTTCCCACTAAAGGGAGATTCTTCCGCTAAACTTTCGTTGGAAGCTTTCGTTTTGTCGCAAATATGTTCAGATATGCCGCCTGAGCAATTTGATGTTTCGACCTGGAATCATATTAGGACTTTGGATCTTGCTGACCCTCATTTTTATGAACCAGGACCTATAGATATGTTAGTCAGTGTCAGTGTTCTCGCGTCAGCGCTTCAACCTGGTCTTGTCAAGGGCGAGGCGGGTCAACCTGTTGCTGTCAACACCATATTCGGCTGGATAGTGATGGGCGAATGTGCCCCTGGCGTTGATTATTCTCGTTGTCGTTCTCGTTCTCGTTCTCGTAGCGATCCTTGTATGAATGTCGTTACCAAGGATTGCTTTCTCGTTTCGAGTTTATCTTTGGATAACAACATTAAGCGGTTTTGGGAGATAGAAAATGTCGTCGAGGCTCCTAAATCGCTTGCTTTGTCGAAAGATGATTTGTCGTGTGAAACCCATATGGAGGCATCATATTGTCGAAATCCTGAGGGAAAAATGGTTGTCCCATTAACTTTTGTCGATCCTCAGGAGAAGCCTATGTTTCTTAACACTCGTGAAATCGCCTTAAAACGCCTTCAAAGTTTGGAGAGGAAATTTCGTATAAATCCTCAATTTCGGACAGCCTACATTAAATTCATGGATGACTACTTGAAATGTGGTCATATGGAAGAAGTGGAACCCCCTCTGTCAACTGAAGGTAACTTCTATTATGTGCCGCATCATGGTGTGTTGCGACCTGACTCTACCTCCACCCCTTTGCGTACTGTGTTCGATGCCAGTGCAAAGGATGCCAAGGGAAGCTCCTTAAATGACACATTGTTACCAGGCCCCAAATTACAAAAAAGTATTTTTGACTTATTAATTCGTTTTCGGTGGCATGCAGTGGTCTTCACTGGGGACATCAAACAAATGTACCGGCAGTTTCTCGTTGATATCAAAGATTGCGACTACCAACGCATCCTGTGGCGTTCATCTCCACAAGAGCCCGTGAAAGATTTTCGTTTGCTCACAGTCACATATGGCGTTTCCTGTGCTCCTTATCAGGCACTGTGGTGCATCCTAAAACTGGCAAAGGAGTTCTCTTCTACTGCTCCTCTTGGTGCTGCAGTGCTGGATAGAGACACATATGTCGATGATATCGTTTCAGGCGCGGACTCGGTGGAGAATGCTGTACATATTAGAAAAGAATTATTGAAAATTTTATCGTCGGCCCACCTTCATTTACGGAAGTGGACATCAAACCACCAAGACTTCCTTAATAGTCTATCAGATTCGGACCTGTACTCTGAACAATTTCGTAACTTTGAAGACGTGCACGATGTCTCGTTAAAAATTTTAGGTCTTTTGTGGTTGCCTAAATCAGACACATTCTCGTTTAAGACTACTTCATTGGATGGTCGTTGCACGAAACGATCAATCCTTTCCGATATTGCTCGGATTTTCGATCCGTTAGGATTTCTTTCGCCTGTCGTGTTTCTCGCTAAATATCTGATGCAACTTTTGTGGTTGTCAGGTGTTAATTGGGATGAGGATGCCCCTAAACTTATCGCAGAAGAGTGGCTCAAATTTAAATCTCAGTTGTCGTTGTTGAGCTCACTCTCTATTCCTCGTAGAATGGTAGAACCATTTCAAAATATCCAGTTCCATGGATTTTGCGATGCGTCAGAGCGTGGCTTTTGTGCTGTGCTATATTGTCGCGTTGTCACCAACAATAATAAAATTATCGTGCGTCTGTGCTGTGCTAAATCAAAAGTAGCACCACTTCGCAAGCTTTCTGTCCCACGCTTGGAATTACAAGCTGCCGTTTTACTGTCGGAACTTGTAGTGGCATTTTCTCATGCCTTGAAAGATTTTCATGCAATCGTCACGACTTATGCCTGGTCCGATTCCACTGTCGCTCTCACTTGGATCAGGTCCTGTCCGTCTCGATGGAAGACCTTTGTCGCAAACCGGACTGCTGCTATCCAGGACAGAATTGCTCCCGATTGTTGGCACCATGTTCCCACAGCGGATAATCCGGCGGATCATGGTTCTCGTGGGTTGCTTCCAGCTGACTTGGTGCGGTGTGAATCATGGTGGGCGGGGCCCTCATGGTTGTCAGGTCCAGAGAAGGATTGGCCAAGGCATCAGACTGGAACTGACGGATCGGCTTTCGAGGAGGAAAGAATTTTGACTTTGTTTACTGCCATGAACTCGGATTTCGTCGATAGAATCTTGTTGCGTTTCTCGTCATTTCGTCGTATTGTAAATGTTCTATCATATTGTTTTCGTTATCTTCATAATTTAAAAAATCCTAACAGGAAGATGGTTGGTCAAGCGCTGTCATCTAGTGAGACAAACTCAGTTATTCAGTTTCTGGTAAAACACGTGCAAGAGCGCGTCTTCTCGACTGAAATCCGAGCTATAAGGAAGGGTTTAACAAATTCACTCCCTAAACCTCTTCGAAAATTATGTCCGTTTGTGGACAAAGAGGGTTTAATGAGGGTGGGCGGCAGGCTCTCTCATAGTCTTAACATGGACTATGAGAAGAAGCATCCCTTGCTGCTACCTCGGGACCATAAACTAACTTCGCTGATCATCGAGGAGTATCATCGTCGGTTCCTGCACCCTGGTCTGCAAACCTTGCAGAATCTTATTGCTCAAGAGTTCTGGATTCTGTCGTCGAGGCGGGCTATTCGATCGGTGATCTCTTCATGTGTCAAATGTTTTCGGGTCTGCCCACGAGCTGCTCCACCCCCTCTTATGGGAGATCTGCCATCGTTTCGCATTAGTCAGTTGAAGCCTTTTTCGTCAGCTGCTGTCGATTATGCTGGGCCCTTTAATGTCTCACTAGGACGTAGTAGAGGAAGTAAATCATATAAGTCTTATATATGTGTTTTCGTGTGTACTGCCACGAAGGCAGTACACTTAGAACTGGTGTCTGAGCTAACGTCTGAAGCCTATATCGCGGCGCTTAGAAGGTTTGTTGCTCGTAGAGGTCGCTGCTCTCAATTGATATCAGATCAGGGTAGAAATTTCGTTGGCGCAAGCAACATTCTCGAAAGTCTGATGTCTGAAGCTTCACACGTAGAGCATATTAACTTCATCTTCAACCCTCCTGGTAGCCCGCACTTCTCGGGTTTAGTCGAATCAGGGGTTAAGTCAGTTAAGACTCATTTGTCGCGAGTTATTGGATTGCAACGCCTCACGTTTGAAGAATTTTATACTTTGCTGACTCAAATTGAGGCGCTCTTAAACTCACGCCCGCTATCGCCTTTAAGCTCAGATCCCAATGATTTTTCAGTGTTGACCCCAGGTCATTTTTTGACTCTGGAGCCATTGACTATTCTGCCCGAACCAAACCTAACCGAAGTTAAAGTTAGCCCTCTTCATCGTTGGAGGCTTTTACAGAAGATGCATCAAGATTTTTGGCGTAAGTGGCATCTTGAATATCTGCATACACTGCACCAGCGAAAGAAGTGGTCTAACCAAGAACAGAATCTTGTCGTTGGAGCCATGGTTCTCATCATTAATGAGCAATGTAGTCCCTTGAAGTGGAGTTTAGGCAGAATAGTCCAATTGCATCCAGGTGCCGATGGTACTTGTCGTGTCGTTACCGTCCGTACTGCAACCGGAGAATACAAGCGCCCAGTGGTTAAACTTTGCTGTTTACCACTGAAAGACTAGTCTTATATCGTATCATTATCGTACTTTTCCAGTTTCATAGTTTGAACTTAACACACTGTCGTTTCGGTTGAGTTCAAGCTATTAAATTTTAGTTATAGAATTAGTTTAACTTCGCTATCGTCCGTATTTTGAAAATACTCTGTATTTTGGTGGGCGGAATGTTCCGTCTTCGCTTAAGTAATTTGTTTATTCATATACCTAGCAACATTTAGAAATGTCATAACTGTCAAAATTGTAGTATCGCCCCTTCTCAAGTTGTAGTCGTGTCGCTGTCATCGCATAGAAAAGTTCGCGCCGTACATATTTAGTAGAAGCACGGTTAAGTTTTAAATTGAGAGCTTTATAGTTATAAAGTATTGTCGTATGAGTGTAAAATCATCATCATCAAGTGCCTTGCGAGCTCAGGAGGATACTTCAGCAGTTTCATGTATAGTCGGGTAGCAGGTAACCCAGGACTGGAAGGTAAGACTGGCCAGCTCGAAGAAGTCCAGTGGCCCTGTGCCTGACTGCTGTAAAGCTCCCACACAGCGCTAAACGAGGTAAGTGTCTTCTTGACTCTCACAAGGCTACTTATTGTTTTAATTATTGTGTTTCGTTTTTCTCGTTTCGTCGAATACAGTCCATTCATTTTAACACCCTAAACCTGAGCGGTAACAATTTGTTTTATGCGAAATAAAATGGTACACCGAATGAAGTTGTACATAAGACACAAGAAGAAGATGAACACAGGACAACACAAATGCACAAAGGCGAACTTATCCCTAAAAGGGATCTCTTCCAGGACCTTCGAACGATTGACAGGACATAAGTATTAAGCAATCAGTGGCGTGGCGTCCATAGAACTCGATTGCCACCGGCTTGCTTATTTTAAGGCAGTTGGGCACTTTTATTGTGCAGAATTATAGAAAAAGGCTTGTTTAATTCCCTTCGGCTTGCCTTCTGGTATACTTGACGCCACGCCACTGGTACCAATAAAGAAAGAAAGAAAGAAAAAAAGTTTATTCATGACAATCACAAAACATCAAATAAAATATATAAACAAAATAAATGCCATGCCATGCCATGTTTTGCCATGTTTTGCTCTACCTTTCTAACTGCTCGCCATGTAACCTTTATATCAGGTATGTTATTAAAATTAGAGTTCTATGGAACAATTTAACCAATCATTTATAACTGCTTTCACGAAATAACCTGAACCGGTTCGAACCGGGTTAAACGGTTTATACATGGTGCTATAAATTACGAAATCTTCTGTAAGGTACCGACTTCTCAAATTAACATTAGAGAGTAAATATATATAATTGGACAGCGTCGTTTTGCTTCCATGCTAGTCTGCAACACACACACACACACACACACACGCACGCACGCACGCACGCACGCACGCACGCACGCACGCACGCACACACACACATACACACACACACACACACACACACACACACACACACACACACACACACACACACACACACATATGCTACATGCGGGCACACGTCGCACTCACTCTACTCTACTCGTACTCTAGGAAGGAGTTGAGGCGGTCGCCATGGACGAAAACGGCCGGGAGCACATCATCATCATCATCATCAGTTTGCAAAAGAAAAACAGAATATACCAGCTGCTCTTCCCACGCCGATGGTAAAAGCCCATCGATACAGGCAAAATCTTAGGAATCATGGTTATCTTAACACACATGGTTATCTTAGCGGGTGGTAGGGCCTTGTGCAAGGTCCGTCCGGGTCGCTACCACCATCTTACTCGCTAATCCTGCCGCTAAGTACCAGGGCTTGCACTGCTGTGTTCCGGTGTGGAGAGTCAGACAGCCGGGGAAATTACGGGCACAAGAGGCATTTCATCTTAGTCCTCTAGGTTGGCAACGCATCTGCAATCCCTCCGGGGTTGCGGGTGTCTATGGGCAGTAGTGGTCACTTACCATCAGGTGACCCACTTGCTCGTTTTCCTTCCTAATCATATATAAAAAAAAAACACGCACACAAATCACGTCTTTATCCCTTACGTGGTAGACAGAGCCTTTTTTTACGGAGAGGAAATCTTTACGGATGCCCTAGGCACGGGAATGCCTAGGGTTGTGTGGGACTCCCCCCCGGAGCGGTATACCCGAACTAAAAACTCTCCGGCGTTGCCTCAATCCGGTGTGATGGGGACGCTGTGGGATGCCACTAGGGTTTCACCACAAACGCCCCCCCGGTGGCCCCGGCGCCCGCCAGGACCGCGCCAAGGGGAGGGCCCGTACGCTGGGCCCGTCTTCCCATAGACAATGTGAGACCGTGCAATGCAGGTAGGTAATGTCGTGGTAGGCAGAGCCTAAGGTAACAAGACCTAGAAGCCACGTTTAGCATGATTGTGGGCATATAGGTGGAAAGGGGAATCAAAATAGTGATGATTTGCAAGCATCGCCTAAAAGTCATGATTCCTATGGCCATTCCCTCGATGGACTTTCATCTGCGCGGGAAGAGAAGCAACTGGTACATTCTATGTTTTTTCTATACTCCCAGATCAGCATAGAAAAGCATGGTTATCTTAACCTATCACTATTTTCACCCCTCTTTCCACTTTACGCCCACTATCACGCTAAACGTGGCATGGTCTTGTTACTCTCTGTCTACCCCGTAAGATAGTAAGATAAAGACGTAATTTATAAATGTATCTGTATTGAAAATAAAAATGAAAATTTATTTTTGCAAATTGACCACCAAGGGCTCTTTTACATGTCTTTTTGAAACTACCAGCGCATTCGGAAATACCATCATTGCCAAGAATAATGCGACGCAAGAAACTTGGCAGAAAGTAATTTTGATTCATTGAACCTTGAGTCAAGTCATCACCATACACTTGACACTCTAAAAGCACAAGATAGGTATTTAGAAGGTCAGTAAATTGGCAGCTAAAAAAGGGTAAGAATGTCCCTACATTCCTCTGCACGCCGCTCCCAGAGTTTCATGACGAATGCACCACAATTTCCCGGTCAATTATGGCACGCATGCGTCTAATGCAGCGGTATTTAATAACAGCGGAAGCGGTAATTACCGTTTTAACCAATTATTAACCATTATTAACCATTACCCCATTATTAACGCGGTTCCCGAGGTATGTTGCGCGGATGTTGCTATTCGCCAGGTGTGCGCGGATGTTTGAAATTCGTTCGACCAATCAGAGCAAGGGTTACGCTAGAATGATTGTAGTTTATGACCGCTAGGGTCATCCAATGAGTAAGTAAGTAAGTAAGTAAATGCTTTATGGTACAAATATAAAGAAACAGATACAACTCACAAAAAAACATTAATATATGCACAAAGGCGAACTTATCCCTATAAGGGATCTCTACTCTAACCATTGAGTAGATGAGAGGAGCATTAAACGAGTGACCGACAAAGTGAGTTTAAAATTCCAGATAGTGAAAGCCACAATAGAGCGTACAAACCTAAGTAGGTACAATAAACAAAACATAAAATAAACTACTAAATATCATTACACACATGCGTACAAACAAAATACAATAAGAGTACACACATACAATATTTAAGGAGATGGTGTGAGCCATATCTTCCTGAAGCCTTCCTTGAACGACGCCACGGAGGCAGACTGCCTGATGGAGGTCGGTAACCGATTCCACAGCCTTGCAGAGTGAACTGTGAAGGATATGGAGAAAATGAGGTGAAAGGCTATCGACAGGCAAGGAGAGGATAGATGCAAATGACGATGGATCATCAGGCGTGGAGAAATGGAGCGGAGGTTTTTGTCTGAAGACGGGCGAATTAAGGGCTACTGTGGATGGATGGTTGTCCAAATAAAGGTCTTTGTAAACGTATCCTGCTACTGTGCAGCTTCTAGATCTTCTTTGCTAGTCGGGTGCTGCCTGGCACTAGGAGACTGCTTATTTAAAGGCGGCATTGCCTCGCCCAAAAAAAGCCCATCATGTTATAGGCGATGAGGCCAGCAACCCATCACTATTTTGATTCCATTTTCCACCTATACGCCCACAATCTTGCTAAATGTGGCCTGTTACCTGTTACCTTAGGTTCTGTCTACCCCGTAAGGGATGAAGACTTGATTTGTGTGTGTGTGTGTATTGCCTCGCCATGTCACAGAGCCGTCATCGGATAATGTATCTTTTTAATGACAAGGCTATCCCACTGCCCTGACTGTTCCTGCCGCTGTGTGGATGGGCACTACTTATCCACCACCTGCGGACTCCAGTAACAGCCTACAGCTCAGTGTTACCCTCACTTTTTTAAGTTAAATAAGAATAGAAAGCAAGTGTCTGTTATCTCTAAGTCATTAGCTCTCATTAGTTAAGCAACAATTAACGAGCGGTTAAGTTAATAGAACGATGGCAACGAAAGCAATAGTTAACAATACCGTGGGAGCATGGGAGCGGGGGAATTAGAAAACAGTGTTTTGTGAAGCTGGGAAGTCGCAGTATTAGAAGGGTTAGCTTATAATTTTTTTACTACAAGTTTGACAATTATTTGACAACTACACTTCCGTGCTCGTCGCGAGAACTATGCAATTTCCTGGGAAAAAAACCATCCTGGCCTTCCCCGGGACTTAAACTATCCGTGTACCATATCACTACATAATATAAGAAAGTCACTTTCTCTGTCCCCATGTCCCTATGTCCCTATGTCCCTTTGTATGCTTAATATCTTCAAAACTACACAACGGATTTTGATGCGGTTTTTTTTTAATAGATAGAGTGATTCAAGAGGAAGGTTTTTATGTATAATTCTACGCAGACGAAGTCGCGGGCAGGAGCTAGTTTCAAATAAATCGCTCCAGCGGTTAAAGCGAGAAAAGTTAACTGACAGAGTTACTTTCACATATTGTCTAATAATGTCTCTTGTTTAATAAGAAAATAAAAGTTCATCACGATTAATTATTGCATTGGACACATTGATTTTTGGGTGGTAGGGCCTTGTGCAAGGTCCGTCCGGATCGCTACCACCATCTTACTCGCTAATCCTGCCGCTAAGTAGCAGTGCTTGCACTGCTGTGTTCCGGTGTGGAGAGTAAGACAGCCGGGGAAGTTACGGGCACAAGAGGCATTTCATCTTAGTCCTCTAGGTTGGCAACGCATCTGCAATCCCTCCGGGGTTGCGGGTGTCTATGGGCAGTGGTGATCACTTACCATCAGGTGACCCACTTGCTCGTTTGCCTTCCTATTCATATAAAAAAAAATTGATAACCAGAAACTGAGATGTAATGAACAAAAAAACATCAAAAATGCGATGTTGCCAGCTCAGTAGGAATGAACTTCGCTGGGGAATAAAATGTTCACCCAAAACTTACTTAAAATGGCGCTCACTCCGAGTACATAAACATAGCGGTAAAATCCTCTAACATAATTCAGAAACGCATACAATAAAACAATAAAACCGTAGTAAAAAGTGCATAATGCAACACGACCAATTTACATTCACTAGACACTGGTGCATTAGAACACAAAACCACATAAACACAATATCACTTATTTTAAAACAAAGTCCTCCGCAGCGTCTGTGCCTGTACACGATAAGGTCAAAACTGCTGAACGGATTTTAGTGTCATTTTAACCAATAGATATCTATTAATAAATATGTTGAAGGAGCACTATCTGTCATCTTGTGCATGAATCTTGTAGCTGGCTTTTTAGGTATGTGTGTATTGTGTCTATTTATATCTTCCATTTATTATAAATTTGTGTTTCATGTATACCTAATAGGTATATTACGAATTTCAGTACTTAGTGTATTAATATTATGTTCTAAATTGCACCACCTGCTCAGATCTGTTCTGTTCTCCAGTTCATTGTGGTTGCCTGGTAGAGATCGCTCTGTAGCAATAAGGCCGCCTATTGTTACCTTGTAATATTCTGTATACCTTTTTTTCTGTTTTGGTTGTTATATGTGGTGTTCAATAAAGAGTTATTGTATTGTTTTGTATTGTAATAGTTATAGTGATTTAGGTACAAGAAAGGTTTAGTTAATATAATTTAACAAAATTTTATGTAAATTACACTTCCATTCTGGTCTGGCAGCAATCATGTCATTCCTAGGATTGTCGCCCATTCCCTCGATGGGCTTTTACCATCTGCGCGGGAAGAGAACTCGTACTTTCTATGTTTTTTCTTTTCTCCCAGACCTGCATAGAAGAACCTTACTTACTTACTTATATAAGTCGGATGACAATACAATAATCTGGTAGTAGAATTCTGGTGGTTGAGCCAGGACCGTCACCGCATGCGGGAACTCTTCAACGGTTGGTCCGATTGACTTGAAATTTGGTTCACATAATGTAGGACGGATGACAATGCAAGTACAGTCAACAAAAAGTATAGTTTTCAAAAATGAAAATTTTAGGTTAGGTTATCTTGTTCACTCTAGAAGGAGACAGCGCACTCGTGTTAGCATTGCAGCTTATTATGCGCGTCACACGTGCGCCGTGGGAGAGTCCGACTAGTGGCATGACAAACATATTAACAAAAGTTGCGCGTCGACATGACTTTTGGGTTTATGGTAGCAGGGTTATTATGCATAACAAATTATTACCTGTTATACATACATATATACATATTATTATATCACGTCTTTATCCCTTACGGGGTAAACACAGCCTAAGGTAACAAAATCTAAAGGCCACGTTTAGCATG
Organism: Pandemis corylana; assembly: GCA_949127965.1. NCBI lineage: Eukaryota > Metazoa > Arthropoda > Insecta > Lepidoptera > Tortricidae > Pandemis > Pandemis corylana. The sequence continues at coordinate 13,626,395 of OX421867.1, read as the reverse complement.
ATTAAGGGCATATAGGTGGAAAGGGAAATCAAAAAAGTGATGGGCTGCTAGCCGCATCGCTTATAACATGATTCCTAAGACTTTCGCCCATTCCGTCGATGGGCTTTTACCATCAGCTTGGGAAGAGAAGCAACTGATAAATTCTATGTTTTTTCTGTACAAGAAATAAAAACAGCAAAATAAATGCTCTCGTGAGATATGCTATGAGCGGCAATTGATTGATGTATCTGTGTTCAACTAATCTGTGACAACTCCTTTATATTTAAACTCCAAAATCAACCTTATGTCACTAACCACAGAATCCATTTTCAAACACCATACTTAGTAGAGTTGCGACTAAACTAGTGTTGGACCGCTATCGCTAGTCGATACGCATCGACAGTCGATAACTAATGATCGGATTAAGATCTCAGCTGAGTCAGTAAGCCGGATCAACTCTTGCGCACTTGGTTGAAAATTTAATTATGTGTAATAATTAGAAAGGATAGGTCTAAAAGCTTCCGTCTCAAGTTAAAGCGGCGACAACAGCATGAATGCTTTCATGTATTTAATTTAATCAAGCGTTACTTTGTGGAGGTCCATTCCAATGAACAAATAGTAGATTGTACAACAAGAGCATAAAACAAGCCATTATTATTATTATTTTCATTATTAGGGAAAAACAATACAGACACAATTAAAAAAAACTATTAAGAACGTAGTGCAGTAAACATAGCCTGCAGCCTAAACCCATTCCCACTGAGCTGGTGGTAGATGTGGCCATGGACCAGAAACAATGGCCAGCAACATGGTACCAAAATAACCTTGCTCAAAAATAGTATGCGAATTTTACAAAAAAATATCTTATACACAGCAACCAAAACAACATTAGAGCTCAACGCTAAAAAATACTCTTTCAAATGTTATCAATTACATACATACATACATCACGTCTTTATCCCTTACGGTGTAAACAGAGCTTAAGGTAACACGATCTAAGGACCGCGTTTAGCATGATTGAGGGCGTATGGATGGAAAGGGGAATCAAAAGAGTAATGGGTACCTTCTGCGCGGGAAGAGAAGCAACTGGTACATTCTATGTTTTTTCTTTGCTCCCAGACCAGCTTATCAATTGCCTGCGTGATCATTTCAACGCACTTACTTAGTCTAACTCAACAGTTTGTCTGTGGTTACAATGATTCGTCATTCATGACCACCAGATGCACGAATGTACACCAGAAAAATATTGTTAAATCCAATAATTTATACGCGCCATTTTATATCTTAATTTCTTTATATACGATCGAAAGTGCAATTGGTCTTTTACTTGGTTTTGTGTTGGCAAGAATGAATGATGAATATGTGTCATGGTTGGTAGCGACAAAGATTTATTGTCGTGGCTTTAAGCGCCACTTCTGTATAATAAGTCTTGACTGACACTACAAGCCTTAATTCTGCTTGGCGATGTCCTCGAACGTTGTTTTCTTGACATAACATTTATTATTAGTATTACACACACACACACACACACACACAAATCACGTCTTTATCCCTTACGGGGTATAACAAGGCCTAAACGCCACGTATTGACACCGGTTGCGGTATATTTATACAAAGGTCTATAGAAGCTATAAAAAATAAAAACCGAACAATATTCATCTTAAATACCAAAATATTCTTACTAAAATATACAATTTTATAGGTTAGGAGTATGTTAGTTGTAGGTTTTGGGCACTACATACATACATACATACATAGATCTATATGGGGAGTGTGAATGGTTACGTTGGGAGGGGAAGGCCTAGACGGACGTTCCGAGACCAAATAGGAGACGTTTTGGAAAAAGGTCAGGTTAGGTACCCGAAACCGACGAGCATGTATGAAGAGATTGATGACTGTGGATGAAGCGAAACGTATGTCAGGATCGTAGCAAGTGGAACAAAGTAGTCTCTGTCTACCCCTGTGGGAGAGAGGCGTGACGGTATGTATGTACTTATATGTATCATGTATTCATTTCATTTTTATATTGGGTATGACTTCATAACAATGCTGTAAACCTTTGTTTGTCAACAAACCGTTTTTATTTTTACTTAATTATGTGCTTGCGTTGTCTATGTCGGTGGTACGTCTGTGCGTATATGTTGTAGATGCCGGTGATATCTATGACAAGTAGTTAGATTAAGTAGCAGATACAGGTCATTGTTATTTTTCGTTTGAGTGAGCTTGGAATCCGACTTTGGTTTCTTACGTCCATTATTGGTTTCAATTAATTTTAATTTAGTTTTTGTCGATTATCTTTTTAGCTATTCTTAAGTTCGTGACTTTTCATAAGAGCTTTATGTATTTATATCGCGTTGCCAGCGTATTTTGTACACTGACTCTTGTCCCCAGCTTTACAATCTGTCTCAGATAAATTTCATCCATATCTATTTAGTCGTTTTGACATGACAGATTAACTTTCATTCATACAGCCTCATAAACTTTTACCTATATAACATTTATCTGAGCATTTACCCTGATGTGCGTTTATAAGAACGTAACTGTCATTGTTACGGCTAGCAACCCATCACTATTTTGATTCTTTTTTCCACCTATACGCCTACAATCATGTTAAACGTGGCCTTTAGTTTTTGTTACATCAGGCTCTGTCTACCGCATAAGGAATATAGACGTGATTTGTGTATGTGTAACTGTCATTAGCTAGTAATATAATTATTATTACTAACGCATCCTCTTTCTTCTATTTCAGACCAGTCTGCCGGAACTGCGTGATCTCCCCAACGGGCTCCCCACCTCCGCTACACGAGTCAACCCCTCCCCCACCCGCACCATCATCCCCCTCCCCCCGCCCCGTGCCCTCCCCACAGCCGAGCCACAGTTCCACCAGCCAATCCAACTCCCCGCACCCCTATTCGTACCCAAACTTCCGAAGACCCCAGTACCCTGAGTACCACAGTCATTCCACGTCTCAGTTAAATCAGTCGCCCCAGTCCCCCCAGTCGGCTATGTCGCTCTCCCCCCCATCCTGTTCCCCAGGGGAAGTTCCGAGGGTTGCTGGAGCATGCTGAGAGGCTGATGAAGCCGGGGGACCCTCACAGGCATTCGCAGAGCGACGATGACTCCGGCTGCGCGTTGGAGGAGTACACGTGGGTTCCGCCAGGATTAAGGCCAGAACAGGTGAGGGTTCAATGGAAATTGATTTGCTTCCCCCCCCCCCCCCTCCCACTTTGCTCTCATGAGCCATCAAATCTGGCAGATGAAGGGCCTGTCTCACCAATCCCTGTTAAGTTCCAGTTATCTTAAGTGTCAATTATCTATGTTTCTGTCTCTATTTATTACTACGAAACAGATAGAGACGTATGCCCACAATCATGCTAAACGTAAGTAAGTAAATGCTTTATTGTACAAATATAAAGAAGCAGAGACAAATCACAAAAAAGTCCTTAAACATATGCACCAAAGGCGAACTTATCCCTATAAGGGATCTCTACCAGTTAACCTTTGAGTAAATGAGAGGAGCATTAAGCGAGAGACCGACAAAGAGTGAGTTTAAAATATCCATATAGTGAAAGCGACAATAGAGCGTACATCTCAAAATACAACAAACAATTCATAAATAAACTACTAAATATCATTAAACTCATACAATATGAGTACACATACAATATTTAAGGAGATGGTGTGAGCCACATCACAAACGTGGCGTTAAGGTTTTGTTACCTTAGGCTCTGTCTACCCCGTAAGGAATAAAAACGTGATTATATGTATGTATCTGTACATAGTTCGTCTACTTGCTGAATCAGCATGGATACACATCTGAAGCGTCCATTGTTATTTAGACATCCTGAGCATTGTCCAGAGGCTTTTGTGCATCGAAAATACCTATTGTCTCAGTTCGGTTTGCTCTTTTTCGTGTCTGCCGGTTTTGGTACTTTAGGATATTGGATGTTTAATATAGGGGATGGTAAAAATGCGACTTTTAGACTTAAATGCAGACGTGGGTTAATATTTGAAAAATGAGCCGGTACAAGTTATCTATACTAATATTATAAAGAGGAACAATTTGATTGTTTGTTTGTTTGTTTGTTTGTTTGCATTGAATAGGCTCCGAAACTACTGGACCGATTTAAAAAATTCTTTTGTCGTTAGAAAACTACATTATCACTGAGTGACATAGGCTACTTTTTACCGTGGGAAAATACCTATTCCTAGGGGAAAATTAATTTATCGCGGGCGAAGCTGCGGACGGAAGGCTAGTTTTATTTATATTTTTATACGAAAATGAAGCAATCTTCCATGCTGGTCTGGGTTCTTCCATGCTGGTCTGGGAGTAAAGAAAAAACATAGAATTTATAACCACTAGTCAAACCACTAGGCTACCGCGGTTCAATCACAAAATGTTTCTTATAATTAAAAGAGGGTGACAATTTTCACCGTCTTTAATTGCTAACATTCCTTACCGCATCTAGAGTATTTATAATTCGTATAAAGATAAAGAAATAAGATCAAGGGGCAGCCGAGCAAAAAATTAAAATGTCTCCCCGAGGGTGGCGTTTACCGGGTCTTATAAATTGATGGCGGAATTAAGACGGCTATCCCTTGTTTACTCTGCTGATATACATACATTCATTAAACGAACATGATATTTTATTAGAGAATTATCTATATAATATTGTAGACTGTAGAAACTAAAAAATAAAACAATTTAAATTATAGTCAAAATTCAACACGCAGCACTGACAAGAGCAAAGACACGACTCTCTTTTGTTTTTAGTTTTTCTTTTAGCGCTGCGTGCAATTAACTTTATTTGTGGCCAGTGCCAAAATATAACAGTTTGATATAAAAGGTAGCTGCTTAAATAGGTGCGTCGCCTACATATATAAAAGAAAGTCGTGTTAGTTACACTATTTATACAGACACACCAGGAGACGGACATAAAATACTTTTTATCCCGATTTTCCTGCGGGATTGCAAAATCCCGAAATGTTGTTCCAATAAAGCTACAGACATTAAATTTGGCATACCTACTTACATATTATTCCTTGCTTAGTATAAAGGTGGCGCTGCCAAGGTATTTTTCGAATTTCCCATGGGATATAAAGACGAGGTAAATAATTAAGGCTATAATTAGTAGATAATATTCCTAGAGGATCACGTAGGTGCTCTAAGAAGGGATTTTCCGAATTTCCCACGGGATTGGAAATAAAAACCTTATACTTGGAGACATGAGTGGATGGGGTATGTCGTCACTCTGACGTTATCTGCGCGGACGAAGTCGCGGGCAAAAGCTAGTACAAAAATATATACAAGAATAGGAACAAGAATAATGGCAACCAAAAGAATATTCTAAGTCTAATTTCTTCCATGCTGGTCCGGGAGCAAATAAAAAACATAGAATATACCAGTTGCTTCTCTACCCGCGCAGATGGTAAAAGCCCATCGAGGGAATGGGCGAAAATCATAGGAATCATGTTATAGGCGATGAGGCTAGCAACCCATCACTATTTTCATTTCATTTTTCACCTATACGCCCACAATCTTGCTAAATGTGGCCTGTAGGTATCTGTTACCTTAGGCTCTGTCTACCCCGTAAGGGATAAAGACGTGATTTGTGTATGTGTATGTATGTAAAAGAATAGTCATGTGAAAGATCCCGTAGGAGATGCGCTCCAGGAACTTCCACAGCCATAGCGAAGGGAGTTTCCCCTTTCCCCTATACTACGTTGCCCACAATCATGCTACCACGTGAGCAGATTAGTTTTCCTTTAAGTATTGTTACCTTAGGCTCTGTCTACCCGGTCTCATCGTCTAAGGGAAGACGGGCCCAGCGTACGGGCCCTCCCCTTGGCGCGGTCCTGGCGGAAGCCGAGGCCACCGGGGGGCGTTGTGGTGAAACCCTAGTGGCATCCCACTGCGTCCCCATCACACGGATTGAGGCAACGCCGGAGAGTTATTAGTTCGGTTATACCTCTTCGGAGGGAAGTCCCACATACCCCTCGGCATCCCCGTGCCTAGGGCATCCACAAAGATTTCCTCTCCGTTAAAAATATAGACTTTTTTTTTCAAATCACGCCTGTGTTAGATGGTCGTTCAGGCCCATTTCAAACTCGACGAGAGGCTGCACTGGTTGGCTGCATTGAATGCACGTTGCATTTCGAATTGTCACATGTTGCTGACAATCGTCAACTGGCCTAAACTTTCGCCAGTAAAAGCCAGCTCATAAATAAGTTCCGCGTCCACCAACGTAAGCGATATGAATCTTGCAAACTGCATTCCCAAAGACACGGCGTCTGCGCGCTTACGCAGCACGCGAATGCACCGTTTATCACTGTATTTACTAATAGTGATGCGGTTCAATTGGAAGTATCGATAGTTTATTTAATCAGAAGTTTTCGAAGGACTTATTTCATTTACAATATCAATTTTGTGTAAAATTTTAAAAACCCACGAGAGAAAAACGTAAATAACAAAATATAAAATATAAATATAATCCCTCCGGGGTTGCGGGTGTCTATGGGCAGTGGTGATCACTTACCATCAGGTGACCCACTTGCTCGTTTGCCTTCCTATTCATATTAAAAAAAAAAAAAAATAATAATAATAATAATACAAAAAACAGAGTTGAAATCTAATAAGTAATTATACAGTAATTAATAAATTACACACATACACATACACAAATTACGTCTTTATCCCTTACGGGGTAGACAGTGCCTAAGGTAACAAAACCTTAAGGCATCGTTTAGCATGATTAATGGCGTATACCTAAGTGGAAATGGAGATCAAAACAGTGATGAGTTGCTAGCCGCATAGCCTATAACATGATTTCTAAGATTTCCGCCCATTACGACGGGCTTTTACCATATGCGCGGGAAGAGAAGCAACTGGTACATTCTATGTTTTCTTTACTCCTAAACCAGCATGGAAGAATACGTTATTTATCCCTTTAATAAATACATTTAATAAAGGCGACAAGTCCACTAATGAAACTGGTACGTGCCCGCCATACTCAGAGTGACTCACGGCGTATATATCACTTGGTTTATTAAATTAGAGCCCATGGTGATGTTGATGGTGTAGCTTATAGCTTATGGCTTTATGAGGCAGGATTATTGGCGCCGAATATTATACACTTCCGAGCAAAAATAACGGGTCTTTCTGTACAAAGTTGGACGAAGTGTCACTCGATTATTTATAGGTACCACTACAACTAGTATTTACACACATAAATCAATTCATTATCCCTTACGTGGTAAACAGAGCCCAAGGTAACAAGACATAAAGGCCACTTTTAGCATAATTATTACAACGGATTCGATAGCTTTTAGCAGTAAAGGAGCAGAAGTAAAACCAAAGCAGCTGACGTGACAAATATATCATGACCAACAGACAAGTAGTGGCATTAGAAACACGTATTAAAAAAAAACCGGTCAAGTGCGAGTCGGACTCGCGCACCGAGGGTTCCGTATCTATAAATATCTAAAACCAGTGTAAGCAGAGCCCTGTTCCAAAGCAAAATGTACGCAGTGTGGGGTTACTTTATATTGGTCACTGCTATATACAGACATACATACACATTTACGGTTTTCGCAATTATTCTTTAATCTGTGCTATAAGACCTACCTTCATACCAAATTTCAAGATTCTGCGTTCACGGGAACTACCTTGTAGGTTTTGATTCCCTTGAGAGTTGAAAATTTGCGGAAATGTGCGGCATAAACGGCTGTATCTTTTGATTGCGTTGGCTTAGAAGTTTGATTTTTTCACAGCTTCAAGGGACAGTAGACCTGAGTAATTGATATAAATTTCAGCTTCATACCTCCACGCGTTACTGAGAAAAAGGGTCTTGACAGACGGACGGACGGACGGACAGACGGACAACAAAGTGATCCTATAAGGGTTCCGTTTTTTCCTTTTGAGGTACGGAACCCTAAAAAACAACTTGAAATAATAGAACGATAGACAATAAAAATATATAACAACTATTTACAACGCGAACAATTATGGGCGTACATATCTAGGTGGGAAGGGGAGTAAAAATGAGTGATGGGTTGCTAGCCATATCGCCTATAACGTGGTTCCTAAGATTTACTACTAGTATTTATTGTGTGCAATTTTTGCAACTGGAATTCTTCATTTTGAGGTCTACCTTGAACAGCAAACTGTTGGGTATTTTTCTATACTCTTCCATGCTGGTCTGGGAGTATAGAAAAAACATAGAATGTACCAGTTGTTTCTCTTCCCGCGCAGATTCTAAAAGCCCATCGAGGGAATGGGCGAAAATCTTAGGAATAGGAATCATGTTATAGGCGATGAGACTAGCAACCCATCACTATTTTGATTCCCCTTTCCACCTATACTCCCGCAATCAGGCTAAATGGCCTTTAGGTCTTGTTACCTTGGGCTCTGTCTACCCCGTAAGAGATAAAGACGTGATTTGCGTATGTATCTGTATTTATGTATATGTATTTGTTTCCAAAAAATTGTATTTCTGCCACGTTCCTTGCGGTGCATTCTTCTTGGCAAATTGGTCCTTCCAAATGCGCTGGTAGTTTCAAAATAAGTCATGCAAAAGAGTCTTGATTAATTTGTGAATTATGAGAGGGGGTGACGGATAGAAAGAGAGAGAGAATCTTTCGATGCACACATGATTATATTTCTAACCAGAATACAATGACATTACAGGTCCATCTGTACTTCTCCGCGCTGCCAGAAGACAAGGTTCCATACGTGAACAGCGTCGGCGAGCGATACCGGCTTAAGCAGCTGCTGCAGCAACTGCCTCCCCAGGATAATGAGGTGAGCACCAGCAGAAGCAATAGCGTGGCAGGACGGGTAAATCTACCAGGAAGTAGTCCTGTTTAACGAAGGCTTCCCCTTCATCTAAGCTAAGGCCTTTGCACATGATTCAAGCATTACATCAGCGGCCATTTCTTTGGTGGCTGTACAAGTTTATACGAGGGTGACATCTCCGACCGCACAGCATCAGGCATGTGAAAGCGACTCACTCCACCTACACACCAAAAAAGCCTGGAGCCAGGCTCAAAACGCCACGAATTCGATCCGTTTTTCCTCTACAGTTAAGAATTTGAGTTTTATCACGGATCAAACCTTTTTTAAAACAACTGTTGTCCGCGACTCCGTTCGCGCAGAATTCGCTTATCGCTATCCCGCGGGAACTATGGATACAGGGAGTACAGATAACAATATAGACACTAGATGTCACACATGACATCTGTGAGTTGAGTAGTTATAATCATGTCTCTTGCTTTCGTGTGCAGCTCAAATGGCTGCCTATTGGACGACACAGAGACGTACATACCCTCTGTCTCCATTTTAAAACACTTTAATCTTTAATCCCACTTATGTACACACAGGAAAGCTATTCGGTAAGCAGGATAGATACGGCGCGAGCGTGCGTAGGTGCTTACCTGATTATATTGCCGTGTGTACAGGCAGCTAAACAAAAATAAAATTACGGTAGTTCTCAAACCCGCCCCTTCTCGTTCCAGGTCCGCTATTGCCACGCCCTCTCTGACGAAGAACGCAAGGAGCTACGCCTGTTCAGCGCGCAGAGGAAGCGAGAGGCACTGGGCCGCGGGCAAGCGAGACAGCTGCACGCGCCTGCACCGTGCGACCGGGTACGTACCATTTTCATGTATGTAGGACTAAAATCCAAATACAAAAGTTGAGAAGTAAAAGGGTAGATTGAACATGTTATCCATCGTTAAAAACAGCGCCATCTTTCGTCCTCGGTAAGCAGTATACGTTCTATTAACGTTTTTATTTGTTTCGGATACACATTTGCAAATAGATGGCGCTTAACAGAAGTTTCGCTTAATTACTCAAAATTATTGTTACGAGAACTAACAATTTTGGCCTACAGGCTTACTTGCGTCAAAGTTACGCAAACAAACGAACATTAAGTTTGCAGAAGCTAATTTAATGGGTGTCTGAGTAGGTAAGGTTATTATTAATTTTTGATGACAATGACTCTATTGAACATCACATAGTCAACAATACAGAAAACAGATATAATAAAGAATATTACAAGAATAACAACGGGTGCAACCTCCTGGAGTGCCAGCAGAAGTGAAAACTATACACGCACACTCGCGCAGGCGCGGCAGAACCAGAGGGGGCTAATGCTTCTTCTTAGTGTCCGACCGAAACTGTTTTTCAGCCGAAACCGAACTTTCGGTTTTGCTCTCTGTTTCGGCCAAAACCGAAACCGAAACCGAAACTTATAAAACATTTAAAATTACGATTATTTACTGAAATTGACTGTTTTTTTAACATTTATTAACACATTATACTCACCAAATCACTCAATAGCAAAATATAACCTCAACTCACGATTAAATGAACGGTGGCGAACTGAGCCGGGCCCCGCCGGCGAGCAAGCACGGGTTAGCTGCGAAGTTTACCGAACGACGCACGAAAATTCACGAACACTCGAGTTTCGCCGGGGTCGAAAGTTTCGGCTATATTTTAGCCGAAACCGAAACTAAGACCGAAACTGGCCGAAACCGAAATTTCGGTCGGTCAGTACTTCCTCTGCTACGGTGCGCCGGCGGTCTCTCCCACCGTCTTACGAATTTTCGATCACGTCACGTCCTGACGCGAGTTTAACATTTTTTACCTATCCCCAAAAGCGCACAACGCCACTAAAGAAGGTTTCACTTCAATAACCAATAGGCGGCCTTATTATTAGTGCCATCTCATCCAGGCAACCGTTTTCTTTATATCCAACTAGCCAACTTATTTATACTACGTCATCTTATGAACAATATCATATCGAAAGCGAACTAATCCTGGAACCTAATCCTGGCTATAATGTTATAAGTCAACTACCCTTATTACCTTTCTTACTACCCTATCCACGTCTCTCGCATTTGTATCGCCATCCCTCTGGGATGCGGTCGGGTGTGCAAGGAATAGAAAGGCAAGGGAGTTTTATTAAAAACATCTTTATTGTGTAGGTACTAGTAGGTACAGCTTGCCCGCAACTTCGTCTGCATAGGTTCGTTTATCGCTATCCCGCAGGAATTACGATTTTTCGGGATAAAAAGTAGCCTAATGTGTTATTCCAGACTATAATCTGTCTATGTTCGACATTTGGCGTGAAAGAGTAACAAACATCCATCCATCCATACTGACAAACTTTCGCGTTTATAATATTAGTAGGATTTCTTTTTGCATTTGGAGTAAACTGTAGTTTTGCTACCTGCTATGGGTGGTGGAGGGCTATAGCACGCATCACGGAACGATGAAGATCCGGGTTCGATTCCCGGCCATAGCTTTACTTTTCGGATTTTTCTATGTATTCTAATTGTCAGTGACGATTAGAAATTTATGGTTTTGCTAAATGAATTTGGTATTACAGCATTATTTAGGATAAAAATCTCTTATCTATGTTTACTTAAATCATTTACCTATAAGGGATCTCTACCAGTGACCCTTTGAGTAAATGAGAGGAGCATTAAGCGGTGATAGATGATGAATAGTGATGAGTTGCTAGCCCCATCGCCTATATCAGAATTCGTACGATTTTCACCCATTCCCTCGATGCTACCATCTGGGCGGGAGAGAATACTAAATATTTCTTTTACTCCTAAACCAGCAAGGAAATACACGGTTTTTTCAAATGAATAAAATTACTAGAAACTCCCTCCTGTATTCCGCGAAACAATATGCAAATGTGTAAATTAATTTCTTTCAAGTTAATTTATTAAGTGCGCGAAGCTAGACAATTAGGTTGAATGCAGGCTGCATTAACGGTGGCAGCTATTTTGTCTTCTGCCTAAGGCTGGGGCCTTGTTATAAGCAACAACTACTATGCCTGCTATGGGTGGTGTAGGTGTATAGCACGCGTCACCGAATGACGAGGATCCGGGTTCGATTCCCGGCCACAGCTTTACTTTTCAGATTTTTCTGTGTTCTAATTTTCACTGACATTTAGAAATTTAACAACTACTTGTTTTATAAAACACCGTGGTAGCCTAGTGGTTTTACCTGTGGCCTCTCAAGCAGAAGGTCATGGGTTCCAATCCCGGGCTCGCACCTCTGAGTTTTCCGGAAACATTTGAAATTTACCATGAGCTTTTCCGAAAACTGCACACATCTGCGAAGCAATTCAGTGGTGTGCGTGGAGTTCCCAATCCGCACTGGGCCCGCGTGGGAACTATAGCCCAAGCCCTCTCGTACTGAGAGGAGGCCTGTGCCCAGAAGTGCTTCGCAGGCAGGATCACTACCAACTAAGCCAACCACGTCGTCAAACACGTCGCATGTCGACCGACGATATAAAACAGACCGTGAGCTCCTAGCACGATACTCGTAGAAGACACAAACCTATAAGAGTGAATGAAACGGCAAGACAGACTCGAAGGTCTTTTGTAATTCTATGGCACTGTAGTAGGTAGTGTTTTGTTGCGAACGCAACTGTTTTTAATTTAATATTTTAATTTATCTTAATTATTTAGTATTTTATAACTTCACATTTTAAACGAAACGTTACAACACTACCTTATAATATAGCAGTCGATTATTATCTAAGTTTTATTGTAAAAGCGTCGCTAGGAAACCCGCTACCATCAGCAGCCTGGGTCCTGGCAGCTACAGTTTTGTTTCCCCGCTACCCGCTCCGCTCATGAAAGACTGTCGTCCAGGGACTCCCGGGAGTTAACATTTTAATCCCCGGCCCCATAAATCATCCCCCTCGTCTGCAATTGATGCGTGCTGTTGGCGTGCATGTTTCGTCTGAATTGTTTCCAAATAAATAAGGTAAGTAAGGAAGTTAATATTTTGCAATTTTTGTTTTTTTTTATTTGAATCTTATTTGTGTCTTCCATGCTGGTCTGGGAGCAAATAAAAAACATAGAATGTACCAGTTCTCTTCCCGCGCAGATGGTAAAAGTCCATCGAGGGAATGGGCGAAAATAATAGAAATCATATTATAGGCGATGAGGCTAGAAACCCATCACTATTTTGATTCCATTTTCCACCTATACGCCCACAATCTTGCTAAATATGGCCTGTAGCTGTAGGTACCTGTTACCTTAGGCTCTGTCTACCCCGTAAGGGATAAAGACGTGATTTGTGTATGTATGTATATAATATTTGTGTAAATGACGAGCACAAACGTTTTTATTCTACTTAATAGAAAAATACGGATCGACCGACATTGATAGTATTAAGTTGAGACTTGAGAATACACACACTTACACACACACACACACACACACACACACACACACACACACACACAAATCACGTAACAAAGCCGGTAACAAGACCTAAAGGCCACGTTTAGCATGATTAAGGGCGTATGAAAATGAAAATAAAATGAAAATGAAAATGAAAAATTATTTATTGTCACAACAATTTTAGTGGCTGGAAAACCCTTTTAGGCTTAAGAAAGCCTGTGCCAGGGCGCACCGCTCATCCCTTGCATACAATTATGATCATGTGTATTAAAGAAAGACTTCATAATGTTTTTTTTATATAAAAATTAGTGCTTGAACACAAGAGTGTATAAGTGAAAATATAAAGTAAAATCGGGTAACTATTTGTTAAAAATCTAACACAGTATAAATTGCTGAGCATGATAGAAGATGTTTTAATATAAGTGTGAGTGTATATAGCTAATTACTCTTATTTATAATATTAATAGGATTAGTTAACAACAATTTCTAGAAAGAAAAGATATAAAAAGGAATCTAGGAGTCCGTTAAGACAGACAATAATTACAATAATACATGATGCATCCATGCTTGTGTGTGTGTGTGTGTGTGTGTGTGTGTGTGTGTGTGTGTGTGTGTGTGTGTGTGTGTGTGTGTGTGTGTGTGTGTGTGTGTGGAAAGGGGAATCAAAATAGTGATGGGTTGCTAGTATATAGTTACAATATAGGTAAATTTGTATGGACAGTGGGCCAAACATTGTCTCGCTGAGTACATTCAATGATTAAAACACTGGAAGAGATCCCTTTTAGGGATAAGCTTACCATTGTGCATGTGCGTTGTCTTGTATTCATCTTTTTCTTGTGTTTTATGTACAATAAAGAGTTATACATACATACAAAACAAACCCTTCTTCGTGCCACGAAAAGCATTGCCTTTTCCGTGGCCTTCTGGAGTTATTCTAAGCATTTCCTCAATAATTAGTGAAGACGGAGTTATTTTTAATTTCATTACCTCCCCCAATTAAGCTTCGCAATCAAAGTTCCTGGATTAGTGCGGGTTCGGGCCCGGCCCTAACGACTTTCTCACTAATGACTCAAGTTTTATAAATTCGGCGATTTCTTCTAATTGGCGCGCTTAAATTGAGTTTGTTTAAAGTTGATTCTTTTTTTTACCCTGTGAGGGTTGGTGTTATTTTAGCAGATTTTTTACTTTTTTTTATAGGTTTTTTATTCCGAATTCGCTACAATTTCAGTAAGTATCTTGTTGCTTTTTTTTTATTTTATTATTAAACAAGCGACCCGCCCCGGCTTCGCACGGTATATTATGCATGTATTATACATATAAACCTTCCTCTTGAATCACTCTATCTATTAAAAAAACCGCATCAAAATCCGTTGACTGGTTTTGAAGATATAAGCATACATACGGACACGGGGACAGAAAAAGCGACTTTATTTTATACTATGTAGTGATTGTCGCGTAATTCGGCGTGCCTCATGGCATAGGCCTCCTCCGTGTATTGGAGGGTTTGGGCTATAGTTCCCACGCGCGCCCAGTGCGGATTGGGAACTTAACACACACCATTGAATTTCTTCGCTGATGTGTGCAGGTTTCCTCAAGATGTTTTCCTTCACCGAAAAGCTGATGGCAAATTTCAAATGTAATTTTCGCACATAAATTCCGAATAACTCAGAGGTGCGCGCCCGGGATTTGAACCCACGATGCTCTACTTGAGAGGCCACAGGTCAAACCACTAGGCTGCCACGGCCTTTTTGCTTTTTTTTATTTATTTACCCCAAATTTATTTTTCAAATTCCATCGAGGGTATAGGCGAAAATCTTAGGAATCATATTATAGACGATACGGCTAGCAACCAATCACTATTTTCATATTTTGATTCCACTTTCCACCTATACGCCTGCAATCTCGCTAAAACGTGGCCTTTAGCTTTTGTTACCTTAGGCTTCACACACACACACACACACAAATCACGTCTTCATCCCTTACGGGGTAGACAGAGCCTATGGTAACAGGTACCTACAGGCCACGTTTAGCAAGATTGTGGGCGTATAGGTGGAAAATGGAATCAAAATAGTGATGGGTTGCTAGCCTCATCGCCTATAACATGATTCCTATTATTTTCGCCCATTCCCTCGATGGGCTTTTACCATCTGCGCGGGGAGAGAAGCAACTGGTACATTCTATGTTTTTTCTTTGCTCCCAGACCAGCATGGAAGATTTTACTTCACTATTTTCCAAAATTAATCGAAAAGGTATAACAGCGACCCTATATAGTAGGTACCAAAGCTACCGCAGCATGAAATCATAACCATAACGTTTATTAAAACAGCGGCTCCACTCTGCGCGACGCGCCCCTCGCCGCCTGCCAATTAGTGATCAGTGTACTGGAAAGACTTTCTGTATAATTGTGCGCTGTGGCGACACTCTTTGATTTTGAGACGGTGTCCATTGTATAACGTTTAATAAAAAAATACCTCACGACGCCCTATTTAAACGTTTGAACATAGAACGCTGATAAAGGCTTCCTTTATGATGTAGTCAATCGTGATATTCCAGAGCGGGATAGCAAGTTCTAGCAGTTTTAAGAAGTATTGGAGGTGGAACACTGAGAGATAGGATCCTACTAATATTATGATCCTACTTCCTACTAATCCTACTAATATTATAAATGTGAACGTTTGTGAGAATGTTTGGATGTTTGTTACTCTTTCACGCCAGAACAGCTGGACAGATCTAGATGAAATTTGGAACATAGATAGATTATAGTCTGGAATAACACATAGGCTACTTTGTATCCCGGAAAATTGCGTAATTCCCGCGGGATAGCGATAAACGAATTCTATGCAGACGAAGTTGCGGGCAACAGCTAGTAAAGAATAGTAGTAAGTAGTGAGTATGCTTAGTTGGTTGGATCAAGCAGAGGGGATGGATGAAAGAAGATTAACTAAACAGATTTATATGGGGGGTGTGAATGGGTATACCCAAACTAAAAACTGTGAATTTGAAATACGAGTAGCTTAGAATATACAGTGTTTGCAACGCAGTTTTGCAAGTGTTTGCAATTTTTAAACTCACTCGTCCATCCCTAATATAATACTCCTTTCATCCACTCAAAGGTTGACTGGAAGTGATCCCTTATAGGGATAACTTTTTCTTTGTGCATGTATCTCAGTGTTTGTCAATTGTATTTCTCTGGTTTATTTTGCACAATAAAGAGTTTACATACATACATACATACAAGATACTTACGGCTCTCATTACTCTTGTGAAATAGTGAAAAATTTGATTAGAGCCGTAGTTTTGAAATCGAAAAATCGGGTCCCGGGTAGGTAATGAATGGGGTGAAGCCTAGTTTAAGTCACGTCACGCCTGAAGCACCGTGCACCAATGGACACGCGTCCTAAGACTTTAGGATCTCTTACACCGCTCCACCGCTTTTAACGGCAAACCATTCCAACAACGAACCCATTTTAAAGTGACAGCTCTTTTAGTTTACAACCTTTGATGTACTTGTTTTTATCCCCAAGTACTAGTAAGTTGTGAGAGAGATTCTCCAGGCAGATGTTATGCCTACATACCTAACGTCTTTATCCCATACGGGGTAGACAGAGCCTAGGATAACAAGGCACAAAGGCCACGCTTAGCATGGTTGTGAGCGTACAGGAATGGGGAATTAAAATAGTGATCCTATAACATGGTTCCTAAGATTTTCGCCATTCTCTAGATTGGCGTTAACCGTCTGCAGCTGAGAACTGGTATATTCTATGTTTGATGTTATCCCTAACGACACTGACAAATTCAAACACAGAAAAAATCAAAAAGTAATGCCGTAATCCGTAAGTAAGTTAGATATTAAGTAAGTAAGTAAGTAAAGTAAAGTAAAGTAAAGTAAAATTTATTTTCCAAAATAGAAACGAAATACAGTATTAGAAAATTCAATGACTCCACACTAGGCACAGCCTGTATCGTGGCAGCCAAGAAATATCAAAATAAAAGACGGTTACCATCAATTATGAAGCGGTCAGAATAACAAAAAAGGTAAAAACAGAAAAAAAAATAAGAATAAAATTATAGCAATAGTTTACAGATGCGGTAAATGCTTTATTGTACAAATATAAAGAAACAGACTCGATTCACAAAAAAAAAACAATAAAATATGTGTCATTCGGCTGGAAAACTGTAGATGAGACTGGCACGGGACCGGGCAAAGTGGCGTGAAAATGAAGAGGCCTTTACTCAGCAGTGGGTGGATGTGGGCTGTGGGCTGATTGGATTACATAGATATGCACAAAGGCGAACTTATCCCCATAGGGAGCAAAGCTTTTTTTTACGAGAAACGCGTTTTTGAGCGTTGTTTGCTAAATCTAAAAAATGATAATGAATCACTTGAGCAGAGCCTTACTATGACCTCTTACAGTTTTAACTGTCATTTTTAGTATTGATCTGACAGCGAGCGAACCTAAACTGAATCGGAATTGAATCGCATTAAGACATCATGGTAACCCCCAGTGTTCTTAGCGAACTCCGTTTGCTTTTCTCGAGAATTCAGTTTATGATTTTCACGGCACATTACGTCCGCCAAAAAACAGATGGCGCTTAAATCAATGTTTATAATGCGAGGTGTTTTGCTTCGCATAGCACAAACCAATTATTCTAATGTTGCGTTCACAAAGGATTTTATCATTACATACATACATACATACATACGGACCGTCACGCCTCTTTCCCACAGGGATAGGCAGAAACTACTTTGTTCCATTTGCTACGATCCTGACATACTTCTTTCGCTTCATCCACACTCGTCAATCTCTTCATACATGCTCGTCGGTTTCGGGTCCTGACCTGACCTTTTTCCAAAACGTCTCCTATTTGGTCTCGGAACGTCCGTCTAGGCCTTCCCCTCCCAACGGAAGGCCTAGCTCCATTAATTATTCATCATGAAGGGCTCCCTTTATCATTAGTGCTCTAAAATACGTTCAGAAACCGAAGGAAATGACCAACATTATTGCACCCTTAAGAAATCTGTACTGTACAGTACAGATTTTAATGGTAAAATTAGTATTGTCGGCGACATACCATGACAATTAGAAATGCAAGGCGGTAGGCACTATGAAGCCACCTGGCGTAGATACTGGTCGAATTTGTAATGTAAACAGAATTGTCGCTTGTCACCGACAATTGTCATGTTGGTACGCAACAATGTCACTAAAAATTGACAATTCTCTTTACATTACAAACTCGACAAAATCCACGCCGGTTGGCTTTATATTGACTAGGCATTGCATTTCGAATTGTCACCTGTCACCGACTATTGTCGAGATAGTGAAATAGTGGCCAGAAAATACCAATAAGGCTGATTGTCACATTGACAGGCTTTTATCTTTTAAGCTGTACAAATGACACTGCACCTCAAGGCGGTAAGGTGCAGTGGGGTAAATTAGGAATTGGGGGAAATTCGAAAATCGTATGGATATCCACTAAACGGGGAACAATTCCATAATCTGGCAACGCTTATCTAGAAGCCAAAAACATTGGAGCTTCTAGAAGTATTGCCAGATTATATAATTCGAAAACCCCCATTTTCGAATTTACCCCAATGCACTATAAAGAACTTTCTTGTTCGACTATACAGACTTACACAACATCGTTGCTTTCACGTTAATCTCTAATTAAACCTATTAAGTATTGTTCACTTGGGTGCTCGGGCCATAGATCAACATGACAAAGGCAGTGTGTCGGCATGTGGTGACATTAATGGCCCATTAAATACCGCCCTGCTGAGATACCGCGGGATTGTGCAAGTACGCTTATGAACTGATGTGTTGGACTTTCTCTGGAGACAATTTGCAAGTCGCAAAAACAAAGACCAGGCCTCTAACCGGCGCTGACACGCCTAAGCTATCACCAATTTGCAGAGCCTAACGTTTAATTTGCTATTCGACGTCGCCAAAATGTCAGTTGTCAGAACACAATCCGATGAGAACGCGATGAGTTCTTAGTAAGCTATTCGGGGCGCTTCATTTTTGTTGGGGATTTTCAACAGCTATATAACGAGCTGTCTAATAATTATTTATTCAGCGCGATCACATCAAAGCCATCAAAATCTAAGCCATAATTAAGACTAAAATAAAGACTAAAAAAACTAAAACCCCCTAATCCCCAAGTAATCCGAGCCCAGGCGCCACGGCTGCAAGAGTTCCCGGTCCCACTATTTCCATGGAAATGCAAAATACAAAAAGTGGCATAAGCGTTCCTTTCTATCCGTTCATCCAAACATCGTAATTTCTTTTGCGGTAAAATAATCGCTAGCACCCCAAAGAAACAGTCTCCAAAGGTCCTGCTAGTTCCCATTGGTCAACCCGTCAAGCGTCCAAGCGACTACAGTAGTCCCTAACTTTTTCGGGCGGGAGGCTTAAAGAGAGAGCGAGAAGCATATATAGCGAGTTGTCGCTGGCTCATCCAAGGGCAAGACCTGGCCAGTGGCGTGAATGCGTAATGCAGTCCCTAGGACATTTGCCGCCCGAAAAAGTTAGGGACTACTGTAGTCGCTTGGACGCTTGACGGGTTAAGAAATGGCCGCCGCTAGCAATAGAAGTAGTGTCAGAATCCGTCCACCAACGAGATAGACGGATGACAATACAATACAAATACTCTTTACTGAACACCACAAATCAGTACAAAACAAAGAACAAGGTAGACAATAGGCGGTCTTAACGCTTAATGACCTGCTTAAAGTCGCGTTCACTGTGAATGCAAGCCTCTACCAACCAAGGCAACTGAAAGTCTATGGTGGAGGCCTATGCCCAACAATGGAGGTCCTTTCGCTAATATGTTGATGATGATTTCCGTCATTAGAAATAGTCCTTTTTGCACTCAAGGACTTAATTTATATACGTATGTAAATTGTTCTTGGAGAATATTTACAATTATGTTTATTTTCCAAACGACCGGATTTCCAAAGAACTAACAGCATTCTTTTCCCCTTCACCTGCACCTGCCATCCAAACTACAGCAATAAACACAATAATTTTCGCTTTCACCACCATTTCCACCATTTCAAACTGCACTAAGTCGTACAAAATTTCTATTACAATTTAGACCTTAAATGCATCCAGTAGCATCTAAAATAGAAATTGCCCTGACTTTGATTTAAGTCTCATTAGTTCTGTGGAACAGCAACAGCTGTTAATTTTAAAAAGTGCGTTTACTAATTCAGCCTACACTGAATTTTGTACTTTATTGGCAATCGGTAAAGTTCTTTTCGCGGCTTTACGTTATGTTCTACAAACGAGCTTGCAAAAGTTACTCATCTTTTTGATATATTGCTTAAGTTAGCGCCCTCTGTTATATGATTTACGAGTTGTAAGTAATGAACGCGGCGTGCAGATGGCGCTGGAGTTGTTTATTAAGGGAGAGATTTATTGCTTGTAGGGGATGTCGAAGGTAACGATTTAAGTGAGAGCTTTTAATTGTTTTCCGTAAATCATTAGGGACGCTTGACGTATTCCCTTTGTCATGATGCTTCATGCATATGTTTTAGTCACAAAAAACACAAGTTTACAATACTATGCTATAAATAAAACAGAATACAGTATTAAGACTTTGGTACCTACAAACATCGCCAAATAACAATTCCTACCAGGGGCACGATTTTTGGAAAGCACATGTGTGAAAATACCACTCGAAAGTGGTATAAATCTGTTTATATCTTCAAAACTACAGCTCTAATCAAATTTTTGACTAGTTCACAAGATTAATGAGAGCCGTAACTATCTTCTAAGCTACTCGTATTTCAAATTCAGCACAATTTTTCACCACTTTCGAGTGGTATTTTCACACATGTGCTTTCCAAAAATCGTGCCCCAGACACCTTTATATTAAGCTAGCTGTGGCCCGCGACTACGTCTGCGCAGAATTCGCTTGTCGCTATCCCGCGGGAACTATGCAATTTTCTGGAATAAAAACTATTCTATGTCCTTCCCTGAGACGGAAACTATCTGCATACCAAATTTCAAGAAATTCGGTTCAGCTATTTAAGCGTGAAAAGGTAACAGACAGGCAGACAGACAGAGTTACTTTTGCATTTATAATATTGGTGTAAGGCCGTGGTCGCTTTCACCCGCCGCACGCGGCCGACAGCGGCCCGCCGCCCGCGGCGTCTGAATGGTGTGTTCGGGAATGCTCGGGAGTGGTCGTTTTCGCCCGCCGCGTGTGGCGTAACGCACGCGGCGGGCGAAAACGACCACTCCCGAGCATTCCCGAACACACCATTCAGACGCCGCGGGCGGCGGGCCGCTGTCGGCCGCGTGCGGCGGGTGAAAGCGACCACGGCCTTAATAGTATAAATATGCAGGAGGTACCTTTATGAATTGAATTTTCTTCCAACTATTCTTAACTTGTTTGAAACTGGTTTTAATGAGAAATACGTGCAATAAGAACCTGTATTTTACTTAAATTGCAATCGCGTACTTTCATTTTCTTAGTTATTTTGTGAACTTGTATAACCTCTCCAACGACAAATAATACACAATCTAACCAATCTGTATTTTATGAGTACCTATTTGATCGTTTATTTACTTTCTCTACATTAACAAGCAAATTTGTATCAAAGTCTAACCACAATACTAATAGAGTTGCAAATTGAGTTATAATAATGTTCACTGACAGCTTTATTATTCATTTGACTCCAGAACTTAGAAACAGAAGCTCGCCTTTGTTTGCAAGTTTTGCGTAACATTTTTTATTAGTATTTTTTTTTTTTTTTTTTTTTTTTTTTATGTGAATAGGAAGGCAAACGAGCAAGTGGGTCACCTGATGGTAAGTGATCACCACTGCCCATACTAGTATTAGTTCAAATAAAACAATTAATAATAAATAATAATATTAATATTAATATTAATATTAGTATTAGTTCAAATAAAACAATTGCAAAGGTAAGTTTAACCCCTTTTAATTTTTATTTTGTTTAATTTAGGCATTGTGCTGCCCTCTATTTGATACCGTGCTATTCTACAACTGTCTCCCGTATGCAGTGCTTTGTGCGTATACACCTAGATGTCGCTCTGCACTTGTGCTTTTCGTCTTCAAAGTAAACGTAATACAGATGGCGTTGTACCGGCCCCCGAGCCGAGGTAAAATCAGTTCAAACTCACAGATGTCGCTATACGCAACTTTACCAAATAAAGCTACAAGATGGCGCTTGTGGTCCCTAGCCAAGGAAAGTTCATTATTATTTTACGGCGCACAATAAAAGTTTTAAGACGTTTCCGCGAAGGTGTGAAAATGATTTTTGTACGTTTTTTATACGGCCATGGGAACAGGTAGTGAATGATCTATTCACGCAGGTTGTTGTGTTGTAAAAGCACTGTGGTATTGTCAGGGCGCTTGCGTCACGTACAACGCATTGATCATTGAGGGTTCAAACCTGTTTCAAGTCTGATCTTAGTCAATGAATGAATTGGTAATAACAGAACGGGAATATTTTTGTACTTACATAAAGTTAAGAAGTATGGAAGGTGTATCACTGAAAGATAGAATAAGGAATAGTGTGATAAGGGAACGTGCTGGTGTGAAAGAGGATATAGCGACTAGGATATCTAAAAAAAAGTATGCTTAGTTGGTTTGGTCACGTAGAGCGGATGGATGAAAGTAGACTAACTAAACAGATCTATAGGGGGGAGTGTGAATGGTTACGTTGGGAGGGGAAGGCCTAGACGGACGTTCCGAGACCAAATAGGAGATGTTTTGGAAAAAGGTCAGGTCAGGAGTACCCGAAACCGACGAGCGTGTATGAAGAGATTGATGAGTGTGGATGAAGCGAAAGAAGTATGTCAGGACCGTAGCAAGTGGAACAAAGTAGTCTCTGCCTACCCCTGTGGGAAAGAGGCGTGACGGTATGTATGTATGTTTGCGGGTGGTAGGGCCTTGTGCAAGGTCCGTCCGGATCGCTACCACCATCTTACTCGCTAATCCTGCCGCTAAGTAGCAGTGCTTGCACTGCTGTGTTCCGGTGTGGAGAGTAAGACAGCCGGGGAAATTACGGGCACAAGAGGCATTGCATCTTAGTCCTCTAGGTTGGCAACGCATCTGCAATCCCTCCGGGGTTGCGGGTGTCTATGGGCAGTGGTGATCACTTACCATCAGGTGACCCACTTGCTCGTTTTCCTTCCTATTCATATAAAAAAAAATAAAAAAAATGTATATACATAAAGTTTCTACTGTGTAAATAATACTTGCATACATCTAAGCATACATAGGGGCAGACAGACAGCGGAAAGCGACTTTGTTTTATACTATGTAGTGATAGTGATGGCCTACAGATTCATTTTTTTTTTTAGAAATACTTTCGCATGCGTCGATCCCGTAATGAACGCACGATAAAAATGATCTGTGTAGGGTAGGACACCCAGTAACCGACCTTATGAGATTATTATTGTACTATCCGTGCTGTTTTTAAGTTACTTACATAATGTATGTACCGTCCATGATCATACACTAGGTATAGGTAACATACTTGGGAAGACTTCATACAAGTCCCTGCCCGGAATTCGAACCCGGGACCTCTAGCTTCATAGTCATACCCCTTCATAAACGCTCTATAGGCTTCTGCTAACTTAGCAATCGTTTGTCCTTATCTGTAAAAGGTAAATGTCAAAGTGACAGATAAGGACAAACGATTGCTAAGTTAGCAGAAGCCTAGAGCGTTTATGAATAAGGGGGAGAGTCACTAACCACTTGGCTGTCTATAAATATTACGTTGGGTAATAATACTTGACAATGTCTTAGTATTTGCCCACCTCAATACAAAAAGTTAGTCTAGCATGCTTGCAAGCCTCTCATAAAAACTAACTTGTACCGTGATCTATTTGAAACGCACAAGGATCTATTGTTAGTCGGCGCATGAATGAACTCACGCGCATTCCTCACTTTACGCGCTTTGAGCGTTTCGCGGAAATATAAACATGGCTGCCGTTCATTCATAAAATGGCGGCATATTTTGACGCGTAGTATTTTATTTGCTCATATTAGATTGTTCATGTGTCTATGCGGGTAGGTGCTCGCAACCACCGTCTTTCTCGGTAATCCTGCCGCCTAGCAACAGTGTTTCCGCTGCTGCGTTCCGACGTAGAGAGCTGGCGGTAAATCTCAGCCATCTAAGCTGGTAACGTTACTGTAATGCTATGGTGTTGCGGTTGGCAATGAGCAGTGGTTACTCCTTTTATGTGATAGGAGGAAAACAAGCATGCGGGTCGCCTGATGGGAACCAAAACCAACCCTTTAGAAAAGAGTAGACTCATTTTCTGAAGAAGCTTTAGGCTTTTGCTGAAGCTTTTGCCTTTCGGTGAACCACGTGCTCGCTTTTCTAGCTTTTTGCATAAACAACTCATTGGTAACTCTGTCTGTCTGTCTGTTACCCTTTCACGCCTAGACCACTGAACCGATTTTAATGAGATTTGATACAGAGATAGTTTCAGTTCCGGGGAAGGACATAGGACAGTTTGATCCCGGAAAGTTGCATAGTGATCAGCGAATTTTGCGCAGACGCAGTCGCGGGCAATAGCAACATCCATAATATTTTAAAGCCGTAAAAACGTTATAAGGAGTGTTCCCTATTAATCCTACTAATATTATAAATGTGAAAGTGTGTAAGTATGAATGGATGGATGTTTGTTACTCTTTCACGCCAGAACGGCTAGACAGATTTGGATGAAACTTGAAACATAGGTAGATTATAGTCTGAAATAACACGTAGCCTACTTTTTATCCCGGAAAATTGCGTAATTCCTGCGGGATAGCGATAAACGAATTCTATGCAGACGAAGTTGCGGGCAACAGCTAGTTAAGTAATATAACCAAACCAAATAAGAAATTTCACGTCTCTAAAATAAAAACGATGACTTTGAATGCGAGTTTAATAAAATAATCACAATGGACGCACAAAAAAGGCTCCTGTTGTTTTTTTTAAGTCGTATTCAAATCACGAGGGAGAGCTTGCCTTTGCCACACCTGCCGTTTTTTAAAAAAAAGTTGGCTAAGACGACCGTAGGGCCTGGTGGTTAGAGAACCTGACTACGAAGCTTGAGGTCCTGGGTTCGATCCCCGGTCGGGGCAGATTGTATGAAAAATACGAATGTTTGTTCACGAATTTTGGATGTTTAGTATCTATATAAGTATGTTTATTCGTTGTCTAGTACACCCATAACACAGAGCCTAAGGTAACAAAACCTTAAGGCCACTATTAGCACCATTAAGGGGGTATAGGTGGAAAGGGAAATCAAAGTAGTGATGGGTTGCTAGCCGCATCGTCTACAACATGATTCCTAAGGCTTTCGCCCATTCCCTCGATGGGCTTTTACCATCTGCGTGGAAAGAGAAGCAACTGGTAAATTCTATGTTTTTTCTTTGCTCCCAGACCAGCATGGAAGAAATTATTTTTTTAGAGTTTACTCTTTAACTAATAATACACTGTTGATAAACTAATTGTTTGTCAAGCGATACATTTTCAAACGTTCGTCGGGTAAACTGCCGGATAGGTACCATCTTTCAAATGATCGGTAAGTAAAAAAAATACAAAAAGCAAACATAATGGTGTAATTGGCCCAAAAACGGGCATAAGTTGCTCTACTTACATAAATGGGCCTTAATTTACCTCTGCGGTCTCTTTGATCCACGCGCTGTACCTACAGGACCTCTTTTACTTCTTTTCCATTTTTATTAGTCAGCGATCGGGGTTTGGCAAAAACGAGAACTTTCTTTAAGTATGTTTTGTAACGTGTTTTTGCGCCGAGTCTAACTACGCAGTTGGATCGGTATTGTTATAAGAAAAAATATAAGTCTGTTTATGAAGAAGTAAACAAGTAAATGTGTATTGGTCTATATTAAAATAAGTTACAGCAAAATTTATAACAGAATAAAACTAAAACTGTAAAGTTAAGTATGTCGTCAAAATATTCCGCCACAGGCATCGACCCTAATAAAAAAATCCAAAAAAAAACACATACACACACACACACACACACACACACACACACACATAAATCACGTATTTATCCCTTACGGGGTAGACAGAGCCTAAGGTAACAAGACCTAAAGGCCGCGTTTAGCATGATTGAGACAAACACACTTAACAAATAAACTAATCTCTTAGTTAATACATTTTCAATTTTTATTATGTATGTTTGTATTTAAAACTCTTTATTGTACACAAAACACATTAATTATGGTTATAGGGTTGTGTTAATAATAAAAGCGTGTCAAAAACATGAAAGCTCTTAAAACATCACTGACTTTCAACATTTGAAAGGGTTATTTTTTCATGTACAATAATTTAAAAGGTGCTAATCCCGTGAACGCATTAATTAGAATACTTAAAGAAAGTGTTTAAAAATAATCGACACCCTCTTGCGGTTTAACTTCGCCTACTGTCATGCGTGGGGGCAACAGACGGTGAGTGAAAAAAAGCATTAAAAAAGTGTTCTATCATAGGTGCGTTTACCCGGCGGTTGCTTTGTAAGTAAAAATATTTTTGCTTGGGACATTATCTTCGTTTCAACATTTTTGTTGCAACATTTGAAAACGTCGTTCCGTTTGACAATCTTACTGCGTAAATAAGAAAAAACATCTACAAAATTTAAGTAACTACTTTAAATGCTGGCTTTTCTGTTCTGATCTTTGTTGTTTGAGAGAATCACAAATATGTCATGCAATGACAAATAGTTCCTTCATCATCAATCTGCCGTAGGACGTCCACTGTTGGACATAGGCCTCCCCCATAGACCGAGTTGCCTCGGTTGGACAGTAAACCCGCGACTTTAACCAGTAGGATTATTGTCTAACTCGCTCGCAATCGCCATCGTGTTCATTTTGACAGTTCATGTATGGGCTGACAATTGGCATCGGAATCAGCTAGCTGTCACATTCATACAAGAACTGTCAAAATGAACACGATGGCGATTGCGAGCGAGTTAGACAATAAGCCTACTGGTCGACGTCCGACGCTGGACTTGCTAGTTGCCTAAGTGCTTTAATTTAATACGTATTTAACTTTATAAAAAACATTAAATTGTAACATGCCAATAACACACTCAAACCTATCAAATTCACGTTTTATTTGATTATACCTTTCCATAGACAAGGCAGACGGCGTCTTGTTGAAAAAAAAAAGAAAAAAACAATATCAGCGTCAACACATGCCGCCATATTTGAATTCAAATCGGATGCGAAAAAAATCCAACGCAATGTGCACGAGCTACGCCATCTGTTTAAGAAAAAAAGTTTTTTTAGCCATCACGACCGAGAGATAAGTGAAAAAAGCATAAGCATAATATTAGTAGCAGTAAGTTAAATAAAAAGGGGGGCAAAAAGTCCCCGTTTGAGGTTAAATAGAGGATGTTATATGGCCCTCAGGGGTGGCACATTTTTTTTTGAGAAAATTTTATGGAATGGCTTTAACTATTTAAAAACTGCACTGAATAGGAGAAAATATTATTTTTTGAATTTACACACCTTTGCTTAAGAACAGTATTAAAGTCCACTTGTTTTTTTTTTCAAAACATGTGTTTTTTTATTGAATTCTCAATTAGTGCTGATTACTCCATGCTCATAAAAAATTAATTCAACTGGCTTACGGCTCTGAGTTACACAGAATATTAAATGGAATAAAATGTAATCTTGTATAAAAAAATGTCAAAAATAAACAAAAAAATCTTTAACGTGCGTCCAAGTAGAATTTTTGATACTAAAACAATGTATTTTAATTTTCTAAATGTCATTATGTCAAGTGGCAACCCTAAAATGCTATGAAGCCGGCGCACGCGCCTTAGGACATCTGTCAGTTCGAAATTTGTTAATCTATCGGTTACCGTGGCGCTGCAACTTTGTAACTTTTTTTATATTCACAATTTCGTAAACTTTGAATCCCGAACAACTCCAAACGCATTGTGTATTATCTACAAAAATAAGTCTTGACTGACTGATGACTCATCAACGCTTAATCAGAACCCTTGGATCCGGGAAGATGCAAGTTTGTAATTATGCAGACACAGCCAAATTCTGCACTGCTAGAATTGTTAAGATCCTTGGGAACTTTTTGTTAAAAAAATCCTTTATTTTATTTTATTTAAGCACATTTTATTCTCTCACCAGTCAAAAAATAATAGAAATAAGTGTCCATTATAATTTAAGTGTCCGTATAATTACGGTGCAGCAGATACAGCTCTGTAACAGACAAACTGACAGATTGAAGAGCATTTAGCACAGCAGAACCCAAAAAAAGAAAATAAACTTCTACCAAAACATTCCAAATTGTTTAATGATGTTTATTAAACTCCGAAAACAAATAAGCAAAGCGACATTCAGATACGCATCGAACAAATTATTTTTCGATTATAAAATTTCAATTAGGCGCCTACGATGCGTTTACCCTACTTTTTGTCCGCTGTCACAAAATGATAATTTCTGTTATGATACTCATAATCAATTTAACACATGAATAATTTATAATAGTTTAAAGGTTTTGAATAAATTATGGGCTTAAATGGAAATTGGAATCGTTTTATGTTACTTACATTTTTAGACGTTGCCGGTTTGGTGCTAAGAATAGTTTTGTATCACAATATTACTAGCTATTGCCCCCGACTCCGGCTGTACAGAACCGAGAAAAAAACAATCACGAAAAAATTCAAGTTAAAAAAATTGGTAACTACTTTGAACAAAACTAAAGTGAATTAAGCATTAGGTAGGATAGAGGTAACAAAACGCCACGATAAGCATGATTAAGGGCGTATAGTTGGAAAGGTAAATCAAAATAATGACGGGTTGCTAGCCGCATCGATAACATGATTCCTAAGACTTTCGCCCATTCGCTCGATGGGCTTTTACCATGCGCGCGAAGAGAAGCAACTGGTAAATTCTATGTTTTTTCTTTAATCGCGACCAGCATGGAAGAATCAACCTACGTATGTAATTTATCTAGTTACTATTTTTATTTGTGTAATTTGTACCTTTTGTTAACATTTCAATTGAACAGCCTGTTAATGCAAATTATACAAATAAAAACCCAGTTTATACAAACACATAGATTACTGTAGAATGAGGAATCTGTAGACCTGACCCTAAAAGCCTTCGTACAGCGAATAAGTATAATACCAGAAATATAGATATATATAATATTCATGGCGTATCAGCTTATTTTTATTAATACATTGAGTTATAACCAAAAAAACGCTACTCATTCTGCCGAAGTACGCAACTACAGCACTCATAGAATACACCCTGTAGAGCTACGCAATTCGGGGTCGTTGACCTACGTTACGCAACTATACAGGGTGGGCGCCAGACTGCCTTTACGAGTTAGGAAATGCTGGCTAGCGTAGAGAGGGCCGGTGTTAAATAAAAATCGGTTTTACCGGTTTATCGAGGAAAATTGATACATACACACATTCATACATAGGTACATTTCATTCTTTCATTTCACTTCATTCATTTCTTCCATGCTGGTCTGGGAGCAAAGAAAAAACATAGAATGTACCAGTTGCTTCTCTTCCCGTGCAGATGGTAAAAGCCCATCGAGGGATTGGGCGAAAATCTTAGGAATCATGTTATATAGGCGATGTGGCTAGCAACCGATCACTGTTTTGACTCCCCTTTTCATCCATACTCCCACAGTCGTGCTGAACGTGGTCTTTGGGTCTTGTTACCTTAGGCCCTGTCTGCCCCGTAAGGGATAAAGACGTGATTTATGTATGTACGTATAAAATGTAGCCTATGTTTCAATCAAGGGTACCAGCTATCTCCGTTCCAAATTTTACCCAAATACGTCTAGTCGTTTCAGTGTGAAGAAGTAACAAACATACACACTCACTCACATCGTCAGAAACTTTCGCATTTATAATATTAGCAGGATTAAAAAACCGGTACTTGACCTATCCCAACTCTAGTAGGAACTGTCCGCGAGTTTCCTAGACTTGGTAAACGTCCAAAAACTGAACATCTCAAGGCCATTTTATTGCATAGCAACTTGTATTATGTATTATGTAAATGCAGACATACATTATGTGCTTACGATGTCAGTAACTTATAAGCTCTTGATAGCTTTTGGCCGTGACTTTCAGAGCTTTTAGCAAAAACCGGGCCCATAACCTAATAAACAAAACACAAGGCTGTACAGACTATTCTGAATATTATAAAGAATCGATGTAGCTTAGTTTCCAGCTAAGAAAAATCTAAAGACAATACTATATTTTCTATTTAACGATTCAATGGAATAAAAGAGCGACCACACCGTATAGGTGGAAAGGGAAATCAAAATAGTGATGGGTTGCTAGCCGCATCGCTTATAACATGATTCCTAAGATTTTCGCCCAATCCCTCGATGGGCTTTTACCATCTGCGCGGGAGGAGCAACTGGTACATTCTATGTTTTTCTTTACTCCCAGACCAGACTAAATAGTCAAACACACATAAAAATGTTAGATTTTTAGTGTGAAAAGTTCCTGAGATACAGCCTAGTGACAGACGAACAGCGAAGTCATACGGAACCCAAAAAATGATAACGCACTTTGGTCGACTATACCTATGTCAGGGTCATAACGAGTGGAACAAAGTAGTCTCTGCCTACCCCTATGGGAAGGAGGCGTGACGGAATGTATGAATGTATGCACAAGGTTCCAACACGCGAAGTTAGAAGCGATAAAGTTCCATTACGCTCAAAGTCTAAGTCCGATCGCTTTAATCCATTGAAACCGAAAATAATTCGCTCTCAATTCTAATTATAGCCAGACGTCTAAATATGTGACATTCCCCTGCAGTCTGTCTGTGTGTCTGTCTAGACTTAGGGCGTTAATTCACAGTTTTTTTGCCACTAAATCATTGGTTGACAGACGTGACATGTTTTTAATGCAATGTGCGCGAGTGTTTTATAGGTGACACCTTCCATTAGGCTGTCTGTTGCATTGTTGAAAAAAAGATTTGCTTTGGCAAGTAAATTATTAGGTGCCGACTTGCTAGCGCCCATATCGCAGAACGCCACCGTGAGAATATCCAAAAATTCGTAGTAGCATTAAGGAAGAAAGAAAAAAGAAAGAAAGAAAACATTTATTCCTTTTTGCAAGACACACAATACAATACAATACAAATACTCTTTATTGAACACCACAAATCAGTACAAAACAATACAGAAACAAAGAACAATGTAGACAATAGGCGGTCTATAAATAATTACGGCGGGGCGGTAATTATAAGAGAATTTACACAATTTTATAGAAAATAATCAAGACAAGAAAAATAGATCATGAGCGTTGTGTGTGTCTTCGCAAAAGTGAAATCAGCATTACGCTGAGGTGTTAGACACCTGCAGCACTGATTCTCAGCCAGAACCGTCTATGACTCACGAAACGATACACAGATAAAATATACTACATAATTCTTAAACTTTTACGTAAACAATGCAATACATAGATAGAACCCGACTTATGTGTAACTAAGAAACATACATAAATTAATTAAATAGTTTACAGTAAACAAAAAATAAAAAAGGAGGGAAAATTAAATTGTTCGAAAACAACAGGCTGGCATATCAACGTGCAAAGTGCTGGAGGAATACGCTTACCTATCAATAACATACATACATCACGTCTATATCCCTTACTGGGTAGACAGAGCCTAAGGTAACAAACTAAAGGCCACGTTTAACATGCTTTCTGGCATACAGGTGGAAAGGGGAAACAAAATAGTGATTGGTTGCTAGCCGCATCGCCTATATCGCCCATTCCCTCGATTTGCTTTTAGCATCTGCGCGTGAAGAGAAACAACCAGTACATTCTATGTTTTTTTCTACCAGTCCAGCATTGGATCAAGGATCACATTTCATTCCACATCCACTCATCTATCCGGATAATGACGAACGAAACTTTATTCGAATTATTCGTCAAGTAATCGACACTTGATTTCTAAGGCAGCCATAAAGAAAAATACCCCTTTTAACGAATAAAAATCACCCAATTAAACCCCCCTTCCCAGCCTTTTTCAGCCTTTTCCTTTCCCAGCTACGCCCTTAATCGTGCTAAACGTGGCCTTAAGGTTTTGTTACCTTGCCCTGTCTACCCCGTAAGGGATAAAGACGTGCCATATGTATGTAATTAAACCCCAGTTATCGTACATCAGAACAAACAATTACCCTGCGCCAAAACTTGCAAAAAAGACATTAAAATCATATTTGCAGTCAAACGGCACAGTGGTGCGCCTGGCGCTTGTTGTAGAAAAAAGTTATAATTAAAAATTCCGCATTGCAGCACATTTTGTTATAACTGATCCGCGATAACGTTTTTCCCACGATTATGGCGAAATTATTTTTATACCAGCAGTCCGAGTTAATTGATATAAGTTTTCATGTTTAATTTGTACGCGACAAGAAAGTTTATCGTACATCTGGGACATTAAGCGATGATTTAGATAGGAAATGCGATGTGTTTCTGTTGGAATAGGGGAATAATGTAACGTGGCTAGGTTTTTTTACGAGCTTTTATTTAAATAGCAATCCGTGTGTGTAATTATTGTGCGGGTGGAATCTTTCAACTCAATTTTGAAGCAGATTAGATAAGTTGGATGATACAGCATTCTGGTAGTGAAATTCTGGTGGCGCGGTCAAGATCGTCTCTGCAGGTGGGAACTCTTTAACGGTTGATCCGATTGACTCGAAATTTGGATGAATAGCAAAGTACGGTTAACAACAAAAGGTAGGTAGCAGCAAAAAAACTTGTATTGAAAATGTAAAATTGACAGAAACTTAAAGAAGGAAAGAAAATATGTTTATTACCACTAATCATTAGAAAAAAATTATACAGACAACTTTGCCATTTTAAATTATACTTAAAGGCATTAAAAATGGAAATTATTGTAGTGGCAAAGGGTTCGGCGTCAGCAAATACTGACAGTGGCTCACATGAGTGACACTCCAGTGCTTTTGTTCAGCCAGAACCTATTCAGCGTGCTCCAACAGCTTGGCCCTTACACTACCACGCTAGTTATTAGTTACTGACTAAACTTAGTCTGGAATTCTACAAAAGTTGAAAGCGAAAATTCAAAATGGCCGGATTTTATTAGCCGCGGGCTACACGCGTGTGCTAAGCCGATTGTTTTTTACGCGTCGTTTTTAAAATAATCACGAGCGCATTCTTACGTTTTCCTTAAATTATAGTGGAATTCTGAATGTCTTATTTGAAGTAAAGTTATGTTAGAGGTTAGGTTTGACGTAAGATTATTTGAGGTATACGCCCACAGCCCCGCAATCATGCTAAACGTGGCCTTTAGGTCTCGTTACCTTAGGCTTTGTCTACCCCGTAAGGGATAGTGACGTGATTTATGTATGTATGTATGTAAGGTGAACTTGAATGTTAATACGTTAGGTTCACATGCAAACGCCTTCCAAAGCCATGACAATAGCTGGAACATTCCGTATCTGTTTCTCACTCGCTCTCGCCTCTGATATCGCCCGTAATCGCTTGAGGCGCAAATAGCCGCGGCCCCCTACAAACTGGACAGGGAGCTACGAAGGCGTTGGACAGACCGACATATTCACAGTACAAAAATCACGTGTTTATCCCATCTAGGGAATGGGCGAAAATCAGGACTCATGTTACAGGCGATGTGGCTAACAACCCATCACTATTCTGATTCAATTCCTCCTATAGGACCCACAACCATGCTAAACGTGACCTTTTAGGTCTTGTTACTTTATAGACAGATTTAGACGTGATTTGTGTGTGTTTGTGTGATGGGTTGTTAACAGTTCCCAGGGCTTTTACCATCTGGGCGGGAAGAGAAGCAACTGGTACATTCTGTTTTTTCATTGCTCCCAGTTCAGCATGGAAGCAATCTCTTTATTTCTCTCGTCCCTGGTGAGCAGCAGATGTTCCACGGGAGTTTTGTAATTGTGTCGTACAGACACATCATTCAAACAGATGACGCTTAGCGACAAAAATTCGCATAGTAACAAAGTCACGTGACAGCTAGTAACAGATAGAAAAATTCGAAGGCTTACCCACCTGCTATGGGTGGTGTAGGGGTATAGCACGCGTCACGGAATGACGAGGATCTGGGTTCGATTTCCGGCCATAGCTTTACTTTTCGGATTTTTCTGTGTTCTAATTTTCAATGTCCTTTAGATTTTTTTTTCTCTTTATTTGCCTTTCTAAATCACTTAAATATTCAAGTAGGCAACTCCATAAACTGTCTTTCCTGGTGAATCTCTGTAATGCGTTCAAGCGCAGATCAAAGGCGCGGGATGCGCAGACGACGTCCCTCCCTCTAAAAGCTCTTGATCTTTTTGCGCCAGTGATAGTGGCTAAAATGGTGCGGTTGTCACGCGTGGCGCCTAGCATATTTGTATTGGGATTCAATTGTTTAAAAATATATTTGCTGGCCGCTGTTGGCCCATGGGTACAACTGACTAATAAGTTCGAGATCCCGAGGTTGATAGGGCATCTATTTGAGCGATGAGGGAGAATTGCTTGTTATCGAAACTCGGATGTTTCCCATATATCTAAGTTTTCATCATCATCAGTCTTAGGGTTATGTGGGATTTCCCGAAGGGATATACCCAAACTAAAAACTCTCCGGCGTTGCCTCAATCCGGTGTGATGGGGACGCAGTGGGATGCCACTAGGGTTTCACCACAAACGCGCCCCGGGTGACCCCGGCTGCCGCCAGGACCGCGCCTAGAGGAGGGCCCGCACGCTGGGCCCGTCTTCCCTTAGACGATGAGACCGTGCAGTGTAGGTAGGTAATGATCATCAGCCTTTAGTAGTCCACTGTTAGACAACCTCTCCACGTAATAACGACCAGCCACTCCAAGTTTTGTATGGATGGATTTAAACACAATAGTAGATGTGTCTGTAGTTCAGTGGATTAGATTTTGTGCTAGGGTTTAGTTCTAGGTTGCTTTGTGTAAGATTGTCTACAAATATTCAATTATTATAATTATCCATCAATATAATGTGACTATTATTTCTATTAATGATTACTTAAAACATAGAATGACCAGTTGCTTCTTTTCTTTTATAGGCGTTGCGACTAGCGACCCATCACTGTCTTGATTCCTCTTTCCACCTATTTGCCCACAATCATGCTCAACGTGGTCTTTAGGTCTTGTTACCTTAAGCTCCTTCTACCCCGTAAGGGATAAAGACGTGATTTGTGTATGTGTGTGTATTATTATAACGTTAATTTCTGATTACTATTTTAATTAATCGATCATCAAAAATCACCACACAATTTTGCTAATCAGATTAAATTAAGAGAGGGAAGTTAACTAAGATAGGCACGCAGTATACTCTGACGCCTTTTTATATTTTCGGGCACTCACTAGTAACGATCATAGTAATACATATTTGTATAAAGGGCTACTTTAACACTCCACGGTGACATTTCCGTCAACACGCCCGTCAGTTGAGGCAACAACGTCAAATGATGACAAATGACCCCCCTGAAGCACTTGTCGCGTTAAGTCGAGCATTTATCATGCTATCATAATGTTATGGTATGCAAGTGGAGATACCTGCATGGTGGTTTGTTTCTTTTGAAAGAAAAAAAAGTTTTAAAAGTTTTGATTTATTTTAATTCGATGAACAAGAAACATTTACCTTGATAATTCGCTACTTACGAGCAAGATAGCCTGTGCAAAATATATAATAATGGTTTTACAAGCAATCCGTTCCGTCACTGCTCACACCAAATCCCACATACTTAACTATCTACTATACCACACAAAACACTGACGCGTTTCGATCCTTCTGTGCAAAAAAAAAACATTTTATTACATCATTTAATTCTTTGTTTAAAGTACTTTATTTGGTAAATGTTTACAAAAGTATTGAAACATAATATACAAACACTAATCCTAAAAACCTACATGTCTATGCTACAAATAAGAAAATTCATAAAAAGAAAACCCCGTCTAACCCTACGGGCTGCGGCAGAGTCCCCATGACGCTGGCGGCATTACCCCTTTGGACCGTAAATACCCACCTTCTTGGGTTTTTTATTCTTGATGATCTTAAAAATATAAATAACTAGCTTCTGCCCGCGACTTCGTCTGCGTAGAATTATACATAAAAACCTTCCTCTTGAATCAATCTATCTATTTAAACAAAAAACCGCATCAAAATCCGATGTGTTGTTTTGAAGATATAAGCATACATAGGGACATAGGGACAGAGAAAGCGACTTTGTTTTATACTATGTAGTGATGTGTCTATGTATGACTAGTAATGTAAAGCTGTGATCAGTGACCTAAGTACGTCGATTACGCATTTGTAAAATGATAAATCAAGGCTTGAACTTTGACATACCGTTGTTAACATTATGACAAAGTATCACCTATAACCTTATAATGAAAGAGCTATTTCTCTTCGATATTGTTCTTTATTCACTAACACCGGACAAAGGCAACTCCTACGCGCTCTCACACAAAAAGTAGGAAACTAATACGGAACATACAGAAGCACTTTGTATTAACAATTTGCATGAAGCCGAAAATAACTCCATTCATGAATTTTAACCCTCGGTTTGATTACTACAGGGCAAGCGAACGGCTGAAAAATATTTGATGTTCTTTTATTTTGTCCAAATTTGGGACTAGAGTGCACCACTGTGCAGTTACTACCTCTAATACAAGATGTCGTAAAATTGTATATATGTATGTATAACTCTTTATTGTACATAAAACACAAGAAAAAGATGAATCACACAACACACATGCACAAAGGAGAACTTATCCCTAAAAGGGATCTCTTCCAGTTAACCTTTCAACGATTGACGGGACATAAGTACGAGTATTAAGCAAGAGTAGACACAGAAAAAGTAAAAGAACCGAAAATAAAATCGAAACCTAAAATAATCCTGAATATCTAAATTTTAAATAATGTAAGATATAATAATAAACTACACATAATAGATAAGATAAGATAAGATATAATTTACTTTGACTAAAATGGATTCCTGTTTAATTTTTTCGCCTTTATTTTTGATTCAAGTCAACAGGCTAACATACACAATAACATAAATATGTGTTGAATTATTTAAATTGTGGGTACTATAGAACTGATAAATGATAAAATTGTAAGCATATTCTTGTACAAGGTATGGGTATCACAAGTGGTGATTTCGTAAACCAGCATGAACTGGGATGTGTGCCTGACAGCCTCTGTAACTCTGTAGCTGGCGTCACTGAAAATCAGCGTCACGACATTATCCTGGATCTTATCGTGACACATAGCTGAGTGGTCATTTGGCTGTTTAGAATAAGTATCCATGTATTCTGTATGTGTTTCTGTATCAGCTAATAAAGGTCTCTTACTCTTATTCTTATTCTTTGAATATCGACCAATGTATGAAAACATTTTTCAACCACAATTTAAAATCCAGACTAACATTTACAGAACTATTTAGTACTAACACATACATACATACACAAATCAAGTCTTTATCCCTTACGGGGTAGACATAGCCTAAGGTAACAGGTACCTACAGGCCACATTTAGCAAGATTGTGGGCGTATCGGTGGAAAATGGAATCAAAATAGTGGGTTGCTAGCCTCATCGCCTATAACATGATTCCTATTATTTTCGCCCATTCCCTCGATGGACTTTTACCATCGGCGCGGGTAGAGAAGCAACTGGTACATTCTATGTTTTTTCTTTGCTCCCAGACCAGCACGGAAGACACCTGGAAGAGTACTAACCCAACCAGTGAAATATTCCGAAACTATTTGATAAGACCTTGTTTATTAATGAGCGCAAAATCAAAAACGCTGCCTCCTGTGACTTGAAGCTGCGAGACATAAGTTATTTCTGGTCAGACACAAAAGGGAGATTACAAGCGGTTTTTAAGGAAATTGCGGCCGGATAAAAATAGGCGTGGGCGGACTAATTACTTAGCCAATTCATGCTTTCACACCGTCTAGCCTTTGCATATACGATTATAACATAGCATCCATCCTTTTCGCACGCATACTGATGAAAAGGACTGTCTTTACTGCGTGTCACAAAAAATATTGATAGTTATAAAAAGTCAGATCCCAAAAGTCCGTGCAGATTGTAGAAGCCCATCAAGGGAATGGGCGAAAATCTTAAGAATCTTGTTATAGGCGATGCGGCTAGCAACTCATCACTATTTTTGATTCCCCTTTCCGCCTTAACGCCCACAATCATGCTAAACGTGGCCTGTAGGTACCTGTTACCTTAGGTTCTGTCTACCCCGTAAGGTATAAAGACGTGATTTGTGTATGTATGTGCTAGTACTAAATAGTCCTGTAAATGTTATTCTGGATTTTAAATTGTGGTTGAAATATGTTTCCATACATTGGTCAATATTCAAAGAATAAGAATAAGAGATATTTATTAGCTGATACAGAAACAAACAGAATACATGGATATTTATTCCAACCAGCCAAATGACCACTCAGCTATGTGTCACGATAAGATCCAGGATAATGTCGTGACGCTGATTTTCAGTGACGCCAGTTGGTCTTGTTTCCTTAGGCTCTGTCTATCCTGTAAGGGATAAAGACGGGATTTGTGTGTGTGTGTGTGTGTGTGTTTATCTTCGATAGTAAATAAATATGTTTCATATCATTTGACGCTGTTAATAACAAGGCATTGACTTGAGATCATTTATGTACACCTGCTTTCAACAAATAAATTATTCTTATTCCTATTCTTGAGTGCTATTTTTATTCGTACCTATTTGCGTTCGTGCCATAAATTTAGACCCCAATTTTGCTGAATAAGAAATGGAGGGGTTCGTCCCCCGGCTAACCTGCTTGGAAAACATACAAAAATTATAAAGTTAACCAGCCCGCGACTTCGTCCGCATAGAATTCGTTTAACGCCATCCAGCAGGAATTACGCAATTTTCCGGGGAAAAAAGTAGCCTATGTGTTATTTCGAACTATAATCTATCTATGGTCCAAATTTCATCCAGATCTATCCAGCCGTTCTGGCGTGAAAGAGTAACAAACATCCTTCCATCCATCCGTCCATACTTACAAACTTTTATAATATTAGTAGGATTAATGTTTATTCAGAATGCGGCAACTATCAAATACATTAAGAAATTAGAAGCACCGTTTTCACATGATTCCTTTAAAACTCCACATTCAGCCCAATCTTTCAGAGTTAAACCTAAAGTTTTGCACAGAGGTTCACCTTGCAAATGTAGACAAGGAACCAGCACGGATTTGCCAAAATACCCACAGTTGAATGAATAATGGTATTTCTTTTTCATTCCATGGCTTCGAACATGCGCAAGAGTGCGCGGAAAGCTCGTATCGTATAAGGCACACGAATTATAGCGTTTACTTTACAGTTAGACTACCTACACACGATTAACGAAACCAAACATGGCCGCCAGTAATGCACCTGACGGATTGGAACACAATACAAACGAAACAATAAAGCATTTTATAATTCGGCTTCCAGCTATCAATATCATCTGTACTATTGATATTGTTGTAAATGTGAAAGTTTTTAGTTGGTTTGTTTTTGGTTCAGTCACGCGTTAACGTCAACCGATTTGAATGAATATTTGAACATAAATAGAGCATTACTAGAAGAGCTTAAAAATATCTTATAAAATCCAAAAATTCCAACGGGACATTGATAAATAATGTCCTAGGTCTTTGCTGACATAAATCAAGTCTCCCTTACGGGGTAGACAAAGCCTAAGGTAACAAACTGACAAAGAGTTCAGTAACGAAATGTCATATTTAATAGTTGATTAGCATCAGACCGAAAATAAGTTAACTATAAAGGTACCACAGTTTTTCCAAAAGTTCAAGAAAATCATTACTAGTTAAACATTTTGCTTTTAAATACACACACACACAAATAACGTCTCTATCCCTTACGGGGTAGACAGAGCCTACAGGCCACGTTTAGCAAGACTGTGGGCGTATAGCTGGAAAGTGGAATCAAAATAGTAATGGCTTGCTAGCCTCATCGCCTATAACATGATTCTTAAGACTTTCGCCCATTCCCTCGATGGGCTTTTACCATCTGCCCGGGAAGAGAAGCAACTGGTACATTCTATGTTTTTTCTTTGCTCCCAGACCGGCATGGACGTAAACTACTTTCAAACCCACTTTTAAAACCTTTTTGTATCAAGTCTCAGACACAACCTGCCAGCTGTTTCCAATAAACTAATGTACTTAAACCAAACAGCAAATAACAAAAGTTTCCGCTCCAACCAAACCTCCAAACTGTACTTAACAAAACGGACAAACCTCTATAATGCGCACACGCACTAACAGTGATCAAACAAGTCCTTTACAATTTTTTCATCATCAAACCGCTACACATTGTGCACAAAAACGCAGCATGTCATCTCAAAATCAACCAGCACCATCTGGCGTATCCTTGGCGAAACATACATATGTCTTTTTGTCCAGATGACTTGCCTCGCCGAACCACTGTGCGCAGCAAAATTTACCCTAAAACGAAAACGTACAAAGTTGAAATTTCACAATCGGAATTAAGTACAGTTTTGGGGCGTCAGAATTTCGTTTTGAGCTGTATACGTGGACGATATGGTTGGGTTTTGGTCGCGCTAGTTTTTGTCGCAGTTTTTTCGGAAGTAGCACATATTCATATGGCAAGGAGTCAGGTTTCGCGGCAGATGCGCGGGCGCACGCTGGCGCGTGCTCCAGTTGCTGGCTGTTTGCAAACTTGAGAAAAAATGGCCTCTACTGCACTCTAAATCGTAGACAATGAAGATTGTAGAATAAAGCATTTGGCCACGCCTTCGTCTACAAGAAATTCATTTCGTTATCTTTCGGAATCACGCAATTTTTCGGGATGAAAAGTAGCCTATGCGTTATGTTAGACTATAATCTATCACTGTGCCAAATTTCACCCAGATCTATTTAAACGCTCAGGCGTGAAAGAGTAACAAACATCCATACATCTTCACATCCTCGCAAACATTCCTAATTATAACATTAGTAGGATGTCGGAGTGGCAAGAAGGTTGAAACAATTGAACACATTTTGTGTTGCCAATGCTGAATTATTTTCGTATTTGGCTCTGTCTACCCCGTTAGGGATACAGATGTGACTAATGGTGAAACGGCCTACAACTGATATTAAGTTCGCATTACTCAGTACTGGTTTTCTTCACTCCTCTCCTTGATTCTTTTCAATTTTGTAAGTAGAATCTGCAAAAATGGCATGTGTTCCACAATTACCCTATAGGTGTTTCCGAAATTCTTCCTCATCCCTTCCAAGTCGCAATCAACTTGGCATCATCATGTATTATTGATGGAAGCTCTTGCGTAACTCACGCGATCCTCCTCGGGCAACAAAACAGAACTAACAACTCAAATTATAATCACAAATAACGCAACTAGCTGTTACCCGCGACTTCGAGCAGAATTAAAGTCAGCCTGCCTTTCGCGGGATCCAAACAATTATTGTTGTAATTTCAACCAGTTTTTCCGGATCGATACAACTTAGAGTTCTTCAAAAAACGAGTACTCTTTTCTTGAAGGGCCGACAACAAAACCCTCTATGTTATAGTGTCCTGGCTGGCAGTGATCGCTTTCAATCTTGACAAATATATACCTTAAAATTCCTCGTAAATCGCTACCTACTTTATCGTGAACAGTCCGACAGACAGACAGATTTGTTTTACAATAATATGATCCTCATTATCACCATGATCATGGTGGATGGCAGTCTAGGACGTGCAGTGGAGGAATCGTCAAGTAGGCAGCGGGAAGGTAGCGCAACACAATTAGTAAGCTTTGCCTACCCTGCTCCCCAGTGCACGCTACTGTTCCCTGAATGTCAAACACATCAAGCACAATTGCCTTTATTTTGAGCACAGTTTATTCTGTCTCTCTACTCTACTCTCTAGCTTCCAAGCTGGTGAGAGCAAAGAAAAAACATAGTTGCTTCTCTACCCGCGCAGATAGTAAGCTTACCGAAGCAGTGAGCGAAAATCTTATCATAAGCGATGTGGCTAGCAGCTCATCACTATTTTGATTACCCTTTCAATCATGCTAAACGTGACCTTTAGAATAAGAATTAAAAAAAATAAGAAAACTTTACTAGCTGATACAGAAACACAAACAGAATATTGTACATGGATACTTATTGCAACCAGCCAAATGACCACTCAGCTATGTGTCACGATAAGATCCAGGATAATGTCGTCACGCTGATTTTCAGTGACGCCAGCTACAGAGTTACAGGTCTTGTTATCTTATGCTCTGTTTATCCCGTAGGAAATAAAGACGTGATTTATATACGTATGTACGTATGTAGTTAAATCTCGTGCCATTAAAATGCAGGGATCTGATGAGGGTTATTTTTCGCGTCCAAATCTCGATTCATATGGATCGCGATCCTTACGCAACACACGCAAGCCAGAACCGCAGGCTTCAAAACAAAGGGAATGCGCGCGCGCACGCGATCCCAAATCAAAACAGAATTACACTGATTACTGAGGCTGGGTGAGCCTCCGATAAATTCCAGGGAATTTGTAAATTAGGTGCTATTTCTGAAGATCTCAACGTTCCAAGGTTATTGAAGGATACACGAAATGGTGTTCACATAATCGTTGCGATTCTTGTTTGTTTCTTGGTTCATGTTCTTCTTTTTTTAATACTAGCTGTTGCCCGCAACTTCGTATGCATAGAATTCGTTTATCGCTATCCCGCAGAAATTACGCAATCCGTTCTTAGGGATGCCTACGTCATAGCAGCTTTATGCATGCGAAGTCTCAGCCCGATCTGTTTAAAATTGACAAAGTTTCATACAAACTTTCATCCCCTATTTTATCCCCTTGGGGGTAGAATTGATCAAAATCCTTTCTTAGCGGATGCCTACGTCATAACATCTACCTGCATGCCAAATTTCAGCCCGATCCGTCCAGTGGTTTGGGCTGTGCGTTGATAGATAACTATGTCAGTCAGTCAGTCACCTTTGAGTTATAGTGGCCCTATCGATCGATGCGATGATTTCGCCAATGTCAAATTAATAAACACAGTATTCATAAATCTTGTGACAAAAATGTCGGCAACGTTGTACGGTAGAACACGGTCAAAAGACCCCTCCCTGTCGGGCTCTTAGCCAACGGATAACGATATCCCTCAGAATCTGCCAGGAAATCATTACCCGTTGCCCAGGGTGCACCGGACCAAGCACTGGTCTTCCCCACGGACGGATCCGAAAACGAACCGCAGCTCTTGACCACACGCGGAGGTAACCCGACTCGCACCCCTTGGTTTATGTTCTAATTACTTAAGCAGAGAGTGTAACCAGTGAAATTACTGGCACGGCGGTTAACTACCCTGCACGCAACCAATCCCATAGTAATCCTAAATATATCTACCTCTACATATTTATATCTGTAATGTACGAACACACATCGACAAAAATTCGCCTTATAACAAGGTCACGTGACAGCTACTAACAGATTCGAAGGATTACCTACCTTCAACATGAAACTACCGTGAGACTTAATCATTATTACACATAAACGGATAACTCACATATAAAAAGTCGAGTGATGCTCGACATGTTTCGAACTATTTCGTAGTCCTTTTTCCAAGAGCGCTCGCCCCGGCGGCAGCGACACGAACACTGCGCGCCAGCGCTCTGCTCCCGCGGCTGTTCGACGCAACTGACAGCGGCGCACAACTACCCTCGTTTTCATCGTCATTTTTATTATTGTCAAATGTCACTCGACTCACTCGACTTTTTATACGTGAGTTATCCGTTTATGTGTAATAATGATTACCTACCTGCTATGGGTGGTGTAGGGGTATAGCACGCGTCACGGAATGACGAGAACACGGGTTCGATTCCCGGCCATAGCTTTACTTTTCGGATTTTTCTGTGTTCTAATTTTCAGTGTCGTGTAGAACACTAATGCTGTTATGAACTACAATGCGAATCG
This sequence comes from Pandemis corylana, assembly GCA_949127965.1. Taxonomy (NCBI): domain Eukaryota; kingdom Metazoa; phylum Arthropoda; class Insecta; order Lepidoptera; family Tortricidae; genus Pandemis; species Pandemis corylana. Next base: position 13,582,260 of record OX421867.1, on the reverse strand, counting down.
GCCCGACCTCTTGCCCCCACTTAAAATCGTCGCAAAATAAGAGGCCCGTTTTGACATTTGTCTTCGCGACGTAACTAGTGATGTAACCATACGACTCGGTAATCGATACTCACGATAAATCGATTCCAGTTTGGATGAGTATTTGATCGATTTGAAGATGTACTGTAAACTGCATTGGATTAAAGTTCTAATAAGAAAATTTAACTTAAACTGATATTGTAAGTATTTTGAAATGATACAATGTTACGATACGTCAACTTTCTTTCATTTAATATTTTTGGTACAATAACACTCACTCAATCACCAAAAGAAATCAGTAATTTATTTGTCCAAACACTAGTGTTTAAAGAAATAAAACCGGCCAAGTGCGAGTCGGCCTTAAAAATATATTTTGATCGATTTATTTTTTTTCCTTAACCGATTATTAATAGTCTGTGGACAGTATGAAAAAAATCGTTATTCACAGCACTTAGCGGAGTGGGCGGTAACCATCAATGAAAAACGTAATTACCTTCAAAACATTTCGATCGGTAAAAAATACAGAACTTCATAGGCGTGAACTGTCAAAACGGGCCTTTTATTTTGCGACGAGTTCTTCTTCTTCTTTTATTTGTGGCGTATCAAGTCGTTATAGTGACGACAACTTCGCCAATGTCAATGTAAACATTTTTATAAAAAAAATCTTGTGACAAAATGTCGGCAACGTTGTACGGTAATGGTCAAAGACCCCCCTCCCCCCCTGTCGGGCTCTTAGCCAACGGTCAATGATATCCCTCAGAAACTGCCAGGAAATCATTAGCCGTTGCCCAGGGCGCACCGGACCAAGCACTGCTCTTCCCCCCGGACGGATCCAAAAACGAACCGCAGCTCTTAATCACACGTGGAGGTAACCCGACTCGCACCCCTGCGACGAGTTTAGTCCATTGACAGCACTAACACAACAATTGCTCCGCCATTTTGTGTTAATGACATTAGGCTGACATCACAGGTCAGAGTTGAAATCAATTCCACTTCATACTCGGCCTATGATCTTCTTTTTTAATACGGCCCCATCGATCGATGCGATGATTTCGCCAATGTCAAAGTAATAAATACAGCATTCAAAAATCTTGTGACAAAAATGTCGGCAACGTACGGTAGAACACGGTCAAAAGACCCCCCTGTCGGGCTCTTAGCCAACGGATAACAATATCCCTCAGAATCTGCGAGGAAATCATTACGTTGCCCAGGGTGCACCGGACCAAGTACTGCTCTTCCCCTCGGACGGAGCCAAAAACGAACGGCAGCTCTTGATCACACGCGGAGGTAACCCGACTCGCACCCCGGCCTATGGTCACTTCAGGGTCCAACCAATTCAATGCCGATACCATGATAGCCATGTTTGGTAAAAATGGCTCCAGTAATTTGAAGAGTATCAGCTCTTCTCCATAATAATGTAAGGCATTAAGTTGATTTTTAATTTATTCACGTACTTAGTTGCTTGCGTGTTCGTCTCCATAAAATTAGTTTTTCGCTATCCCGCGGGAACTATGCAATTTTCCGGGATAAAAAATAACCTATGTGTTAATCTAGGGTATCAGCTATATCCGTTCCAAATTTTGTGCAAAACCATTCAGTAGTTTTTACGTGAAAGAGTAACAAACATCCATCCATCCATACTTACAAACTTTCGCGTTTGTATAATATTAGTTTAGTAGGATTTATCGATTAATGCGTGATTGTTTTTTTTATTTTAATTTAATTATTCGCCATCCAGCGTTCGCTCTCACGCACACTTTGACACGTATGCAGACACGTGTTAACCACAAATAAAGCTCGCTCTCCATCGTGAACTGCAAGCTAGCGCCATACAAGATGTTCGAGCTTTCGTCTGGCGTCTCGCGCCTGCGCCGCACAGCTGCGCGCGCAGCTGGCGGGTACCGTACCCATGCAAGTACTTGTGGCGTATGACCAACGGTACTTACCGTACCTTATAAGTAAACTAGCTTCTGCCCGCGTCTTCGTCCGCAAATTAGACTTAAGAAGAAACTGATGTCGATGATAGGTATATTCTGCAATAATTATTCACGATTAAGGCAACTATGACCTTGAATCTATCGCTCTCCCCCGGGAACTGCTGTTTATAATATTAGTTGGATGTATGTCTCTGTAAGTCATATAGTTCTCAGAAGGATTTGATTAAAATATTTTACATACATACATACATATATCACATCCTTATCCCTAACGGGGTAGACAGGGCCTAAGGTAACAAAACCTTAAGGCCACTTTTAGCATGATTAAGGGCGTATAGCTGGAAAGGGAAATCAAAATAGTGATGGGTTGCTAGCCGCATCGCCTATAACATGATTCCTAAGACTCGCCCATTCCCTCGATGAGCTTTTACCATCTGCGCGGGAAGAGAAGCAACTGGTACGTTCTATGTTTTTTCTTTGCTCCCAGACCAGCATGGAAGAAACTGTAACATTATTAAAATTAAGGAAAGATGGTTTAAAATGATCCATGCAGCTTTGAATGTCGAAAATGGCACTTTAACAAAAATAGCATTAAAATAATTAAACATAACGAGTGGCAAACAAGTTATTAGGGTGAAAAAGAGGAGTTTTCGCGTGCGCGAGCGCAGGTGGCTCAGGGTTGCCAACTACTAGAAAATCCAAAACACTTATGACGGCCTTTTAAGTAGCCGGCCGTAAAAATTGCACATCGGTCTTCTCGGCTAATTTTGGCTTTGTAGAGCGTTGTCTCGCTCTAACGCAGGTGACGCCAATTGTCTCTTTCTGAAGACCGAAGTGCAATCTTTGGCCGGGTAGCACTCATCTTTTTAAAACTATGCTTCTGTAGCTTTCGTGAGTAGACGATGTATAAAAAGTATTTTTAAATTGTTCCTGTATATTTCAAAAGATGGTTGAGTTGGTTACAATACAATACACAAATCACGTCTTTATCCCTTACGGGGTACACAGAGCCTAAGTGACAAGACCTACAGGCCACGTTTAGCAAGATTGTGGGCGTATAGATGGAAAATGGAATCAAAATCAAAAGAGTAATGGGTTGCTAGCCTATAACATGATTCCTATGATTTTCGCCCATTCCCTGGATTGGGTTGGTTGGTTTAACCAAATAGCCTTCTAAATGTTTTTCAGGATTTTCGATGTTTTTACACATAGATCGACGTTCCAAATAAACCGCGTCCGAACTAAATTTAGAATCAAAAATTTTAATGTAATTTTTTTATACATATTTCAAATTGTTTATGTTACATTCTTATTCTCATAAATGAAAATATGTAAGCGTGTTAATCATTACGTAACGTTGCAATGACCGCGGAAGAAGTTTAATTAAAAAAAGCACAGGTAGATACCAAACATTAAAAAAAAAATTATAAACAAAATTAATAGTTGTGTCAAAATTATTTTTCTGCTACACCGGAACTCGATTTTCGAAGTTCGTGTTGTACTATCTCTGTCACTCTCAAGTAGTGACTATAAGAATGAGCGCAACGGCACCAAACCTTCGAAAATCGAATTCCACAGTAGGCCAGTAGGCAGCCCTGACACAACAATTACCAATTGCTCGCGTTCCGAACGCACGCGCTGCGTTCTATTTTTGAATATTGAACTTTTTAAATTGACGTACCTATCGATAGGCAACTGTTCGGCGCGTTCAGCCTATCACTGAACAAGGTTGTTTTGCAAAACTATGCTACCTATATTATCTTGTGTATCATTATTATGATGAAGACATAATTTTTAAGCATAATTTGATAAATTATCTTAATTTTTCACGCTGCTGCAAATGTTAAATGTTAATGTTTTTGCGATGTTTTTTTGACGTTCTGTATCTTTTTTTTCACGACTACTTTGTTCCATCGCCATGATCGACTATAGTTTGTTTTGTCTAGAATTTCCAAAAAATAATTGGATTTGCTTCTCATCGTTAACTTTACGCTAATCATAGTAAAAGTATACAACCCATACTATCCTGCTAATATTATAAACGCGAAAGTTTGTAAGTATGGATGGATGTTTGTTACTCTTTCACGCCAGAACGGCTGGACAGATCTGGATGAAATTTGGGACATAGATAAATTATAGTTTAGAATAACACATAGGCTACTTTTTATCTCGGAAAATTGCGTAATTCCTGCGGGATAGCGATAAACGAATTCTATGCAGACGAAGTTGCGGGCAACATCTAGTAAAACTATAAATTAATTCCAAACCAAATCAACTCTATACTAGTATAGCTATAAAAAAATGATTCTGAATAAAAACAAACAAAATGAAAAAACCTACGACAAATTTTAAACCTTATTGATCATAACGTTTAAAAAGTATTTTATTGAATCAGGCGGTACTTTGCTGCGGAGGTCCATTTCTATGAACAAAAAGTTTTTACCTTGCTACTCCGCTACTCAACGCTACGCTACGCTTGAGGAGCGGAGCAGCAAAGTAAAAATTGTATGTTCATTGTTTAAAAGTAATAAAAAAAAATTTACAAACCCCCGACCTAAATTAAAATTAATTAACCAAAGGTAAAAATAAAATGCATTCACAGAGTCATTATTACACATAAACGGATAACTCACGTATAAAAAGTCGAGTGATGCTCGACATGTTTCGGACTATTTCGTAGTCCTTCTTCCTGGAGCGCTCGCCCCGGCGGCAGCGAAACGAACACTGCGCGCCAGCGCTCTGTTCGCGCGGCTGCTCGACGCAACTGACAGCGGCGCACAACTACCCTCGTTTCACACCTCGATTCACAGAGTGTTTACACGTATCTATTCACCTAGCTATTATTATGTCCAACCGTGAAAATCCACTGGGAGCTGCCATTTTTTGCCCTGAAATTAACTGGAATTATCCAGTTTTACATGTTTGTGACTGATTGAAATTGCGTAGGGTAATTGCTATAGTAAAATATAGTATTTAATTAAAATAAAATGCAGCATCCCTGGGAGACTTAATAATCACACTTAAGTATTTACTATTTTCCATACCTACTACTAAATTGTTATGTTAAGTTCCAGTTACCTTAACTGTTAGTTATCTATGATAACGTCTCTGTTTGTTTTGTAGTAATAAATAGAGACGTGATCATTGATAACTGATACTTAAGATAACTGGAACTTAACAAAGAGTGATGAAACAGGCCCTTGATGTAGGAGCAGAGGTAAAAATGGCACTCCCCTACGGATTTTCATAGTTTGACATAATCATATTTAATTAATAGCTAGGTGAATAGATAGGAAACACTTTGTAAATGCATTGTATTTTTATCTTTCATTTTATGGGACAATACATATATAGAAACATCCAAAACACATATAGCGCAAAAAAGTTTTTCCTCCGCACCTTTACGCAAGCTTAATAAAGCTCGCTCGAATCATCGGCAACCACAAAAGCTCCGCTAGGGGTCGCGGTGAGCGTATTTAAGGAGTCAACGCCCCCGCGGCATCTGGCTGCGCGCGCGCCTCGTTTCGAAGGCGGTCAGACAGAAACACTGGTACCCATACGTAGGGTTCTGTATGTTTATCTCTAATAATTTTATTTATTTTGTTTCTAACAGCTTTTTCGTGAAATAACTTTGTATTGAATATCTGAATATGAGAGAGAGAGAGAGAGAGAGAGAGAGAGAAACATTTGTTCACACACATCACTATCACTATAATTATCATCATCACTATCACTACATAGTATAAAACAAAGTCGCTTTCTCTGTCCCTGTGTCTCTATGTATGCTTATATCATCAAAACTACACAACGGATTTTGATGCGGTTTTTTTTAATAGATAGAGTGATTCAAAAGGAAGGTTTTTATGTATAATTCTACGCAGACGAAGTCGCGGGCAGAAGCTAGTAATATTATAAACGCGAAAGTTTGTAAGATGGATGGATGGATGTTTGTTACTCTTTCACGTAAAAACTACCGAATGGATTTGGATAAAATTTGGAACGGAGATAGCTGATACCCTGGATGAACACATAGGCTATTTTTAATCCCGGAAAATTGCATAGTTCCCGCGGGATAGCGAAAAACTAATTTTTTGCAGACGAAGTCGCGAGCAGCAGCTAGTACATATATAATAGGAAGGATGCCTCAGCTGTAAATACAAAAACAAGTGAATTATTTATTTATTATTTTTTAAATTAAATGAAAACGAAAACCTAAAAAAACGAAAAAAAATAACAAGTGACCTGTGTATTTCTATTTGTTTTTTCTTGGATTGATTTCGAACACATACAGAAAGGCAGGTGTTGTAAGATACATTAGGCTTCGGAAATGTTAGACCAGCTCCCCCAGAGACTCTACTCCAGTTTATCATGTCCAAATTTCGCTGTAATTTGAATCAAAGTCGGGGTTTTCAGAAATGTCTTGTAGTGCGGACCCCTAAAACCGTATTTTTGTTAACACACCCTTAGCAACAGACCGACAAACACAATTTTCAATTCCAAAACGAAATACTATTCAATTCGAAGCTTTATTACCGTTAAATATGGTTCAAGTACGCCATAATGACGTGTAATTTCGGTTGGTATTTCGAGGGTAGTTCTTATGCTAAGATATTTGCAGATGTGCAGTGTTTGTGTAATTTAAGTGGGCATAATTAGGGGCCAAATTAATTATTTTGACGTATTTATTATGGCTTTCATTGTGGATTTTATTATTTCTTCCATGCTGGTCTGGGAGTAAAGAAAAAAACATAGAATATACCAGTTGCTTCTCTTCCCGCGCCGACGGTAAAAGCCCATCGAGGGAATCATATAGCGACGAACGGATAGCGTAGTAGTTAGTGACCCTGACTATGAAACTAGAGGTCCTGGGTTTCCCGGTAGGGGCAGACAGTTGTATGACGAATACGAATATTTGTGCCCAAGTCATGGATGTTGTATGTATTTATCTACATTATATAAGTATGTTTATCAGTTGCCTGGTACCCATAGTACAAGCTTTGCTTAGTTTGGGGCTGGGTCAATTGGTGTAATTTGTCCCAAGATATTTACTATTATTATTATTATTATTATATAGGCAATGAGGCTAGCAACCCATATACTTAGCTTATGCTTAGACTTTTCTAAGTTCTACTTTTTATTGAGCGCAGAATTCGCCTTTTATGCTTATTACAACGAAACTATGGCAATTGTTAAAATTACAAGGTTCCAAAGCCTTATAAGCTGTGATGGCGGCTTGGCAACCCCTCAGCCCCCGCACACGGCGACTTTAGTCGGCAATAAGTCGCAATCAGTCCGCAACATACATAAATCACGTCGGTATCCCTTACGGGGTAAACAGAGCGTAAGGTTTGAATTTGAATAATTAAATTCTACTTTTACATACATACATAGTACATTTGTACAAAGAATTTAAATTATCTAATTTCTGGGATATATAAGGATCCCAAGTTAAATACCATAAGCGCCTGTTTCACTTCTCTTAAGTTCCAGTTATCTTAACCGTCAGTTATCGATTCTGTCTATTTATTACTAAGTAACAAACAGATACGTCATCACTGCATAGCATAAAACAAAGTCGCTTTCCGCTGTTTGTTTGTCCCTATGTAAGCTTAGATCTTTAAAACTACGCAACGGATTTTGATGCGGTTTTTTTAATAGGTAGAGTGATTCAATATGTATGTCTCTCTGTGAGTGTGTATGTAAATATGTATGTATGTATGTATAACTCTTACTACTCTTAATAAATCCTACTAATATTATAAATGTGAAAGTTTGTGAGTATGTTTGGATGTTTGTTACTATTTCACGCCAGATCGGCTGGATAGATCTGGATGATATTTGGAACACAGATAGATTATAGTCTGGAATAACACATAGGCAACTTTTTATCCCGTAAAATTGCGTAATTCCTGCGGGATAGCAATAAACGAATTCTATGCAGACGAAGTTGCGGGCAACAGCTAGTAATAAATAAATAAATAATAATGTGATGATTTATTTATCACGTCTGTGTTTTCTTGTTTTTTTTTCTATAAAATTGTGTATATTCTCTTATATTTGTGTGTCTTGCAAAAAGGAATAGATATCTTCTTTATCTTTGTATAATTCTACGCAGACGAAGTCGCGGGCAAAAGCTGTCATAGATAACTGACACTTAAGATAATTGTAACTCAACATAGAGTAGTGAGACGGGCCCTAAATATATTAAAGTCTTAGAGAGGTATAGTCTCTACCGATCAAGTAGGGCTCTTCAAGGCTAGAGTGAATAGGCTATTGCTGAACCAGTGAGTAACACCTTTGGCCTCCTCTGCACCTTCCACCAAGTGAGATAGAGGTCAATCACTGGTCAGTTCGTAGTAAAAAAAAAAAAAGTAGCATTTCTTGTGGTATTTCCACAAGTGCTCCCTGATCCAAGGGTTGAGCTCCCATCCGCAGTGTGCTGCCCCTCTAACAGCGTCGATCACGTCACCGTCCACACGCGACCACTTCTCCACGTGAAACGATAAATCGAGATCCTTATCTTGACTGTGACATTGTTTTGGGGACTCGTAAAGTGCTATGAGAGCCCAGCAGTTATGACCCGAACTGCCTATAAAATGCCTGAGCTGAACTGAACATAAAAACGGAATAAAACCAATGGGAATAGCTGGAGAGTTTTAGGAGATTGTTACATATATCACGCGTCTTTATCATTCGGGTTAAACAGAGCCTAAGGTAACAAAACCTCAAGGCCACGTTTAGCATAATTAAGGGCGTAAAGGTGGAAAGGGAAATCAAAATAGTGGATGGGTTGCTAACCGCATCGACTATAACATGATTCCTATAATATTTAATTATACCTAATAAATAAATAAATGAAAGGGAATCAAAATAGTGATGGGTTGCTAACTAAGATTTCCGTCCATGCTGGTCTGGGTGCAAAGAAAAAACGTAGAATTAACCCGTTGCATCTTTTCCCGCGCAGGTGGTAAAATCCCATCGAGGACATGTATGTATGTACGAGTATGATGACGTGGGTGGCCTGTGTGGACTACAGGCTGAAGATGATAATGACGACACAAATCCTTACAAATCTGAAACGGTAAGAGTCGAGTGACAATGATTCGATAAATAGATCCCAAGACCCTAATTCAGACAAGTCGAAACGTGCTCTCAAATCTTATACCAACAAAACTCGAACCCCAAAGTGACCTCGACAGCCCACATAATTGGCTCTACTTAACGTCAACCCGGCAAACCGGAAAAACATTATGGCGATCTAATTCTGTTTGTACGAACATACGGAAGCGGAGCTGATAGTTTTTCTGCAACCCTCCGCACGTGGCTAAAGATTGTGAATCTAAAAGCGACCCTTGAGGAACACCTGCGTGCGCAGACGCCGAAATTTGGACGAAATCTGAACCAAAGTATGCCTTACGCAGCGTTAATAGGGAGTCGGTAAAGCACAATGTTGGCAGGAAGAGGGTGTCTATCGCATTATATTTAGCTTCCCTGTAGCCAGCAAGGTGTGCTCGGATGTACAGTAGTCTATGATCGGAACAATATTTTGATACACGAATTTGATGAAGTCAACTATCTTCAGGTTATTTTTATCGGCATTGCATTGCGGAAGAATGATGTTTCTGTCAAGAAAACATTTTTAATACAAGTTTTTTTAAAGTTACAATAAGTTTAATAAACGCTTGTTAAATAAGCGAATGTTTCTCGTAACAGATTCAAAAATAAAGGAAAGAAGGAAAAAATTATACGTAAAAAAATAAAAATAATAATTACAAACTAAGGAATAAAGTGTCACAAAATGGGCCCAACTAAGCAGTGTACTGGTCTTACAGCCACTGCTGGTCTTCCGTTAGGAGCATCAGGTGACTATATACAGTAAAAATAGAAAACAGTGATACATACTTAACAAAAAACAAAGAAAGACCCAGTAACTTTAAGCGTTGTCTTTCTGTAAAGTTTTTTAAATCTAATAAGATTTTTTTTAAACACAGTAGGTCAATCAAATATATAATATACACTCTGCAAGAAAAGCTGGTATTAGAAATGAATTTTATCATAAACTTATTTTTTACACCTTCCATGCTGCATTTGTAACCATTTCAGCAATCACCGGCAATTTATAATCAAAACCACTGCCCGAAACAGCGAGGAAAATGCAAATTGGAGAAAATTACAGGTTTTTTAAAATAAGTATGTAGAATACAAAAGGAGAATTAAAAAAAATTAAACTATGATTAAATTAAAAACAAATTAAAGACTAAATTAATACTAATCTTAAAATAAAATAATTAAAAAAGGAGAAGCCCCCGTCGCGTAGTACCGCAGACGCTGGCAGCATTCCCCCTTTGGACAGCGATACTAACACGCTGTCCAAGAAAGCTGCCAGCTCTGCGGTCACCCGTAGCGTCTATTAGCCTCTTCGAAATATCTTTGAAGAGGCTAATAGCGCTAGGACCCCACGGACCAAGGGTCTCAACACCGAAAGGGACAAAGTTATTTGCTAAATATTCGTGAAAAATTCTTGTACCTTTTACAATAAACGTTTTACTCATACCGTTCTAGGTGTTAGAGAAACATACATTGCAGGCTCAATTACTATATCACATCTTATGCAGCTTGCAAGGGATACCGTACAGCAAACCTGTGCAATTCGAACACATTTACCAAACCTGCATTAACTTGTGAATCATTTATTTCATCCACAGCACCTTGTACACCGTTAAACTCTCCATGTTTCTAATCTTCCACATCAACATCCACTGCATTTCAGTCTTAAATGTCTTCAACATTGTTACCAAAATTGAGTATATCTGGTAGTTGTAGTTTCTCTTTCAATTTTGCACCTTTAACGTATATCGGTTGTGCCAGATGGCGGGACCTTTCGTACGGCTTCTGTTCATAAAGCACTTATTACGAGAGCTGCCTCTAGCTAATCCTCACGCTGCATGTTCTCTGCCACTATACGCGAGGAGATAGGTACCTTTTTTTACACGTAGCACACGCCTACAGCATAGCCAAAATTTGTCATGTTCCTACAGACTCATTATCAAATATTGCTACCCCTTACATTTAAACCTTGCTACCCCTTAGATACATTTAAACCTCGCTACCCCAAAACGACACGTGAAAGACATCTACTTCCTACTACATGTTCACATGCAAACATGGTAACTGGTTTTGTCCATTGATATGCACCTTCACAAAGTATCAACTGATCCAATCCTAAAGGACAATGAAAATTAGAACACATAGAAAAATCCGAATAGTAAAGGGACTCGAACCTGGATCCTCGTCATTCCGTGACGCGACGTGCTATACTATAATTGCTATACCCTTTCATCACCTATGGTGGGTAAGCCTTCGAATTTTTCTATTTGTTACTAGCTGTCACGTGACCTTGTTACTATGCGATTTTTTGTCGCTAAGCGTCATCTGTTTGAATGATATCTGTACGACACAATTACAAACTCCCATGGAACATCTACTGCTCACCAATCCGATCAATTACAAACAAAATAGTCACGTTAATGTGAAGCACGTAAGAAACCAAGTTTCTAATGATCAATGCGATCGTTGCTCTCATGATTTTTGACAACTGAAAGCGCTCGGCCGTCTCCTGTCATTCATGCTTCACGCTCCTATTCAATGCTTGTCTAATACTTTTTTTTTCTTTCAGGTAAGTTACTTTTATTCGGGACAAAAAACGGCGGGCAAAGGTAAGGAGGGCGTGAACTTTTGCAGGATTAAAAAGGTACGAATGGTTTGATTTCCGTAATTTTTGGTATGTGCTTGAAATTGATTCTGTAGTCCTACGATTAGGTGTTTATAACTAGTTACTGGATACTTCTTAGCATATAATTAGTAGCATATAATTTCGCCAAAAGTTCAATTTTGAATACAACCTTTTTGGCTGACTGTACCTACTTGCATAGTCTTCCATCCTACTTATGCGTACCAACTTTCAAGTCAATCGGACCAACCCTATAAGGGAACCCTACAAAGGCGAACTTATCCCTATAAGGGATCTCTACCAGTTAACCGTTGAGTTAGGAGCATTAAGCGAGAGACCGACAAAGAGTGAGTTTAAAATATCCATATAGTGAAAGCCACAAAAGAAAGAAAGAAAACACAAGTAAGAAAATTTTCAGCTCAATCGGTTGAACAAAGCTTGTAAAAAGTAAGATTTCGATTTGGTTTAGATGTTTATGCGTGAAATTCTTAGGAATCATGTTATAGGTTATAGGCGATGCTAGCAACGCATCACTGTTTTGATTCCCCTTTCCACCTATACTCTCACAATCACGCTTGAGGCTTTTGGTTACCTACTAGCCATGTAGGCTCTAACTACTCCGTAAGGGATAAAAACGTGATAACTTTGTATATGTTATAGCTACTTGTGTAGTTAGTAGTTACTAGTGTGTGTGTGTGCGAGGGATGGTTAGGTATATTTAACCTAATATCCGATGAGTTTCTTTTTCTAACATTTACATAACAAATAAACATGATTGATGGAGAAGAGGATAATATCCTGATGATTTTGGAAAACGTTGGTTGGCAGCAATAATGGATGGCCAACAATATGCTTCGGTCACTAGTTCTGGTATCATTGTCATACATAAATCACGTCTTTGTTCCTTACAGGGTAGACAGACCCTTTTCTTTTTAATGGAGAGGAAATCTTTATGGATGTCCTAGGCACGGGGATGCCTAGGGTTATGTGGGACTCCCCCCGAAGGGGTATACCCAAACTAAAAACTGCGGCGTTGCCTCAATCCGGTGTGATGGGGACGCAGTGGGATGCCACTAGGGTTTCACCACAAACGCCCCCCCGGTGGCCCCGGCGCCCGCCAAGACCGCGCCGAGAAGGGGAGGAACGCTGGGCCCGTCTTCCCTTAGACAATGAGACCGTGCAATGCAGGGTAGACAGAGCCTGAGGTAACAAGATCTAAAGGCCTCGTTTAGCATGATTATGGGCGTATAGGTGGAAATATGGATCATAATAGTGATGGGTTGCTAGCCGCATCGCCTATAACATTGACGAATTTAAAAAATAGATGATTATACTAAAAACGTAGGTATGTCGTTGGTTTTCGTGCTAGATAGTTGTGTTCGCAATATACTCGTGTTTTGAAGATGGACTCGTAGAGGGTTCGAAACGCGGGTTTTATGTGATGTAAGTTTGGATTTAAATGTGTCTTGTCTAGTTTACAATCGTACTAATTACGGAGATGAAACTAATGTAAAAAGGACGATAGAGCACAAAACATAAAGTTGATTTTCAATCACAAAAATGTACCTACTTAATTGGTGCGACTGAGAGAGAAACATTTATTTACACACAACTATTGTGAGTTAGGACCATCGAAAAGTGCTTTCTTCATCGGGGATTCGAGCCCAGGACCTCTAGCTTCACAGCCGGTGTCACTAACCACTGAGCCATCCGGTCAGAAGCTTGACCTCTGTGACCCTAAATCAATATGATGATGCCCGTCACGGCGCGCGGCGGCAGCTGCGCACGCGCCGGACGGTGAAATAGAAGGAAAGGGCTGATCCAGACTTGATGACTTGATGACTTTGGTTAAGCCGAAACGGTCACCGAGACTTTTGAAAGTATTTAAATATATAGTATGACTACTAGGCCTAGAGTCTAGGCCCTAGACGGACGTTCCGAGACCAAATAGGAGATGTTTTGGAAAATGGTCAGGTCAGGAGTACCCGAAACCGACGAGCATGTATGAAGAGATTGATAAGTGTGAATGAAGCGAAAGAAGTATGTCAGGATCGTAGCAAGTGGAACAAAGTAGTCTCTGCCTACCCCTGTGGGAGAGGCGTGACGGTATGTATGTATGTATGTATGTATGACTAGCTTCTGCCTGTGACTTCATCTGCGTAAGATTATACAAATAAACCTTTCTTTTGAATCACTCTATCTATTAAAAAAAACTGCATCAACATCCGTTGCGTTGTTTTAAAGATTTAAGAATACATAGACAGACAGACGGCGGACTTTGTTTTATACTATGTAGTGATAAGGGAATGTGCTGGTGTGAAAGGAGATATAGTGCCTAAGATAGAAAAAAGTATGCTTAGTTGGTTTTGTCATGTAGAAGAAAAGGAGCTGAAAGAAGATTAACTAAACAGATTTATATATTATGTTGTGATAATGATAATTTATTGACATACATACATACACATAAATCACGTCTTTATCCTTTACGGGGTAGACAGAGCCTAAGGTAACAAGACTTAAATGCCACGTTTAGCATGATTGTGGACGTAGTGGAAAGGAAAATCAAAATAGTGATGGGTTGCCAGCCGCATCGCCTATAACATGATTCTTAAGATTTTCGCTTACTCGATTTATTAATTTACAAAGAATATGATATTTACAGTAAACAGTTCTTAAAATATTAGAAACTTCTCATATTCTGTCCCTGTTGCGATGTGTAAAATAATCGTGTTCATAATAATCTAATTACAGTTACAACAATAAGATGAGATGTATAAGAATAAGAATAAGAATAACTTTATTTCACCACAGAACTTACAAAGTGCATAACATTTTACAAAGGACACATTGTTACATAGAGATAGGTAGACGACATTTATGCGGTAAGTGAAACAGCGGCCTTCGCACTACACTCTGGCTCTGTATCGCGAGTGCCAAGCGAAGTACTCAAAATACAAGAATAATACAATGTATATAAATGTCTACATTACAGCTAAGCTACTACTTCACCTATATGTACAATAATACTAACCTAAAAACCTAAATGAAGGCTAGCGTTTAAGACCGTAATTAACCCATAAAAACTGTAAAGGAAACCACACCAGCTAATAGCCGTATAATCCGGACATACACAAATACTTTTCAGCAAAAAGCGTATAAATACCGCGTAATTCTAGAGCTACATACTTGTTTAATTCAATGTGGGACATTCCTTGGAAGGTGAAACGCGTGAGTGACGGGGGCGAAAGTTTTCATTTTAATATAAACTAGCGACACGCCCCGGCTTTGCACGGTATATTATATATATATATAAACCTTCCTCTTGAATCACTCTACGTATTAAAAAAAACGGCATCAAAATCGGTTGCGTAGTTTTAACCCATCAAGCGTCCAAGCGACTACAGTAGCCCCTAACTTTTTCGGGCGGGAAATGTCCTAGGGACTGCATTATGCATTCACGCCACTGGCCAGGTCTTCCTCCCTTGGAAAAGCCAGCGACAACTGGCTATATATGCTTCTCTTTTTTTATTACGAACTGACCAGTGATTGACCTCTATCTCACTTGGTGGGAGGTGCAGATGAGGTCAAAGGTGTAACTCACTGGTTCAGTAATAGCCTATTCACTCTAGCCTTGAAGAGCCTTAGGTTGTATCTGTCCGGAAATACAGACGATGGGAGCGAATTCCATCCCCTAGCAGTTCGTATTAGGAAGGATGAAGCAAACCGCCTCGTGCGGGCCAATGGTATGTTGACAACAAATGGGTGAAAACGCTCCCCCCGCCTGGAAGTCCGTTGGCGAAACGGAGATGGAACTATAAGGTCGTGCAATTCCTGCGCACACTCACCAAAATGTATCCGATAAAAAACAGACAGACATGCAACTCTTCGACGGTGTTCGAGACTCTGCAGCCTGTTCTCGATTAACGATTCTCGCTCTCTCTTTAAGCCTACCGCCCGAAAAAGTTAGGGACTACTGTAGTCGCTTGGACGCTTGACGGGTTAAAGATCTAAGGCAACAGAAATACGTCATCTGTCAAAATTTCAAGTGTTCAGATATCTCGGTTCACAAGATACAGCCTGGTGACAGACGGACAGCGAAGTGTTAGTAACAGGGTCCCGTTTCTACCCTTTGCTTACGGAACCCTAATAATGGTGCTCGGCCATTCTTTTTAAGCTCCGAATTCCATCACAACTATAAACCTCGTAAATAAGTTTAATGAGATAAAACTTCGCGTATAATTCACGGGGAAAGGTCAACAGAAGGTCATGTTTGGCATGTCCGCACACGCGAGCTAGATTATAGACAGATAATTGCCCTGAAGTGTATTTTTTACATACTAATACCTACTTTATTCATTCAATAAAAATTACATAAATGGAATTAATACAAATTAAACTATTAAATTAAAAACGAATTAAAAATTAAACTAAAACTAATCTTAAAATAAAATAATTAAAAAAGGAGGGGTTTTTTACATACTGGTACAAAGAATGTACCAGTTGCTTCTCTTCCCGCGCACGGAAAAGCCCATCGATAGATGGGCGAAAGTCTTAGGAATCATGTCATAGGCGATGTGGCTAGCAACCCATCACTGTTTTGATTCCCCTTTCGATCCATACGCCCACAATCATGCTGAACGTGGTCTTAAGGTCTTGTTAAGTTAGGCTCTGTCTACCCCGTAAGGGATAACAACGTGATTTATGTATAAATGAAATTTACATACATATATCACGTCTTTATCCCTTACATGGTAGACAGAGCCAAAGGTAACAAAAGGCCACGTGTAGCATGATTAAGGGCGTATAGCTGGAAAGGGAAATCAAAACAGTAATGGGTTGCTACCCGCATCGCCTATAGGTAACAATGATTCCTAAGACTTTGGCCCATTCTCTCGATGGGCTTTTACCATCTGCGCGGGAGAAGCAACTGGTAAATTCTATGTTTTTTCTTTACTCCCAGACCAGCATTGAAGCTATTATGTACGCCTACATTGTCAATTGCTTAAGTTTTGAATGCCTTAGAATCCTTAGATGATCACCAAAAATTCGAAAAGAAAATGGTGTTAAATTCATTTATACAAATCGTTATAACTCAAAGATTTTATCGGTATATCATTAGCATTTTGGGGCGCGAAGGTCGCTACCCTATTCCAGCCTACCGCCAGCTGTACTATCGTCTAGCTACACCAGTGGCATTCAAACTCTTCATATCACAACCCCTTTCAGTCGGGAAAAGTATTAAGCAACCCCCTACCTTCCGCATTAAGAAAGAAAGAAATTTATTCCTTTTTGCGAGACACAAATATCAGAGAATATAAACAATTTTATAGACAAGAAACAAGAAAAAAAAAGAAAAACACAGACATGAAAAATAGATCATCAGCGTTGTGTGTGTGTGCATTATCTGGCATTCCTTCCCCAACTTGCACACTAAGTACAATGTAAAATTGAATTTATTGCAATCAACCTTATTGTTTGTTGTACGCAAAAGGCGTTTTTCTTCACCGAAATGCTCATGGTAAACATTAAATTGGTAAATTTCTAAACGTAGTACCCGGATTAGAACCCGGATCCCCCCCCCTACACCACTCATAGCAGGTTAAATTAAAATTAAAGTGGTTAATTAAATATTTAAGAATTCAAAAGTGAGCACTGACTCCACGATCATCTGCTTGTGTTCATAAGTAAGTAAGTAAGTAAGTAAATGTTTTATTGTACAAATATAAAGAAACAGATACAATTCACAAAAAAAAACAATAATATATGCACAAAGGCTAACTTATAAGTCAAACCACAATTTTTCTACGCATTCTATTTATTTCATTTTATCTAAAACTTAAAAGACAATGACAAGCCTTCCCATCAAGCCAATAAGATAAGAACTCGTATTATAACAACATTTTTATGACACTCTTTCAAGAGCGACCCCGATAAAGGGGCCTTGCGACCCCCACCCAACAGTTTGACCACCACTGACCCAGACCTAGCCACACCCAATTACCTGAACACTGGTCTCAGTCACGCACTAGACTTTTTTATTACACCAGATTATAATAAGTTTCGAGATTGTAATTTTTGGTTATAAGTTACATTGCGTATTTTATTATCAGATTTAATTTTGAATTCCATAAATCTGTCAGCGTTTAATTTCTGAGCCAACATAGAACGTGCTCAAAGTAGACATAAATAAATAAATATCTTGAGACAAATTACACCAATTGACCCAGCCCCAAACTAAGCAAATGAGTACCAGGCAACGGATAAACATATAGATAAATTGTATGATGAATACGAATGTTTGTGCCCGAGTCATGGATATTGTATGTATATAAGTATGTATTTATCTACATTATATAAGTATCTATGTTTATCCGTTGCCTGGTACCCATAGTACATACAAGCTTTGCTTAGTTTGGGTCCTGGGTCAATTGGTGTAATTTGTCCCAAGATATTTATTTATTTAAATACATACAACATCCGTGGCTCGGGCACAAACATTCGCACTCATCGTACAACTGTCTGCCCCTACTGGGATTCGAACCCAGGACCTCTAGCTTCATAGTCAGGGTCACTAACCACTAGGCTATCCGGTCACAAAGTCACAGTGATCTTCTTTACTAGTTCAATGTAAGGTCGCTGTGACATTTGACATTTAATGCGAAATGATTCCAATGGGTAAGGAATTAGTTCGATCGTTACATACATACATATATCACGTCTTTATCCCTTACGGGGTAGACAGAGCCTAAGGTAACAAAACCTTAAGGCCATGTGTAGCATGATTAAGGGCGTATAGGTGGAAAGGGAAATTAAAATAGTGATGGGTTGCAAAGCATCGCCTATAACATGATTCATAAGACTTTCGCCCATTGCCTCGATGGGCTTTTACCATCTGCGCGGGAAGAGAAGCAAGTGGTACATTCTACGTTTAAATAAAAATTGCAGTTGATAACGCAATAATCTGATATGATATTAACCTCTTTTTTATCTCAACTGCTAAATGTTTAAATTAATCAACAAAGCTTTTATTTGAATAGTGCATTCCAACAATAACAGTGTATTAGGTGTTCACACGCAACTAACAGATGCGCAGACAAAAACATCAAAACACAAGATGGAACTTAACACCGCTCCGTATTCTGCTTAGGAGCGCCTTTGAATAATCTAAGTTGGGTATCTCTGCAGACTACAATAAAATTACATACATACATACATACACTAATATTATAAATGTGAAAGTTTGTGAGAATGTTTGGATGTTTGTTACTCTTTCACGCCAGAACGGCTGGACAGATCTGAAAGAAATTTGGAACATACATAGATTAATATAGTCTGTAATAACACATAGGCTACTTTTTATAACGATAAACGAATTCTATGCGGACGGAGTTGCGGGCAACAGCTAGTACATACATAAATCACGTCTTTATCCCTTATTGGGTAGACAGAGCTTAAGTTTACAAGACCTAAGAGCTACGTTTAGCACGATTGTGAAAAAATGTCTTTCTGCCAAGTTTCTTGCGGCGCATTCTTCTTGGCAATGATGGTATTTCCGAATGCGCAGGCAGTTTCAAAATGATTTGCAAAAATAAAATTTTGTTTTTTTTACCCTTTCTCCAAATCCACGCTATATCGATTTTGATGTTTTTACAAAGTTATGTAGAACGACCCGTTCCTTCGGTCGTGATTTTTTAGTTATGTGAGTGTAAAAATAAGAGTAATTAATGAACCCCGCGGTAAATGGGTCAATCCATTATCCCCATCTGATAGGCTATAGCCATATATTACCTTTTTGTGCCTTTTGTTTTATTGGTGTTACATTCCGGGCCAACGAGCCGCAATACTTTGTTTAGATCGGATACGGTACCTGTCAATTTTATTTATATTTTTTTATGAACAAAAAATTTTACCTTGCTACTCCGCATCGAAACGCGTCAGTGTTTATGTGGTGTAAGGGATAATTAAGTTTGTGGGATTTATATGTGTTTTATTGGCAGCAGTGGAGGGAGGGATAGCATGAAAAAACATATATATTTTACACAGGCTTGGTTATCTTGCACGTGAGTAGCGGAGTAGCAAGGTAAATTTTTTGTTCGTTGAATGGGCGAAAGTCTTAGGAATCATGTTATAGGCGATGCGGCTAGCAACCCATCATTATTTTGATTTCCCTTTCCACATATACTCTCACAATCTTCCTAAACGGGGCCTGTAAGTCTTGTTACCTTGGGCTCTGTCTACCCCATATGGATAAAGACGTGATTTGTGGATGTGTATGTAGTGATTTATCGCTTTAATGATTTGCATTTTTTTTTCATTTATTGAAAAACTTGCAAAAAAGAATTGATGTTTGGCAGAAGCAGTACAACAAATAAATATGATATTATGTGGTTTTTAAACCTTCGATTGCGTGTGGAAGAAAACTATTAGCTACAAAATAATGACCTTTTCAAAAAATTCCACATTTCAAAATACAACCAAACTACCTCATCCAAACCAAACGCCGCCTCACATCCCAAGAGCCCAGTTTCTGAGAATGCGTTACACTGATAGTCGCTTAGCGGTTCCACACCTCGGGGCCTAGGGGGAGGGACCTGGGGGGGGGGGGGCTGAGGTCCTGGGAGCTTGCGGCTCGGGGTGCTATCAGCTGACAACACCGGCCACCGCGGGACCCCCTTAGGGTTGCCTATTTTTTAAAATATTTCAATTTCTAAATGTCAGTGAAAATTAGAACACATAGAAAAATCCGAAAAGTAAAGCTATGGCCGGGAATCGAACCCGGATCCTCGTCATTCCGTGACGCGTGCTATACCACCCATAGCAGGTTACCTGGTATAGCACGCGTCACGGAATGACGAGGATCCGGGTTCGATTCCCGGCCATAGCTTTACTTTTCGGATTTTTGTATGTGTTCTAATTTTCACTGACATTAAGAAATTTAATTTCTAACGGTAAAACCGAAAAATTAAAAGAAAAAAAATCAAGAAATAAAATTTCTTGATTCATTTGATGTAAAATATTTCACTTTAATACGACAAGGATCTGATGGAAAGCGAGCAACACCCATGGACCACAACACTAGAGGATTGCAGGTGCGTTGCCAGCCTCTTGCGTCTATTCCGTCTTACTCTCCACGCCGGAACACGGCAGTGCGCTGCTGCTTGGCGGCAGGATTAGAGAGCAAATCTATGATCACATCACAAAAAAACATTACTCTTTCTACCCAGCACGAATTGATAATGATCCCGTAGAGGGTTCGAAACGCGTCAGTGTTTGTGTGGTGTAAGTGATAATTAAGTTTGTGGGATTTATGTGTGTTTTATAGGCAGTAGTGGAGGGAGGATTGCATGAAAAACATATATATTTCACACAGGCTTGGTTATCTTGCACGTGAGTAGTGGAATAGCAAGATAAATATTTTTTGTTAATTTAAATGATTTGAAAAAAAGTGGCAGCCCTGATTCAGATTGGTATAATTGCTCGATAAAGGTCGGTTGTGCTAAATGCTGTGATTGTTTTATCTCACATTCGGAATGTCATAATGAATTTTAAGAATCGGACCTTTCAGAGATTCTCCGAATATTTGTCACTTGTTTTGTTAATACATTAGGAGCTATAATTAGGTGCTAGCATCTTACATCAACAGCCGCTTTTAGATAGGTTTATATCGGGTTGTCTAATATTTTTTGTCCTAATGTAACGTTTGGGCTAACTATCATTTCGTCCAATGACAGCTATCGCGTGTGAATTTGCCACTAGAGGCGCTAGTGTCGCGTGAGGTCCAATAACATTCACATCTCACTGGTTTTGGCGGGCTTCGTGACATAAATTATAATTTCTTTCATTTACCTGTTGAAAACTGATCTCCTTCGTGAAATTATCGCAAATATGGATTATTTGGCGATCAATGTGAACGCTTTGAAAGCGAATTTTTTATCCGAACAAAACGGAACTGCACAACATTGCGGCATAGGCTACTCGATATGATGATAGTTATTTATAATTAATAAACTTAATGAGATTCAAGATTTAAAACTTGTGTTCCGGCACCGATCTTATAAAGTCGCCTTTGACAGCTATATCTTGTAGTGGTGTGATATACACGTATAACCGATGTACTCATGTAACCTGTGTTTGCTTATATAATGCGTTTATTCACCAATATAGTCAGTCTAAAAGCAACCTTTGTTTCAATCACAACTCTCCCAAGCCGCCAACCATACATGGCGACCCTGCCAGATGCGCCTTAGTCAACAGTGGCGCCAACTGGTGAGCAAAGAAACGAGAGTCCCCATTGAAACTTGCCTTTTCATGCAGTATGGTGCGGGTAGTTATTGTGTGTCATAGGGGCGACTGAAAAACAGTGTCTGTTTGCCTAGATTTAAGTCTGAGGCGCAGACATATGCTGAGTTGTTTACCTTTTTGGTAGTTCGTTGCATTTTTTAACTGTGTTTCATTTGTTTGAGTTTTTGAAACTGTTCCTAAGTGAACAAACGATTGAATAAACACTTTTATTTTTACTTAACCACGTTTAAAAAATATTAAACACGTTACGAACGAGTCTATCCTCAAAGCTATGAGTAAACCGTCCCAATACCAATCTTGCTAAACGCGGCCTTTGGGTGTTTCCTTAGGCTCTGTCTACCCCGTAATGGATACAGACGTGATTTATGTATGTACTTTCATCAATGATTCAATCAATTACGTATTGTCCAGAAACAATTCTACATTATACATCAAGATGCTCACAAATTCACTATAATAGCGATATAAACTGTACAACGTCTTTAGGAACAGAGACAGACAGATAAATCATAGGTTTACCTGTGATTTGTACACACATCATGCTGCGGGAGATATAAAGTCGTCCGCTTCAAAACAATGACCATTTAAATCTGTCAACGGTCATTTGAAGTTCTGTCACGATGACTCAATCCAGATGGGGTGATCTGATACGATACACACATATACAAATCACGTCTATATCCCTTACGGGGTAGATAGAGCCTAAGGTCTAAGGTAACAAGACCTAAAGGTCACGTTTAGCATGATTGTGGGCGTATAGGTGGAAAGGGGAATCAAAATAGTGATGGGTTGCTAGCAGCATCGCCTATACCATGATTGCTAAGAAATTCGCCCATTCCCTTGATGGGCTTTTACCATCTGCGCGGGACGAGACGCAACGTGTACATTCTATGTTTTTTCCTTGCTCCCAGACTAGCTTGGAAGAATATTCATATGATAGGCGATGCGGCTAGCAACCCATCACTATTTTGATTCCCCTATCCACCTCTACCCGCACAATTATGCTAAACGTGGCCTAGCTCTTGTTACGGGCTCTGTCTACCCCGAAAGGGATAAAGACGTGATTTAAGTATGTATGTACGAATATCTTGCTTCGTGTAGTGTGCATTGTGTATTTTATGATCTATGTTGTCGTCTGTACCGCTTCGGAAGCGGCGCGGGCGCCGGCATTAGCATGCGTTTCCGCCGCGCGAGGATACACGCAGGAAAGGGCATTTGTCTGCGCTGACGCACTCGACTAGCAAAGGCGTGGAGCCTCCATCACTACATAGTATAAAACCAAGTCGCTTTCTCTGTCCCTATGTCCCTATGTCCCTATGTATGCTTATATCTTCAAAACTACACAACGGATTTTGATGCGGTTTTTTTTAATAGATAGAGTGATTCAAGAGGAAGGTTTTTATGTATAATTCTACTCAGACGAAGTCGCGGGCAGAAGCTAGTAATAAATAAATATCATGGGACAAATTACGCAAATTAAGCAAAGCTTATAAAATAAGCAGGCAACGGATAAACATATAAATAAATACATACAACTTACATGACTCAGGTACAAACATTCGTATTCATCATACGAATGCCCCTACCGGGATTTGAACCCGGGACCTCTAGCTTCATAATCAGGGTCACTAACCACTAGACTATCAGGTCGGTTTGTTCTCCAACATAATGCTGTTAGAGCTCTTTAGAAGCCTTTTTAGGGTTGCGTACCTGAAAAGTATAAAGGTATAAAGGTTCCGCCCTTATAAAATCAATTCGTTCGTCTGTCTGTCCGAATGTCCATACCCCTTTTCTTAAGAACGCGTGCAGTTCCTTGCAGCTGTGAAAAAATCAACATAGATAAGCCCACAATCTTGCTAAACGGGGCCTGTACGTCTTGTTACCTTAGGTTCTGTCTATCCCATAAGGGATAAAGACGTGATTTGTGTATGTGTTATGTAGTGATTTGTCGTTTTAATAATTTCCAGTTTTTTTTTAATTTATTGAAATTTTGAAGAAAAAAATATCTTGGCAGAATACATACATATATCACGTCTTTATCCCTTACGGGGTAGACAGAGCCAAAGGTAACAAGACGTACAGGCCACATTTAGCATGATTAAGGGCGTATATGTGGAAAGGACATCAAAATAGTGATGGGTTGCTAGCCGCATCGCCTATAACATGATTCCTAAGACTTTCGCCCATTCCCTCGATGGGCTTTTACCATCTGCGCGGGAAGAGAAGCAACTGGTACATTCTATGTTTTTTGTATGATATCTTGTATTAATTAATACGTCTCCACGTCCACGTCTTCCATGCTGGTCTGGGAGCAAAGAAAAAACATAGAATGTACCAGTTGCTTCTCTACCCGCGCAGATGGTAAAAGCCCATCGAGGGAATGGGCGATTATAATAGGAATCATGTTATAGGCGATGAGGCTAGCAACCCATCACTATTTTGATTCCATTTTCCACCTATGCGCCCACAATCTTGCTAAATGTGGCCTGTAGGTACCTGTTACCTTCGGCTCTGTCTACCCCGTAAGGGATAAAGACGTGTATTGTGTGTATATATGTCTCCATGTATTTCTCTAGCATCGCTTCGTCATCTATCTTGAAATTAAATACGGAAATCCTTACGAATGTTAATTTAAAAAAATCACTTCAAATCAACTTACTTGTATTCGTCGTATCAATGACGAGCTGTGATGACATCGTTTAGGTAATTTCTACTCACGACCAACGTCTTGGCACCTGACTCAATATAATACCTATGAGCGGAGGGGTCAGGTTATAGTTGACAATCGAGATACACAAGAATAACAAGGATATATTGTCTGCTCAACAACCTTTAAACAACCACCCTCGCTACTCCTTACTCACTCCTCCTCCTCACTCCTTACTTACTCCTTACTCGCTAATCCTGCCGCTAAGTAGCAGTGCTTGCACTGCTGTGTTCCGGTGTGGAGAGTAAGACAGCCGGGGAAATTACGGGCACAAGAGGCATTTCATCTTAGTCCTCTAGGTTGGCAACGCATCTGCAATCCCAGTTCCGGGTGTCTATGGGCAGTGGTGATCACTTACCATCAGGTGACACACTTGCTCGTTTGCCTTCCTATTCATATATAAAAAAAAACCTCCATAATCTCATTTACATACCCACTGCTGGGCACAGGCCTCCTCTCAGAATGAGAGAGCTTGGACCGTAGTTCCCACTTCACACACACCATTGAATTGCTTCCGAAGTGTGTGCAGTTTTTACCAATTTTTCCTTCACCGAGCTCATAGTCAATTTCAAATCATCATCATAATCTGCTGTAGAGCGTCCAATTTTGGACATGCCCCCCCCCCCCCCCCCCCCATAGACCGCTACGCGTACGCTGCTGCCGATCCTCGGTCTCCACTCGAGAACCTCTCGGCCCCATCCAGCTGTTCTCCGTGCTACATGGCCTGCCCATTGCCACTTCAACGAGCTACATACTTACATCACGTCTTTATCCCTTACAGGGTAGACAGAGCCTAAGGTAACAAGAAGACCACGTTATAGGTGTATAGATGGAAAGGGGAATCAAAATAGCGATGGGTTGCTAGCCACAACAACCAGCTAAATATATGCTTCTCGCTCTCTCTTTAAGCCTCCCGCCCGAAAAAGTTAGGGACTACTGTAGTCGCTTGGACGCTTGACGGGTTAAGCGTCAAGAGGTAACAGAACAGCATTTAATATTTAGTTTGGATTCCGTTTGAGATAGCAACACGTTTTTTACAACGACACAAAACATTATTTAATTGAAATCTGAGGAAATCCCAAGCACTTTCATAACAATAGATCAAATTATGGAACATAATCTCAACAAACCGATTCGAGACTCACGAATGAAGACATTCAAACTCACCCCACCCCTTAAACCAATCTTCATTACACATCTTCACATCAACAAGAGAAACACACTACAGGCTCTAAACACACTGCATTATGGTTCAAATTCGAGCACATTGCCAGAGACAACACATTATAAAAACGTCCCAAACCAATTTATATAAACAGACATAAATCAGATACAAAACTGGATTATTATTAAGCCGCACACATACTTACGGGGTAGACAGGGCCTAAGGTAACAAAACCTTAAGTTTTAGCCACGTTTAGCATGTAGGCGTATAGGTAGACAGGGAAATGGGCGAAAATCATAGGAATCATGTTATAGGTGGCTAGCAACCCATCACTATTTTGATTCCACTTTAAGTATACGCCCACAGTGTCTTGCTAAACGTGGCCTGTAGCTTTTGTTACCTTAGGCTCAGTCTACTCAGTAAGGGATAAAGACTTGATTTGTGTATGTATGTAAAAAACTAGCGACCCGCCCCGGCTTCGCACGGGTGCGATTAGAGTTATACTATACTAGCTTCTGCCCGCGACTTCGTCTGCGTAGAATTATACATTAAAACCTTCCTCTTGAATCGCTCTATCTATTAAAAAAAACCGCATCAAAATTCGTTGTGTAGTTTTGAAGATATAAGCATACATAGGGACATAGGGACAGAGAAAGCGACTTTGTTTTATACTATGTAGTGATTGATATGCATGTATTATACATATAAACCTTCTTCTTGAATCACTCTATCTATTAAAAGCACCGCATCAAAATCCGTTGCGTAGTTTTAAAGATCTATGCATACATAGGGACAGACAGACAGCGGTAAGTGATTTTGTTTTATACCAGTATGTAGTTATTGATTAGCTGTTACCTGTTACGCGGGAACTACCGACCACCGACGACCGGATAGCGTAGTGGTTAGTGACCTTGACTATGAAGCTAGAGGTCCCGGGTTCGAATCCCAGTAGGGGCAGACTTGTATGATGAATACGAATGTTCGTGCCCGAGTCATGGATGTTGTATGTATTTAAGTATGTGTTTATCTACATTATATAAGTATGTTTATCCGTTGCCTGGTACCCATAGTACAAGGTTTGCTTAGTTTGGGGCTGGGTTAATTGGTGTAATTATGTACATGACATTACAATGTAAAAATAAATAAATAAATAAATAATTTGTCCCAACATATTTATTTATTTATTTAACTATATTTTGATTCCATTTTCCACCTATACGCCCACTATCTTGCTAAATGTGGCTTGTAGGTACTTGTTACCTTAGGCTCTGTCTACCCCGTAAGGGATAAAGACGTGATGTGTGTTTGTATGTATGTATTTAACTATCCAATCTTTCGCGATAAAAACTATCCTATATCCTTCCCCGGGACTCAAACTATCTGTATACCGAATTTCAACTAAATCAGTCCAGCTTTTTAAGCGTGAAAAAGTAACAGATTGACAGACAGTCATACTTTCGCATTTAGAATATTAGTAGGTAATGTAGACCATAGGCCTTCCCCTTAGCACACCATACCGAACGACAACTCGCCACCTGCATCCAGTGGTTTCCCGCAACTTTCACGATGTCGATCCACCTAGTGGGAGGCCAACACTGCGTCTTCCGGTTCGTGGCCACGCGAAGACTTTTCTCCTCCATTTGTTGGAAGAATATACCTACAGTCTAATCCAAGCGAAGCCAGAGCAGATCGCTAGTCTAAAACATATAAGTACACATAATTAAAACAATCGACTGACGCACTTCGAACAAGAAAAGGCGGCGTCAATTGATTTCTACTTTAGAAAACCAAAGAACCATGTCTTATTAAATCTACCGTGACGAAGACTTTGGGCTGTCTAGATTAGTTTTTTTAGATAATATGTCTTACAAACATGCTAACACTTCCATGCTGGTCTGGGAGCAAAGGAAAAACATAAAATGTGCCAGTCTGTACGACACAATATCAAACACATCATTCATACAGATGACGCTTAGCGACAAAAATTCGCATAGTAACAAAAGGTCACGTGACAGTCAGTAACAGTTAGAAAAATTCGGAGACTACCCACCTGCTATGGGTGGTGTAGGGGTATAGCACGCGTCACGGAATGACGAGGATCCGGGTTCGATTCCCGGCCATAGCTTTACTTTTCGGATTTTTCTATGTGTTCTAATTTTCACTGACATTTAGAATTTATAACATGACTCCTAAGACTTTCGCCCATTCCCTCGATGAGCTTTTACCATCTGCGCGGGAAGAGAAGCAACTGGTAAATCCTATGTTTTTTCTTTATTCCCAGACCAGCATGGAAAAACCATACATACATATTTTTTTAGCATTGTTTAAATAAAATCATCACGAACTCTAACACTTTATCCTCTTCTAACTTTCTCACGCATTTGCTACCTTTTAGAAACATTATTTCTATTCTCATTTATCGGTTTCAGAGCACGAGCTTCCGACAAAAAGTAGAAGCTGCACTATCAAAAAATACAAACGTTAATTGCCTAAAACAATGCCACACTGTGGTCTCATAATCTTTGAATAAATACAGGTGATCGCACAGTGGGCGATACGCTAATCTCGGGACAAAAACCGAGACAACATTTATCTTGACTTTTTATACGTAAACATATCATTTTGTATCAGAACCTCTGATGATAAGGGACAAATACATTGATAAGGGCCACGCGTCGCAAGGTGGGAGCAAGTATTAATGAAAACATTAGAATGACAAATATTAGCTTTCCAAATACAATTCACGATTCGTTCCATTTCTACTAGATAACGTCACAGCAGGTGGAACATAAAAATACAATTACTTTACAATTTTTACTGTGAGAAAAACGTAGCTCACTTTCATAAAAGTTGTTCAAACGCTAAATAATTCTAACAAAGCAATAAAACAGAACCTAACTGAATTCAATACGGCGCGATACATATTTTTTTTATTTCGCTTCCCACGTCCACCCGACAATACTTACAATTTCGCCTAAACAAATAGACATGATCTCGCGGCGGCGTGCCAAATATTTAACGGTATAAAAATTAGTAGGCTGGCTCCCAGCGCCCGGGGGGGCGAACGTGCACCGCCGCCGGACAAAAAAAAACTTTTGTATCTCACCTTATTATTTACACCTCTGTGACAACACCGGACTGAGGCGAACTGGCCGGAATTGCGAAAAAAACGAAACTTACGTTCAAATGAATTGTCACAAGCGGTGTGAATGAGCGGCTTAGAAGATAGTACGCTGGCCGCCGGTTCTCTGTAAGCACTTTAAAACCCTTAGAGTTATTCATTATTGTTAATGGGTGGCGCATTCCACTACGCCATTCATAAACTCAAAAGCCATTCAACATCCCAAATCGCGTCGCGTAGAATTATAATCTACCGTCGATGTGCAATTTCTATTGTAGTTACTACAACTTTACTGTAACGTCATTATACGTTTAGGTATAATCGTTCCTACCATTAAAACTCGTGCATCATTGAGATGTATCGACCGAATTTCATGGTCATTTCACCTTAATGACCGGCAAAGCCCTTACACAGCCATGATAAATGCAAGTCGGCGTCCACAAAGGAGCTATTGACAGCGCCTACCCGTCCCAATTATGCCCTCACATGTCCAAAAATGCTTGTCCCCCCGCCCGCCAGCCGACCCATAGGGTTAGAAAAAACACTCCACTTTTTCTAAAGCATTTAAGGATGTGTTGATACAGCAAATATTTGCGAAGGAGGATAACAATTCCAATATATTAGAATGCAAAATGCTTATAAATTCAATAACAACGGGCAAGTACGACAAGGTCGGGAATTCGACGATTTGAACACGTCCTCGATTCCGATTTAGTCATTTAGTTCAACCCACTCGTCTCAGCACTGAGGGATTATTAAAATCACTTATGAAAGAGTTCAAATAAAACCTACAAATCTTAGGGCCTGTCTCATCACTCTCTCTGTTCACTGTCTCTGTCTGTTTCCTAGTAAGAAATAGAGAGGGAATCATAGATTACTGACACTTAAGATAACCGGAACTTTACAGAGAGTGGTAAGACAGGCCCTTAGCTAACTAAACTAAGACATCAGGTAATATTCGACGTGGCTTTTGCTCTAATTTCAAATCTACGGGTGGCTTAGCAAAACTATAATTTACGAAATTTCGACTTCTTTTATTAAAACAATGGTAAAGCATGAACTCACAGATTTTAAGTTTGTAACGTACTTTAGGCAGCCGAAGAACTCAAAAAATATGCAGGTGTTCTTGAGTTGCTGAGGCAAACACGATACGGACAACTTCCAAAATTTCATGAAGTTCATGGCCCTCTGTCTAAGCTTATTATATATAGCACAAGAAACCAAGGTCTATAGTTAAAAAATCACTAAGTAAATACGTTAAAGCTTAACTGTGCTGCTGCAGAACCTACACATATTTCGGAAGCCTAAGGGGTCCATGGACCTCTTTAAGAAACCATGCTCTAGTATCTACAGCTATGACAGCACCACCAAGCTGGAGGAGACGTCGTGTTTCTTCCCAAATCTGCGCGCGCAGGTTTGCTGATGCAGCTCGCAGCAGTAGGCGCGTGTGAACACCTGCCCGCAGTACTGGCAGCCGAAGAGACTGGAACAGCAGCGTTTCGAGTCCAAGGCGTGGCGGCAGACGCAGCAGTCCCTGAAAAAAAGCAGAAAATTGAATAACAGACATGTAAGCGCATTCGCAGAAGGTCAAGATTGCAAGGGCAGAGGGCGTCACGTCTCGCAAGATCGATGGCCGATGGAGCCAGAAGGTTCTCGAGTGGCGACCACATACGGGAAGACGCAGCATACGAATGCCCCCTACGCGACGGACTGATACCTGGTGAAGGTCGCGGAAGTCCGCTGAATGCGGCCCGCGCAAGACTGGTCTTTATGGTGTTCTTTGAGGGAGGCACACAGGTTCAGCAGTGGACGGTAATGATGATGATGAAGCGCATTCACCACAGGCTGAAATGCTCAAAACTTAAAGCCAAACTAAGGAATAGAAAATTAAAGAAAGGTCTAGACACTCACTTGGCATTGCCCAATTTATGTCTTTGGATATGATCGCTCAACTGCGAGGGTCGAGCGAAGGCATCTCCGCAAATATTGCAGACGTAGTCTAAGA
The DNA here is from genome assembly GCA_949127965.1 of Pandemis corylana. Classification (NCBI taxonomy): domain Eukaryota; kingdom Metazoa; phylum Arthropoda; class Insecta; order Lepidoptera; family Tortricidae; genus Pandemis; species Pandemis corylana. Next base: position 13,551,275 of record OX421867.1, on the reverse strand, counting down.
CGCCATTCCTTGCCACCTGACGGAGGGGCAGCCTTGAAAAGTACCAATTGTAATCTACATATGACATGAGCTGCTTAATCGCCTCTGAAGATACCCTGAACAGCGCCAGCAAACCCAGAGGATCTGTATTGACCGCTATCGTCATATTCCTGTGGCGTTCACGATTTGGAGATATTATTTCGTCAATAACAGCATTAACTTTTGTGTCTCTGTTGCTTAATTTAGTTTTCGAAAGGGAGTTAGTCACTTCTGTAGCGCGCTCCTTGGTTGGTATATCAAAAGTTATTTTAACGCAAGGCCTATTCGTTTGTGTGGGCAATAACTCCTCTATTTCCCTTCTCAGTTTGTTACTTTTATCCCTTTCTTCCTCTAAAATGTTGTTTATCTTTGTAGTCGCAGTAGCGTGTCTTAATCTGCCGTTTGAAAATGGTGTTGTCTGCAAAATGCCGGCGGAGGTGTTTGTGGCATTACCGACTATAGTTACCGATTGCCTTTTGGTCCCAAAACAGCTGCTTTCCCGTGGAGGAAGTGATGATTCTCTGCTGTTATCAGAACTTTCTATGCTTTCTATAGGCGTCAATGACGGGCTCGTACTGCTTTTCTTCGATTTCATTTCAGCCATGAAATTGTTCAACGATGTCATCAGATCGTCTAGCTTGCTTTCAATCGTTTTTAAAGAGCTCTTTCGCAGCATCTTCTGTTCATTCTTTTCTAGTTTTTCTTTTAGTCTGTTAACATTTTCGGTGACCCTCTCGTATTTTTCTTTTGTCGTTTCTTCAGGTGGACCAGAAGTTTTAACATTGAGGGTTTGCTCAGATTGTTCTTTGAAAAAACGATTGATTGCTCCTATTGGAGTACAGCCACAATCTTCAAACGTGGCCCGTGCCTTTGTTTTAATATTATTTCCTTTTGTAATGTTTATGTTTCTAAAATTGATCCCTCTATCAGCTACATTTGGTGTAGAAAGCTTATGAGATTCGGTGCGAATATGAGTGCTTGTATTATTATAGTCAACCTCTCTTTCAATCATAATTGGTGTATCAACCTTATGGCATTGGGTGTGGCGTGCCATATTTGGGTAAGGTCGATTTCTTCTCAACATCATAAATCTTCCTTGTGATGACGTAGGAAAACAGCATTGCCCATTTTGGTAGAGATTACTTAATCTGGGGTTGTCACAAGCCCTTTCATAATCTGCTGGATAATAATACTCATGTGAAGGTGCCTCGTTGTATCCGAAAACAGAGCGAACAAGACCAGTAAATGGTTTAGGATCGTTGCAAGGATATTCCATATTATAGTAGTCATTCATCGGTCCAGGGTACACAGTCTCACGTGGGACGTACTGCGGCGAGATGTGCCTCGGTTCGTTGCTATAATAGCTGTGTTTGTTTTTTAATTCGTTGACGTAGTTGTTCCATTTTTCTTTTTCCTTCTCCCTCTTTCTCGCCAAAACGATCTTTTTGAGTAGCTTCTGCAGCTTAATGTTCTTCTCTATGGTTTTGTTAATGAATTCTTTGTTGTAATAGTTGTTCACTGGACGACAGTAAGTTGTTTTCTCTGCGTGTGACGTATTTATAGGGAATTTGTTGGTACTAAGGCCTTGCGTGTCTTCCTCGTTTTGGAAAGTTACGCGATTATTGTATCGAGCAAGATAGTTATTTAAATTTTCTATGTTCTTAGAGCAACTGATGCTACTATCGTAATAATGACTTATATAGCTACTGAAAGAGGACTTAGCCTGGACATCGTTTTTACTGTGATCACTGCAGTGCCGCTCATCGGCATCTGAATATCTGTCACTACGGTCAGTCATTTCGCTATTATAATGTTTTACAGAATGCGTTTGATGATTTTCACCAACGTTAGAACCAGATGCTTCTCCACGTGTGTTAGTAGAGTCTTTGGACCTGCTGTTGCAATAAAATCTGGAATCACTGTTTTTGTCATTCCTTTGACTATCGAGTTTCATCATTTCAGACAAGGCGTTGAAGTCATGAATCGCATTAAATTTGTTAAATGTGGCGTTGGTATTGGAGCTCATGCTGAAACTTGGTTCCTTGTTCTCGCGACTCCTGTGGTTTCTTTCGACGTCCATAATTTTGTAAACACGGAAAATTTTATCAGCAGCTGACATGAAGTGTCGTTTGACACTTGACACTTGACAGCCTGACACAAAACGCAAGCTAAACTCTATGGCAAAGAGTATGGACTATTTAATAGAGAAGTCGAAATATCGGAGCTCGTTAAACGATGGTTTAAGGTCGATATTATTAAGAACTATTCTAGCCATGATGGTCTGGGAGAAAAGAAAAAAACATAGAATTTATCAGTTACTTCTCTTCCCGCGCAGATGGTAGCCTATCGAGGGAATAGGCGAAAGTCATTGGAATCATGTTATAGGCGATGCTAGCAACCCATCACTATTTTGATTTCCTCCACCTATACGCCCTTAATCATGCTAAACGCGGCCTTAAGCTTTTGTTACCTTAGGCTCTGTCTACCCCGTAAGGGATATAGACGTGATCAGTGCCGTAAATAGCCTTTTCTGCGCCGTGTGGGAGCTTCTATAACTGCGCCCTTGGTTATTTTAGATATTATAGGTACCCTAAAGCAATGCTATGTATAGGCCTACTTTATTTCATTCAGGGTGATAAAATAAAGCTCAAGGAACTTGGTGTTGGTGGACCAATTATCTAATATAGTCTGGCCAGCCTGGCCTGGCCATTTAATTCTTGCGCCCCCCAGAGTCTACGCCCTGTGCCTGGGCACCGGTGGCACCGCCCTATTTACGGCACTGGACGTGATATATGTATGTATGTACGCAATACCCATCTTATTAAACCATCAAATGAACTTAGCGATCTCGGCGGGATTTTGCGGAGGTGGCCCCGAAAATGAATAAAGGAGGTATAAAAATGCAATCGGACCACCCAACGGCGAATACCTACCATGCCTGTATGTAAATATTGTTTACTCACTCAAGTTAAGCGCGACGTTTTTTTTTAATAAGCAAGCTACTGAAGTTTTGGCAAAGGTTAAAGTTTTTATGCCATACTAGCGGCCCGCGCAGTACTAGTCAGTCTACGCAGAATTCGCTTATCGCTCCCGCGGGAGCTTAAAATTTTCCGGGATAAAAACTATCCTATGTCCCCGGGTGAAACTACACATACACAAATCACGTCTATATCCCTTACGGTGTAGACAGAGCATGATTGTAGGCTATAGGTGGAAAAAGGAATCAAAATGAAGGGTTGCTAGCCGCATCGCCTATAACATGATTCCTAAGGATTTCGCCCATACCCTCGATGGACTTTTATCATGCGCGGGAAGAGAAGCAACTGGTACATTCTGTTTTTCCTTTGCTCCCAAACCAGCAAGGAAGTACTGAAACTATATGTGTACGAAATTGCTAAAATAGGTTTAGTGGTTTTGGCGTGAAAGCGTAACAGACAGACAGACAAACTGACAGTTACTTTCGCATTTATAATATTAGTAAGGATGACAGATGCAGTAATTAAATTTGTCCGAAGACATTATTCCATTCATAGTAACCGTGAATTGCTAGCAGTAAATGCGATAAGTAGTAACATGGTCGCTTTATGCCCTAGAGCAAACATACTAATAGAGTGGAAACGTCATACAATTCATATGAAACAAATTACGCAAGCCGAAATTGGCGATTACTGCCTTCTGATTGGCCAGCCAAAGATCAAAAGGGCCAATAAAGCTGAGCAAGCAGCTATTATGATCGATAAGGATAGTTAATGTTTATTATAATAATAATTTAATCCCTTGCTAGTACTTTTTGTTAGTAAAACGTGAGTAACGTGACACCTATTGTTACAATACAATACAATACAAATAATCTTTATTGAACACCACAAATCAGTACAAAACAATACAGAAACAAAAAACAAGGTGGACAACAGGCAATGTTAGAGACTTTTCAATAAATATCACTATGAAAAATCACATTAAGTAAAAATAATAATAATGAGGGTTTATAGCCGATGCGAGGTTTAGTGAATGAATTACATACATACATACACAAATCACGTCTTTATCCCTTACGGGGTAGACAGAGCCTAAGGTAACAAGTACCTACAGGTATTTCGATAGTGAATGAAAATTGATTAATTTTAATTAATCCAAAAGTAAATATACCTATAGTGGGTTAGCTCCATGTAGAAAATAAAAGAAAAACAATCGGGGAAAAAAATGTGTTAGTATGGTTTAAGTCGAAAAAGACTGGTGTGTTGCCACAATCGGATAGCTCTTATTACCACTCTAATTGGTTATTTCCTCTATGCTTTATGCCAACCTAACGCGGCTATAATGTTGCCAGTTACGAAAGGCGTTTTTTCCATCTACTTAATTTATAACGCTTCTTTTAGTAAAATGTCATAGAGGCCGCTCGCAATTGTACTCGCTATTTATTTCTGTAGACTGACCGTTTAAATGAGTCCTCGCCTGCGCGGTGCAGGGGCGCGAGGTGGGACGACCGCGGGGGCCGAGAGGGGTGCGGGCGGGTAGTGCGCCTGTCGTGCGGAGGGCTCCCCGCCGTCGTCCTACGTCAACGTACGCCATTTGACAGAAAGGATTGGACAATAAAACGTCTGATAGGGGTGCGAGTCGGGTTACCTCCGCGTGTGGTCAACTGCGGTTCGTTTTTGGATCCGTCCGAGGGGAAGAGCAGTGCTTGGTCCGGTGCACCCTGGGCATCGGTTTATGATTTCCTGGCAGATTTTGAGGGATATCATTATCCGTTGGCTAAGAGCCCGACAGGGGAGGGGTTTTTTGACCGCGTTCTACCGTACGTTGCCGACATTTTCGTCACAAGATTTTTAAATATTGTATTTATTACTTTGACATTGGCGAAATCATCGCATCGATCGATGGGGCCATATTAAAAGAAGAAGAAGACGTCTAATAATCCTGTATTCCTGTATCAATTCGGTATTAAAAGTCGCTCAATGTAAAAACCATTTACAAAAACTATACTGAAGCAATAAACGATAAAACTAGAATTAACATAATACGGTGTTCCGACTTTACAATAGATTTTTTATTAATTCAATAGTGAATCCTGATAGGTTTTTTATGGGTGCCTTTTCGACGCGTGTCTCTTTCGCGGGTGGAACGATTATGCTAAGTGGAATGGAATATTCAACGAAAAAACACCCTCGTCTTACGGTGCCTATAAAGTATCTTTTTATACAAGATAAACCGGCAAGTAGAGTAGTTGATGGTAAATTTCTAAACGAGACTAACAATTAGAACGCAAATAAATCCGATGACACAGAAAATATGGAATCGAACCAAACTCAAAATTAAAATATTATTTTTGCAAATTGGCTGCCAAGTGCTCTTTTACATGTCTTTTTGAAACTACCAGCGCATTCGGAATACCATTATTACCAAGAATAATGCGCCGCAAGAAACTTGACAGAAAGTCATTTTTTCAAAACCCGGATCCTACCTATCCTAGGTAACCTACCTGTGGGTGGTGTAGCGGTATAGCACGCGTCACGGAATGACGAGGATCCGGGTTCGATTCCCGGCCATAGCTTTACTTTTCGGATTTTTCTGTGTTCTAATTGTCAGTGTCGTTAAGAAATTTAATTTCTAACGGTACCTTAAAAGTAAACATAAAAAATCAAGAAGGCAAATTCTTGAGTCATCTGATATTACTTGATGGTAAACGCTGGTCACAAATACCCTCAACACCAGTGAGACAAGGCATTGTCTGATGATTATTTCAATCCAGGACTTTTAAAACTGGAGATTTCAGAGCTACTTAATTAGCACAAAAAATGGAGTATCTCAGAAACCAAGCCGAATCTAGCTTGTCTCATTTTTATCTTAAATAATGTTCTGCTTCCATACTGGGCTGGGAGCAAAGAAAAAACATAATGTAGCAGTTGCTTCTCTTCCCGCGCATGGTAAAAGCACATCGAGGGAATGGGCAAAAATCATAGGAATCATGTTATAGGCGATGCCGCTAGCAATCCATCACTATTTTGATTCCTTTCTCCTTTCCACTTCCACCGATGATGCGATGCGCCCACAAGCATGCTAAGCGTGGGCTTATAGTCGTGTTACCCTGGGCTCTCTCTACCCCGTGATTGTGCATGTATGTAGTTTATATTTATTGTAAATACAATTTTAGGTTTCTAGTTTAATTTTATGCATTGTAAGTTACATACATATCACATCTTTATCCCTTACAGGGTCGGTTAACAAGGCCCAAAGGCCACGTTTAGCCTGATTGTGGGCGTATAGAAGAGGCATCAAAATCTAGTTGCTAGCCACATCGGTTGCAACACGATTTCTACGACTTTCGCCCATTCCCTTGACGGGATTTTACGATTTGCGTATGTTATTTCTTTGCACCCAAACCAGCAATATTGCTCTTCTTAGTGGTAAGCCTACACCTTCTTTATCGGCAATCTGTAAAAAGCGGTCGTTAAAGAAACTAAAAAGCGTACTTCTTTAGAAACTTACATACATACATACATACCGTCACGCCTCTTCCCACAGGGGTAGGCAGAGACTACTTTATTCCACTTGCAACGATTCTGACATATTTCTTTCGCTTCATCCACAGTCATCAATCTCTTCATACATGCTCGTCGGTTTCGGGTACTCCTGACCTGACCTTTTTCCAAAACGTCTCCTATTTGGTCTCGGAACGTCCGTCTAGGCCTTCCCCTCCCAACGTAACCATTCACACTCCCCATATAGATCTGTTTAGTTAGTTTAGAAACTTGTCACGAGAAAATGTCACAACAATCACGATGATCTGCCAATTTCTCCTGTCCTCAATGTCTTCATGAAATGAAAATAAATTAACTTCTTCCATCCTGGTCTGGGAGTAAAAAAAAACAGAATGTACCAGTTGCTTCTCTTCCCGCGCAGATAACAGCCCATCGAGGGAATGGGCACAGGAATCATGTCAGGCGATGCGGCTAGCTACCCGTCACTATTTTGATTCCCCTTCCCACCTATACGCCCACAATCATGCTAAACGTGGCCTTTAGGTTTTGTTACCTCAGCCTATGTCTATCCCATAAAGGATAAAGACTTGATTTATGTGTGTGTGTATAAATAAATTAACTAGCGCACGCTCGCGGATTTGCCCCCAAGCAAAACTGATAAAATTCCCCAAAAATTAATAGAAGTAGGTAGTTTAATCTAAGGATAGGCGTAGGCAAAAATCCTTATTCCATTATCTAAGTTATAAAGGTTCCAAATCTATGCAAACTTCCCGCTTTCTAGGTCAAAAGGGCTGTTAAGTCAGTCAGTCATGACCGTTCCTTTATACAAATGAGGTCGCCCTCAAAATCTCAAAAACAATTTTTTACAATCAATTTTCCCTCGACGACAGCTTGATTTCTATAGCAACTCAATTACCCTACTCAGAGAAATCGAGATTATTACACAAAAGATGCCCTTCGTGAGGTCAAATAGGGTACCGGGATCAAAACACTACCCCTACCATACCCTATCTGCTTTAGCTATGTACTCTATTTATTCAATCAGCTTCTACCCCGATCGCTTTGCGCAACCACCATTGCCGCAACACCACGTTGCTTATAGCCGACTTTCTCAACAAAAACGGCATTGTACGTCACTATAGATTCTTGACGGCTATTGGTAGAAGAGTTGGTAGCAGCCATGCTCCCCAGACATGGAGCTACGCGAAGGTGAAGGACGGAGATTGTTGCCATGCCATCGACGCTCGATATTGGCGTCTGATGAAGAATCATTTATTAAGGAAAAGACTGTGTGTGACTTCTTAATATAGGATTTCGTAAATTTTTGGGATTAGATAATCAGAGCCTGTCTGAACCTGTCCGCGGCTTAGCTCATCATCGTCTCCAGCATATATATGTCTTCTTCTTCTTCTTCTTATTTGTGACGTATCAAGTCGTTATAGCGACAACTTCGCCAATGTCAAAGTAACAAAAATATAATTCAAAAATCTTGCGACAAAATGTAGGCATCGTGTACGGTAAGCCCTGTCGGGCTCTTAGCCAACGGTCAATGATATCCCTCAGAAACTGCCAGGAAATTAGGCGATGCCCAGGGTGCACCGGACCAAGCACTGCTCTTCACCTTGCACCCCAGCTTATATATGTCTCGCTAGCTTCTTCCCGCGTAGAATTAGACTTAAGAACTGATGTTGATAGTATTATGTACCATTTACTTAAGATTTACTTGCTTATTTGCATATTTTACTTGCTTGTGATTGGTCGTCGATAACTGTCAATATCTCGACCAATCACAAGTCAACACTACCTTCAATCATAAAACGTTATAAAAATGAATGTAATTATTTAATCAGAATGTAAATAATTGCATTCAGTTATAGGTTAACTGGACATACATATACATAAATCACAGCTTTATCCCTTACAGGGTTGACAGAGCCCAAGGTAAAAAATAATTTATGTACAAAGCATTAACTTATTGAAATGTATCAACAGCAGATTTCGACAACAAATCAAGCAGAGCCATTGAATAGACACACACAAATACCAAAAGTGTCCTAATTTTCAACAAACAAACGTATTGATCACCCAAACTAATTCGGAAAAAGTTTGACTTGGTAATAATTGCGAAATTACCTTCAAAGCCCTCAAAATGTTACTCCGTTTGAATAGGCCATAATACTAACAAACTAATTTGGACAATTGTGAGTGGAAACATGAATAATATTTTGACACAGCCCAAGTTTACGCTAGGTTATCTGAGGTCATGTAAATAATGAGCGAATACACACATACATACATATATACCGTCACGCCTCTTTCCCACAGGGGTAGGCAGAGACTACTTTATTCCACTTGCTACGATCCTGACATATTTCTTTCGCTTCATCCACAGTCATCAATCTCTTCATACATGCTCGTCAGTTTCGGGTACTCCTGGCCTGACCTTTTTCCAAACCGTCTCCTATTTGGTCTCGGAACGTCCGTCTAGGCCTTCCCCTCCCAACGCAACCATTCGTACTCCCCATATAGATCTGTTTAGTTAGTCTACTTTCATCCATCCGCTCTACATGCCCAAACCAACTAAGCATACTTTTTTCTATCCTAGTCACTATATCCTCTTTCACACCAGCACGTTCCCTTATCAGCAATTAATGAGCGAAAGCCTTAGGAATCATGTTATAGGCGATGCGGCTAACAACCCATCGCTATTTAAATAAAAAAAAATATCTTGGGACAAATTACACCAATTAACCCAGCCCCAAACTAAGCAAAGCTTGTACTATGGGTACCAGGCAACGGACAAACATACTTATATAATGTTGATAAATACATAATTAAATATATACAACATCCATGACTCGGGCGCAAACATTCGTATTCATCATACAACTGTCTGCCCCTATCGGGATTCGAACCCGGGACCTCTAGCTTCATAGTCAGAGTCACTAACCACTAGGCTATCCGGTCGTCAATTTTAATTTCCCTTTCCACATATACGCCCTTAAGCATGCTAAAGTGGCCTCAAGTTTTTGTTACTTTGGGCTCTGTCTACCCCGTAAGGGATAAAGACGTGATATATATATTTATATGTATGTACGTATGTATGTAAATAAATAAATACGTACACTCCACACAAATCGCGTCTTTATCCCTTAATTTTTTTTTCTCCTGACCTGACCTTTTTCCAAATCGTCTCCTATTTAGTCTCGGAACGTCCGTCTAGGCCTTCCCCTCCCAACGCACCTCACACTCCCCCTATAGATCTGTTTAGTTAGTCTACTATCCATCCGCTCTACGTGACCAAACCAACTAAGCATACTTAGCGTCTATAATATTAGTAGGATTTTCTTCACATTATCATACAGTCATATCGTTCGCTTCAGAGATTATCTTTCGACACCCCATTGCAGGTTAAATTAACTTAGAACCCAGCATCAGACACCACGGTACCCAAACTAGTCCCACAATGCCCATTATTCATAAATAAAAAAGAATCGGAGACACAATCGCGCGCATGTAGATAAAGCATTATACAAACACAATGCTATAGCCGCCTCTGTCGCACACCGGCTCTTTGAATGTAATTTTTTATAGCCGTCTCATTCTGACGAATTACTTTATTATGTTGTTAGGCTTTGTGGGTTTCGATTTCTTGAGGTTTTCGCGTCACGACGGTTTTTGGAGTTACGATTATCTGTAGAAAGGGAATTGTATCGTCAATATAATAATATTATAATTATTTAAGGATCTGACTGTTTGTTCGACTGTTGTCCTGTGATCCTCTCCTACATACATACATACATAAATCACGTCTTTATCCCTTACGGGGTAAAGAGAGCCTAAGGTAACAAGACCTAAAGACCACGTTTAGCATGATTGTGGGAGTACTGCTGTCCCGTGATTCTTAAAAACCTCGTGAAGGAAGTGACTTCCTGCCAAGTTTCTTGCGGCGCATTCCTCTTGGTAATGATGGTCTTTCCGAATGCGCTAGTAGTTTAAAAAAAGACATGTAAAAGATCCCTTGGCGGCCAATTTGCAAAAATACAATACAATAACTCTTTAATGAACACCACGTATAACAACCAAAACAGAAAAAAGCTATACAGAATATTACAAGGTAACAATAGGCGGCCTTATCGCTACAGAGCGAGCTCTACCAGGCAACCATAAAGGACTACAATACAATGACAAGACTTCAAAAACAAAACGATTGGAAAAAAATCAGATAAAATTTTGATTTGATTTTGGATTTTTGATTTTGATCTTTGTGCCAGGAAGGCAATCATAAGTTGGCTCATTCACGGAATCCCGTGTGCACGGCAAGACGCGGAAGACACCAGACTTCGATATCCCCAACACCAATAGACCAATGTCCCACAGTAAAGTCTTCCAGCTAATAGGATTATATTTAACTGGTTCTTCAACACTTAGTGCCAGTAATTTTTAGCTTACCTACTCCAAGCCAGATCACACGGAACAATGCTGCTTGGCGCCAGCGGGTAAGATGATAAAAATCTGAAAGGACCCTGCACTTACCGCAAAACATAATTTAGCCCATTTTGGTGGAAGACTTCCATGGTGGTCTGGGAGCAAAAAAACCTAGAATGTACCAGGTGCTTCTCCTGGGCAGATGGTAAAAGCCCATCGAGGGAATGGGCGAAAATCATAAGAATCATGTTACAAGCGATGAAGCTAGCAACCCATTTTGATTCCATTTTCCATCTATACCTAGCGCCACAATCTTGCTAAACGTGGCCTGTAGCTCTAGTCACCTTAAGCTCTGTCTACCCCGTAAGGGTTTAAGACTTGATTTGTGTATTGTATTGTATTGGTGGAAGGTCCATTCCTTTAGGCGCCAGCGGGTGAGACGGTGGTAGCAATCTGAACAGACCCTACACACAGTGTTACCACCCGCAAAACATCATTTACCCCATTTCGGCACAATCCATTTCTTAACATCGCCCGCGTGAGGAATGCGGCGCGGCGAGGATTACGCCCAAACGCTGCGCTCGCGCATTGTCGCCCGTCAATGCGAGGGCTTTTGAAAATGTTTACCACTTTTGTGGGGTGCTGTTTGAATTTTGTTAGGATACATGGTGAGTCATCAACTCGCTTTTTATAGCTTCTGCCCGGGACATGTTTATCGCTATCCCGCGGGAACTATGCAATTTTCCGGGATATAAAGTAACCTGTGTTAATCTAGGGTACCAGCTATCTCCGTTACAAATGTGATCCAAATCTGTCTAGTCGTTTTAGAGTGAAGAAGGAACACACAAACTTTCGCATTTATAATATTAGAGGGATACGAATAGGACTTCTTCGTGAAAGATTCCCATTAAGTAGTTGTCATAGACCTAAAACGGTGGAAGCTTCAGATAATAACATACATACATACACACATACACACATCAGGTCAGGAGTACCCGAAACCGACGAGCATGTATGAAGAGATTGATGACTGTGGATGAAGCGAAAGAAATATGTCAGGATCGTAGCAAGTGGAATAAAGTAGTCTCTGCCTACCCCTGTGGGAAAGAGGCGTGACGGTATGTATGTATGTATGTATGTATACACACATACACAAATCACGTCTTTATCCCTTACGGTGTAGACAGGGCTTAAAGTAACAAAACCTTAACGCCACGATTAGCAAGATTGTGAGTGGATTGCTAGCCGCATCGCCTATAACATGATTCCTATGATTTTCGCCCATTCCCTCGATGGGCTTTTACCATCTGCGCGGGAATAGAAACAACTAGTACATTCTATGTTTTTTCTTTGCTCCCAGACCAGCATGGAAGTCAGATAATAACAATAAATTAAAAGTCTTTCCTGGGCCTGCTTTCTCTTTCCGCCCGTCGCTGTTGCGAGTTGTTCCTAGCCCAGCTCAAAAGACCTCAAGTCTTTTGGATCGTGGAGGCTCGGCGGTTGGGTAAGCTTGAATACTGCGAAAACACATGAAATGTATTTCCAAAAGTACTGTCAATACGGTTAAATATTTGTAATACCCATGAAGCCATTTCCCGTCTGTTGACTAACGGATAAGATAGTACTAAACGGAGTTTTCTATGAAAATTCCCACGCCCATGACAGCGCTTGAAACAATGATTATTTACTCAAACGACTGATAAAAATATTACTAACGCGCCTCACCCAATTCTATACCACGAGTAGAGCAGGCGCGGCTGCAGAAGCGGCCGAATTAGGCAAGACAAATAAATATAGGGGTCTCAGCACCGAATATAACTTTGACCCTTTCGGTGTTGAGACCCTTGGTCCGTGGGGTCCTAGCGCTAACCTCTTCAAAGATATTTTGAAGAGGCTAATAGACGCTACGGGTGACCGCAGAGCTGGCAGCTTCCTTGGACAACGTATTAGTATCGCTGTCCAAAGGGGTAATGCTGCCAGCCTCTGAGGTGCATACTAATTTTTAAAAAAACTGTAATTTTCTCCAATTAGCATTTTCGTCGCTGTTGCGGGCAATGGTTTTGACTAAAAACTGTCGGTGATTGCTGAAATGGTTACAAATGCAGCATGGAAGGTGTAAAAAATTAGTTTATGATAAAATTCATTTCCAATACCAGCTTTTCTTGCAGAGTGTATATTTACCTACTGTGTTTATAAAATAAACGTTTCTTTTTTCCCTCTCATTTTGCTTAACCATCACCCACCCAATGCTAAGTAGGTAACTTAGCATGGAAGGTTCCAATGCACACCATTCTTTCTGCTCCTGAGACATCTCATTCTGCTCTATCTCTCTCTTCTCCATCACCATCTACACTATAATGAGTATAAGTGTTTCAAAGCCCGCCATTCTTATTCTCTCTTGAACTTTTCTCATTCAGTTCTATCTCTCTCTTCCTTCAACCTTCAGCCAATGCTGAGTGTAAGTCTCTTTCCAACCTCGCCATTCCCTCCACGTTTGCGGCTTTCTGGCCATTTTATCAAGATCATAGGTACATCGCATCAGTAACGTGTGCCAGATTTAAAGACACACAAATTAGGTATATAATTTGTATTATGATGACGTTTAAGACATTATGAATAACTATGACAATTTCACAATCCAGTCAGAGATTTAGAATCACGTAGCGGACTTTCCGGTGAATCACTAGTTCATTGTCATGTGAATAATATGTTATATTGAAGCTCATGTCATAATGTTTAGGTACTGGTTCGTGACAAACTAGATCTATTTGGTTATCCATTACCCACACTATTTCTTTTGCAAACTCCGCATGTACAAGTTCATTGAAACATTGGAACCGTTGACTCAAGGCTTAGTAAAAGAAGTGGGTGAAAAATTGTTCAATGACACGGAAAGACGCTTATTATCGTGATACGGTATGTCAATATAGGATCGTGGATCACAAAACAGCGGGAGTCGCTGACGCATCAATATTTCGTGATATGGATCGCAATATGAGCCCGAGAAGACCTAAAGGCCACGTTTAGCATGGTTGTAGGCGTATAGGTGGAAAGGGGATCAAAAGTGATGGGTTGCTAGCCGCATCGCCTGTAACATGATTCCTAAGAATTTCGCTTATTCCCTCGATGGGCTACCATCTGCGCGGGACGAGAAGCAACTGGTACATTCTATATTTTTCCTTTGCTCCCAAACCAGCACGGAAGAAAATAAATATAGAAATATAAATAAAGTATAAATATAAATATTAGGGAACCATTCACACAAACTGACCTTTTGGCAAAGTACCTAAACGCTAGTTAGGCTTGTATTATAGGTACTAGACAGCCATATACATACTTATATAGAGAAATACATACTTAAATAGATGGAAACATCCATGACTCAGGAACAAATGTTCATGCTCATCACACATATACCCTTACCAGGATTCGAACCCGGAACGTTTGCTTCGCAGGCAGGGTCACTACCAACTAGGCCAATCGCGTCGGATATGTTCTTTACAAACTTGATTAGATACAGATTAGCTAATAAAGGCGCGTTAATAACTGGTACTCAATTTCTCCACGTTACCCAAATAGGAACAGATTTTTCACGTCTCTCGGATCTTTGCTCGTATGAAATTGTGTTTATGGATGATTTTTTAGATAGGTTTAATCGTCAGACATTTTTTCCCTTAAAAAGGCAGAAGATTTTTTTAACCCGTAAGACGCTGCTAATGTTTGCTTAGATGAGCATATTACAAACTTTCACGAAATCCAAAAGACGTCTTTTTTATCGTAATCTGCGAACATACAATAACAGACTACCTACCAACTGAAGCGAAGTCTCCAAACACCAGTAAAGGAGCATCTACCTAAAAACAAGAATCTCAAACAAAAAAAGGAAACCACATAAACAAAATCCAGTTTGAAAACATCAAAGGCAGATAACGAAACAAAATCAAGTGAAAACCAATCAATTAGTAGAGAGTGAAAAAAACGGGTTACGAAGGCGATAGATCCTCAACTTTTAATTATCGGGGGCTGCGCCGGCGCATTGTTTCCAAAGCTTAAAAAAAAGATGAAGTTCGACCCAGTTAAGTATCGGGTGGGTTCCGAAAAGTTTTGACAATTCTAATACTTCATGTTTTGTACTAAAGTGTTTCAAATACTTTTATGACAGTTCACATTGACTCGTAAGTGAAAATAGTTTTTACCGACTATGGCGAAGCAAAAAGGAAGCGTAATGATTTTGGCAGTCTATATAATGTATTTATCTACCTTTAACATGATTGCCAGACGTTTAGCATGATTATGATTGATACCTATACAGGTAGAAAGGGGAATTAAAATAGTGATGGGCAAGCCGCATCGCCTGTAACATGATTCCTACGATTTTCACCGATCTATTTATGTTTGTACGTTTATAGTTGTTGCGCCTCAACTGAACCGAATTCAGTGAATGAGGTGTCAATAGTCTCGTAATAGGCATAAGCTTTATAATTTTTTAAAACTTCTAACCTCAAAATAAATAACTAAGATAATCATCACGTGTTTGGTATCAAAAGAAAGATCTTGGCGAGCACATAACATAAAATATAAATACCCGTACCTACCATAAGCCTTACGGAACCCTAATTCCTGACTGTTAGATAAAGTTGTCTCTCTAGGACTGTCTGGATGGCTGTAACTCAACCTCGACCTGATCCGGCAAGCCGATAAAACGACCTGAATGAATTAATTACCGGCCATTCCACGGGCTTTGCTATTTTTTATGGCTTTTGAATAGTGAGAAGGTTTGGACAGTGAAAAGGGGCAGTCTTTGACCCCTTTGGTCCTAATTATATTTTGTCATAGATATCGGGTAGTTTACGAATACCACGCTTGGTCTGAAACAGTTGTAATGTTTCTTCTAACTATACTCGTGCATTACTATCTTTCTGCCCGCGACTCCGTCCGCATATAATTAGCAATTTTTAACATGTTTATCTTCCATGCTGGTCTAGGAGTAAAGAAAAAACATAGAATATACCAGTTGCTTCTCTACCCGCGCTGATGGTAAAAGCCCATCGAGGGCATGGGCGAAAATCATAGGAATCATGTTATAGGCGATGACACAACCCATCACTATTTCGATTCCATTTTCCACCTACACCCACAATCTTGCTAAATGTGGCCTGTAGGTGCCTGTTACCTTAGGCTCTATCTACCCCGTAACCCGTACATTCTATGTTTTTTCTATACTCCCAGACCAGCTTGGAAGGAATATTGTAAATACTGGTCACTTTATTTGTATAGTTGTCCACATAAATGCCTTAAAAAGGCAAGAAGGCTGAAGGCAAATTGACTTCTGAAAGATAGTTAGTCTTAATAAATAAGCTGTCTAACTGATATTGACACTTAAGATGGTAATTCCTAGGACGACAGACAGCAGCCAGACATAAATGGTAGATAATAAATTATAGACATACTGAGACTATCTCACCACTGTCTGTAAAGTTCCTGATATCTTGAGTGTCAGTTATCTATGATTCCCTCTCTATTTCTTACTACGAAACAGAGAGAGACAAAGAACAAGGTAAACAATAGGCGGTCTTATTGCTTAATAGCGAACTCTACCAGACAACCAATAAAAGAAAGAAACAAGTCGGAACGTTTAAGTAGGTGGCGGAAACAAATAGAGATACACATAGATATCATAGATTAGGTACTGATACTTAAGATATCAGTAGATATCAAAATAGTTCCCCTTTTTCACCTATACGCCCACAATCATCCTAAACGTGGCCTTTAGGTCTTGTTATCTTAGGCTCTGTCTACCCCGTAAGGGATAGACATGATTTATATATGTAATACGGCTCTGCTTAAATATATGAGACGCGGTTTATATCGTTGTCAAAACCCGTAAAGAACATAACCATTAGAATAGTGACCAAGGCAAGTAATAGACAGTAAAAAGAAGAGAACGCCACGCTTTTTACACTCGACGACTTTATTTGATAACATGACGATAAACAAAGATAGAGTTTGGCACTGGGATGCGAGTCGGGTTACCTCCGCGTGTGGTCAAGAGCTGCAGTTTGTTTTTGGATCCGTCCGAGGGGAAGAGCAGTGCTTGCCCCGGTTCACCCTGGGCATCGGCTAATGATTTCCTGGCGGTCTCCGAGGGATATCATTGACCGTTGGCTAAGAACCCGAGAGGGGGGAGGTTCTTTGACCGTGTTACCGTACAACGTTGCCGACATTTTGTCACAAGCTAGACGACTTGGGTGGTGAAGAGGTTTACTAAGAAATAAAGAAAGAAAGACATTTATTCCTTTTTGCTTGCAAAAAAAAAACAAGAAAAAAAATCAGACATTAAAAATAGATGCTCAGCGTTGTGTGTGTCTTCGCAAAAGTGAAACGGTCGCTGGCTCAGCATTACGCTGAGGTGTTAGACTGCAGCACTGATTTTCAGCCAGAACCGTCTGTGACTCACGAAACGATACACAGATAAAATATACTACATAATCCATAGACTTATTTAGCTTTTTGGTTGTCTGGAAGAGATCGCTATTAAGCGATAAGACCGCCTATTGTCTACATTGTTCTTTGTTTCTGTATTGTTTTGTACTGATTTGTGGTGTTCAATAAAGAGTATTTGTATTGTATTGTATTGTATTGTACTTTTACTTAAACAAAGTAATAAATAGATAGAACCTGACAAAAAAAACAGGCTGGCATATCAATGTGCAAAGTGCTGGAGGACTATTGTAAGGATTTTTGGAGCGTCAATAAGTGCTCCTTCAGCTTGCGCTTGAAGGTGTAACTAACCAACACCGTGTCGGTCTCGTGTTCGTCCCGTGTCGTGCAAAGGCCTGCACCGTGGCACGGCGCGGCGATTTCATGGCGACCGTTCCCACACGGCGCGGCTACGGTTTTTTACACGTTGGGGGTCTACGGTCTTGTTTTATTTCAGACGGCTTATTGAGATGTAGACGACAGTTTCATCCAAATGGACGTATTGTCCGTGTCTAGTTCATGTCTGGTTATGTCTAGTTATAAATAAAATAGTAAATAAATAGCCCTAATAAGGCTTGTGTTATGGGTCCTAAACGTACACACAGCAAAGCTATTCGGTAAGCAGGATAGATACGGCGCGAGCGTGCGTAGATGCTTACCTGATTATTTTGCCGTGTGTACATAAGAGAGTACGTACACACATAAATCACGTCTTTATCCTTTACGGGTAGACAGAGGTAAGGTAACAAGACCTAAAGGCCACGTTTAGCATGATTGTAGGCGTATGGATGGAAAGGGGATACAAAACAGTGATGGGTTGCTAGCCACATCGGCTATGTAACATGATCCCTAAGATTTTCGCCCAATCCCTCGATGGGCTTTCACCATCTGCGCGGGAAAGGAAGCAACTGGTACATTCTATGTTTCTTCTTTGCTCCCAGACCAGTGTGGAAGAATATATAGAAAAATACATACTTAAACAGTTAGAAACATACAAGACCCGGCAGAACCATTCATTCAAACTCATCACACTAATATATGCCCCAACCAGGATTCAAACCCGGGACGCTTGCTTCGCAGGCAGGATCACTACCAATTAGGCCAACGGACAGAGAGCGAACCTAAACTGAATCCGAATCGGGCGTATAGGTGGAAAGGGGAATCAAAACAGTGATGGGTTCCTAACCGCATCACCTATAACGTGATCGCTAAGATTTTCGCCTATTCCCTCGATGGGATATGTACCTATAGAAACAATACCATAGAAACAATACAATACAATACAATAAATCTTTATTGAACACAACATATAACAACCAAAACAGAAAAAAAGGTATACAGAATATTACAAGTTAACAATAGGCGGCCTTATCGCTACAGAGCGATCTCTACCAGGCAACCATAATGGACTTGAGAACAGAACAGATCTGAGCAGGTGGTACAATTTAGAATATATATTTATATACTAAGTACTGAAATACATAATATATTATTCATCACTACATAGTATAAAACAAAGTCGCTTTTCCTGTCCCCAAGTCCGTTTGTATGCTTATATCTTCAAAACTACACAACGGATTTTGATGCGGGTTTTTTTTAATAGATAGAGTGATTCAAGAGGAAGGTTTATATGTATAATACATGCATAATATACCGTGCGAAACCGGGGCGGGTCGCTAGTGATAGTATAAAACAAAGTCGCTTTCTCTGTCCCTACGTCCCTATGTCCCTATGTATATCTTCAAAACTACACTACAGATTTTGATGCGGTTTTTTTAATAGATAGAGAGATTCGCGAGGAAGGTTTTTATGTATTATTCTACGCAGACGAAGTCGTGGGCAGAAGCTAGTTTATAATAAACGGAGATATAAATAGACACATATACATAGAAACTTACTGACAGCTGATCTATGTAGAAGAGACTTAACTCCATCAAAAACGAAATGGGTCATGAACTGTGCGCAGACGCAGCTCCCACGCGCGCAAACACGGCACTCAAACACACGTCGCGTTCATGAATCAATACGGCGTGTTGTGATTTGGAGTTCGATCCCGAATTCGAAGACGCATTTTAAATAGCTCATTGATTTATGTTAGTTGATCATTAAAACTTCCACGCTGGTCTGGGAGCAAAGAAAAAATAGGAATGTACCAGTTGCTTCTCTTCCCGCGCAGATGGTAAAAGTCCATCGAGGGAATGGGCGAAAATCTTGGGAATCATGTTACAGGCGACGCGGCTAGCGACCATCACTATTCTGATTCGTCTTTTCATCGATACGCCCACAATCATGCTAAACGTGGCCTTTAGGTCTTGTTACCTAGAGCTCTGTCTATCCCGTAAGGGATAAATATGTGATTTATATATAGGATATATAGGATTTCTTAAAATTGTTCACCATCTCTTTCTACCTTCAACATTTACCGTGTCACAGAAAGGAACGGCGAATGCAATTGTGATTCCAAGTACAAGTAAATTTAATATTGTTACCGCACAAGCCGCAATTGTAACTGTTTCCCCGAAAAAGACATTTTGACAACTTTTGTCGATTATCCCTATAGATCGACTGTGGCGTAGATTCGTCAAGGATTCACATAAATCACGTATTTATCCCTTAGTACTAAGTTTAGGTATAACGACCCATGACAGACCCTTGGGGAACAACTCTTACCGTAATGTATCGGGAAATTTTTCATGCGCGTTTATAACCACAACTAGTTATTTCCAATTGAATAATGTAAATAAATTATATCATCAAGGAACGTTCTTCGCTTTATTTCCTTCCAATGAATGGAAAATTACTCAAATGATGTAAGACGTACGTGTGAGGTCCATACAAAAGCCAAATTGCATGTACATGCATAGACATAAATCACTTCTTTATCCCTCACGGAATAGACAGAGCCTGAGGTACCAACACCTAAAGGCCACCAGATACAGTGTATAAATTCTAAGGGGTCACCAAGGGGGGCTGGGGTGCCCGAATATGTAAGTAACAATCCAATTCGAATCCAAATGCTGACATGAATATTAGTTTTCAGATTCACTTTTGACATACTTATCAGACATTCGTATTCATTTTATACTGACCCTTTCTTATTTATTATTATTATTTTATTGTTTGAAATCAGTAACAATCCTTCATTATTATTTTTTCAATTTTGTCATTTTTGTAATGTTCAATTGATTTGAGTATTTTATTTTATTTCCTCTTGACGATTTCAATCTAAACTCTCGTAACTTGACAATGTACATTGATGATGTAATTTTTATTGAGTTTATAACCTAAATCTAAATACAGTCATTTCGCTACAAAAAACTTGTTTGTCCCTTATCTAAGCTTTATTTATTCGTTTCTTCCCCGAACTCAGTTTCGCTAATAGCGGAACGTACGTGCCTGCCGATCAAGCCATCCATCTTACACAACTGTGTCTTACACCGACAAAATTCCATAGTAACACCATCTATACACCATCCATTACCCCCTCAGTATCATACAAGTTAAAAGACGCGGGCGCAACGCCGCAATGGTAGCGCTTATATTTTGATTGCGTTTAGTTCCACCGTCAAAGCGTTAAATGACTGCCCAGGGGGCAGCCGACAGGTAAAACCGTGATAATACAACCAGTTTCTCAATATCCAACTCTAATGTTACAGCAGTAACGACGATAGTGACCGCATTTGTGATGAACTTGGAAGCATTCCAGTGAATGCTATCATGTTTTTGATTCTCGACTTTAATGTTGAGGTGATAGACATGTTGGCTGATGCAAATTTAAGTGTGTTTAGAAGGTTTTTGAAGAAAAAAGTGCCCGTTCCTGACAAGTGCGTGAGGTATGCCGTATTAGAGGTGGGAATAAATCTGAGTTTGCTCACTGAATGGTTTGGGATATTATAGATAAATATTTAAGGAATTCGAACATGGGGTGTTTATTTGTAGAAATCGATAAGAATGGAATAAATGAAGAATGTAAAGAAAACGATGTTTCATTGCAACCATGCTGTTGTGTTAGTGAGAGTGAAATCAATGCAAGAAACTTTATAGACGATACTCGCGGAAACCTATCAGACAACTTTCCTGTTACAAAAAAGGTGATAAAATCTTTAGATGGGTTAACTTTATTAACATGAACGCTTAAGATAACCCCAATGAATTACTAAACTTTCCTAATCTTGTATAACTTTGATTTCTTTCTCTAACAAAACAGCTAAACCAATGTCTCCTTGATCCTCCGCCGGTGGTCCAATCAGCCAACGCTGGCCAAACATTGGCATCGTTCGTCAAACATCACCAACACGCACTCTGTAATCATTTTGCCGAAATATTTGTCCAGAACCAAATCACTGTCAATTTTTCTATTACCAAATTATCGCCACCATTGCCAAAACGTTCCACATTCTTTATACCTTTATCAATAAGACTCGTTATTACATTGTTGTTTT
The DNA here is from genome assembly GCA_949127965.1 of Pandemis corylana. Lineage (NCBI taxonomy): Eukaryota > Metazoa > Arthropoda > Insecta > Lepidoptera > Tortricidae > Pandemis > Pandemis corylana. Next base: position 13,529,425 of record OX421867.1, on the reverse strand, counting down.
GTTTTTCAGCAGCATCATTATATTTAATTGGATGAGGTACAGTCGGCATCCTTTGTCGGGGCGGGTCATCAGTGATCACTGTGTGATTTGACTGTACCGATCGTGTTTTTTAACAAATTAGCGACTCGTTTGGAGCTAGTAGGTTTTCATGATTGAGATTTGATTGTTTTGCTTTTTAAATTGTTTAAGGTGTGGTCCATTGTTGTAAGTGATGTCGGCGAGATCCATCGCATCTAAAATGGTCCTTTTTTTATCAGGATACTCAACTATTAGCAAACATTTTTTATATGTAATGTATGTATGTAATCATGTTGTAAATACCTACTTCCATGCCGTGGAGATTAAAACTGTATCAAAATCTAAATAAGAAACTCTAGCAAAAGGTTTCTTATATTTAATCATATTTATTTTCATCATTGATTTTGATAGCTTGAATATATTTTTAATTACATTTCTATTTCATTTCATTTTACTTCTCTTACTTTCTTTTCGTTCGGAAGAGTCACCTCAAGCCTATAAACGTTCCACTGCTGGCCTCCTCTCAGCATGAGATGGCTCTAGCTGTAGTTAAAACGCAGTCCCAGCGATCAAGAACTTCATATTTCATCACATTTTCTTCGCTTTCGGCCAGCAACAGGAGCCAAATAGTTTAAAAATCATTCCTCTTTCTGCTTGCTCCACCCAATCATATTTATAATCTGGCATTGGAACGAATTTCATCTCAAGACCTTGATAATGACCGGCCTTGTCCTACCCAGAATCAGAGTGAGTCATCAACGAAAAAAATTTGCATTCTCGGAGTCGAACCTACGACTGGCGTCACATCCGTCGTCGCTTCCGTCGCCCAGCTGGCAGTGAAAGTATATGCCGTATGCATTTTTACTATTAAGTGACTAACGTATAATACATTCAACGAAGCAAGGTCCCGGTGGGTTACCATGGCGTCTTAAAGCGATTCAATTCTGACTCAGTTTAGGTTCGCTCGCTGTCAGATAAATACTAAAGTTTATTTTTGTTCTTTCTATATTTAATTTGTAATCGTTTTTTCTGTTACAACTATAGCCTCCGCTAAAGGACCAGACTGAAACCCAGGGCTGGGTTCATGTAGCCCACATGCTGAGACTGGTACCCGTTGCCGGATCATAGCCCGCCTGCTATCTCATTGTTTTTCTCTCTAGTCTTGAATCTGTTGTCAACTTAACTTCTATCTGTTTATGTTGTGGTAATAAATGTTTTTTTATTTTATTTAAAAATGGCAGCTAAAACCTGAACTGAGTCGAAATTGAATCGCATTAAGTCGTCGTGGTAATACCCCTGGATTGTACCAAAAGCAGATATATAAAAGGATTTGGAGACAGCTTGTTTGGTTCTTCTATGCTGGCCTGGGAGTAAAGAAAAAACATAGAATGTGTTAGTTGCTTCTCTTCCAACTGGAATGGGCGAAACTCTAAGAAATTTGAGCAACCCATCACTATTTTGATTCCCCTTTCCACCTTTACCCCCACAATTATGCTAAACATCGCCTTCGGGTTTTGTTACTTTAGGCTCTGTATATTCCGTAAGGGATAACAACGTGATTAATGTATGTTTTACGTAGTTAGGTGAAGTTGTTACCGTATCTTTTATTGATACTTTGTGCCCCAGACGTTATAGTAGGCCGCTGGTATCCGGTATCACAGCGACCTCGAATGACTGACACTATATCTGATGATAAGCAAGTTTGAACTGGTCGCCATTCTTGTATATTATTATGTGACTACAGGAAGATATGGCTCACACCATCTCCTTAAATATTGTATGTGTGTAATGATATTTAGTAGTTTATTTATGAATTGTTTGTTGTATTTTGAGATGTACGTGTGGCTTTCACTATATTGATATTTTAAACTCGCTTTTTGTCGGTCTCTCGCTTAATGCTCCTCTCATTTACTCCAAGGTTAACTGGTAGAGATCCCTTATAGGGATGAGTTCGCCTTTGTGCATATATTTAAGGTATTTTTTTGTGATTTGTCTATGTTTCTTTATAATTGTATTATAAAGCATTTACTTACTTCACTATCACTACATAGTATAAAACAAAGTCGCTTTCTCTGTCCCTATGTCCCTATATCCCTATGTATGCTTATATCTTCAAAACCACACAACGGATTTTGATGCGGTTTTTTTAATAGATAGAGTGATTCAAGAGGAAGGTTTTATGTATAATTCTACGCAGACGAAGTCGCGGGCAGAAGCTAGTACTACAATAAAGCCTATTAACAATGCAAATGATCTGTTCCTTGTGGTATGCGAGCATATTGCTGTCTTAATTTTGTAGTAGCCTGTTATCAACGAGGACGAGCCGGGTCACAATGTAGCTCATATAAATATTATGTACTAGCCTTTCCCCGCGACTTCGTCCGCGTAGAATAAATTCTGCAATGAGTACGTTGTGACGCTAGGCAGCTACGACTTTTCACATTTTTATCGCTATCCCGCGGGAACTATGCAATTTTCCGGGATAAAAACTAGCCTATGTTTCAATCTATGGTACCAGTTATCTACGTTCCAAATTTTATCCAAATCCGTCCAGTCGTTTCAGCGTGAAGAAGAAACAAACACACTAACAGCGTCACAAACTTTCGCATCTATAATATTAGTAGGATAGGTACGAGTACTAATATTACAGTTAATAATAATAATTTTAAAAACGATGGCAGTCTTCATAGACAAAAAGCTTTTTTGTAGTTTTTTGCATCTTAATAGTGGCAACTGTATGGCCCAGTACATACGGACTGTATTCTGATTAACAGTTACGCAGTCAGAATGCAGTCCGTCGGTACTGGCTATGGCATATATATCTGTATATCCGTCTCATCCTGGTACGTCCCACAGACTGCGCAGGCGCCGACGTGAGTCAGCTCGCACGCCAGACGGCAGCTATGTGGAAGCGATGGCTATATGCACGTGTAATGCTTAATATAATAGTCTATGCCATAGACTGCAAAGCGGTAGGGTTATTGTTTGACTCGCTCGCAATCGCCATCGTGTTCATTTTGACAGTTCTCGTATGAATGTGACAGCTAGCTGATTCCGATGCCAATTGTCAGCCCATACATGAACTGTCATAATGAATACGATGGCGATTGCGAGCGAGTTAGGTAATAAGCCTACGGGTCCCTTTTTAACCACCATTGCTAAAAGAGGGTGTTATTTGTAAGTTTGACGTCGAAGACTGTGTGTGTGTGTGTGTGTGTGTGTGTGTGTGTGTGTGTGTGTGTCTGTCTGTGCCATCGTAACCATAAATCGGATTGCTGGACTGTTTTTCATTTGGGTGGTGTATAACACGCGTCACGGAATGACGAGGATCCGGGTTCGATTCCCGGCCATAGTTTTACTTTTTTATGTTTTTTTTATGTTAGAGAGGCCAGACAAACGAACTAGTGGGTCACCTGATGGTAAATGATCACCACTGTCCATAGACACCCGCAGCGCTTTACGCGATGCCAGTGCGTTGTCGGCCCTGCAGAAAATTGTACACTCGCCTCTTTAAGACTTCTTTTCGGATTTTTCTATGTGTTCTAATTTTCAGTGCCGTTTATAAATTTAATTTCTAACGGTAAAACCGTAAAAGTAAGCATAAAAATCAATAAGTAAAAAATCTTGATTCATTCGATAGTACAAGGTATAGTGTCAAGAAATACTTTGTCATCCTAAGGTTCAATTTTATTCTGTACGGTTAGAACAATTTGACAATCAGCCTTATCGTTTTTATTCTGGCGTAGAAACTGTCGTAAAAATCAATAAAGATGATCGACTACATTGAAATAAGTACATTGAAATAAATGATCGTCCTAAACTTATGCTTATAGCCGAAGCAATAAGAATACGAGCATTTTATTGCTTTCAATACATTCGTTGTTTGCCTCTTCGTGACTCCCCTTCCATCTTGCCGAAACATCATGCGATCTGGAAACGGTCCAACAATCGATTCTGGTTTTTGACGCACTCATGCCTCCATTTGCTAGTAAAATTGAAGTAACTGAAATTGTGTTACGGGGTGATTGAAGATTACTTCTTTGAACATCCACGTACGTGCTTTAATTTCATCTTTTGTTTAAATAGCGGCCGAGAAGCCTAGTAGGCTTGTTGTCTAACTCGTTCGCAATCGCCATCGTGTTCGTTTTGACAGTTCTTGTAAATGTTACAGCTAGCTGATTCCGATGCTAATTGTCAGCCCATGAACTGTCAAAATAAACACGATGGCGACATAAGCCTACACAACACAACAATCACCACAACACTTAAATATATTATGTATTCTTCCGTGCTGGTCTGGGAGTAAAGAAAACATAGAATTTACCAGTTGCTTCTCTTCCAGCGCACATGGTAAAAGGCCATCTAGGGAATGAGCGAAAGTCTGAGGAATCATGTTATCCGATGCGGCAGCAAGCCATCACTATTTTGATTTCCCTTTCCAGCTATACGCCCTTAATCATGCTAAACGTGGCCTTAAGGTTTTGTTACCTTAGGCTCTGTCTACTGGGATAAAGACGTGATATATATATGTATATTATTTCCATACATTGATTGATGTTCAAAATGAAAGAACAGGACTAAATTTTGAATTAAAAAGTCGAACTAAACAAACCGCCTCATGGAATATTCAGAACAAGATTTAAGAGATCTTGTGGATGTGTTCAGTTAATGTCACCCACACATCTGCTGAAGTATGCTAGAATAATTTTAAGGTACAGTCTATATCAACCATAAGCGATGCTAAATTTAATTCAACATAGCGGTTCGCAGACAGGCCGCGGGCCCGACTTATCGACTTCCCCGAAGGCTGGTACGTGCTTCGTCGGTGGACCCAACCTCTTTACGCGAATCGCAAAAAACAAGCTTACAAGATATCATTCGATTGAATTGAAGCGAGTTTTGTAAAATTTGACACGGTTGTATCTAGCCTCATTTTGTGTGTGAGCTATCCCACGGTACGCAATTTTCCGGGATAAAAAGGAGCTCGTATATTCGTATAATTTCAGATTATAATTTATCTATGTGTCAAATTTCGTCCAGGGGCCTTACCATGACGTCTTAAAGCGATTCAATTCCGACTCAGTTGAGGTTTTAGCTGTCATTTTTATATGGATCTGACAGCGAGCGAACCTAAACTGAATTGGAATTGAATCGCTTTAAGACGTCATGGTAAGGCCCCAGGTCAAATACTGGACAAATATCTATCTAACTATCCAAACTTTTGTACTTTATGTTACTCATAGTATCTAGAAAGATTGAATTTAACAGTGTTTTTTTACAACTAAAGACATAAATATAAGGTGCATGCCAATTTGACTTTTTCCATGCTGGTCTGGTAGTAAAGAAATAATATAGAATGTACCAGTTGCTTCTCTTCCCGTGCACATGGTAAAAGCCCATCGAGAGAATGGGCGAAAATCTTAGGAATCATATTATAGATGTCCATCCCTAATATAATACTCCTTTCATCCACTCAAAGGTTGACTGGAAGAGATCCCTTAAAGGGATAAGTCCGCCTTTGTGCATGTATCTCAGTGTTTGTCAATTGTATTTGTCTTGTTTATTTTGCACAATAAAGAGTTTACATACATACATACATACATACATATAGACGATGCGGCTAGTAACCCATCACTATTTTGATTCCCCTTTCCACCTATACGCCCTCAATCATGCTAAACGTTGCCTTTACGTCTTGTTACCTGAAGGTCTGTCGACCCTGTATTTTTATGGACCCCACACTTACATCTTACATCTTTTCAGTAATTTTACGTTCATTAAAAGGAAATAATGAAGAACGTTCCTTAATGATATAATGTATTTACATTATTCAATTGGAAATAACTAGTTGTGGTTATAAACCGTGCATGAAATTATTCCCAATACCTTATGGTAAGAGTTGTACCCCAAGGGTCTGTTATGGGTCGTCATATCTAAAATTAGTACTGTTTGAGGCATATAAACAACGCTAGCGACATGCATTATTATAATTTAAATATCAGCCTTCTAAAAGGGTTAAACAAAAACTCTCACGTGAATAGTAAAGCGAAGAATGTGTGAATCAGACTGGTGAATAGATCTAAACTAAACAGATCAATCGCTAGGAATCCCAAACAATAGCATACCAAGTTCTTAGGTCAATAGATAACTAGGAACGCGTTAGTGAGTGTAGAGATACTCGTATGTATGTTGAATAGGCCTTTATTATGGTGTTTTAAAATGGTGCTGGAATATTTTTGCTGGACGGGTAATGTTAATTTAACATTTTCTTTAACTTCCATGCTGGTCTGGGAGCAAAGAAAAAACATAGAATGTACCAGTTGCTTCTCTTCCCGCGCAGATGGTAAAAGCCCATCGAGGGAATGGGCGAAAATAGGAATCATGTTATGGGCGATGCGGCTAGCAACTCATCACTGTTTTGATTCCATTTTCCACCTATACGCTCACAATCTTGCTAAACGTGGCCTGTAGGTCTTTTGTTACTTTAGGCTCTGTCTACCCCGTAAGGGATAAAGACGTGATTTGTGTGTGTGTGTGTGTTAACATTTTCCGTCGTGATTCTTAGGGTTCCAAAGGGTAAAAACGGGACCCTATTACTAAGACCTCCCTGTCCGTCCGTCTGTCACTAGGCTGTATCTCATGAACTGTGATAGCTAGACAGTTTAAATTTTCACAGATGATGTATTTCTGTTGCCGCTGTAACAACAAATACTAAAATCAATTTATAGTAAAATAAATAAAGACAATTATTTAGAAAGAGACTAATACTAAAAGTGAAACTACTACTAATTATAAAACTATAAAGTAAATATGTCGTCAAGATATTCCGGCACAGCCATCGCCCCCAAGACGCTGCCCGCATTGCCTCTGAACTGCTATTCCTAGCCTTTGAGAGAGATAAGCACCACTAGGGTCACCTGTGCCCAGTACTAAACGTGTCGAAAGTTCATGTATATATTTTTTTGTGTCCGCCGACCAATGACAATGTAATTAATATTTAAGGGGGCTCCCAACAGACATGATTTTTTTGCAGTTTTTATAGATAATTGTACGGAACCCTTCGTGCGGTAGTCCCACTCGCACTTCGCCGGTTTAATCAGACGATACTTTGCGGAGGTCCATTTCAATAAACAAAAATTATTTACTTTGCTTCTCTACTTAAACCCGCTTTTGTTAGCTTTAATTATATGAAAACTAGCGACCCGCCCCGGCTTCGCACGGTATATTGTGTATGTACTATACATATAAACCTTCCTCTTGAATCACTCTTTCTATTAAAAAAAACCGCATCAAAATCCGTTGTGTAGTTTTGAAGATATAAGCTTACATCGGGACATGAGGACAGAAAAAGTGACTTTGTTTTATAATATGTAGTGATAGTGAAGTGATGATGACCAATCGTTAGGACCGTTCGCACGTTCTCTTGAAGTTTTACTCTTTGTTTCTATTTTATTGTAAACAAAGAACCAGTAACTTTTAAAAAGAAGCGTCAAACATCATTAATAGTCATTAATACAACAGACATGATAATTGCGAATCGATACCATCCACGACCAGAATTATCAATGGTCACATGCCCGCTGAATGACAATAAGCGATCGAACAATTCAATGTTGTGACAATTTTGTCACTTCGAAGCGTTACTATTGTAACTCGCTAAAAACTCCACGCTTGAAATGTTTAAGGAAGCACTTTTCTTGCGATGTTTTTGTGGCGAAGAAAAAAGTTGACCGCTCAATTTATTGGCCAGTTACATTGTTGGTTGAATACTAAGTATATTTTTCTATTCTATTGTTAATTTCGCTTGATAAATGTGCCTGAAAGCCGTGACAACACTTCTATAGGTTTATTGTTCCACTGTTTCTCCAACTTTTTCAATAAATAAGAAAGTATTGTATAAATCACTTTCGTTGCCGACGTTTCAAGGATATCTCGTCTATACGTGTCACTGTTGGGCACAGGCCTCCCTCTGAATAAGAGGACTTGAAACATAAATTCGGAAATCAGAAGAACTATTTTAGACACATTTTATACGGGCTACAGACTGCAATTACAGAACTAGCTCCCGATATTTTTGACAAAACAAACGATTTCAGTGGAAATTATGAAATGTTTTATGAATAAAACACATACGACAAATCCGAAAAGTAAAACTATGGCCGGGAATCGAAACTGATCCTCAACATTTTGTGATACGTGCTATTATCCCTGTTTTACTAAGCGAATTTTTGTCGCCAAGCGCCATCTGTTTAAATGTGTCTATACACACACACACAGAAATCACGTCTATATCCCATACGGGGTAGACAGAGCTTGAGGTAACAAGACCTAAGGGCCACATTTAGCATGATTGTAGGCGTATAGGTGGAAAGAGAAATCAAAATAGTGATGGGTTGCTAGCCGCATCGCCTATAATATGACTCCTAAGACTCGCCCATTCCCTCGATGGGCTTTTACCATCTGCGCGGGACGAGAGGCAACTGGTACATTCTATGTTTTTCTTTTTCTCCCAGACCAATATGGATGTGTCTATACGACACAATTACAAAGGGTTAATGTGGTTTTTCGAGTGACGCGAGGGCGTGTTAGGTTCGTGGTAGCATGCGTACGACCTTCAGGTGTTTGGCGGCGACGGTGGGAAAATCCTGAGCTGGCGGGATCGTAAAACCACGTATTATTAGCCTGGATAGGTGTCCCACTGCTGGGCAGACCTGGTGCACTGCTACTTTTCTTGATTGGAGCTTTTTCTTAAATCATGACAGTAACAAAATTGAAGGGCCTTGTGCAAAGGCCGTCTGTCGCTACTACCTACAGACTAATCTTGCGTATTGTGTTCCGATGTGGAGAGTAAATCAGCTGGTGAAGTTACCGGTGCGTGAGACATTCTATAGTTCACGCGCGAACTGAGTGCAGTCGGGCTGTGAGGCGAGCGGCGGGCAAAGCGAGATGTCTTCTCATACCCCAACCGTACTGTATCCCATATCTAAGCCCTAAAGCCTGGCAAAGCATCAACAAAACCTTTAATCCTCAGCAAATGTGGTGTTCACATACCATCAGCATCACCTCTACTTGCGAGTTCCCCACTCTTCAAATTCAGAGACTAATCATGTTTTCTTGTCCACAGTGTGAAGAGACCATGTCGGCGGGTGACATGTGTGTGTCAGCGGCACGGGCTGGGCCGTCAGCGCGCTGGCACCCCGCCTGCTTCGTCTGCTCCTCCTGCCAGGAGCTCTTGGTGGACCTGGTGTACTTCTGGAAGGACGGACGGATGTACTGCGGCCGGCATCACGCTGAGGCGCTGAAGCCTCGATGCTCTGCCTGCGACGAGGTAAGACCTGTTGAACTTAGCAATCATGTGGATGAAGATACTACAAAAGTTGCCGAAGGATTTCTGTTCTACACTCAAATGGCAGTGGGAAAGTCAGGGCAGTGTCTCGCAGGACCGACGGCCAATGGAGCCAAAGGCCATAAGTTTCATTTTCAAATAGACCTCAAGAAGCACTTTTACAACGTTTTTTTTATACTACCAGCACCAGGGCTTTTGGATAGACCGTCGTTGCCAAGAAGAATGCGCAAGAAACTTGGCAGAAAGTATTTTTTGGAAACATTGTTTTAAATTCTACTCCAGCCTCAACGGCCCTGTCCCCACCGGCCATCAGTTCTCCAAGAAATACATACCTACATACATACATAAATCACGTCTTTATCCCCTACGGGGTAGACGGAGCCTGAGGTAACAAGACCTAAAGACCACGTTTAGCATGATTGTGGGCGTAAGGATGGAAAGGGGAATCAAAATAGTGATGGGTAGCCGCATCGCCTATAACATGATTCCTAAGTTTTTGTCCATTCCCTCGATGGACTTTTACTGTGTGCGCGGGAAGAGAAGCAACTGGTACATTCTATGTTTTTTCTTTACTCCCAGGCCAGCATAGAAGAAATCCAAGAAATGCGCGATGTATATTCTTTAAGTCTACTACTGATTATGACACTTGGGCGTTCAAAAAGAGTACCGATTTCCTTAAAGGTCAACAAACATCGGACCAGCAACACTCCAAGGTTTACTGATACTGATTCTCTTGGGTGGCGGTGATCGCCTACCATCAGGTTTCTTTCACGTTTTCCTCTTTAATTCCATAAAAAAACTGGTTGAATATTCACGTCCATTCGAGGGAGTGGGCGAAAATCTTAATCAAATTATAGGCGATGCGGCGAGCTATCCATCACTATTTTGCTTCCACTTTCCACCTATACACTCACAATCATCTTGTTACCTTACTGTCCACCCCGTAAGGGATAAAGACGTGGTTTATGTATGTATATTCACGTGTTTGACTTGTCCTGGCAGGGTCGCCATGTGAGGATGGGCGTTGGGAGACAACTAATGTAGACGAGTTTTGAGTTAATACTGTCCTTTATTATACAATTAGCCTACGCTTATATAGTGCTACATACTGGGAGAGTGTGTGTGGCACAGCTCACACTACAGACTGTTGCCACGGAACATTAATAATTATAAAATCCGTTTAGGGTTCAATCGAATTCTCGCGTGATGTGGAACGGGTAACGATAAGGATTTTTGGGTCACGAGGGGAACCCTTAGCTTCCATTAGCCTTAAGAAAACCGTTTTGATAGCCTCTTGGAGCTATTTACACATATTTGTGTTTGTAAGTAAATGGAATGTGCTAGAAACATGAGCTGTATTTGGATGATGTATTTGTAGGTTTTGTCTGAATGCCTCTGAGAGGCTGTTTGAGAAATTCGTTTAACGTCGTGCAGATACATTAAATTAAAAATGTAATGATACGGAAATCAACCCAGTGCGGATTGGGAACTTTACACACACCATTGAATTGTTTCGCAGGTGTGTGCAGGTTTCTTCACGATGTTTCCACCGAAAAGCAAATGGTCAATTTCAAATTTAATTTTGCACATACGTCCCGAAAAAATCAGAGGTCACTGCATTCAAACCACTGCTACCGTGGCTTTTTATTTAATTTTCTATGTCGGGTACTTTTTGGGGTCGAAAAATCTATCGCTCTCACTCTTTGTGGCAAAACGCATTAAGAATTTCACTCAAGCGGGAATATGCGTTAAAAAAATGTCAAATATCAAAATATCAAAAAAGTCAAGAAATACTAAAAATATAAGAATTTTAAACTACCTATAGTCAGCGATTAGAAAGAGAGATCCGATATGACGTGACGTCATTTTTGTCACAACGCCCATTTTTCTAGAAGCATATAGAGATAAATCTTAGATAGCTTATATCTCGGTTGTTTTTATAGTGTTTATTATTATATACTAGCTTCTGCCCGCGACTTCGTCTGCGTAGAATTATACATAAAAACCTTCCTCTCGAATCACTCTATCTATTAAAAAAACCGCATCAAAATCTGTTGTGTAGTTTTGAAGATATAAGCATACATAGGGACATAGGGACAGAGAAAGCGACTTTGTTTTATACTATGTAGTGATGAGCTTTTAATTAAAGCTTATATTCCTTATAGCCGAGCTATCAATATGTCAAATCTACACGGGACATATAACAGCAGGTATTCCGTTACAGTTCGCCAAATTATGCGCCTGCGACTGTCAGGCTGATTTATCGAGCAACAGGCTGGAACGGCCAGTTTCGGCACACCCCCGCCCTAAAGGGGTGCAGATATTTATTAAAACTGGACAAATTTGGGGGAGCACGGAATAACTCGAGACATACATTGGCCAGCTGCTGAGGAACGTGCGGTGGCTAAAATTATGACTTTAAGGTGTTGACAACCATAAAAATACTTGCTTTCCAAAACCAAAAGGGTAAAAACGGGACGCAGTTACTAAGAATCCACTGTCTGTCTGTCACCAAACTGTATCTCATGAACCGTGATAGTTGAAATTTTCACGGCGTAGACAGAGCTTAAGGTAACAAGACCTAAAGGCCACGCTTAGCATAATTGTGGGCGTACCTATAGGTGGAAAGGGGAATCAAAATAGTATTGATTGCTAGCCGCACCGCCTATGACATGATACCTAAGATGTTCGCCCATTCCCTCGATGGGCTTTTAATATCTGCTCGGGAAGAGAAGCAACTGGTACATTCTATATTTCTTCTTTGCTCCCAGACCAGCAAGGCCGGATACAGGATTTCTAGGGACAAAAACAAGGGGCGAACGAGCAAAAAAAATTTATAACGCTTAAAAATTAACTTGAAGTATGTACTGTCCACAGTACACAAAAATACCGTCTGGGGGGGCGCCCCCCTCCTAAATTTGCCTCTGCAGACTATCATGGAAGGGGGTAAAGTTGAGTATAATACGCGTTTTTTTATTTCGGTGTAGTCCCCTTGGTTGCTATCACTACATAGTATAAATTAAAGTCGCTTTTTCTGTCCTCATGTCCCGATGTATGCTTATATCTTCAAAACTACACGACGGATTTTCATGCGGTTTTTTTTAATAGATAGAGTGGTTCAAGAGGAAGGTTTATATGTATAATACATGCATAATATACCGTGCGAAGCTGGGGCGGGTCGCTAGTTATGAATAAGCTGCAGTGTTTGAACCCTTCTCAGTTCCGATGCTATCTCAGTTCCTGCCGGATATCGGCGCACGCGCCGCCAAATTGCAGCCAATCAGGGGTCAGGATTACAGTTATTTATTACGGCAATTTCACGGTGGTGACTTTCGCATCTTTTCGCAATTATGATTGACTAGCTGTTGCCCGCAACTTCGTCTGCATAAAATTCGTTTATCGCTATCCCGCCGGAATTACAATGTATAAGCTACATTATTGTAAAGTCTCAATAAAATCCATTCAGTAGTTTTTGCGTGAAAGAGTAACAAACATCCAAACATCCATACTCACAAACTTTCACATTTATAATTATTAGTAGGATTTGTTGGGGAAAGGAGTTAACGGCTGAGTCTTCTTACAATTTTTGACCACTTTTAATGAAGCTTGTATATTGTAATACGAAGTCCTCCGCCGCGTATGTTTGTCTGTTCTCAATAAACTCGTCTATTGAACGGGTTTTTCACCAATACATAGAATGATTCACGTGGAACTTCCATGCTGGTCTGGTCTGGGAGCAAAGAAAAAACATACAATGTACCAGTTGCTTCTCTTCCCGCGTAGATGGTAAAAGCCCAGCGAATGGGCGAAAATCTTAGGAATCATGTTATAGGCGATGCGGCTAGCAACCCATCACTATTTTGAATCCCCTTTCCACATACACCCCACAATCATGCTACACATGGCCTTTAGGTTTCGTTACTTTAGGCTCTGTCTCCCGCCAAGGGATATAGTCGTGATTTGTGTATGTATTTATGACATAGAAAGTTTAGGTACATGTAAATATAACTTGACCCGGTTTTATGTAAATTGGTGGAAATATAGCGAAAATTCAAATTAAAAAAAATCAAAGCTTTATTTTGCATATAGGCCGCTAGGGGCTCTTTAACGTGTCTTTTTTTAAAACTGCCAGCTCATTCGGAAAGACCATCATTGCAAAGAAGAACGCGCCGCAATAAACTTGGCAGAAAGTAATTGTTTCAAAATAAAATAAATTTGCTACAACACTTAAATTCTACTTAACTTATAATACATTAAATGTTTTATAAGTTACTAGCTTCTGCCCGTGACTTCGTCTGCGTAGAATTATACATAAAAACCTTCCTCTTGAATCACTCTCTCTATTAAAAAAAACCGCATCAAAATCCGTTGTGTAGTTTTGAAGATATAAGCATACATAGGGACATAGGGAAATAGTGACATAGGGACAGAGAAAGCGACTTTGTTTTATACTATGTAGTGATAGTGATGAAGTAGAATTACGAAGTCGCAGGCAACAGCTAGTCATGAGTTATAACTTCTCGCCCCAACAGGGCGTTGGTAATTTCAGTCCGTAACGCAAAGCGTGGGTATGCAAATTAATTGTTTTTCACACATGCCCAAGTCACCTTTCAAACGCTATGTTTTCCAAAACGTGACCAACCAGCCATATGTTTATAATACACGATGCAGGCCACGTATATGTAATTATAATTATGCGATGGCATCTCCACTGCAGGGGAAACTTTGAGGTGACTGAACTGATGGCTCTAGATCTAATCGCTGGTTTATTTTCTATCGTTCTTCGCCAATAAGTTGGCAGGCACGTAATTTTATGATAAATTGATAAGATAACATCATAATTTCCGCTTCATACCTCCTGTACATGCTTGTTATGTTCCCGTTTCTTACCTCACTCCCACTGCTTTTCTCTTCTCTCCAATCCAAACACTTCTCTCCGAATCCCTTTGATACAAGGCCCGTCTAAAGGTGCTGGTCCAGAGGTAGCCTCGGGTCGAGCAGCTGCCTCAAAGCGTCTTAGACAGCCTCTCCAATTGCGCGGCCGCAAGACCCGAGGCTGCCTCTAGTGGATACGTGACTTATAGCAAACTATGCCACTGGTCGATGGTAAATACAGTGACCTAGCTACGTCGACGGAACGACGACAGATGGTCTAAGGCGGACACAGAATGACCAAGACTGGGTCGAAGGTCAGTGGGCAGACCATCAGCCCGTTGGTGAGATGACATCTGTCATTCGGCTGGAAGACTGTGGATGAGACTGGCACGGGACCGGGCAAAGTGGCGTGAAAATGAATAGGCATTTACTCAGCAGTGAGTGGATGTGGGCTGATTAGATAGATATAGATATAGCTACGTAGACGATCACACAAAATTCGTGTAGTATTTGTTGTAATAAATGCTTTAAATAATCAGACAAGCCATTAGTTACTTCATAGTTTCGAAATCCATAACAGTCTTTCCCCATTGCCAATTAGGCTGGAATTCGCTACGTATACAAAAATGGCCGGTCGACATGCAACCGCTTTTACTCGATATCGTACAAATAAGTATGCTAAACATGTAACTATTGTTATAGTTTTTACGGGTCTATATCTGTTGGTCTAAAACTTTTTGCCCGATATTTTTTGGCCAAATAATCTTTGGTCGGTTGTTTTTTATGTCGAAAATTGTTTAATCTAACATTTGTATGGAATAACATTGTTTGGTCGAATGTATTTTAGGCATAAAATTGGTATTCCGAATATTGTTGCCACTAATAATCATCCAAACTGTCGCATTTATTGAATTAATATTACTTCAGTTCTGACCTTTTTTTCTGGCGGGGAAATGCTTTGCGCATACTTATGTCGGACTCTCCTTCCCCACTGCCTCCTTTCTCAGCGAAAGGAGGGGGGAGTCGTACCCACTAAAAGCCCACCGGTATTCCCTCACCGCCATTGGAGGGCGCCACGGGAGCATGATGGTGGCACCAGCCTACGAAAGGGCTCCCGCGCCACCGGGACCGGGACTGGGGGGACCAGGAGTACTTGGTCCCTTCCCTAACCTTAGTTCTAACCGAACCTAACCTACTGTTCTGGGAGCGCCTTATTTTTGTTGGGGACGCAGTACTAACACGAAATCTGTCGTACTAAAAAACAGTTTATTGCGATTTCTGGAAATTAACTGTTTCCAAGATACAGTTTGTCATAGCACGGCAGAGCGAGTAGCTGGGCTACTTCCCACTGCACGGTAACGTGCATCAGAAACCCTCTAAAGCGGGTAATAATAAATAAGTGTTTAATAACTACCCTCATTCGGTTTAAATAGCCGTTAATTACATCGCGATCGCTGCCCGATAACATTATAACATCTCAGATGCCTGAAATGAGACGCTGTGACCATAAATCCTGGAAAATGTGGGATAATTATCAATTAATTTGGCATCAAATTGAATAGGTAAATAAAAACGTATGACTCGACTAATGTGTTTAGATATTTTTGAACAGTTGGCTGCATTGTTCATCCATGCTGGTCTGGGAGTAAAGAAAAAACATAGAATGTACCAGTTGCTTCTCTTCCCGCGCAGATGGTAAAAGCCCATCGTGGGAATGAGCGAAAATTTTAGGAATCATGTTATAGGCGATGCGGCTAGCAACCCATCACTATTTTGATTCATCTTTCCATCTAATCCCCCACAATCATGCTGAACGGGGCCTTAAGGTTATGTTACCTTAGGCTCTGTCTACCGTAACGGATAAAGACGTGATACATGTATGTATGTATGTATGTATGTATGTATGTATGTATGTATGTATGTATGTATGTATGTATGTTGGCTGCATAGATATTGGAGGACTCTGTACCAGTAATTTCTTGCAGCTTGGCCACACCGTCGGTCAATATTAATAGTGTAAGGTCATGAAACTGATTTACCCCCTTATCCATAACGCTCTGTAGGCTTCCGCTAACTTAGCAATCGTTTGTCCTTCTCTGTCACTTTGACACAGATAAGGACAAACGATTGCTAAGTTAGCAGAAGCCTAGAGCGTTTATGTAAAAGGGGGTTATTGTCGAAATGTCGTGGCGGTTATCGGGTGAGGAGGTCACTCACCCCGTCTGGCGGTAACAACCATTTTAGGGCCCGCCGTATTTACGAATTAAGCAGGCCTTTTTGGATTTATGATTATGAGACGTTTTTGGCTTTATATTTTCATGTTTTTCCTTTTTTCTCAGGCCGAGTTAATGTTAAAGCCTAGTTTAGATTCTTGTTCTCTTCTTCTTGAAGTGCCATCTCCTACCGGAGGGCTATCACCAGTGCTATCTTTAATTTCGACACAGCAGCTCGGAACAGTGAGCTTGTGCTGTTGAACCATGTTCGGAGATCAATTCAATCATCTGCATGATGAGTTGAAGCTGGTGTCGGATTTTTGAAAGCACATCACTCGAAAGTTGTAGAAATCAGCTTATATCTCCAAAACTGCAGCGCTAATCAAACTTTTGACTACTTCACAAGATTAATGAGAGCTGTGATTGTCTTCTGTGCTACTCGTATTTTAAATTCAGCGCAATTTTTTACCACTTTCGAGTGGTATTTTCACACATGTGCTCTCAAAAATCGGCCACCAGGTCGTATTTATCACTACGCATTATGCGACCAAAGTCTAAACTCAACTGCTGGCCTTATTACAAACAGCGCTGGTCTTCCGTTGGGGCCATATCCTACTAATATTATAAACGCGAAAATTTGTAAGTATGGATGGATGGATGGATGTTTGTTACTCTTTCACGCCAGAACGGCCCGACAGATCTGGATGAAATTTGGAACATAGATTATGGTCTGGAATAACATTGGCTACTTTTTATCCCGGAAACTTGCGTAATTCCCGCGGGATAGCAATAAACGAATTCTATGCAGACGAAGTTGCGGGCAACAGCTAGTATAAACATATATAGACATTTCTTTTACCCACATATTCAATTAGGTATGAAAATATTAGCCTAATTGTTTTAAACAGAGAAAAGGCACCAAAACATTTTGCCAAAACGCGGAACGCAAATCCAAAACGTACGTTCTTTTATTCGTTTTGGCTTAATTCGAAAGTGTAAGGTTCAAAATTCTTTAAAACTATGTTAACCTTTCGTTCACCCTCTTAACCCCAAAATACAGGGTTATCACTTTGATAAAATCATACGTCAAGTCAAGTATCAAAGATTTCTTCCATGCTGGGCTGGGAGTAAAGAAAAAACATAGAATGTACCAGTTGATTCTCTTCCCGCGCAGATGCTGAAACCCCATCGCGGGAATGGGCGAAAGTCTTAGGAATCATGTTATAGGCGATGCTAGCAACTCATCACTATTTTCATTTCCCTTTCCACCTATACGCCCTTAATCATGCTAAACGTGGCCTTAAGGTTTTGTTACCTTACGCTCTGTCTACCCCGGGATAAAGACGTGATATATTTATGTATGTATTGTAAAAAAGTCTTTGTTCGAGCCCGTGTCAACCCTGTGGTGTTCCCTATAGTCCAAACCGTCATACTATATGTTATGGGCGCTTCGCACGCGACAGGAACAGGCTACCGAGGGTACTGTACCGATTCCGTACCGATTCCGTACCGAAAACCAGGCACGCGGTTGTACGTCTCCAATCACTTGGCGGTAAGAGTTATCCAGCGAAGGTAGATTATTTTTTGTTTTCACCAGCTGGTATACGCAGTGTCGTAAGCGTCACGTTTTCTCACCGTTTCTTCGTAAACGCACCGGTGTAGTCGCACCTTTATTATGTAAATTGTGAAAGAGCCTTTCGCAACCTATTTGGAAAACTTAATCATCATTTGGAAGGACTATTATCACTTACAAATTAAATTAACCTCAACGTAATAGTTGTGTCTGATTTAGGAGCTCTCATCAAAAATGGTTTTAAACAATTAAGAAGCGACTACACCGCTGCACGCAGTGACGTGTCGCATGCGTCGCGTTCTCTCCGTTTCTTCACACATTTTGTTGCGTAAACGCACCGTCAACGTCTTTTACGCACTGCTGTGGCCGGAGCTTTACCTACTTGGCCGATACTTCAGAGTGAAAAGGTCAAGAACACTGCAGCTTTAAACTTGGCAGCTTGACAGCCTGCAGTCGGGCAAGGTTGCACTGCACTACTAACTAAAGCATCTAAGTAACAAGGTACAGTCAGATGCATAAATATTATGTACGCTACCAAGACGTCAAAAACATCTATACACCATTATTGGGGTACGTATTAAAATACATAAAGTTTAAAATGTATAATGGGTTAAAATACATAATGGTTTATAATATATAATGCGATTTTCTCAGTAAGTTACAAATTAACAGGATTTATATAAAACAAACCTAACCTAACCTAAACCAATCTATAGATTACGATATCAAAAAATTTCATTTAGCTAATAGTTTTACAGAAAATTGCGTTATATATTTTGAACCCTTATGTATTTTAACCCATTATACATTCTAAACTTTATGTATTCTGATCGGCTCCCCCATTATTGATGTGTATTTTTTGTTAACATAACTTGTGACATTCGAATTTCTGACCCACCGGTGGTTTGATTTAATTGACTTTGGTTAAAAGTTGAATTTAGTACTCTTTAGGTCTCGTTACCTTAGGCTCTGTCTAGCCCATAAGTTATGTATGAATCACTTTTAAGGTTCGGAAAAGCCACCGTCATTTTAAAACCTAACCTTGTTTCATCGTAGAGCCTTGATCATGTAACGATACGCCAATGAAATCCGTTGACTGTGAACGAACATTTTCAGTTATTAAATGGATCCTAAAATGTCGCAATTATTCTGTTACAAGTGAAATGGGGGCCATTCAAGTATTACGTAAGCAGATTTTTTACAATTATTTACTCCCCCCCCCCCTTCCCCTTGTCAGCAAAAGTAAGCAAACCTCTTACCCCCCCCCCCATGCTTACGTAATCATTGGTACCTATATGCATTTTTCTTTTAATGGATTCGGTTTTTTATTGATTTGTGAGCAGCAGTTCGAATCGAAGCTGCTGACGTAATCATCATATCGACCCCCCCTCCCCCAATGTCATCAAAAATAAGCAAAGCAAAGACCCCCCCGCCCCCCTCACTACATAACTATTTTACATAACCAGACAATTCTAAGGTAAAATAAAGTCAATTTCTAAATTAAAACAAACATGTTCGCGACTTAGGGGTGGCCCAAAAGCCACCGCCGCCGCACCTAAATCTAAAGCACCTAATGCAAATGAATCATCCTACATTGGTATAACCAGTGCCGGTTACGTAACTTGGTTATGTACAGGGAACAAGTTGAAACGACAGATATTTTTCCGAGCCTTGGTCATTTCCTTAGCCGACGTAACAAAGTAGGCATAAAGAACATTGCAACCGCACCATAGCTCGGAGCCCAATGCAAATTGTGTCAGAGACAATGTATCTTGATGGCACCGGCTCCCATGGCTGTAAATTAAATCCCAGATACAAAGCTAGTCGAATTAGATAACTGGCATAGCTGCAGTGTTGTCATGGGGTTAGCAAACGTAGGTAGACCGACCGCTTAAATGAGTCTCGCCCGCGCGGTACAGGGGCACGGGGTAGGGGGGCGTTCAAGTATTACGTAACACAATTTGAGGGGGGGGGGGGTATCGTAAAACGTTACGATGCGTTACAGGGGCGGGAGGGGGTCTTTCTTACAATACGTTACGTAACGTTTCCTTTTTTTAAATAAAAAAATATGGAATTAAAACTGCCAAGTTAACAAACTACGCATGTATTGCGGGTTAAACATCTCTTGTTTAATTTAGTATTATTACCGTAAAGGCGATTAAAACTCTAACAAGGATATTATAGCGACTTTCTTGTACTTTGCGCAACATAAATTTTGACACTTTTGGGTAAAAATGGTCACTTGAGTGTTACGTAACGTTTAGAGAGGGAGGGGGGGGTACAGAAAAACGTTACGGTGCGTTACAAGGGCGGGAGGGGGGGTCAAAAATCTTAAATAATTGCGTTACGTAATACTTGAACGCTCCCTAGGACGACAAAGGGGTCCGAGAAGAGAAGTTCAGTTCAATGGTGTCTGTGAAGTTTTAATCTGCACTTAATTGGGCTTTTTGCCGTGGTAGCCTAGTGTGACCTGTGGCCTCTCAAGCAGAGCGTCGTGGGTTCAAATCCCGGGCGCGCACCTCTGAGTTATTCGGAATTAATGTGCGAAAATTACATTTGAAATTTGCCATGAGCTTTTCGGTGAAGGAAAACATCGTGAGGAAACCTTGCACACATCTGCGAAGAAATTCAATGGTGTGTGTTAAGTTCCCTATCCGCACTGGGCGTGCGTGGGAACTATAGCCCAAACCCTCCAATACACGGAGGAGACCTATGCCATGAGGCACGCCGAATTACGCGACAATTTCATAATAAACAACAACAAACAACATACTTATTGAAATTGTAGCGAATTCGGAATAAAAAGGCTATATTATTATTATTATTATAATTGGGCTTTTTGAGTATATATTGCCTTGTATGTTCACTAAAACATACGATATTATTCTAACCTTTTTTGTCGAAGTAATTCTGCTGTATAGCAAATAATGTATGCTGCCCTGTATTTTAAATGTTAAATCGAATTTAGTTTTTGTGTTTTACACACACAAATCACGTCTTTATCCCTTACGGGGTAGACAGAGCCTAAGGTAACAAGACCTACCAGGCCACGTTTAGCAAGATTGTGGGCTAGGTGGAAAAAGGAATCAAAATAGTGATGGGTTGCTAGCCGCATCGCCTGTAACATAATTCCTAAGAATTACGCTCATTTACCATCTGCGCGGGACGAGAAGCAACTGGTACATTCTATGCTTTTCCTTTGCTCCCAGGCCAGCGTGGAAGTCTGTGTTTTAACCTTAGTTTAAGCTTGTATTTACTAATAAAAAATGAGATCAATGTTATCTTGATGAAATAAATTGCATTGAATTAAATTGAATTTATAACAATCAATCAATTTCTGAGACACTCATTAACCCAAATAAAACAAGTTTCTTAATATTGTTGCCATTGAATTGTTACTAACAAATGACTCAAGTTTTTTTATCTTGATTTTTTATGTTTACTGTTTTACTGTTAGAAATTCTAAACAACACTGAAAATTAGAACACCGAAAAATCCGAAAAGTAAAGCTGTGGCCGGGAATCGAACCCGTCGTCATTCCGTGACGCTTGCTATACCTACACCACCCATAGCATCACAAAAATTGAATTAGTGCTAAAAATATTTTTTACTCGCCAAAGAACTAATTCCGTGCTGGTCTGGGAGCAAAAAAAAACATAGAATGTACCAGTTCTCTTCCTGAGCAGATGGTAAAAACTCATCAAGGGAATGGGCGAAAATCTTAGAAATCATGTTATAGGCGATGTGGCTAGCAATCCATCACTATCTTGGTTCCCCTTTCCATCCATACGCCCACAATCCTGCTAAACGTGGCCTTAAGGTTTTGTTACTTTAGGCTAAGTAAGGGATAAAGACGTGATACATGTATATATGTATGAATTGTTTGACGACCGGATGGCCCAGTGGTTAGAGAACCTGACTATGAAGCTTGAGGTCCCGGGTTCGAACCCCGGTCGGGGCAGATATTTGTATGAAAAATACGAATGTTTGTTCTCGAGTCTTGGATGTTTAATATGTATTAAAGTATGTATTTATCTATATAAGTATGTTTATCCGTTGTCTAGTGCCCATATTACAAGCTTTGCTTAGTTTGGGGCTAGGTCAATTGGTGTCAATTGTCCCGAGATATTATAATTATTATTATATTATTATGAATCTATATCTTATATATATAAAAGAAAGTCGTGTTAGTTACACTATTTATAATACGAGAACGGCTGAACCGATTTGGCTGAAATTTGGTAGGGAGCTTAGAACCAGGAGACGGACACAGGATACTTTTTATCCCGATTTTCCCACGGAATTGGAAAATTCCGAAATGTTGTACTAATAAAGCTACAGACATTAAATTTAGCATGCCTACACATTATTCCTTGATTAGTATAAAGATGCACTTACAAAGGAATTTTTCAAATTTCCCACGGTATAAAAACACAAGGTACCTAAATAATTAAGACTATAATTAGTAGATAATATTCCTAGAGGATCTGTAGGTGCTCTAAGAAGAGATTTTCCGAATTTCCCACGGGATAGGCAATAAAAACGTTATACTTGGAGACATGAGTGGATGTAGATATAGGGTGTGTCGTCACTCTGACGTTATGTGCGCGGACGAAGTCGCGGGGAAAAGCTAGTTATTGATAAAAATATTTTTTACTCGCCAAATAACTAAATCACCTAATTTGTATCAAAACACCGACATAAACCTGCAATTTAACGTAAATCAGCGCCTAATTATCACAATCCGTATAAAAAGTGCATTAACTCACCGAAACTCCACTTGACAACTGTAGCGCTTGCATCGAAAATACCGTTCAAAATTATTAATATGAGGAAACAGTCCACTAATGAACGCGAACAAACATAAGTTTGAGGTCCGTGGGAGTCTCCCAGCTGTATTGTGCGAGCTCGTTGTAGCGAAAGGTCGTAAGTGCATTTGAAATTGGAACGCGCTTGGGCCGTTTCGATTCGCGCAGCGGCGGGGTCGACAGCATTGGCGCAAGCGCACGATGAATGCCCAATTAGTCTCCAGATTCTTAATTAGATGGAACTGGTTTGGGCGTGGGGAAAGCTTGGAGATTTGGGGCTGAAGGCTGGGATCGGACTGGGGTATGGTTGTTGACAGTCTCGTAAGAGGTTCGTGGGTTCGGACACAAGCTCGTACCTGAGATTTTCGGGATCACCATTTGACCATGAGCATTTTGGTGAAGAACCTACTTATAATGGTTTCGATACAACTAAGTAACTCATGTGACTTTATGTGTATTTCCTATGGCGATGGTAAAAGCCCATCGAGGATGGGCGAAAATCATGTTATAAGCGATGCCATTACTATTTTGATTCCATTTTCCATCTATACCTAGCCCCACAATCTTGCTAAACGTGGCCTGTAGGTCTTGTCACCTTAGGCTCTGTCTACCTCGTAAGGGATAAAGACGTGATTTGTGTGTGTGTGTGTGTGTGTGTGTGTGTGTGTGTGTGTGTGTCATGGCGATTGGCTTAACTGAAGCGTCTACGTACGTTTCACCTCAACTCATCCCCAGCCTATAGGTACCTCCCACTTCTGGGCACAGGCCTCCTCTCAGAATGCTCTGGGCTATAGCTGGGCCCAGTGTAGATTGGGAACTTCACACAAACCATTGAATTGCTTCGCAGATGTGTGCGGGTTTCTTCACGATGTTTACCTTCAGCGAAAAGCTCCGGTAAATTTCAAATTTCGCACATTAACCCCGAAAAACTCATAGGTGCGTACCCGGGATTAGAACTCACGACCCTCTGCTGGAGAGTCATAAACGATGCAGCTAGCAATCCACCACTAATTTGATTCCCTTTCCACCTATGTGTCCACAATCATGCAAAGCTTTGCCCCTGAGGTCTTGTTAACTTGGCTTTGTCCACCCGGTAAGGGATAAAGACGTGATTAAGAATGTATAAACCAGCTAACAAGTCCACCTTTTCCACAGATAATCCTCGCGGACGAATGCACAGAAGCCGAGGGTCGCGCCTGGCATATGAAGCACTTCGCCTGTGCCGAGTGCTCCCGTCAGCTCGGGGGTCAACGGTACATCATGCGGGAGGCCCGGCCGTACTGCCTGCCGTGCTTCGACGGCTGCTTCGCGGAGTACTGCGACGCCTGTGGTGAGCCCGTCGGCGTGGACCAGGGCCAGATGTCCCACGAGGGCCAGCACTGGCACGCCACTGAGAGGTGCTTCGCGTGTCATACCTGTGGAGCTAGCTTGCTAGGTCAGTATAAGACGCAGTTTAAGTTCATCCCCATTATCATTTCCCATTGACAAACGAGGTGGACGGATGACCTGGTTAAAGTCGCGGGTCCACGGTGGATGCAAGCCGCTTCCAACCGAGGAAACTGAAGGTCTATGGGGGGGGGGGGGCAATATCCAACAGTCCATCTCTTTCTACCCTCTTACTTTACCATTTCTCAAAAAGGAATAGTGAATGCGATTGTGATTCTGAGTGTATTAGATTAGACAATAAGGCTCCTGCATAGAGAACCTGACTTATGAAGCTTGAGGTCCCTGGTTCGATCCCCGATCGGGGCTTATATTATGCGTATCGTACATGTACGAGAAATGCGAATGTTTGTTCTGGTCTGATCTGGATGTTTACTATGTATTTATGTATTTATTCGTTGTCCAATTCCCATAGTAAAAGCTTTGCTTAGTTTGGGGCTAGGTCGATTGGTGGTAAATATCCTGTAATATTTGTTTTTCTATTTGTATTATTTTTGGAAAAAACTAAAGCTGTTACAGAGAGTTGATGCTGATTTTCGTGAAACTTCAATTTGATTAGTACAGTCAATCTTAAATCGTGGAAAGTTTTTCTGAAATTACTTGATGTCTTTTTTTCCTAGGTCGTCCGTTCCTGCCTCGGAAAGGCGCTATATTCTGTTCAATAGCATGTTCGAAAGGCGAGCCGCCGACGCCTTCAGACTCATCAGGCCCTGGACCGCGGCCACCGCGTGTACCCCGACACAGAAGACCACCGTCGCCAAAATCCCCACCGATGACGCCGCAACGCGAGCCGTCGCCACACATAGACGCTGACTCCGAGCCTAGCGGATCTTACGTGAGAGAATCCCCTCCGCCGCACCCTCCTCCTCCACCTCACGCTTGCCTCAGCCTCGACAGAGCCTTAGCCGACTTGCGTCTAGAACAATCTATCACGGAACACCAGATACAACCCACGCCGACTTCAGAAGAGCCTAAAGAGGAACCTGCAGAAGACTGGAGACCGCCGCATCCCATCGACGCGCAGGTTGTCACTCCTGGTCATTCGACGTCCATGCCTGAGCTCACGTTAGTAGACGGTAAAGGTTCCCCGAGGAAACCTAGAGGTGGGAGAACTGTGAGGTTCTGCGGAGACGACAACCAAGCGTTTGAGCCTGATGAGCCCGTGCGGAGAGGGAGGGAGAAAGAGAAGGTACGGGATGATGACGCGAGCAGCTACTGCAGCACTTGTTCCTCGTCGTCATCTTCTGCTGAGTCTTACACTCTCCCCACGAGGCGGGCTTATGGCGGAGTAAGGATTTCGTATGTCCCTAACGACGCTATTGCCTGTGCAAAGCGGGAACGTCAAAGGAAGAACGCGCAGCAAGACAAGAACTGCATCATCTCGTGATCCTGGATTACCTTTTCACACTCAACCTCCGATCGAAAGACTGAATTTTTGATAGTTTTATTCCACGCCATAGTTTAGGGAGATAATAAATTTTCATTGTAACAGTACATAAAACGCTGGCTTCGGCAAAACTATATTTAACACGTAGGTACCATTGTTTTTATCAGTAACTTCTTCCACATTTTCTAAGTCAAGTACGATGGTATTATCAGCGACTAACAAATAAGCATTTCCAGTTTAAACTAGCCGATGCCGGTTAAGAATCAAGACATTGTCTTCCTTAGTTATAAAAACAGCTTTTCGTAAAAGCGTGCAACTCACAAATAAAAGGAAACCAGGTGCGGTGTCACTAATCATGTTGTGACTGTCGCGATCCCAGTGCCGTATCGCAATATTATCCGATGTAGCGGTGACAATTGGTACTAAAAGAAAAACCACGGAATCTTTACACCTTGTAAATTTATAAATGCGTGGGTATTGAGTTGGTTTTTGTAAAATTCGTGGATTTTTTATCGTGGTATTGAACTCATTCGCGCGACGCCAGCAACACTGCTAGCTGCTAAAGTAAGTTGGTATTAATGTATCTATATAAAGGGTTTACGTCCGTTTCAATAGGATATTTTGTCAAATTTGTACCCAACGCGTAATTTGACTGTAATCGCTTTTAAATTCGATGCCCTATTCATTGCACACCTTTCCTCATGATGGATTGAGAGGTGTTTAACTTAAAGTGGATCCTATAATTGTATTTCAACGTCAGCTTTAAATTATTTGGATTAATTTATCGTAACATATCTAATGCTTTTGACGTAGGTAACCATATCTTGTTCATAAAATGATTGTTTTAAGACATATCCCATTTTGCCACTTTAGTTGTAAGTAAATTTAAGTTAGATATTAAGTAAATATGTATGATAAAGAGAATTAGTACAAATACGGATTGTATTATTTTGTATTACACTTTGAGGAAACGTGTGTTCAAATTTTGTAAATAGTTGTAAGAATTAATATAACGCTATAATAAGGTTGCCTTATGAATAAATTGCCTGTAATTTACATTAAGTAGGTCATTTCAATTTTTAATTTTTTAACTTTATTTTTATAGATCAACAATGAATGCACGAGGTTAAATAAAATTGGAAAATCATACTTACGACGCTTTTTACGATTTCTCTTGTACACTTGTATAATTTTCTGACTTTTATGTTTTTTTTCTTGTGTGTATTTTTTTTAAAGACAAAATGTACGATTATGCTTTACGTAAATTTTTGTATTGTTCAATAACTGTGAATGCAATGTTATTAAACTCTTCCCAACGTAAATGCATGAAAATAACAATAACAAGTAAGTTTTGTACAAGTTATTGTACAAATAAATGTAAAATGTAAACAAGTTTGTAAGATATTTATGACGCGGAGAAAATAAAATGTTTTACAAATAAGTGGTGTTTTTATTTACCATTATAATACTTTTCCGAATCGATCAGTATGTTATAAATAAAATCAATCTTGTCGTTTTTGAACGTTTAAATTTAAGTACAGAGATGGCAAAAAGTTCCATGACTTTATAATTTATACGAATAAATTAATTAGTCCTCTGGGTCACTGCTGCCATTCAAGGAAATACCGACTAATACAAAATTTTGCACAAATTATTAGTTACATACCTAATACCAAATACCATAATGCATTTTCTTGAATCTGAAACTAGCCTACTTCAAATTTGAATGAAAATATAATCGCTTGACCGATTTCGACAGAATTTAAAACACATTGAAAACTATTTAGAAATATACATACATACGTATACACATACACAAATCGCGTCTATATCCTTTACCGGGTAGACAGAGCCTGAGGTAACAAAACCTTAAGGCCACGTTTAGCATGATTGTGGGTTGCTAGCCGCGTCGCCTATAACATGATTCCTAAGACTTTCGCCCATTCTCTAGATGAGCTTTTACCATCTGCGCGGGAAGAGAAGCAACTGGTAAATTCTATCTTTTTTCTTAACTCCCAGACCAGCAATGTTTTTTTATGGTGTGGAAAATGCGCCTTATCCATCCGCCCGGTACGGGGCTACCGGGGGTATGTGGGGCTCTCCCGCGACGGCAGGCATGCCCACTAAAAACCACCCAGATTCCCTATTCGGTGGTATGTGGGGCGTTACGGGAGCACTCGGTGTCACCGCGACGCCCCACGACCACTCCGGCACGTCTAGCACGAGAGCGCACAAGAGTCGCGTCGCGCGCGAGATAGATTGGCCGTCCTTTTCTTACTGTACCAACAAGAAAGAGACGGGTAGTCCAACTCGCGCGCGACGTGACTTTCGTGCGCTCTCGTGCTAGCGGGGCTGGATGGGGTTCCCTCTTCGCGGCACCTGTGCAATGCAGGTTTAGAATTTCCCGCCCTCCCCCGCTGGTGCCGCTTGGACTTTTATAGAGGTTGTCTCCTCTTGGCCCCGCCTTGAAAAAGAGACCTATAACTATGGTCCATAACTTCAAAAAGAGGATAGTGACTAGGAAAGAAAAAAGTATGCTTAGTTGGTTCAGTCACGTAGAGCGGATGGATGAAAGTAGACTAACTAAACAGATCTATAGGGGGAGTGTGAATGTATACGTTGAGAGGGGAAGGCCTAGACGGACGTTTCGAGACCAAATAGGAGACGTTTTGGAAAAAGGTCAGGGGCCCGATTTTTGAGAGAGAGAGAGAGAGAGAGAGAGAGAAAAACATTTATTTACACACATTCGATACACGTAGATATAAAATAAGCACGTGTGAAAATACCACTCGTAAGTGGTATAAATCTGTTTATAATTTTCTTCAAAACTACAGCTCTACTCAAATATTTAACTAGTTCACAACATTAATGAAAGCCGTAAGTATCTTCTAAGCTGCTCGTATTTCAAACTCAGCACAATTTTTCACCACTTTCGAGTGGAATTTTCACACATGTGCTTTCCAAAATCGGGTCTCATGTCAGGAGTACCCGAAACCGACGAGCATGTACGAAGAGATTGATGAATGTGGATGAAGCGAAAGAAGAATTTCGGGATCGTAGCAAGTGGAACAAAGTAGTCTCTGCCTACCCCTGTGGGAAAGAGGCGTGACGGTATGTATGTATATATGTATGAGTGTTCGATTTATAAAACTTGAGCACAAACACGAACCAGTCAGTCCGTAATCAGCCAGTCTGTCGCGAATGTGTGAGCGGCTTAAGTTGCTTGGCGACGGTTGCTTATAATAAAAATCTCGTTGACAATTTGCTTTTTCATATGGCGACCGTGACAGGACCTATAAAACCTATCCTAACAATACATAATATTTGTTGCAAGTGAAATAAAACCTTGTAATAAAGATGACACAAAAAGCGCAAAACAATACCTAGCTACGAACTCATAACACTCAATATTTTTTATCTGCTTCCTAAAACTCCAATCGCAAACCTAAAACTTAGCTACGGATCATTTCATTTATTTGGTTAATAAATTTTATTTGTAATTGCCGTTTCGCGAACTTGGCAGACGACATGACTGCGCCATAACTAACTACTGACGTAACTACTGACGAAGTTCACTAATAAAGAGTTTGATTTGGTTCAGGATTGAAGCTTGAACAAAATGCACGCCAAGTTCGAATCGGTATGAACTAAAACAATTACATGGCTCATCCATGACCAAAAGGGAAGATTTAAGACATTTTAAATAAAAAAAATAAAACGAAAGGGTAGTTTTAAAACGGCGTTGTATTGCTCGTGGTCCTGGGTTCAGTGTCGGTTCAGTAGTTTTTGAGTGCATCGCGAACAGACAGATACTAGCTTCTGCCCGCGACTTCGTCTGCGTAGAGCTAGACTTTAGAACTGACAGTATATTACTCAGTATACTCAACAGACAGTATATTCGGTAATAATTAATTCCACCAAAAACATTCTGTAAAAAACTAGCCAAGTCTCGATGGAGCTGCTTGTTTATCTCTAAAAAGTAATGAAATCTAGACAAAGTCGTTCCAACTCTAAGGTTGCTTACTGCGATTTCTTTATTATTATAGTTAATGTTGTGTGACCTGGCCGTTGAAGGGTACACAAGGGTACAAAACCGTCGCGACTCTAGGCATCTACGAATTTTGACATGTTTATCGCTATCCCGCGGAAACTATGCAATTTTCCGAGATAAAAAGTAGCCTGTGTGTTAATATAGAATACCAGCTATCTCCGTTCCAAATTTTATCCAAATCTGTCATGGCGTTTCAGGGTCACATCGATCCATCCTCACAAACTTTCGCATTTATAATATTAGTAGGATAGGACGCACAGTCGAGGACATCGATATCGATACAGCTATCATGTCAAATATATTTACCACCGACCTTATTGTTTATGGCATAACGATTTTTGACGTCTTGGTAACGCTCACCTCCTTCCTTCCTCCTCCTTGATCACTCGACTTTTATACGTGAGTTATCCGTTTATATGTAATTATGATTAAGTCTCACGGTAGTTTCATGTTGAAAAAGTCTTGGTAACGTACATATATATATGTCTTTAACTGTACTAGCTGGTGCTGTGATATATTGTTTCGTACAAACCTTGTCATAACAATAACGAACACAAAAAAGAATTACCTAATTTGGTGCAGTCGATCGGAAGTTATGCGTACATACATTTCGGTGATACATTTTTATTTGTAGATGTAGTTATTTCCACTATCTCCCAGTACATCTTCCAAGGATTTGCAGACTTAATAAATAACTCCCCTTCTGGCTGCAAGGGGTGAAAAACTGCCTACGCCCCTAGATTGACTAGGGTTTGCCAAATGGCGTCTAGCCGGCTAAATAGCTGGCATTTTGGCAGTCATCCTTACACGCTTTGTTAACTTTGCCGTGGAATGGATTGTTATTTATCCGAATAGCTCCTTAGGGCTCAAAAGGAGGAAACTAAGCGAGAGTTGCACCAGATTACTCTAACGACAACTATAACCATAACCAGAACATATTTCATAGATGTTCTGTGAAACGCACGTCAAAATCATCGGTAATGATTATCGTTAAACTTGGCGCAACTCACTGCAAGACTAGAATTAAAAGACATGGGTGGTTTTAACTTCATTAGGTATTTAGGCAATAGTTTCATGGTGAAATGTAAATGCTAGAATTTCATAATTAACTTGATATTTTCTTATGACGACCGGATAGCCTATTGGTCCTGACTATGAAGCTAGAGGTCCTGGGTTCGAATCCCAGTAGGGGCAGACAGTTGTATGATGAATACGAATGTTTGTGCCCGAGTCATGGATGTTGTATATTATATTTAACTACACTATACATATACAAGTATGTTTATCCGTTGCCTGGTGCCCATAGTACAAGCTTTGCTTAGTTTGGGGCTGGGTCAATTGGTGTAATTTGTACCAAGATTATTTATTCACATCTTTCATATCTCTTTGTACACATTAATTTTACAGGTAATGAGAAAACATGTACAAAGGCGAACTTATCCCTTAAAGGGATCTCTTCCAGCTACTAGCTAGTTAGCTAGATAGCTAGTTTTTCATTCCGCGGAAAGTACGTGAAGCCATTGAAATAAGTCGGTATCCCAATTTCAACCGGGATAGCGGATGGTCGGTGCCCCCGAGTTGGAAAACTGTTTTAAATATTGACCAAACGGTGAGTGTGAGCGAACCTTTACGGAGTGACGTGATCAGTGTTGTGTGCTGCCCTACATTTGACAGTAATAAAAATGACGATGAAAACGAGGGTAGTTGTGCGCCGCTGTCAGTTGCGTCGAGCAGCCGCGCGAACAGAGCGCTGGCGCGCAGTGTTCGTTTCGCTGCCGCCGGGGCGAGCGCTCCAGGAAGAAGGACTACGAAATAGTCCGAAACATGTCGAGCATCACTCGACTTTTTATACGTGAGTTATCCGTTTATGTGTAATTATGATCTTCCAGCTAACCTTGGAACGATTGACATGACAACAGAAACCAGAGTAGAATAGACATACTAAAAATCGCCCCATCCTGGGTTCGATCCCCGGTCGGGGCAGAGATTTGTATGAAAATGTAAAAAAACATAATTTCGTACCTAACCGACTTCCCCTTCATATTGTTACATTTAATCAAATTAAATTCGACCCGAAAAGGGTCGGTGACTAATTCTAAGTCAGATGACTAAACAATGACCTTGGGGCGCCGGGAAACCATCTCGACCCCTTGCCTGCCGCCAAGCAGCCAGTTATTAAGCGATTAGTCGCTTTACTAGACTAATAGCGCTGTCGCGGATATGCCCAAAGAATAAAAGAGTAAGAAACTACTGATATTATACGATACAATACAATACAATAACTCTTTATTGAACACCACATATAACAACCAAAACAGAAAAAAGGTATACAGAATATTACAAGGTAACAATAGACAGCTTTACCGCTACAGAGCGATCTCTACCAACCATAATGGACTGGAGAAAAGAACAGATCTGAGCATTATACATGAAACACAGATTTATAATAAATGGAGATATAAATAGACGCATACGCACATACCTAATAAAGCCAGCTACAAGATTCATGTACAAGATGACAGATAGATTATCCTCTTTGCAGAGAGCAAAAACGGAATTAACTAGTCTTGTTTAATGAGGATATTCCCGAGTATACCATGACGTCTTCATGTGATCAATTCCGACTCAGTGCAGGTTTTCACTGTCATTTTCAGTATGAATCTGACAGCGAGCAATCCTAAATTGAATCGGAATTGATTCGCGATTCAGTTTAGGTTCGCTCGCTGTTAGATCCATACTGAAAATGACAGCATAAACCTGCACTGCATCGCATTACGTCATAGTAAGGCCCTGTTCAGAAAGAAGCGTTTTCCGAGTAGCATTTTTTTTTGTTGGCAGCAGTAATATGTTTTGTTCGGAGCTTTTACGAGAACGAAGCCTCAGTGAGAACGGGACTCAGCATTTTCAGTGGGATGTCGCTTCTGCACCCTCTGTGATCGTCAAAGGGGTGAAATTAACCCTTCGCCATTCGTTACAGTACAGCTTTGTCGAGTTCTAATCTCGGTGATTTGTGTTAATTACTATTTTCACGTTTGCGGGGTTACTGGGGTTCATCAAACTGGGTTATTAAAATGTTAGGGGTTATGTTGGCAAATGATTTGATTACAATAATTTGGTTTTTTTCTTGGTTACTTGGAAACCAAAAAAAAAGTTTTTGACTGTGATTATGATTATTTCTATGACCCGCACGGTTAGTGCATGAACGCGCGAGTTTTGTCGCGTGCGACATAGTTCTCGCGCACACTTGTGCTAGCCGCGCAGACCTACTTAAGTGATAGGTACACAATTCCCAATTCCCAGGTTTTTGCATCAGCATGGAATAATTTTAATTTACCTAATTTTTAGAAATGTTGGAAGAAGTCAAGCAATTCGAATTTTAATCACGACAGACGAAGTCGGGGGCCATAGCTCGTTTGTATTATCAATTTCTTGCAGTCGGCTTCTTGCGTAATCCCCAAATCCCCAATTGATTTGAAAGTGCAGTGTGGCCGTAAATCAATAGCGAGTCAGGTGCGCGCGCGCAGCGGAACCGCACCTGTGTCACGCGCCGGCGCCGCGGTCAGGGGGACGCCATGATAGTCTGGGATTTATTTAAAATACTTATAGATCTTAGAAGTCAAAGTCAAAGTTTTTATTTGCTCGAATCATGGTACAAAGCTGTTAGGCATAAATCAATGTGGACCAACACAATTCACCATACATTGGCATGCAAAATTTTATAATTAAATTATATTTTAAATATGATTATTATATCATAATAATCATATTCCACGATCACTGTCCCGATAGTCGTTTCGGCAAACGGTTTAATAGCGAAGAGCCTTGACCATCACCTTAAAAGGCTCTCGCTAGGTGGTTGGGTCAAGGGCCAGATACAGAAGGCGGTACTCCTGGACACGGCTCGGATAGTCAGGAGGTTCCTTTCTCTGTCGCCCTGACCACCGGTAGCTTAAGCCTCGCCTCGCTGCCGGCGGCACCCTAGGTTAGGTTTTTATAATGTTTTTATATTTTGTATTAATATTGTTTTATTACTTTTTATGTGAATATTGTAAAAACTTAACTTGAGATACAAATAAATATACAGAATAATCATAATAACCACATTTCATCATTAATTAATTAAGCAACAATAATGTCAGAATAATAGGAAAAATAATACAAATTAATCCAATAAAAATATCGTAAGCTTTACATTCAAAAAATTCTGACATGGTGTAAAAACGTTTTTCTAAACAGAAAAAGAAATTGAAAAGTTAAAATCTTAGGAATCGTGTTATAGGCAATGCAGCTAGCGACCCATCGCTAGTTTGATTCCCCTGTCTACCTACGCCCACAATCATGCTAAACGTGGCCTTTAGGTCTTGTTACCTTAGGCTCTTGTCTACCCCGTTAGTGATACAGACTTGATTTATGAATGTACTAGTTGTTGCCCGCGACTTCGTCTGCAAAGAATTCATTTATCGCTATCCCGCGGGAACTACGCAATTTTCCGGGATAAAAAGTAGCCTATGCGTTATTCCAAACTATAATCCATCTCTGTGCCAAATATTATCCAGATATGTCCAGCCGTTCTTGCTTGAAAGAGTAACAAACATCCATACATCCATACTCACAAACTTTCGCATTTATAATATTAATAGGATGTACTTAATATTAGTATTAAGGTAAATTTGTAGGTATAGGTGCGGAAGAATATTGCGGTCGAAGATATCTGAGTGTACCTACAGAGTGACAAACAGGGATTAACGCGTTAATTAATACCGTCATAGAATAGAACAATGTTATCATGTTATTCCTTGATGTGTCGCCTTCCATGCTGGTCTGGGAGCAAAGGAAAAAACATAGAATGCACCAGTTGCTTCTCTTCCCGCGCAGATCGTAAAAGCTCATCGAAGGTCTAGTGAGCGAAAATGTAGGAATCATGTAGGCGATGCGGCTAGCAACCCATCTCTGTTTTTACAGACATCTGGGTATCAAGACCTAAAGGCCACGTTTAGCATGATTGTGGGCGTATAAGTGGACAGGGGAATCAAAATAGTGATGGGTAGCCGCATCGCCTATAACATGAGCGGTACAATTTAGGGATCTTTAAAAAGCGAGCCTTCCAGTCCCTCAAAGGGCCGGCAACGCACTTGTGATTCCCCAGGTCTTGCAGGTGTCCCTGGGCGACGGTGATTGCTTTCCATCAGGTGACCCGTCTGCTCGTTTGCCCCCTCTTATATAAAAATAAAAAATAAAAAAAATGAAAACATGATTCCTAAGGCTTTCGCGCGTTGCCTCAATGGGCTTTTACCATCTACGCGGGAACAGAAGCAGCTGGTACATACTATGTTTATTATGTCGTTGGGAAGGAATGTGAACTGATGCAGACCATCAAAAAGAAGAACGCTGACAGCTTATAATCATGGGCAAAGTGGATGGAAAAAGAGCTGTTGGGCGCAGGAAGAAATCCTGGCTGCGAAATATCCGGGAATGGACTAGAATCACAAGTGCAGCGGAGCTATTCAACCTGGCCAGGGACCGTGAAGTATGCGGAGCTGACTGCCAAACTTCACTAGTTGGAGAGGCACCATAAGATGACTAGAGAATGAAAACTGTTATTCTATAGTTCAACCACTAATGCCTTAATATTAGTGACTGGATGGAGCAGCCACGGCCGGTGCTCGGTCGATATTCCAACCCTTGTAATCCGAGTCTGCGGTCACCGCGTCCGAACTAACCCGACAATGGTTTACTTTTAAAAACTGCTGTGATTATACATACATATATAAATCAGGTAAATCTATATATATAAAAGAAAGTCGTGTTAGTTACACTATTTATACTCGAGAACGGCTGAACCGATTTGGCTGAAAATTGGTAGGGAGGCAGCTTGGAACCAGGAGACGGACATAGAATACTTTTATCCCGATTTTTAGACGGGATGGGAAAATTCCGAAATGTTGTACTAATAAAGCTACAGACATTAAATTTAGCATGCCTACACATTATTCCTTGATTAGTATAAAGATGCACTTACAAAGGCATTTTTCCAATTTCCCACGGGATAAAAACACAAGGTAAATAACTAAGACTATAATTAGTAGATAATATTCCTAGAGGATCTGTAGGTGCTCTAAGAAGGGATTTTCCGAATTTCCCACAGGATAGGCAGTAAAAACCTTATACTTGGAGACATGAGTGGATGTATGGGGTGTGTCGTCACTCTGACGTTATGTGCGCGGACGAAGTCGCGGGGAAAAGCTCGTTAATTTATATAGTGAATACAATGGTTCCTTCCATACTGGTCTGGGAGCAAAGAAAACATAGAATGTACTAGGTGCTTCTGTTCCCGCAGAAGATAAAACCCCATCAAGGGAATGGGCGAAAGTCTTAGGGATCATGTTAGCAACCGTCACTATTTTCATTCCCCTTTTCACCTATACGCCCAGAATCATGCTAAATGTGGCCTTTAGGTCTTACCTTTGGCTCTGTCAACCCCGTAAGGGATGAAGACGTGATTTATGTATGTATGTAAGTAAGTAAATGTTTTATTGTACAAATATAAAGAAGCAGAGACAAATCACAAAAAAAAACTTAAATATATGCACAAAGACGAACTTATCCCTATAAGGGATCTCTACCAGTTAACCTTTGAGTAAATGAGAGGAGCATTAATATAATACATGTATGTATAATGTATGTATGTATAATGGTGTCAATGGAGCATAAGTCTCTCTTGTAAACAAACTTAGAACCCGGTAAAACATTAATCAGAAACATGTTTACGAAGTAGCTAATGCGCTTGACCTTTACAATACAAGACAAAGTAAAGATTCCCAGTGAAACGAAAACGATGGTTTATAGAAATATAATGGTCGTTGCGTGTTAGGGAATCGATCAGAATCAGCCGCGGTCATGGTCAGAATCCATTACATTAGAAAGCAGGTTTGTGTGGTCGGTTACTTTCGTGTCTATGTTGGCGCGGTCCCTTGCAAAAGTGCGTCTATTTTCTTAATGCCTCTCGACAACATCGGTCTTCCAAATGGTTTCATCATCATCATCATCAGGCTGAAGACGTCCACTGTTGTACTCGCCGCTTGTTGTTTTCAATTGAATCCAAATGGTACATGAGAGATAGGGTCTGTAACGGGCATATCAGACAAAAGACGAAAGTCGTCGACATAGCCCGAAGGATTAGTACGTTGAAATGGCAATGGGCTGGTCACGTTTGCCGTAGAACAGACAACCGTTGGAGCAAACGTATCCTAGAGTGGAGACCACGTTTGGGAAAACGTAGTGTGGGACGCACTGCGACGCGTTGGACGGATGAACTTAGGAGGACAGCTGGCAGTGGCTGGATGAGGGAAGCCCAGGATCGCGAAAGTTGGCGCAATATGAAGGAGGCCTACGTCCAGCAGTGGACGGACAATGGCTGTAGATAGATAGATAGAAATGGTATATATCCCTCACGGGGTAGAGAGTTTATGGTAACAAGACCTAAAGGCCACGTTTAGCATGATTGTGGGTGTATAAATGAAAAAAGAAATCGAAAATTTCTAAATGTCTGTGAAAATCAGAACACATAGAAAAATCCGAAAAGTAAAGCTATGGCTATGGCTATGGGATGTTCCCGGCCATAGCTTTACTTTTCGGATTTTTCTATGTGTTCTGATTTTCACAGACATTTAGAAATTAAATTTCTAACGGTAAAACCGTAAAAGTAAAACATAAAAATCAAGAAATAAAAATTTCTTGATTCATTGATAGAAATCGAAAAGTTGCCAGCCGCATCGCCTAACATGATTCCCACGATTATCACCAATTCCCTCGATAGGCTTTTACCAGCTGCGCGGGAGGAGAAGCAACTGGTACACTCTATGTTTATTATGTGGTGTTCAATAAAGAGTACAAATAAAGAAACAGAGACAAATCACAAAAAAGACATTAAATATTTGCACAAAGGCGAACTTATCCCTATAAGGGATTCTTACCAGTTAACCTTTGAGTAGGTAAATGAGAGGAGCATTAAGCGAGGGACCGTCAAAGAAAAAAATAAAAAGAAGAAGTTTAAAATACCCATATATAGTGAAAGCATATATAGCATATATATAAAGCATATATATATAAAGCATATATAGTGTATAGTGTGCGAAAATTGCATTTGAAATTTGCCATGAGCTTTTCGGTGAAGGAAAACATCGTGAGGAAACCTTGCACACATCTGCGAAGAAATTCAATGGTGTGTGTTAAGTTCCCAATCCGCACTGGGCGCGCGTGGGAACTATAGCCCAAACCCTCCAATACACGGAGGAGGCCTATGCCATGAGGCACGCCGAATAACGCGACAATTTAATAATAAAAACAACAACAACAAAAAAAAATGAAATTGTAGCGAATTCGGAATAAAAAGGCTATATCATATCATATCATATCATATCATATCATATATAGTGAAAGCCACAATCTCAAAATACAACAAACAATTCATAAATAAACTACTAAATATCATTACACACATGCATACACACTACATACAATATGAGTAGGTACACACATACAATATTTAAGGAGATGGTGTGAGCCACGTTTTCCTCAAGCCCTCCTTGAACGACGCCACGGAGGCAGACTGCCTGATGGAGGTCGGTTCCACAGCCTAGCAGAGTGAACTGTAAAGGATAAGAGTGATTGCATTGTATTGTATTGTATTGTAAATTGAGTTTATTCATTAACAAATCAATGAAATAAACTTGCAACTGCATACACCTTGCTTACGTCTAAAGTCCACCTGATATTTAGTAACACTTGTGCAAATTCCTTCAAGGCTTTAAGTGCACAAAGTCCCAAGTGCCACTAACGACCAAGAGATTTACAACCATGTCTTAATCCGCAGCGCGGCAAGGACGGCCGGTTGACTCAGCGTCAACAAAGTTTGACGTCTGTTTACGCGGGAAATTTCGTCTGTTACCGGGAAACTTTTACGAGACAATGACTCAGATTGTAAACAGCCAGATTAGGCGTCACTTTTTTTTAATGGTTTGGAAAGTGTCGCAGCTGCCGATTAAGGACCGACATACTTTTCCCTTTCTGGGTATGTTCTTAAAAAATCCTTTTTGACGCCAACGACACGTATGCAAAAGCAACCTTCATTCAATTGGGTTTAGGTTCACAATAAAGAAGTTAGACGTATGGGTGACGTTTCTTGCCTTTAACGTGGTGGCGAAAAGGTTAAAAAGTTTACTATTGTCAGATAAGTGGATTAACAATTAATGAATTAACAATTTTAATGATTCATGGTTAATTAAGTACCAGACATGTTTGGAGATTACCAGCGATCATGATGCATGCGAATGCGTTGAAATATCAGTTACCAGAGGTAATCCCAGTCAACATCCCATAAAAACATATGGTATTTAAATGTGGCTTAATTTGCGTGATTTTAAAGCAAAATGGCGGCCATTTCACTCTTGGGTCATAGACAACCTTTTTTTTCTTTGTAATTATTACTTTACTACATTTGTGTACATTGGTTGAAATATAACGATAATTGTGAAAGTGTCGGGAAAAGTCAAGCTGTCTGGGATAAAATAGTTACAACAGCTACACAGAGAGCTCAGCAAAAGATTGAGAGAGGCAACGGGGACCCTCGCGCCGGCAGCCATCTCGCGCAAAGAATCGCAATCGCAGTTCAGCGCGGGAATGCTGCCTGCGTGATAGGCACCCTACCAAGAGGCCCACCTCTGTTTTACAATTAATTTTACAGTTTATTTAGTTATTTTAATTTAATAGTAGTTTTAGTTTTGTATTAACATTTTAAGCACTTATCTGTTTTTTCATACTTACATGAAATAAAATGGTTACAACAGCTAGTAAATAGATAAATAGCTAAGAAATAACCTTTTACTATGAACACTAAGCTCAGAACTTCGTATATTAATGTGATAAAGGAATAACAAAATTTTAAGCAAAATTGGTAAATATTTGCAGCATAATTTTATGCAACGCGTAATGGAATGGCGCCCGTGTAGTGACTCAAGCGCCAAATATTTTTATAATGACCCAAACGGTTAAGGCGAACGCACGACTGTTTATTTACTTTATATTACTAAGTAGAGTTTCTTGTTGTTAAGAAATACCTACTCGAATTTATTAGGGACGAGAGATCGTTTAGGTTTTTTAAGATATAAATTCGGAGCCCTGTCGTTTGGAGCTTGGAATTTATGGATCAATGGTTTAAGGGTTAGGGAATTGAGCTCTGTCTTTATCGATACCACCATACTATGCTAATCCTGTCGCTAAATGTCAGTGCTTGCGCTGCTGTGTTCCCGTGTGGAGAGTAAGGGCCTGTGGAGGGCTGTGGAGGACCTTACCATGACGTCTTAAAGCGATTCAACTTCGATTCAGTTAAGGTTCGCTCGCTGTCAGAACTATACTAAAAATGTCAGCTAAAACCTGAACTGAGTAGGAATTGAATCGCATTTAGATGTCATGGTAAGACCCCTGAGTGGATACCCGAAGCGGAGCGTTCGGCGGAGCGTGCAGCGTGGCGGGCTGTGCGTACACGCAGTAAGCTTATTACCTAACTCGCTCGCAATCGCCATCGTGTTCATAGTTCATTTTATGGGCTGACAATTGGCACCGGAATCAGCTAGCAGTCACATTCATACAAGAACTGTCAAAATTAACACGATGCCGATTGCGAGCGAATTAGGTAATAAGCCTACAGGACACCGGTATGAGTTTCATTTGTTTAACATGCACGCCGCACGCCCAACTCGAGCGTCCACAGAAATGACAGGCACATGAAATATTCCTTCTGGTTTTTCAACCACGGCGACCCACTTGCCTTCCTTGCCTTAGCCTTCCTTGTGGTATTAGAAAAGATAGGGTCCCAAGACTTAGAGGCAAAGCGCCATAGGTGAAAGATAGCCCTCAAAAGAAAACAGCAGGTGAAGATCAAATATTGTATCCATTTGAATGTTATTTGGTTCGTCGCAAAAAACGCCGCCTGCCTAAGATGAAAATAATCCTTAATCACTACCTATAACCCATGCGCGTGCCACCACCAAATGTCAAATATAATCGCGCAGTCTGCCTCACATCTGCATTATGACACGCTTTTGAGACCTTTACTGTGTTTTTATGACATTTACTAGACAAGTGAAACACCTGGTCAACTTAAAGGCTTAATTATCTGAGACACAATAGAGAATTGTTGCAAAGGATTCAAACGGCTCGCCGATATTGTTTTCGCGAAACTCTGAATTTTAAGAAATCTGTAGATACGTTTTCGGCAATTTAAAACACCTGGTGAAATTATAAAAGAATGTGAAACGTATTATTTTTAGAAATCAACAATGTAAAGCGGCACTGTTAAGGTATTTACATTTATTAGCAGTTCACCCTTGATTTGTAGACGGCCAAAGCGTCCTTTCCCTGGGAAAGCTCTGTGTTATTGACAATCGTCGAGCCGCTAAACCTGGCATATTAATCACATCTTTCTCCCTTACGGGGTAGAAGGATCCTAGGATAACAAGACCCAAAGGCCACGCTTAGCATGTTTGGACATGTAAAGGTGGAAAGGGTACCTAATCAAAATAGTAATGAGTGCTAACCGCATGGTCTTTAACATGATTCCTGAGGTTTTCGCCCAGTCCTTTTGGCTTTTGCCACGCGGGCTGAGAAGCAACTGGTACATTCTCCCGCTCAGACCAGCATGGAAGTTATTAATCTATGTTATCATCGTATAGTTTATTTGACATAAATCTCTCGAACCTGCGCCTCGTCGCGTGTCTGCCCATCGGCGCGTGGGCTGGCCACTCTCCCAACACGGCCTGGTGACGTCAGTTACGACTGACGACTTCCAACGACTGCTGACGCTTGAGCTAAGTTTATAGACATTTGCAGAATACTCAGAGCTAGGGTATTGATTGACTTGATAAGGCGTAAGCGTGATTTTGAGCACAGAAAAGAAGAGAAGAAGAAAGAAGCTAGGAGGTTAAAACTATGTGCAGGATCCGTTGGGAGTGCATCTTATTTACTAATCCTGCCGTCAACTGGATGCGCTTTAGTTGCTGTGTGTAGTTTATTATATCTTAGCTCTCTAGGTTTTTGATGCATGATTAACGAAATAAAAATTAGTAACTTGGCTTTAATTTACCAGAAGCTAGCATATGAATATTAAATAAATTGACAGGCATTGATATGGCAAATAGTAAGTCGTCAAGATCATAGACAAGATAAGAAGGCACGAAGGAAGGTATATCAGTTTTCCAATGCAATCCCCTGGAACGGGAGTCAGTGTGGTGGTCCTAAATTCCACGTGAAGCGTGATTGTAGGCGTATAAGGGGAGAGGGGAATCAAAATAGTGATGGTTTGCTAGCCACATCGCGTATAAAATGATTCCTAAAACTTTCGCCCATTCCCTCGATTGATTTTTCTTGCGGGAAGAGAAGCAACTGGTATTCAAATCATGTCGAGGTGTGAGACTGATTTTTCCGTAAAAGTAAATATGTATTATATAGAGTCGTTAACAAGAGGAGTTTCTGACCCAAGAGTCGTTAGGAATAGCAGTTCAGAGAGGCAATGCGGCCAGCGTCTTGGGGTCGATGCCTGTGACGGAATATTTAGACGACATACCTTTCTAAATATATATAACTCAAAGGTGACTGACTGACTGACTGACATAGTGATCTATCAACGCACAGCCCAAACCACTGGACGGATCGGGCTGAAATTTGGCATGCGGGTAGATGTTATGACGAAGGCATCCGCTAAGAAAGGATTTTGATCCATTCTACCCCCAAGGGGATAAAATAGGGGATGAAACTTTGTATGAAACTTTGTCAATTTTAAACCGATCGGGCTGAGACTTTGCATGCATAAAGCTACTATGACGTAGGCATCCTCTAAGAACGGATTGCGTAATTTCT
This sequence comes from Pandemis corylana, assembly GCA_949127965.1. NCBI lineage: Eukaryota > Metazoa > Arthropoda > Insecta > Lepidoptera > Tortricidae > Pandemis > Pandemis corylana. The sequence continues at coordinate 13,486,799 of OX421867.1, read as the reverse complement.
ACGGGATAGCGATAAACGAATTCTATGCAGACGAAGTTGCGGGCAACAGCTAGTTTACTTTATAGTTGTATGATTAGTAGTAGTTTTACTTTTAGTATTAGTCTGTTTTAAAATAATTACCTAACTGGTACATTGTATGTTAAAAGTTCTGCTTAGCACTTGATAACTAGTCCATCCTCTGTAAATTACTCGTTCTACAAATTGGGCTTCATAGAGTCGTGCCAGCGGGAGATTTTGTTTATTCGTTCGCCCTGAGTCATAAGGAGCGGAGGTAAATCGCCGGTATCCTGCTTACAGCAATTGCCGACATTGTGGCAATGGCGACGCTTCCCGCGCAAAGTGACAGTGACGTCTAAATATTGGCACGCTCCGAGTTTTTTTTTTCGGAAGCCTGGCTGAGGCAATGTCCATTATGCCTGCATTTTTTTTTGCCGTGTAATTAATTGTGCAGTGCAAGTAGACTAAAATAATAATATTCTTTTAATTAAGTGTCGTCATAAATAAAATATAATTAAAAACACAAATGCAAAATGACATGAAATGGAATTTAAAAGAAAAAAAATGGATTAAAACGTAAAAATCAAAAATTCATATACACATATATAGATTACATATACAATTTAGTCTAGTATAACACATAGGCTACTTTTTATTCCGGATGAACAAGTTATTTGCAAGCGAAGCCGCGGGCAACAGCTTACTCTCCAAGCCGGAACACAACGCACTGCTTGGCGGTAGTACTAGCAAATAAGACTATGGTACTTGTACAAAGTCCCACTACCTACAAAGTAAATCACGATGCATGTACTGTACAGTCTGTTAGCTCTTAGAGTGGCATGCGGGTATCTCATGCTGTCTCACTTACACGGCCGATTCAAGTATCAAACCCATAAGAGTGAGATAGCCGAATGGCATTCTAAGAGCTCACAGATTGTACTAGTTGAAAAGTGTCGAAGTCTGGTACTCGTGAAAGTAGACCAGCAGTGACGTCACTTCCTGCGCGACAGGAAGTCGTGGGAGGATCCCTAGTTCCAGCTAGACTCGACCTGGGTAGGGTGACAATAAAGACCATTAATGTGGACCTTTTGCATCACCTTAGCTTTACAAAAAGGGGTAAACAGAGATTACTTTGTACTTTGCGATAGCGGATGGTCGGTGCCCCCGAGTTGGAAAACTGTTCTAAATATTGACCAAACGGTGAGTGTGAGCGAACCTTTACGGAGAGACGTGATCAGGGGTGCGTTCAGTTTGATCACCCGACGACGCCCGACGACGCACTGGCCCGTTCAGTAAGTCAGTGCGATCATCGGACGATCACACCAAGTCGTTCAGTAACATCGTCGGGCGACGTCGGGCGATCGCAACGGTCACCCCGTAAAATAGATGGGTAAAAAACGCACAGACGTCACTTTGACAGTTGATATGAGGCAAAATTTATAATTCGAACGCTGGAGATATAAACTTATTATTACGAATACGAAATCATACTTCAATTGACACTTTTGACAGAAGAACGCCCCAAGTCGTTCAGTAAGTGTGTTCATGATCGGACGATTTTCACCCGACGATAATCACACTGACACTTTAGTTACTGAACGCACCCCAGTGTTGTGTGCTGCCCTACATTTGACAGTAATAAAAATGACGATGAAAACGAGGGTAGTTGTGCGCCGCTGTCAGTTGCGTCGAGCAGCCGCGCGAACAGAGCGCTGGCGCGCAGTGTTCGTTTCGCTGCCGCCGGGGCGAGCGCTCCAGGAAGAAGGACTAGGACATAGTCCGAAACATGTCGAGCATCACTCGACTTTTTATACGTGAGTTATCCGTTTATGTGTAATTATAATGTGGGGTGTTTTTTTTTAATATTGAACTATTGATAAACTTATTGTCCTCCTGATTCCCTATATTCATGGTAGTACTAGGGTGTAGTAGTGCTAGGGCGTAATTTCCTCGCTGTCCTGGGCTATCTGGGCCAAGCGGAGCGCCCACGGCCTCCCGGCGTTGACCTTGTCTAATTGCCATATCAATTTCTTATGATGTACGGTGGCAAACGAGCCAATGGATCCCCAGATAATAAGTAAACACCACCCATGGACACCCGCATGTACCGCAGTACCAAAGTTTGTAATAATTCAATATTTTGATTCCCCTTTCTAACATAGAAAGTCACAAAAATATCGTCAATCCCTACTAATATTATAAATGCGAAAGTAACTCTGCCTGTCTGTCTGTTACGCTTTCCCGCTTAAACCGCTGGACCGATTTAGCTGAAATTTGGTATACAGATAGTTCGAGTCCCGGGGAAGGACATAGGATTGTTTTTATCCCGGAAAATTGCAGTTCCCGCGGGATAGCGATTCTGCGCACACGGAGTCGCGGGCATCAGCTAGTTGTAAATAAAACCAAAACAATTAGATACAATAAAATAATACATACAAAGAAATAGAAATCAGAAATCCAATAATACAATCAAGAAATAAATGTTAAATCCAATGTCAAATTTATGCAATAAAATGTCACACAATAAAAATAAAAATAAATAAAAATAAAAAATATGGTAAGTTTGTAATACAAAGTACAAATATGATACATTATTACCCTAGGCTCTGTCTAACCCGTAAGGGATAAAGACGTGATTTATGTATTCTATAGAATTTTCCTAAAGAAGTTTCGTTCGTTTCAGTTACAATTTGTAATGCATTGATAGTTGACCGATTTCATATTGTTTCGCGGAACATAGGAAATGAAATAATAATAATAATAATAATAAAGATATTTATTGCCACAACACAAAAAAGACATGATACATATTTATCCAAAAAAATGCACACAATAATAATTTTGAAAAAAAAAAAAAGAACAACAATATATATACATAACACAATAATGACGAACTGTGAGTAACAGAGATTAAGCACGAAGTACACAAATATTACAAATAATGTTTGCCGTCTTTGAGTAATCCACTTTATTCATAACTAGATGTTGCCCGCGACTTCACCCGCGTAGAATTAAGTACAGCCTATGTTCATTTGGAATAAATCTAGAATTGTAATGATGAAAAAAAAATGAGTAGGTTTGGAGCCTATGCAACTCAAACAAACAATCAAATATCCCTTTTCTATAATATTAGCTATTGGTTGGCTGGTAGAGATCGCTCTGTAGCGATAAGGCCGCCTATTGTTACCTTGTAATATTCTGTATACCTTTTTTCTGTTTTGGTTGTTATGTGTGGTGTTCAATAAAGAGTTATTGTATTGTATTGTATTAGCGTAGATATAGTCAAATTTAGGACCTTTTAAAAGTCGAATTTATATAATAACTAGCTGTTGCCCGCGTCTCCATCTGCGCAGAATCGCTATCTATGCTGTATTGTGGGATAAAAACTATCCTATGTCCGTCCCTGGGACTTAAACTATCTGTATACCAAATTTCAACTAAATCGGGCCTGCGGTATAAGCGTGAAAAGGTAACAGAGACAGACAGAGTTACTTTCGCATTTATAATATTAGTAGGGTATACCCAATAAGAGTAATCCGAAGCTTAGGTAGCTCCAAGCGTTACCTATCTTAAACAATCACCAAAAAAGTCGGCAAACTAAGAGTAAGACGCCCATAAAAATCTTTTGTAATCAGTTAACCCGATTAGTTAAACAAAATCGAGCTAAACACCGGCTTTGGCTGAATAGCGACACACCTGGGTCTTTATCTTTTTTAAATTGCAACAGATAACACAGATGTTGGGTGCAAACAGCCGATGGCTTTTGTCTTTTATGCCAGCATGTGTTTTGGTAGATAGTATACCGTTGTTCAAAGCACAGATAAGATATTAAGACAATTAGGTACAGGTAAGCAACAAGATGGCGCTTAGTGGATAGGAAGCTTTATGGCGTGTCAATATTTTTGTATTTTAAATTAATGACTGCTTTAAGCTGATGGATTGATTTTATTTTAAGTGGTACGTTTTGTATAGAAGACAATTTTTAGCTGTTGTTGAATTCCTTATCCGGTAAAAAAAAATTTTGGCTGGTTGGAATAAGTATCCATGTAAAATATTCTGTTTGTGTTTCTATATCAGCTAATAAAGTTATCTTATTCTTATACTTGTTCTCTTTAAATGCAAAAACATGCGAAAGTGCCAGCAAATTTCCCCATGTAAATCCTCTTCTTAGAATAAAATAAATACCTTTTCTAACTTCACAACATCTGGCACCCAGATGTACTAAACGTTCCTAATCTTTAGTTAAATTATTGCCTACTTTAAGTTTTGTACAGGTAAATACATTCTGGAATACCGGCGCCGGCTTTGGGGAAAACATTGCTGAGTTACCGCTGCATTTCCTGATCATTTTCCCCATGTTGTCTCCTTATTGTAAATCCCTATAATTGTCACGAATAATATTTCTAAATTATAATGGAACACAGTCATGGTAAAAAATGTTTCTTTGCAAAGTGGCCGCCAAGACCACATCCCCAATTCCGAAATTCGGAAACGAACTAGAGTTGCGGATGTCGGAACTAGGATAACACAGCTGAAGTGGCGACGGGGCACTTGGCAAGACGGAACGACGACAGATGGTCGAAGGCGGTCACAGAGTGGTGGCCAAGATAGGGTAGAAGGTCAGTGAGCAGACCATCAGCCCGTTGGTCAGATAACAGCTGTCATTCGGCTGGAAAACTGTGGATGAGACTGGCACGGGACCGGGCAACGTGGCGTGAAAATGAAGAGGCCTTTACTCAGCAGTGGGTGGATGTGGGCTCATAGATAGGCCGCCAAGGGATCATTTACATGCCTGTTTAGACACTACCAGCGCATTCGGAAAGACCATCATTGCCAAGAAGAATGCGCCGCGAAACTTGGCATACCGGACTCGTCTGCAAACTCCGCTGCCGCTGTGTAATACGAGCAAGTTTCTGGGATTTGTGATTGTGAACTTGACATTTAATGTTGAATGAGTTTATTATATGTGTGATAATTGGCATTGTTCATTTTTTTTAAGCTGTGCTTTTAACACCTTTATTTGATAAAATGGACTATTTCAAGCAACTAATTTGAATATTATGCCTTTACGTAGCTTTGTTAATTAATAATAAATATTTTTTCGCTGTTTGATAATTCTTGAATTTAGACAGAATCCCAATCGCCTTCGTTCGGCTGGCTATAAAAAAAACGGCTTTGTCTATGGTTTTGTAGATTTGACAGTGACACTTGACAGTTGCCGTAGCCAAACTTTTTTTTAATTTTTGAGGCAAACATTCGATGCTGGATTCTGTCTAAAAACCCGGTCGTTCGGTCAAACAAAGGTTCAAAGTACTTTTACAAAAATATCTGCAATCATAAAGTATTTTTGAAATCGGACAAGATAAATCGGATAATTGATGGTTTTCCTCGAAATGGTTTTCGAATTGGAGCATACTAAAAAAAATGAACAATGCCAATTATTATTTGTACCATTCTAGTACCTCATTTATTATTATTTTTGTTGTTTAGTGTTCTGTCAATATTTTCACATTTTGTGGTTTTATATTTACTATTTGACATTTTAAATTGATTTTAAAATAGGATTTATTTAAATTATTATTATTTTCTCATTTTTATGTACCCATGACGATCCTTTTGTGAATCTATTATCTTTATTTTTGTTTGTTGTAATTTTGTTTTAATTTGATTTCAGTTATTATTATCATTATTACTATTTTATTAAAATTTTTATGTTTGATATTTAATTGTACTTTTAAAAGGGTGATAAATAAATCTAATCTAATCTAATCATAAAGTATTTTTTTTTAAAAGACCGCATGCGTCTCTATATGTAAAAGATAGCTTGGATTAGACTGTTAATATCTGTTGTTACGTGATCCATGCACATCACGAAATTTTGACGCGTATCGCAGCGAATCCGGTTGTTTGAAATCCACGATCCTGTATTGACATACCGTATCACGATAATATTGACCGTTCATCCTTTGACACTGTATTTATGGTCAAGCGCCTCTTGGCCTGGATCTCGTCGCGCGCGCACGTTATACTCGTATAATCCCGTTTACATGTACTAAGAAGGAAATGGAAAATTCCGCCTGACTCAGGACTCGGGATGTCAGCCCAATCATGCAATCATACAATCACGCAATCATGCATGACGCGTGCGGCGCCAAAATTATTTGGCGCCGAATGCTACACAGTTTATCGACGTACAGTATTGTAAAAAGTTAGAAACAACCTATTAAGGGTTCAATTTTATGCCAAAAATATTTCACATCATTTTGAAAAAGAGCTGTAGGCTTATAACTCGCTCGCAATCGCCATCGTGTTCATTTTGACAGTTCATGTATGCGCTGACAATTGGCATCGGAATCAGCTAGCTGTCACATTCGTACAAGAACTGTCAACAACACGATGGCGATTGCGAGCGAGTTAGACAATAAGCTTACTGATACTCTTCAAACTGCTGGACCGATTGTTACCAACCATTACGAACCACCGCAAGGAAACTGGCTTTCGAATGAAAGAAACCGCATCGAAATCGGTCATTCCGTTTGAGAGCTACGATGCCACAGGCATGCACAGAGTAGGTATCCGCTAAGAATTTGGTGACAGGGCCGGATCAAGATTCTATGCGGCCAAAGTCGGGGGCAGCAACTAGTCAATTATAGAGCCTGTTAAGAACCCCATACTTTATATGTCATAGTTTTTGGGTATGCAAGAATTTTAAAAAAATAATGAAATGAAAATGAAAATGAAAATGAAAATTTATTTGGCAAATTGGCCGCCACGTCTTCTCGAAACCACCAGCGCATTCGGAAAGACCATCATTGCCAAGAAGAATGCGCCGCAAGAAACTTGGCAGAAAGTCTTTTTTTTTAAATACAGTAAGAATGCCTAAATTCTGCTTAAATTAAATACATTCATAAAAGGGATGCAAGGTCCCCGAGCCTCAAATTATATTAATTATATAAAAAATGGCTATATCTACCTGGGGCTTTACCATGACGTCTCAATTCCGACTCAATTCAGCTTTTAGCTGTCATTTTTAGTATGCATCTGACAGCGAGCGAACCTATACTGAATCGGAATTGAATCGCTAGACGTCACGGTAAGCAGGGCCGTCTTAAACTAGGCTGGGGCCCTTGGGCACACAAGAACTTGTGTTGTGAAAAAAATGTTATTATAACATTTTTTTACTAAATATGACCATTTATTATAGAAATTGTCGGTCCTTCGGGGCCCCCTGACAATGGGGGCCCTGGGCTGGGTTATGGTGAAGACGGTATTGATGGTAAGGCCCCTGTGGTCTTCCCGTAACGCCTCACATACGACTGAATAGGGAATCCGTGTGGTTTTACTGGGCATGCCTGCCGTCGCGGGAGAGCCCCACACATCATCATCATCATCATCTCAGCCATTACAAGTCCACTGCTGGACATAGGCCTCTCCTTTAGACCTCCAATAAGACTGGTTGGAAGCGGCTTGCATCCAGCGCAATCCTCCGATCTTAATGAGGTCATCCCCACATACACGGTAAACCCGTACCGGGCGGATGCATAAGGCGCATTTTCCACACCTTAAAAAAAAATGACCCTGTTGTCTTAAAATTTACCTGTTGAAACAGAACACTAAGACTGTTGCATTCAAACGAACCGCTTCTAAATCATCGCATACTTATTTACGACTTATTGATCACGATCGCATACTGGACCGAAATAAACCGGAGATCGATATCTGCCCCGACTTATAAGGAGGTGGTCAAGTTCATTAAGTTGATATCGTAGACAGCCGCCGTGTGAGAGGAACATGTAAAATAAACATGACTTTGTTTTGATGGAATATTTAGGGCCGGTTTCCACTCTCTGTTAAACTGCAATACAATACAATACAAATACTCTTTATTGAACACCACAAATCAGTGAAAACAATACAGAATCAAAGTAGACAATAGACGGTCTTTTCGCTTAATAGCGATCTCTACCAGACAACCAATAAGATAGAGAAATAAGTTGGAGACAGTTTAAGTAGGTGGCGGAAACAAAAGCCCTAGCCCTAGGTAAGCTCTAGTTATCTGAAGTGTTAGTTGTCTAATTCCCAAACCAGCATTGCACAGGTGGCACGAAGAGGGACCCCATCTCAGTGGTCGTGGGGCGTCGCGGTGACACCGAGTGCTCCCGTAACGTCACATACGACCGAATAGGGAATCCGTGTGGTATTTAGTGGGTATGCCTGCCGTCGCGGAAGAGCCCCACGTCATATCAAAATCCCATCAAAAACAAAACTTGTAAAAAAACAAAGTCTCGCCACTCACTTCTTCTACCGTAAAAAGTTGTGTGTGTGCAAGTCGCTTAATTTATTCAGTCCCTACTAAAGAGACCTCCTGTCTTAAGTTATTACGTAATTAGCTAACCTAACAACATATAATGCCCATATCAAAATTAAAAATCGTTTATGTTATCATCATCACTACATAGTATAAAACAAAGTCGCTTTCTCTGTCCCCATGTCCCTATGTCCCCATGTCCCTTTGTATGCTTATATCTTCAAAACTACACAACGTATTTTGATGCGGTTTTTTTTAATAGATAGAGTGATTCAAGAGGAAGGTTTTTATGTATAATTCTACGCAGACGAAGTCGCGGGCAGAAGCTAGTAAATAAATAAATTGACTTTGCATTCGCATTAACCCATCAAACGTCGTTTCAGCGTGAAGAAGGAACATACACAGTCACATCGTCATATCCATCCTTCCTCTCAAACTTTCGCATTTATATTAGTAGAATTTATTTATTTATTTATCTAGCCTTTGACAAACGTGTGTAGAGTTTATTTAGGATTCTATCTAGAATGTAAACACGCTGAACCCTGATTGTTCGACCTGTCAATACGTCGGCAAACAACGCTGACCGGAATAAGGCGGTGAGCTCACCGGAGACGGCATCGAACCCACGCCAACGAAGAGATACATACATACATACTGTCACGCCTCTTTCCCACAGGGGTAGGCAGAGACTACTTTGTTCCACTTGCTGATCCTGACATACTTCTTTCGCTTCATCCACATTCATCAATCTCTTCATACATGCTCGTCGGTTTCGGGTACTCCTGACCTGACCTTTTTCCAAAACGTCTCTCCTATTTGGTCTCGAAACGTCCGTCTAGGCCTTCCCCTCCCAACGTTACCATTCACACGAATAAGAAGAGATAGCTGAATAAATAATAATAAATAATAAATAAATACCTTGGGCCAAATTACACCAATTGACCCAGCCCCAAACTAAGCTATGGGTACCAGGCAACGGATAAACATGCTTATATAATGTAGATAAACACATACAACATCCATGACTCGGGCACATACTATTCATCATACAACTGTCTCCCCCTACCGGGATTCGAACCCAGGACCTCTAGCTTCATAGTCAGGTTAACTAACCACTTAGGACTAGGCTATCCGGGCGTGTAAACTAACTAAGTTATACAATATATACATACATGAAGGAAAGGGGAATCAAAATAAGTGATGGATTGCTAGCCGCATCGCCTATAACATAATTCCTAAGATTTTCGCCCATTCCCTCGATGGGATGTGAAGAGAAACAATTGGTAAATTAAATTCTATGTTTTTTCTTTGCTCCCAGACATCATGGAAGTAAGGTTATTTATATAAAGATAAATTCATTATTAAGCGGATACTCGTAAATACAAATACATTTGTTAATTGACACAAATAGATAAATGATTTCTCTAACTCGTCGCGCCGTTGGGCACCCAGCCTAAGCTGCGCATGCGATTGTTCCCCGCCATTGTGTGCTTCGTAAACAGTTTTATTGTGAAAACTGTGTTTTATATAGATTTCCACAATGACACGCCGCGTCTAGATGACTATAGATTTGCCGAGATTGGCATAGGGGCCTTACCATAACGTCTTAATGTGTTTCAATACCGATTCAGTTAGGTTCGCTCGCTGTCAGATCCATACTAAAAATGACAGCTAAAGCCTGAACTGAGTCGGTATTGAATCGCATTAAGACGTCATGGTAATTCCCCTGTTAGATTATAAATCGGGATGGAGAGAACTTCCAACTTCATTCTGCTGCGTTCGTATTTTCTGATTCGAAGTGACTAAGGCAGTTTGCTAATACTGCCGACAAGCAGCAGTGCTTGCGCTGCTGTGTTCCGGCGTAGAGAGTAACCGGTTAAGTTGTACTTGTTCTGGTACATGAGGCATTCTATCCTAGCTCTCTAGGCTGGCAACGCATCTGCAATCCTCTAGTGTTGCAGGTGTGGTTGGTGGTGCTCGCTTACCATCAGATGACCCGCTTTCTCGTTTGCCTTCCCTGTCATCATAAAATTTATATTATTTCGTTAAGAATCAGGGCATTGGATCGTAAATAAAAGAATAAATACCATCGCCATCGTGTTAATTTTGACAGTTTTTGTTATGAATGTGACAGCTAGCTGATTCCGATGCCAATTGTCAGCCCATACATGAACTGTCAAAATGAACACGATGGCGATTGCGAGCGAGTTAGATAGTAAGCCTACTGATTGTATTCTGCCTATATTTTATGTATTTTGATAATAAAATATTTCGCTTCATTAATTACTATGGTATTAACAGATTAGAAGAAAAGCAATTATGTATAAATCAAGTTATCAATTAGTGATACGCAAAGTATCAGTGAAATGTTTGTGCTGACGGAAAACTTATTGTATCTTTGTCACTGAACTGCATCAAATTACTTAGAAACTAACAAACGAAAAATGACTAATTCACCAATCAATAAAACATATTGAAATCAATCACAATCATGAAACAACGAAGTTCGTTAACAGGGAAACAATGCGGACAACGCAATAAGATCAGAGATTTGGAAATATTTGTTCACAGATTCGTCTCAGCCAATGCTAAACGTGGACTCAGATTTGTCACCTAAGGTTTCTACCCCGTATAGCGATAAAGACGTGATAATGTAATGTAGTATATTTTATTTATTGTGTATTAGTTTATCGTATTTATCTATTATGTGTAGTTTATTATTATATCTTACATTATTTAAAATTTAGATATTTAGGATTATGTTAAGTTTTGATCGGTTCTTTTACTTTTTCTGTGTCACTCTTGCTTAATACTTATGTCCTGTCAATCGTTCAAAGGTTAACTGGAAGAGATCCCTTTTAGGGATAAGTTCGCCTTTGTGCATGTGTGTTATCCTGTATTCGTCTTTTTCTTGTGTTTTATGTACAATAATGAGTTATACATACATATACATATATATGTAGGTCCGCTGGCCGCCCGATTTCCTCTCAAAAGCAATTTCAACAAAACCTTTTGGAAAACTGCGGAGCAAATGAATACGTCTGGTATGACAGTTAAATATTTGGGTGCTGTGAAAGTAAAAACGTATTACAACAATCAGAGTATCCCACGGCTTTAGCAACGGAGTATAACGATGTAACTATGAAATTATATCCAATCCAGGTCATCGTCGGCCGCGCTTGCGTAAATGAATTCTAAATCTTATAGACCAGACTATTTGCTCTCTACACTACAAAGCCGGCTCGTCTGCGATGTAAGCGTAACTGTTAAAGTAACCAAACCCCGGGGCCGTCCGTGAGAGACCCAAAGGGGGGATCCGATAAAAAAATCACCAAATGTCACACGGGGGGAGGAAGGTTTCAAGTCACGTGTATTTTCGAGACCGAAATGCGTTATTTTTCCAGAATTCGATTAAACTGTTCAAGTTAAGGTTTTTATTAAACATACCTATTTTGTATTTGCGGGTGGTAGGGCCTTGTGCAAGGTCCGTCCGGATCGCTACCACCATCTTACTCGCTAATCCTGCCGCTAAGTAGCAGTGCTTGCACTGCTGTGTTCCGGTGTGGAGAGTAAGACAGCCGGGGAAATTACGGGCACAAGAGGCATTCATCTTAGTCCTCTAGGTTGGCAACGCATCTGCAATCCCTCCGGGGTTGCGGGTGTCTATGGGCAGTGGTGATCACTTACCATCAGGTGACCCACCTGCTCGTTTGCCTTCCTATTCATATAAAAAAAAAAAAAAAAAAAAATGTTCTTAAAAATCCCCTTTTTGGCGCGGTCCTGGTGGAAGCCGGGGCCAGCGGGGGGGCGTTTGTGGTGACACCCTAGTGGCATCCCACAGCGTCCCCATCACACCGGATTGAGGCAACGCCGGAGTCTCGTGAGCTTGGCTTTTGGTAACTGTAGCGCGCAACAGCTATGAAAATCAGTCAAGACAGACACGGCTGCGGACTTAGTTCTACAATGGTGATACCTACAGCTTTTATATAACCTAGGATGTCTGCAAAGCCTTTAGATAGGTTCTGTAACGCTCTCACGCCACAATGCAGGGAACCATCGCCGTGGGAAGATCGCCGGGAAGCTGCAGCTTTGCATTTTTGTTCAAATGCTTTTGTACTAAAGCCTTACCATGACGTCTTAATGCGATTCAATTCCAACTCAGTTCGGGGTGCGAGTCGGGTTACCTCCGCGTGTGGTCAAGAGCTGCGGTTCGTTTTTGGATCCGTCCGAGGGTAATGATTTCCTGACAGATTCTGAGGGATATCATTATCCGTTGGCTAAGAGCCCGACAGGGGAGGTCTTTTGACCATGTTCTACAGTACAACGTTGCCGACAATTTTGTCACAAGATTTTTGAACGCTGTATTTATTACTTTGACATTGGCGAAATCATCGCATCGATCGATGGGGCCATATTACTTATAAAAACCCTAACCCCTAAACCCTTCTAATCCTGCCGCTAAGTAGCAGTGCTTGCACTGCTGTGTTCCGGTGTGGAGAGTAGGACAGCCGGGGAAATTACGGGCACAAGAGGCATTGCATCTTAGTCCTCTAGGTTGGCAACGCATCTGCAATCCCTCCGGGGTTGCGGGTGTCTATGGGCAGTGGTGATCACTTACCATCAGGTGACCCACTTGCTCGTTTGCCTTCCCATTCATATAAAAAAAAAAAAAAAAAAAAAAAAAAAAAAAAAAAAAAAAAAAAAAAAAGAAGAAGGTTTTAACTGTCACTTTTAGTAGGGATCTGAAAGCGAGCGAACCTAAACTGAATCGGAATTGAATCGGTGATTGGATTAATAGCACTGAATTACCCCTGAAATAATTAAAATATAAACTAAGGCTACCTTAAAATAACTTAGTAAAATAAAACAGGTTAAAAATTAAAATAAATTTGGACCCTTAGGTAGGGTCCCCATCACCCCTGTAAATTTATCTCGTTCAGGATTTTTTGATTGCGATTGACGATTCTTGCCATACATTGGTCGATGAGCAAAATGTATGGTATTAAAGTTTACACAGGTGTTCAATGAAACTAACCTTCTGGAAAATTCCAGATCAATTTTAAGCCACTCTGTATAGTGAGTACGAGTTGACAATACTGTCAAGGGACATTATGTCAAACGGTTATTAAAAACCAGCCAAGAGCGAGTCGGACTCACGCACCGAGAGTTCCGTACAAATTTGGCAATACATACATACATACATAAATCACGTCTTTATCCCTAACGGGGTAAACAGAGCCCAAGGTAACAAGACCCAAAGGCCACGTTTAGCATGATTGCGGGCGTATGGATGGAAAAGGGAATCAAAATAGTTTACTAGCCGCTAATAGGTTGCTAGCCGCTCCCCTATAACATGATTCCTAAGACTTTCACCCATTCCCTCGATGGGCTTTTACCATCTGCGCGGGAAGAGAAGCATCTGGTAAATTCTATGTTTTTTCTTTACTCCCAGACCAGCTTGGAAGAATTTGGCATGTTGTTATAAAATTCAGTGATAGCAGAAGTCTGCTCTTAAGCAGTGTGAAGTTGGACACTGACATAGACAGACAAACATAAAAAATATTCAGTTTTTAGCATACATACATACCGTCACGCCTCTCCCACAGGGGTAGGCAGAGACTACTTTGTTCCACTTGCTACGATCCTGACAAACTTCTTTCGCTTCATCCACAGTCATCAATCTCTTCATACATGCTCGTCGGTTTCGGGTACTCCTGACCTGACCTTTTTCCAAAACGTCTCCTATTTCCTATTCGGTTTGGTGGGAGTTTTTAGCATTTGTTGTTAAAGCGGTATTAGAAATACATCGTCTGAAAATTTCAACTGTCTATCAATCACGGTTCATGAGATACATGGTGACAGACGAACAGACAGACGGACAGCGAAGTCGTAATAGGCTCCCGTTTTTTCCCTTTGTATACGGAACCCTAAAGACTCCCCAACGCTGGGCACGTGTGAAGCCCATCTTCCAGGCGAGCGGGCTTCCGCGCCAGATGCGTGTGCGCAGCGCGTGTTGCGGTCGGCAGGTGGCGCTGCTGGCGTTACAAGTGCTTATGAAGCTAAAGAGCTTGACGGGAGTTGGCTTTTCATATTTTTTAATATTGTTTTTGCCATTTTTCGTGATCAGCTATTTAAACAAACATGTTTACAAGATCTAAAAGTTGATATGAAAAACCTTAAACTACCTTAATCTAATCCTAAATAGCTATATTTACAAATGTCGCCCAGATCTTTGCCATGGGGCAAGGTGCCCATAATGCTGGCTACGTTTCCTCGTTGGTCACCAATGCCTATGCGTTGCCCGAGGAAACAGCCACTCTATGGTCACCTGTGCATTTTGTTTTTTTTTTTTCATGTTTTAAAAAAATGTTTGCTGCGGGTCTCCACAGCAATTAATTTTGATTTTTAGGAAATTACGCATTTTTAATTCATTATTCATATTATTCAATTAACTTTCTCCTTTATTTAGCAAATGTTACAAACAATAAATTAAAAAAAATATTTCGAGTGTGGCTGAAATAACTGCTAGATTTCTTCGTGGCATGAAGGTATATTTGGGTGCCCGTTTTTTTGAAAATGGATTTATGATGACTGACGAATGACTTTTCCTTCTTCATCTCCGTCATTTTTTTCTTTTAAGGAACATTCTGCAGTAGATCTCTTTATTATTACAAGATTTATATTAACATGCAACGTACGTATGTTTGTCCGGGTGGAAATTTTGAAGCAGATATCTTCAACCGATTGAGCTGAAATTTTGCAGACTCGAGTAAGTCAGATGACAATACAATAGTAATGGTATTCTGGTGACCCAGCCAGGACCGTCTCCGCAGGCGGGAACTCTTCAACGGTTGGTCCGATTGACTTGAAATTTGGTGCACACATGTAGCATGGATGACAATTGCAAGTACAATCAACAAAATGTCATTTTTGACAGAAACTTATTTTGCAAATGTTTCGGATACCTTCTGCAGTTAGTTTCCCTTTAATCTAATCGGTAATTTTTTTTAGCTACTATAAGCGCCATGGCACGTGCTCCTTGTATTAAAACTAAATTATCGATTAGAAACACTTTAAAACCATCCATCCTCTTAGTAACCATACGGCCCTCAACCTGTCTCAAGGGTGGCCTGACCACATGCACGTGAACCCCTCCATTTTGAACCTTATCACTTGTACTTAAAGCTTTGACGAACGCATGTGCGATTTTCAGTACAAAAAGCAGCGCGTACGCACGTGTCACCTGTTCCACTCGTCAATGTATGATGGAGTTTCATCGAACCATAGAGGAGATGACTAAATAGAGTGGCAATATAAATGCGGAAGTAACTCTGTCTGTCTGTTACCTTTACACGCACCGCTGAACCGATTTATTTGGAACTAGCTGTTGCCCGCAACTTCGTCTGCATAGAATTCGCTTATCGCTATCCCACAGGAATTACGCAATTTTCCGGGATAAAAAGTAGCCTATGTGTTATTCCAGACTATAATCTATCTGTGTTCCAAATTTCATCTACATCTGTCCAGCCGTTCTGGCGTGAAAGAGTAACGAACATCCGAACATCCATACTCACAAACTTTCACATTTATAATATTAGTAGGATTTGCTACACAAATAGTTTTAGTCCCGGGGAAGGACAGGGTTGTTTTTATACCGGAAAATAGCATAGTTCCCGCGGGACGCGACATGCGAGTTCTGCGCAGTCGCTGGCAACAGCTAGTAGAAAATAAGTGAAAACAAACATCAGTTGCTTCTCTTATCTCCTAAATACAACAAAGCCATTTAAGTAATTGGAACTTTGATTGTACATATTTATTTTTAATTAAACATATCTATCATAAGATAGATAGATAGATCATAATAGCTGCCTCATCAATTCTATTGACCTGAGCCTTGACCTGGCCAATCAGGAGCACTAATCGCCAAGTTCGGCTTGCCTTTTTATTTCATTTGAATTATATGACATTTCCAATCTATTACGTTGTTTGTTCTATGCATCGAACATACGACAAAGTTAAATTTGCTGCCAGCCAACGACACGTCACATCAAACTCTGACCATTTGAAGAATGTGGCGACTTCAGCCAGCCGCAATGGTAACTTTGTCGGTTTTTTCGAAAATGAACTGCATTTTGAGCTTTGATGCCAATTTGTGTTAATCGATAATGTAGGGAGATAGTAAATTAATAGAGCAGTTTCGTCTGCGTGCATGTATATATACACAAATCACGTCTTTATCCCTTACGGGGTAGACAGAGCCTAAGGTGACAACACTTACAGACCACGTTTAACACACTAAGGGCGTATAGATGGAAAATGGAATCGAAATAGTGATGGGTTGCTGCCGCATCGCCTTTATGATTCCTATGATTTTCATCTGCGTAGAATTCGAATTACTCTATCTATTAATAAAACCGCATCGAAATCCGTTGCGTAGTTTTAAAGATCTAAGCACACATAGGGACAGACAGCGGAAAGCGACTTTGTTTTATACTATGTAGTGAAGAACATTCGTATGTTTATATCCTCAGGATATATATATATGAGTTATGGCAGAGATCTGACTGTCTATAGACTGACCACTTACCTGAGTCCTCTCCTCCTCGCCCGCGCGGCACAGGGGCGTGGGGTAGGACGACAAAGGGGCGGGAAGTGCCGCCCCCTCGGCCCCCGCGGTCGTCCCACCCCGCGCGTCTGCACCGCAAGGGCGAGGACTCAGTTAAGCGGTCGGTTTATAGTGGTTAGAGAAGCTTGGGGTTCGATCCCCGATCGGGGCAGATATTTGTATGAAAAACACGAATGTTTGTTCTCGAGTCTTCGATGTTTAATAGGTATTTAAGTATGTATTTATGTATATAAGTATGTTTATCCGTTGTCTAGTAGCTATAATTACAAGCTTTGCTTAGTTTGGGGCTAGGTTAGGTATCGATTGTTCCAATATATTTCCTATAGTATAGTACATGCATAATATACCGTGCGAAGCCGGGGCGGGTCGCTAGTAATATTATAAACGCGAAAGTTAATAAGTATGGATGGATGAATGCGTGTTCGTTACTCTTTCACGTAAAAACTACTGAATGAATTTGGATAAAATTTGGAACGAAGATAGCTGATACCCTAGATTAACACATAGGCTATTTTTTATCCTGGAAAATTGAATAGTTTTTAATTTATTGCAGACGAAGTCGCGGGCAGCTGCGAGTATTTATATATTTATAAACACACTCGAGCCATTTTGTGATACGCGTCTTCAACCAAAATTAGTCTAAAAATATCAAACATTATAAGACTTACTTTAAGAGGAATTAGAGAGTAGAGTTGAAATGTCATACAATTTGTTCGAATTAATATTCGGCGAACACTCCAACTATTGTTGTGGCTTGACTGGCCAACCCGAGATGAAACCGGACAATAAAGTAGGACAGCAGATATATGTTAGTCAGCTATAGTAATTTTAAGTCATTATGTTGCATACTTAGTGAATAAGTCACTTGTTTTTTAATTTAAAAAAAACACCTATCCTATCTCTCTATCTACGAGTATCTATATAATATTATTATATAGCGTAATTCCCACGGGATAACGATCAACGAATTCTTCGCAGACGGAATAAAGGAACAACTATCGCACACGGTGTTAGTCGGGTCAGTGGCGTGCAGCCGGGAACCGTATGTTAGGTAGCGGGAAGGCAGCGCACCTGGCAATACCCCTGAACGCCCTAGAGTACGCTTGTTGGCTACTGGTTGGTTTGCGGCCTATTTTACCTTTTGATACTATATATAGTCTGCATTGTGCCAGGCATTATGTTTGAATTAATCATATATTTTACCTTTAAATAATTAAACACTTAACAATACGTTTAGGTGTTTCCATCATCCTCCATTTACTCTTTATACAGTCGATTACCAGTAGCTATCAACACTGTTACCGACAAATCATTGGATAATTAGGGTGACGGCACCAGTGTTGGACACTAAGCTGCCAAGCACCAGTAATGGACACTAAGCTATCAAGCACCAGTGTTGGACACTAATCTGTCAACCACCAGTATTGGACACTAAGCTGTCAAGCACCAGTAATGGACACTTCATTCTTAATTTAAAGATGATACGGTTAAAATTGACTGTTATTAAATAAATGGATATGCCTTAGTATCTTTTAATTAAGAGTTATTGTGCATTATTGGGTAATGACCATTACTGGAGCTGTCACCCTTTTTTTTTTTAACGGAGAGGAAATCTTTATGGATGCCCTAGGCACGGGGATGCCTAGAGTTATGTGGGACTCCCCCCGAAGGGTTATACCCAAACTAAAAACTCTCCGGCGTTGAGGAGCTGTCACCCTACCACTCTGTTGGTTCACTCCTCTATGCCCTTACCTAACAACGTAGATCTGCATACCATGTTTGTCCGATTTTCGCGAAGGTAATGACAAGTGGGCCGACCACGTAGGCACGTTAATTGGTCCGAATGAGCACTGTCCGACAGCTATTAAGGATGGCGTGGGTCGCACACGTCTCACACTAAAACCAGAACCGCCAGGAACCATGCAAATACCCCTCTGGCACCTTGGAAAGGAATGTTTCCGCGGCGCGCGGGAGCTCAAGCTACACTGGTGTTGATTTCGTGACCAACGTAAAGAGCTCTCGTTCCACTGTTCTTTCTCCTCGGGCGTCTTGAGTTGTATAGTGGGTGGGGAGAGGGGTGGGTCATGTTATTTTGGCTCACGGTTCGGATGCCAGCGTCTAGGCGTATTGTTCATTCACAGAGTTTATACTTTCGCTGTGTTTGAATGTTTTATGCGATGTCAATGAGATGTGATTGATGGAACCACAAGGAACATACCGCGGTTCTGTTCGTTATTAAGCTTTGAATATGGATTAGGGTACGTTGGACTCGAAAAGTTTTTTAAACTCTGGTTTTGTCGGTAATTTGTATCAAATAAATGAAATAGTGATGACTAAGTACATACATATATCACGTCTTTATCCCTTACAGGGTAGACAGAGCCTAAGGTAACAAAACCTTGAGCCCACGTTTAGCATGATTAAGGGCGTATAGGTGGATAGGGAAATCAAAGTAGTGATGGGTTGCTAGCATCGTCTATAACATGATTCCTAAGACTTCCGCCTATTCCCTCGATGGGCTTTTACATGCGCGGGAAGAGAAGCAACTGGTAAATTCTATGTTTTTCTTTACTCCCAGACCAGCATGCTCCTGTAACATAAACGTGGCCTGGTCTTGTCACCTTAGGCTCTATCTACCCGTAAGGAATACAGACGTTATTTGTGTGTATGATTGTGTGTGTGTGTGTGTATTGTATATATACCACAAAGCGCCTCTATGTCTCAAATAACCGGATAATCCGGCCACAGACTGCTATCATGGTCTAAAAATAACAACAGATTCACCCAAATCGGTTTTTGGCAAGCGAGTCTCGATCGCAACTAGAATTACCTGCTCTGTTGCTCTGGTGACCCATTGTCGGCTACTCTGGACCGGGTAACAAGGTTAATGACACTTGGATGGACTATTGGGTCAGCTCATCATCAGTCAGCGAGTGATGTGAACTAGAGAACACCGCAACCCGTGGGAGGCAGCTTCCATCTTCCCGCAAAAGAGCCTGTCTAAAGAATAAATAAATAAATAAATAAATATCTTGGGACAAATTAGGTACACCAATTGACCCAGCCCCAAACTAAGCAAAGCTTGTACTATGGGTACCAGGCAACGGATAAACATATTTATATAATGTAGATAAATATATACAACATCCATGACTCGGGCACAAACATTCGTATTCATCATACAAATGTCTGCCCCTGCCGGGATTCGAACCCAGGACCTCTAGCTTCATAGTCAGGGTCACTAACCACTAGGCTATCCGGTCGTCAAACATTCATAAATCACGTCCCTTACGGGGTAAACAGAGCATAAAGATAACAAGACCTAAAGACCACGTTTAGCATGATTGTGGGCGTATGGATGGAAGGGGGAATCAAAACAGTGATGGGTTGCTAAGATTCCCTCGATGGACTTTTGCCAAGTCCCGGGGAAGGACATAGGGCAGTTTTTATCCCGGACAATTGCATAGTTCCCGCGGGATAGCGATAAGCGAGTTCTGCGCAGACGGAGTTGCGGGCAAACGCTAGTCTATACTAATATTATAAAGAGGAAAAATTTGATTGTTTGTTTGAATTGAATAGGCTCCGAAACTACTGGACGGATTTCAAAAATTCTTTTGCCGTTAGAAAGCTACATTATCACTGAGTGACATAGGCTACTTTTTACCGCGGGAAAATACCTTTTCCTACGGGAAAATTAATTTATCGCGGGCGAAGCTGCGGACGGAAGGCTAGTATTTTATAAAACGGAAGCCTTCATTTCTCAATTCTCTTAGCGAACAGCCTTGATTTTGCGTAAAGTCGAAAATTCGTATCGAATTCTTCCATGCTAGTCTTACAAAAATCTTAGGAATCATGTCAGGCTATGCGCCGAGCAACACTATTTTGATTCCCTTTGCCACCTGGCCCACAATCGCGCTAAACGTACGTCTGTCTGCCATCAACCACATACATACACACACATACACATACACAAGTCACGTCTTTATCCCTTACGGGGTAGGCTGAGCCCAAGGTAACAACCTATGGGCCACACTTAGCAAGATTGAGGGCGTATAGGTGGAAAATGGAACCAAAATAGTGATGGGTTGTTAGCCTCATCGCCTACATGATTCCTATGGCTATCGACCATTCCCTCGCTGGGCTTTTACCATCTGCGCGGGTAGAGAAGCAACTGGTACATTCTATGTTTTCCCTTTGCTCCCAGACCAGCATGGAAGAAGCCACGCCAGCCATCAACAACGTATGGGTTAAAGACTTAATTATCACTACATAGTATAAAACAAAGTCGCTTTCTCTGTCCCTATGTCCCTATGTATGCTTATGTCTTCAAAACTACGCAACGGATTTTGATGCGGTTTTTTTAAATAGATAGAGTGATTCAAGAGGAAGGTTTTTATGTACAATTCTACGCAGACGAAGTCGCGGGCAGAAGCTAGTGTATCTAAAATCAAAAAATCCCGTATGTACTGATTGTGAATCACTGAAAAGATCATGAACAGATTGCTGCTAATAGAGATTTCGCTCTCAATTAAAGAAATACTGACACCGTGTTGTGATTCGCCGACGTACTTGGCAGCGTGCCGGCTTATTGAATCAGTGATTCCTGGTTCAATTGACCTTATTGCCCTGCAAGTGTGGCAATGACTTTAGAATCAAATAGAGTAAGTATACATACATATACAAATCACGTTATCACGGATTAGACAGAGCCTAAGGAAGCAGTGTGGCGTCCATAGCACTCGATTCCCACTGGCTTGCTTATTTTAAGACAGTTACTAAACTAAATAAAACTAAAAAACTAAATATCTTGGGACAAATTACACCAATTGCCCCAGCCCCAAACTAAGCAAAGCTTGTACTATGGGTACCAGGCAACGGATAAACATACTTATATAATGTAGATAAATACATAATTAAATACATACAACATCCATGACTCGGGCACAAACATTCGTATTCATCATACAACTGTCTGCCCCTACCGGGATTCGAACCCGGGACCTCTAGCTTCATAGTCAGGGTCACTAACTACTAGGCTATCTCGTCGACAAAGTTGGGCACTTTATTGTGCAGAATTAGAGGGAAGGCTAGTAAAATTGGGCTTGCCTTCTGTTATACTTCACGCCACGCCACTGTAAGGAAGCAAGTGAAGGTGGAAAGGGTAATCAAAATGATGGGTTGCTAGCCGCATCGCCTATAACATGATTCCTAAGATTTTCCCCCATTCCCTCCCTGGGCTTTTACCATCTGCGCGGGAAGAGAAGCAACTGGTATATTCTATATTTTTTCTTTACTCCCAGACCAGCATGGAAGAATCTATATTTATAAAAGAAAGTCGTGTTAGTTATACTATTTATAACTTAAGAACGGCTGAACCTATTTGGCTGAAAATTGGTGGAGAGGTAGCTTAGAACCAGGAGACGGATATAGGATACTTTTTATCCCGATTTTCCCGCGGGATTGGAAAATCCCGAAATGTTGTACCAATAAAGCTACATTACATTTGGTACCTACATTAATATTCCTTGATTTGTATAACGGTGCACTACAAAGGAATTTTTCAAATTTCCCACGGGATAAAACACGAGGTAAATAATTAAGACTACAATTAGTAGATAATATTCCTAGAGGATCACGTAGGTGCTCTAAGAAGGTATTTTCCGAATTTCCCACGGGATAGGAAGTAAAAACCTTATACTATTGGATTTTGCGGGTGGTAGGGCCTTGTGCAAGGTCCGTCCGGATCGCTATCACCATCTTACTCGCTAATCCTGCCGCTAAGTAGCAGTGCTTGCACTGCTGTGTTCCGGTGCGGAGAGTAAGACAGCCGGGGAAATTACGGGCACAAGAGGCATTTCATCTTAATCCTCTAGGTTGGCAACGCATCTGCAATCCCTCCGGGGTTGCGGGTGTCTATGGGCAGTGGTGATCACTTACCATCAGGTGACCCACTTGCTCGTTTGCCTTCCTATTCACATAAAAAAAAAAAAAAAAAAAAAAAAGACAGAGTGGATGTATGGGGTATGTCGTCAGTCTGACGTTATCTGCGCGGACGAAGTCGCAGGCAAAAGCTAGTATATTTATATTTAGTAAAATGATTATGATGATACATTCGCCACCTGGCCTACTTTAGGTATCACACGAACTCTGACAAACCAAAACATTCGTTTCCTCCGAAATTGCATGAATAATGCAATGAATCAAAAACTATTCATTGGAGCCTCCTACACTCCAGAATTCGATATCATAATGAAACGGTCATTAGCGTCGATCTTTTTAAACCCCTACTACTACGACTTCGCTGTCCGTCTGTCTGTCCGTCTGTCGGCAAGCCGTATCTCTTGAACCGTGATAGCTACAGTTGAATTTTCAGACGATGTATTGTTGTCGCTATAAGGAGTGATCAAACAAACTTACCTGGAGACCGATTTTTGAAAGCACGTGTGAAAATACCACTCGAAAGTGGTGAAAAATTGTGCTGAATTTGTAATACGAGTAGCTTAGAAGATACTTACGGCTCTCGTTAATCTTGCGAACTAGTCAAAAATTTGATTAGAGCTGTAGTTTTAGATATAAACAGATTTATACCGATTTCGAGTGATGTGCTTTCAAAAATCGAGCCCCTTTAAGTGATGTTCGATCATCGTTATATTACTGTGTAGTCTCCTCTTTTCCCGCGTGATGGCGCCACGAGTTTCAAAACAAAAAAATGCTGTAAAGTAACGCGTTCCTTTGCCGCTTATTCAGTTGTCAACAAATACTAAAAATAAAAAATACTAAAACAGAATGCTTTTGTTTTTCTATGTCTATAACCAATATAAAGTAACCTCATACTCCGTCACAGTTTGCGTAGGAACAAGTCTCTGCTATAACTGGATTTCATATTAACTTCGCGATTTTTTACGGAACTCTCGGCGAGACCGAGTCGCACTTGGCCGGTTTTTTATAATGGAAAACCACAACTACAAACACCAAAGATAAGCTTAGTTTTTTTTTTATAGTTATACCTACCTACCTACCTCTTGTGCCAGTAATTTCACGGGCTGTTCTGTCTTACTCTCCGCGCCAGAACACAACCTTACAAGCACTACTGTTTCACTAGATAACTACGTGCGAAAAGAGAAAGAGATACTTTACTCTGCCAATCTTATGTCATAAACATAACAATGTGTGACGCAATTTGGTCTGATTATTTGGGACGCCTTTAGCTCGTTTACTGTGAAAGATCCAGCTCAAACTTCGCAAGCAACTAGGAACCTTGAGATACGGTAGTTCACCCAAAACACTGTCTGCTACCCATAAGTCTCGATTGTTCGGCAGGACCAGTCCATTGAGTTGAGAGTATAATTTTTATGAATAGCCCGGACCGGTCCGGGTTCATTGAATGAACGCCTGTTGACATTCCCCGAAAACCTGTACCCGGAATAGCGCTCCGAGACCCGAGTCATCCCGATGACGCCCGAAATAGATCTCGGCTCGAGTAGATTAAAGTTTTACGTTTAACTTCGGATTTTAAGGACGATCCGGTGTTACCGATTAAGCTGCAATGTTGCGTTTAAATTAAGAACGCGGTTGTTTTTTTAATAGTGTATTTACAAAGGAACGGTGGTTTAGCAAAGACAGTGAATCAAGTAGTCAAGGAGTAGAACATCTCCTAGTTATAGCTAAGCATGAAAGAGAAGTAAATTTTAATTCTGTTGGAAAACTTCGTCTTTTTCGACAATATATAATTTATTTAGTACCTAATGAAAAAAAAATACAAAATAATTACACAATTGGATAACTCACGTATAAAAGTCGAGTGATGGTTGACATGTTTCGGACTAATTCGTAGTCCTTCCTCTTGGAGCGCTCGCCCTGGTAACAGCGAAACGAACAAAACAAAACCATTCATTAAATCAATTCATAAACTCTGACAAAATTTAAATTTAACTAGACATGTACCTAATGACTTGAGCTCTGAACGCACCCTTGAAAAATTTTAATCTATCTTCGGTTAATTTTTCCGGTTAACTGCCGTACTGCTCTTAAATCTATTGTAATCTTAACAATTTGTATGTGACGGTATAGATAGCGGTATTTACATTCATTAAATTTCCTTTTTACGGTGCATTGAACGCAGCTAAACGACTCTAGGTACTTTTGACTTTACCATGGCCACCATAATCTAGGTAAAATTAAATGTTGGTCGATTATGGCATCGGCGTATTATTAACTACACAGTTTATATAAAACACAAATGTATGTTGCACAATTGAGAAAAATATTATGACTGGTCCGGCGAGTGTGGGTGTAACTTGCTATCTCACGCTACCTACCTCTTAAGAGGCTACTTTTTCGATTATCAAACATTTGACAATATTTCATCACGTATTTTAATCAATGAAATCGGCAAAACTGAAGCATAATGTTGTTTCAGACTTTTGATTTAGGCCCTTGCAAAAAAAGTTAGAGTTTGACAGCTCTAATTTTGACATTAGAAAACTTGTTTAAAACTAAAACCAGTTTTTTTTGCTGTGAGACGGCCTAAAACTTATTTTAAAAGGGTGTAGCTAATTCTTAAATATGTCTAGCGGTGACGTCATAATTATTGCAACCACACGCAACACGCGCGGTGCATAGCAGCTGTGTGACGTCACTAATACTTAACGCCTAACTTAGCCACTTGCATAGAAACCAGAATTTATCGAACATAAAATCCATTTAAAACATAATCCAAAAAGTCCCTTGACGACTTTGATTTGTGACTGTAAAAACTATTTAAAACTATTATTTACAAAAAAAGGTGCGCCAAAAAAGGGTGCGCCAAAAAGGGTGCGCCAAAAAAGTTACGCTGTCAATTTTGACGATTTAAATTAAAATTAATCAAGCATCGTAACGTGTCTAAACGAAACGGTAACAGCGACCTACTGCTTATTCTTTATCCAAATGTAGGTCAAGTTTATTATAATTAGCTTATTTTTGTTAGAAACGTAGCGTTTCTTTTAACACGATGCGAATCAGCAGAATTCATGATGGTTACATTCGAGTAATAATCACGATCAACCAAGTAGGAGACCAGTACAAAAGTTATTTTTCTTTCTGTTTTTCTGTTCGTCCGGTTCGCCACCACCATCATACTCACTAACCCTGTCAAGCAGCAGCTCTTGCGCTGCTGTGTTCCGCCGTGAACAAAACAGCTGGCGAAGTTACTGGCACGTGAGGCATTTATCTTAGCCCTCTAAGTTGGCAACACATTTTCAATGCTCCGGTGTTGAACAATATTTATGGGCAGTTAGTGACTGTTTACCATGAGGTAACGCACTAGTTCTTTTGCCTTCGTTGTGTAAAAAAAAGAAAAAACTTTAAATTTCGAATTTTTTAAGTTAGCTGCGTTCAGATAGAGACTCAAAAAAATTCGAAGTTTATTCGGTGTTTGTAACTAGGTATTGCATTAACTTTTTGAAAGCCTCGTTTCTTTATTAACCAGATTAGACCCATCTTTAGAAATATGTGGTTAGATATTTAAAATAACAATTAACGTAAACACGCGATCTTTTTTGAGATTTGCACGGTTCGTAATTAATATTTATTTCCGATTAACCTAGAAAATGTATCGTAGTTAATTTATTTTTTATTAAACGGTCACACGAATCAGACAAGTATTTTTTCAGTCAGGCTACTATTAAATACTGCTGCATGATTTCCAGTGGTATGGCAGAGAAGCGATCCTTCATGGGTATTTGCTATCTTTTATTATACATACATACATACATTATCCATGTCATTATCCCTTACGGGATAGACAGAGCCTACGGTAGCCAGACCTTAACTTATAGGTGGAAAGGGGAATCAAAATAGTGATGGGCTGCATCGCCTGCAACTTAATTCCTAAGATATTCGCCCATTCCCTCGATGTGCTTATACGATCTCCGCGGTAAGAGAAGCAGCTATTACATTCTATTTATTCTTTGCTCCCAGACCAGCCTGGGAGAACTAACTTCAAAGTTTTTTGACGTTAACCTGTCAGTAATGTCACAAGTTGACCGTAGGTACTATGGTTTCCGAGCGGAGAGTTCGAACTTTTTTGTTTTCCCGATAAGTATTGGTACGAACCACCAAGTAAATAAAGTATAGGGAATCGGTTTCCAGTTTTAAATGCAATTTTTTATTTAATCCATGCAGCAGTTTTTTTACGTGGTTCCCCTGATGGCAGTAGCGCAACTCTACGAGGTCCCGAACTGGCTTGGTTTAGAGCACAGAAGCTACGCTGACGCTGACGCACTTCTTCATCATCATCAATCACTATCACTACATATTATAAAACAAAGTCACTTTTTCTGTCCCCATGTCCCGATGTATGCTTATATCATCAAAACCACACAATGGATTTGGATGCGGTTTTTTTTAATAGATAGAGTGATTCAAGAGGAAGGTTTGTATGTATAATACATGCATAATATACCGTGCGAAGCCGGGGCGGGTCGCTAGTTAGGTATATTGAGGAAGGAGCCCCATCTGACGAATTTGCACGGGCCCCAGACGTTATAGTTACGCCACTGCCTGATGGTGACCTCGTTACCGTGACGTCTTAATGCAATGATACAGTTTAGGTTCGCTCGCTGTCAAAAAATGACAACTAAAACCTGAACTGAGTCGGAATTGAATCGCATTAAGACGTCATGGTAAGGCCCTGCCAGAATTCGACGCCCCAATTTGCAATATCCCAGAAACCTATTTCGTAATGGTTCCAAGGGGCTATCGCGTGTGAATTTGCCACTAGAGGCGCCCTTGACCAGGGCTATAGAATAATTCGATTCTTGAAGTTCGTATACCATCCCTTTCAGTGAAAGGCTTTCACTCTCAAATTAATGAATTACACCCTTATTCATAAACGCTATAGGCTTCTGCTAACTTAGTAATCGTTTGTCCTTATCTGTGAAAGGTAAACGTTTCAAAAATCGAATTTAGGCGCGTAAGGCCTTAGAGTTGCCATAATTCGCATAATTTAGGCACAATTTGGTCTGATAAAGAATTTGGCGACTGTTCTTTAGTCTAAGCGTTATAATTTTAAGGATTAAAACTAGGTCAATCGTTTTATAACCTAAGCTTGCAACATTATTCAAAGAGGTGAAACGCATTTAAGTACTTAGGTACATTACGTGAGTAACTAGATCGGTATGCCACTAACAAAGGTAGATCAGCTAGAAATCAATAAAAGTCACCAGTAAGGATTTAGTTTCGTATAATTTTCTTTTAACAAATGATCAATAGAAAACTGTAAAATTAACAATGTAGCGTCTTAACAGATACTTCGAAATTATTAGCGATGTACGTAATATTATACAAATACTTTGGAATGTTCATAATATATAAACAATCTCATAATGAATACCAAGTCTACAGAGGCTGCTAGGGAGCTTTTTTAATGTCAGCCTCAGGATCGAAAATGGCGTTGGCCAGGCACCAGCAGTAGATATCCCACTAGTTACATGTCACAGAGCATGACATTGTTGTGAGACTTACTGCTAGGGCCTGGCTGTCGGGAGGTAACTAGAGTAACAACCTCAGCCAACCCATCCCTAGCCCATTAAAAAATTTGCTATTTTTTTGTGTCCCTCATACAGTCTAAACAGTCCACAGACTACACATAGCTGGGATTATACAAGTTAAAAATACTCAAACCACTTTCCTTACATGTCATGTTCAAGTTTTACTGTGGCCGGCCATGTTCAAATGCTTCCACCACTTCTAGTTACATTGCCTTCTAGAAATCAACATTTAGAATAAATACTAAGGTTATTTTCATTATTGACAAAGAGGAGATTAATTACAATAGAACATAATAATTTTTAAGTTAACAATGAGACTGATTACACTGCAGAGAAACAAATTTATACACCATCCAATGTTATTTTAATTTTTTACAAAATATAAGACAGTGGGAGATTCATAATGAGATTACAATTGGGAATAAGTGATTTGCGAGGCCATGCGTAGCAGGTGAAATGAAAATGCAACCGTTACGATTAGGCTTACAAGTGGCTCATCTCGGAGATAACTAAATAAAGCAGTCAATAAATAAACGATCATAAATATCTAATAAATACCTATGCGGGCTATATTTACACGAAGCCTACCTTCCAGGGCACATCTCAGCCTTTAAACGAATATAATACAGCACTATCCCAGCGGGATAACAGGTATAAATTATAAAATAAAGTAAAGCTGCCGGCTTAACACACATTACAAAATAATACTGACACCAGTAACATACACTATCCGCAAGGTGGAATGTGCGGGAGGCCCGAGACGGCCCGTCTCCGCCTCATACTTCCAATTCATCACAATTCTATTCAGATACAACGGAGGACTAATAAATACAATTAACATCGATCCGCGACTATCCAGGGCGGCGCGGCGCGGGCGCTGCCGAGTCCATAACAACATAACACGTAACAGCTCTACTGGAGCGAGTAGCGTTCGTCCTCCCGACGCGCACAGGGCACAGGGTACCACCACCAAACACTCGGGAACACTCAATTTATCGACAGCGACGGGTCCGGTATATACAAAAGAAACTCCTTCCGAATAAATTATAAGCTTCGTAAAATAATTATCACATAAATTTTCTTATATTCTCGTTCGCTCCACACTTAACACTACACTATACTGCGTGCGGGCCTCGGGGCGGGTGTCAGCGCGCGGGCAGGTCGGGCTCGGGCGGCGGCGCGGGCGGCGCGGGCGGCGGCAGCGCGCGCGAGCGAGCCGGCCGGCCGGGAGCCGCGTGCGCCACCAGCTGCACGCGCAGCACGCCGCGCTCCGGCGCCGCCAGCTTGCCCGCGCCCGGCGCGCGCCGCCGCAGCCGCACCCACGCGCCGAAGCAGACTAGAAGCGCCAGGAACACGGCCACCGTGGCGCCGCCCGCGATGGACGCCGTCTCCATCATCAGCTGCCGGCTCGTCAGCACGTACGAGTCGTCCAGGTCCTTGAACTCGCAGCGCTGCCCCACGAAGCCGGTGCGGCACTCGCAGTTGTAGATGGGGCTGCCCGAGATGACGACGGTGAAGCACTCGCCGCCGTTGAGGCAGTAGTACTCGGAGTAGTCGGGCTCGCACTTGAAGGTGGGGAAGGTGACGTTGACCCTGGGCTGCGGCGGCGCGCGGGCCCCAGGCGCGGCGCTCGCGGGGCGCGCGGGCCGCGCCGGCCGCTTGGAGATCGAGCTCGAGCACGCGCCCGCCAGCGCCCAGGCCGCCGACACCACCGCCAACCAAACTACCAACGATTGCATTTTCCGCACGCTCCGGAGGGTACGCGGCTCCCGTATCGGCGCTCGCGGTACGTACACGATTTTGACATTGGACGGTGACTTATACGAAATCCGAGAGGCGATGACATGACCGCTTTCGAATTTCGAACCCTTCGCTCGCATCCGCGTCGGCGGTCCGCCGAGACATGTTTCCTGTGTTAACTTTTTTTACGTCGCTCGCTCGACGATCACTCGCTCATGACGGAGGCGCGGTTTCTACGGGCGCCCGAGATATCTCATCGATCCCCGTGCGGGCATATCGTGAGCGAAACACTGAACTCGAATCGACACTTTGGCAGTTCGTGCTATTCGATTATTCACGGAGCACATGCACACAATGTCCCGTTCGAAACGATACACACAAAATGGTGCTGAGCGAAAACACTGTGCTCGGTCGGTTGTCTATGCGCGACTGACGGCCGGAGCGGAGGGCGTCTACTGCATCCGCCATCTGCCGACGAGAATGAATGGCGGTGAACTCGCCTCGCGTGCGCGTGTGTGCGCGCCGCGTCCGTACACGGGAAAATACATGAGTATGCGTCATTGCCCGTTTGTGTAGGTGAACCTTTTTTTTCTTTCGTATGGGATTATGAACAAGTATTTAGCTTCTTTATCTCCGACATTCAGCTAACTTCGTTCTGTATCTCGAGAAATAAGTAACTTTACAGCTTCCAAATTAACTTTGTGTAACATTATGTAGATAAATTTCATCAATTAAAAATGTTTGACGAAACAGTTACGCCGGTAAGTAGGTAGGTGTGTGGTAGGTATATTATGAGCAACTTGCACTGGGCTCGTGAAACACTTTGCGTCACATTACGAAATGAACTCGGGAGGTTTGATTAGTTGATTAGATTATCTATTACGGTACTAGTACGAGTTCGTCGAGATTTTCTACCATGAATGAGTCACATTTCTTAATTTGTTATTGTTATTTCAAGATACCTACTATATCCATATAGTTACTTACAGGTACTTACCTACCTATGTGTACCTTATTCCTTTTTGTCTGGGTACGTAATAAAATACATAAAGTTTAAAATGTACAATGGGTTAAAATACATAATGGTTCTACATTTTAAACTTTATATATTCTGAATCCGCACCCCTACCATTAACAAAATATTTTAGGACAATGCTACAATAATTGCATTAAATTTATTTAGGAACTTATACCTATTACCTTTATAAACTTGTGTTAAATCTTTGTTACTAGGGAAGCCCGAGTTTATCTGTGAAACTCGTGAGAATCAATGAGCGAGTAGTTACTTAGTTTAAAGCAAATACGTACGACTATACAAGTACGTAGGTACCTATACTACCTTTACCTGTGTTATGCGTACTATGTTCAGCCAATAAAAATAAAAATCTAGCTAACTAGTCTAGGTCTAGTCTGAAAAGTCATGCTACGAATATTACAAAAAAAAAGATAAAGCCAAGGCCGAAAGTAAAAAAGCCACAGACTGCAAGAAAATGACAATATTTTTTAAAGTTACGTTTTTTGCCGCTACATCGCATGCTGTGTAATATTTTTTATTTCGGTAAAAAAAGTAATTTAGTTACCGATTTCCAGCTGTTTTATCTGAATTTATTTCAGTCGTTACTTATTGAAGTGCCACAAACAAACATAAGTACTTACCGAGCTACCTACCAATGTACTTTCGCTTTTGTCTAAGAGCGATGCTGCGAAGCTGTCTTCTTAGCATTAACTAAGGACTTAAAAACAAGGACTGTTTTCTGCGTGGGATTCGGTTTATGTTATTTTGATATCAAACAGTCGTAAAAGAACGTTGTAAATAGCAACGAATAAGTACATATATCTAAATGGAAATGCCCTTATGTTCTATTTCTTCTCAACACCCTAGTCCATCTCTATAAAAAATAAATAAAATTGTTACTGAATCAAGCGTGGCAGGCGCGTCAGACGCGGATTTATCATAGGAAACTACCTAGACCCTTCCCTGACGGCCCTTAGCAGCCATATCGAAGGAACCCTACTATATTATTTAATGTGAACTATGACCACTCTAATTATTTTCTTAGCTTCTTATCACTGGCTCTATCTCTTATTAAAATGGTCATTTTGTGTTTTATTGTGAGAATAGTACCCGGGAAACAGGTATTTCCTACCTTTGGGTACTTACCTATGGTTTAATCTCAGTTTAATAAAATATTAGGTACTTAGTAGTCGAGCGAGTCTGTGTAGTGCTAACATTACGTTTATTTTTGTGTTATAAAGCTTCTGCCACATTGTCTTACCAACTGTCCGAATGCATATGTCAGAGTGAGTCCAAACTATATGTTGTGCTCACTCTAGCATATTCACTTTTTTGACTGTTTTTGGGGTGTAGGTGCAAATGATATATTAGGCAAATGTACAGAAATGAATAAAAAGCTTTTCGCATCGCAATTAGAATTTGTAGTTACAATTTAAAGGGCATACATTCTGATCTATCGTTTTTCTACATGACTGAAACGAACCAATAAAACTGACTGTCAAATGTTAATGACGTTGATGTTCAAAAACCATTCGGCGATTTCAGCTATCGATTATAAATAATAAATCGTGTATCACTTTTCTTATGTGATTATAGTTACGGAGATCACTGAATACGTCATAACTAATGCCAGCTTATTTTTTTTAGATTATTAATTACTAAATTAATAAGATTAATAAGAAATCGGCTACTAAATAAGACAATTGTATAACCATAAAATTGCTAATGTGTTCAGAACGAATACCTTGAAGTTTGTTTTGTTTTGCAAAAATATCATGAGAAAATAATAATAACGAACTGTGGATTATTAAACGCCCCTATTAATGATAAAATATACTCTTTCTACTCAAAAAACAGTTTTACAATGTCAGAATCGTCTAAATCCAAGGGTTCAGTGAATCTTAACCCGTCACCGACACTGCAGTGCAAAGATCTTCATGAATACCTAAAAAGCCGCTCAGCACAGTTCCTAGAGACTTTATACAACTATCCCACAATATGTTTAGCTGTCTACAGGTAAATATACAACTGTTACTGCTTGATTTGTATTTATTTTTGTTTTATTGCACTTTTGAGGTTAAGTTTGTTTTTGATTGTGTTTTTGTCATAATAAAACCACTTTCGGTGTTATTTTAAGTGTAATTATCTCTCTTATTATCTTAAAATGAAGTATGATGAAAAAAACAGTTTCTTTGTTCCATTTAATCTTTATATTGTGCAATATTCCTTAAGGTACAAAATACTTTTTCTAGAGAGTTGCCAGAACTGGCGCGTCATTTCGTGATTCGGCTGCTGTTTGTGGAGCAGCCTGTGCCTCAGGCTGTGGTCGCCTCCTGGGTCTCCCAAGCTCACGCCAAGTATGTACAGAGAACTGGACGGAGTTATGCATAAACATGTTACCCACTAGTCAAACAGAACCAGTTGCGTGACTTCCATTTGATCTTAATGCTTCTTTTTATTCCTCTTCAGCGCATAGGGCCCAAAGTTGGACATAAGCGTCTCCAAGTTTCCTCCACTGGTCCTGATTTGCCATGACTCCTCCAGCCCATCTAAATGCTTACGACTTTAATATTAGTATGGTTTAATATTAATATGCTTACGACTTTAATAGTGGCGGTGGTCAGGGGTGAGCTGAGGAAGTTGTGGCTAAGCACTGGCACCTGAGGCGGTAGCTGCCTTTCATATTGTATTTCGGTTCGAGTATTTATTAATTTTATTTGATATTCGATAGTGTTTATGTAAGTTTATTGGATAAATTTTATTCCATTATTTATATATTATTTTAGTATGGTTTTATAGTGTACTTTAGTTGTTAATTTATTAAGTACTAATACTATTGTTTGCGCATAATAATGACTGCTTGCCTTTCTTTGTAAACTATTCCTTTTTGTATCAGGTTAGCTGCAAAGGATCCCTTCTTAGGGATAAGTTCGCCTTTGTACTATTTTCTGTGTACTTCTGTATTTTTTTAATTTTTATGTGCAATAAAGAGTTTACATACATACATACATAGTATGAACAAACAGCTACAATGTCAAACCAGAGCATAAACCATACTGCCACATCTTTTTCGTTTGTTATTTGAAATAGTAGCAGACCGTTAAAACCATCAATGCTTATGTTCTTCAGGGAGCAGCTAAAGGCAGCTGAAGCTCTGTCGGAGCTGTCAGTGTGGCAGGAAGCCCCGATTCCAGGAGGGCTGCCGGGCTGGATGCTGGCACACTCTTTCAAGAGAAACCTGAAGGTGGCTTTATTGGGCGGGTATGTATCCTCATCTTTATGAATAAATTGGTTGACCATTTCCCCTTAGAATCAGTTGCTTCTCTTCCTGCGCAGATGGTAAAAGCCTATCGAGGGAAGGTGCAAAAGTCTTAGGAATCATGGCGATGCGGCTAACAATCCATCACTTTTTTGATTTCCCTTTCCACTTATACACCCTTAATCATGCTAAATGTGGCCTTAAGGTTTTGTTACCTTAGGCACTTTCTACCCCATAAGGAATAAAGACGTGATATATGTACTAATCTGATTTCTTTGTAATTTGGATATGTTCTTTATATAATAAGGGTTACTTTCTGAAAAAAATATGATTGATTTATCTTTTGAAAAAATTCAAATTGAAAACTAGAAAAAAAAATTTGCTTGCGATATTACGACAGTTGTTAAATTTACTTATTTCATGTAGAATGTAATAATTTAACATATTATTTTCAAAAAAAATGGAATTTGTAACAGTCCCAGCAGACTGGACAATTTCACACATTGTAACCTTTCTTAATCCCAAAATTTTTGATGTTTATTATCAGGGGACGGCCTTGGAGCATGTCTTCGTCTCTGGAGCCGGACGGGAAGGCGCGCGACGTGGCTTTCCTGGACGCGTACGCCCTGGAGCGCTGGGAGTGCGTGCTGCACTACATGGTGGGCTCCGCACAGACCGAGGGCATCAGCGCCGACGCCGTCAGGATACTGCTGCACGCCGGCCTCATGACCAGGTATGTGCTTACACAATGTAGCTGCAGAGAAAACCACCGATACATGGTAGTGGTACATTGTGCACAGTGGCGTGCCATTAGGCAGCGGTAGGCAGCGGAAAGGTGACATAACCATCATCATCATCACCAGCCTATATACGTCCCACTGCTGGGCACAGACGTATCAGAATCAGTGGGCTTGGGCTATATGTATAGTTTCCATGTAGGCCCAGTGAGGATTGGGAACTTCACACACAGCATTGAATGGGTTGCTAGCCGCATCGCCTATAACATGATACCTAAGATTTTCGCCCATTCCCTCGATGGGCTTTTACCATCAGCGTGGGAAGAGAAGCAACTGGTACATTCTATGTTTTTCCTTTGCTCCCAGACCAGCGTGGAAGAAATTGGATTGACAATAACAAAATAAATATTTTTTTGATACTACCAGTGCTTTTGGAAAGACTGTCCTAGAAGAATGCGCCGGCGCATAAAACTTGGCCAAGAAGCCAAGAACAAAAGAAATACAATCAATTCATAAACATTAAAACGACAGTAAATTTATAAATAAACGAAAAGATACAAATTGAAAGCCGTTTTGGAAAATTTTCTATGTACCGTTTTTCCAGAGATGCGGATGATGGATCAGCTGTTATAACGCGCGCTGGCTTCCAGTTCTTGCTGCTCAGCACCGCCAAACAGGTAAAGAATAAATACCAGCAGGATCACCAGCCAGCGGCGTAACTATAACGTCTGGGGCCCGTGGCAAATTCGTCAGATGCCTCCTTCTTCAATATAAAGAAGTGCATCAGCGTCCCTTCTGAGCTTTAATCCAAGCCAGTTCGGGGCCCCGTAGAGCTGGGGGCCCCTGGCATTTTGACACCCCTGCCACCCTATAGTTACGCCACTGTATGTATGTATCACGAAAGGGTGGTACGTATGCTGTCGTTTATTGTGGTGTTAAGGCCCTTTGTTCAACAATTCTAGATGATGATGATGATGATGTTTATGTATTTGTAGGTGTGGCTCTTCCTGCAGCACTACCTGCACACCGCTGAGAAGCGGAGTCTCAGCGCTGCAGAGTGCTTGGCGTTCTTGTATCAACTCAGTTTCAGTACACTCGGCAAGGTATGTCAATGAAATATTTCTAATAAACAGTGGCGTAACTATAACGTCTGGGGCCCTTGGCAAATTCGTTAGAGGGGCCTCCTTCCTCAATATAAAGAAGTGCATCAGCGTCCCTTCTGTGCTCTGAACCAAGCCAGTTCGGGGCCCCCTAGAGCTAGGGGCCCGTTGGATTTTGCCACCCCTGCCACCCTATAGTGACGCCACTGGTAATAACCTGTATCTGTGGTTGTATTATAATGTTTACTTTAGAGTATCAATATCGATACTCTAATTACATTCAAACTTCGAATATCTTAAATAACAAAATCTCTGTCTATTGTCTTAGAATTTAAGAAAAAAATATAAATGTCAGTCGTTTCATCTGTTTCGAACTTTCGAAGAATAGAAAATGTTACCCTACGTATTTTGATGTGAAAACGTTTATTGTAGGAAATTTATGATATAAATGTAGACAAAGTACCAATGCTATTTGCGTAGATAAAGTTAATAATTTGTAATGTGTTTCAGGATTACAGTACAGAAGGAATGAGCAATAATATGTTGGTGTTTCTGCAGCATTTGCGGGAATTCGGCCTCGTCTACCAGAGAAAGGTATTTGACAACGCAGTGTAAGCTAAAAGACGTCATAAAAACGGATAACTCGCGTATAAAAGTCGAATGTTCCTCGACATGTTTCCGGCTAGTTCGTAGTCCTTCCTCCCGGAGCGCTCGCACCGGCGGCAGCGAAACGAACACTGAGTAGCATTTATGTACTTAATATAGAGGTGAGAAACTTAAGTAAATTACCTGTTGTATGGGGTACGTATCAAAATATATAAAGTTTAAAATACATAATGGTTCAAAATATATAATGCGATTTTCTCAAAGAGTGGCAAATTCACAGGATTGTTATAATTCTTTTTTTTGTTGCCTGGGGTGAAATCATAAGTTATTATGTCATAAGTCATTTATTCGGCGCTTTCATGTGTGCATTGGATCTTACAAGCTAATAAATTTCCCAACATGAAACCCTGTAGCGGGCACTGCAACATAACTTAACCTAATAATGCGATTAATTATTATTATACTTGATTTAAACAACTTATTTATTTATTTATCTTCTTCTTCTTATTTGTGGCGCATCAAGTCGTGATAGCGACGACAACTTTGTCAATGTCAAAGTAACAAAAATATAATTAAAAAACAATGTGACTAAATGCCGGCAACGTTGTACGGTAATGGTCAAAGACCCCCTTCCTGTCGGGCTCTTAGCCAACGGTCAATGATATACCTCAGAAACTGCTAGGAAATCATTAGCCGTTGCCCAGGGTGCACCGGACCAAGTACTGCTCTTCGAAAGACGAACCGCAGCTCTTGACCACACGTGGATGTAACCCGACTCGCACCCCTATTTATTTATTTATAAGCATCTACTATCATGACATTGCTTGTTTTAATGTATCTCTCGAAATTTACAAAATTACAAAATTACCTCCATGTATTTTATTTGTATTATTTTTATTTTGACGACCGGATAGCCTAGTGGTTAGTGACCCTGACTATGAAGCTAGAGGTCCCAGGTTCGAATCCCGGTAGGGGCAGACAGTTGTATGATGAATACGAATGTTTGTGTCCGAGTCATGGATGTTGTATGTATTTATCATAGAGCAAAAACAAAGAGGAGGTGTGGTAATAAGATTTCCCCATGAAACAACGCGTGACATTTTGCGGGGTGAGGGGTTGTGGAACTCCGCCCACTTTTCAATTTTCCATCCGTCGGTTAGTAGCAAAACCACTCGCCTACCTAGTTCAGCTATCTCACACTAGATGTCAATTAGTGAAAGAAAGAAAGAAAGAAAGAAAGAAAGAACTGTTTATTTGCTAGAACACGTAGAAAAGGATGTTAATTTAGCGCTGGAAGCAGTATTCAGCCGATACATCAGCATGCAAATTATAAAGTAAAAGTAATGGGACGTACTCAGAACTTTGAGTTTCAAAAAGTTTGTGTAATAAATGAATAAAATAAGGGTAACCATTTTTACTGATTTAGATGTATATTGTACTTATGTAAAATAATAGACAAATTATTATAACGAACATAATTTTATTTACAAAATTCAATTACCTGCGAAAATAAAGGCATATTATTCAAATTAGTTGCTTGAAATAGTCCATTTTATCAAATAAAGGTGTTTAAAGCACAGCTTAAAAAAATGAACAAAGCCAATTATGTTAATATGGATAAAATGTTTATTTAATATTCTAAGTTCTTTCAATTCATGAACAGTCACGGAGAATAATATGTATACAACTCAGAACTTTGTTACTTCAAAATATTTGCTATTAAAATGTATTGTTATTTCATTACTGACCATAGCCGTGCGTTATTCGGTAAAATTATTTGATTCTAATTACGGCTCTGGATATTTTTGACGTTGAAAATAGTTGTTCTAATTGACGATAGATGGCGGCCTGTTCACAATATATTTATAAAACTACTAAAGTACTGTTTTGGCGACTAAAAAGTATTTAGGACTAAATGTATACTTTAGTTTTCAGTATACACGTATGATTATTACAATATACTAATGCGGAACTTTACGTACTTATATTTTTAATTCACAAAAGTTACGCCATCTAGTGTCGAGAAGTATAATTTATACTTGAAAGCCGAAATTTTTCTAGAACTATTTTAATAATTACGTATAAAATTACTTACAAATGAAATGTGATACCATTCATAGCATCAGAACGTCTGTCTGAATAACTTTGACACGATAAAACACAACACTTTCATCCTTTTCTTCTTAAAACCGCGAAAACACACCGATAATGCGAGTCTCGATACATGTGCACCTGACGAACGCTGACAACATACTGACTAAGCCCCGCCCACAATGATGACGTCAGGACCTAGTTGAAAATCACAGTGCGCAGTTGCTTAGGCCAGCTCCTCTTTGTTTTTGCTCTGTGGTATTTATGTACATTATATAAGTATGTTTATCCGTTGCCTGGTACCCATAGTACAAGCTTTGCTTAGTTTGGGGCTAGGTCAATTGGTGTAATTTGTCCCAAGATATTTATTTATTTATTTATTGCTTGTCTGGTAGAGATCGCTATTAAGCCATAAGACCGCCTATTGTCTACTTTGTTCTTTGATTCTTTATTGTCTTGTGGTGTTCAATAAAGAGTATTTGTATTGTATTTTAGCGCAAGGCGGGGCGCTTCTTCCCGACGCGCCTGGCGCTGAACATCGCGTGCGTGCGCGGCGGCGGCGAGGCGCTCGAGGCGTCGGCGCCGCGCGGGTACATCCTGGTGGAGACCAACTACCGCGTGTACGCCTACACGCAGACCAGCCTGCAGGCCGCGCTGCTCGGCCTGTTCGCTGAACTCGTCTACAGGTCAACAAAAACCCCTTTACAAAAAAAAAGTGATTATGACAAAAAAGTACGGTACTTACCTTACAAACATTGAGGCTTCTTCTTCTTTTTTTAATATGTAATTTATTTTTCTCAAAAATGTCCGTTAAAGTCGTCATTGTTAACTACATATCAGAATAGGAAGTTAATTGTTGCCGGTCAGTCCAAAATTAAAAAAAAAGCATTACTGTAATGTTGCATACAAATTCCATTACTGTCTAGCTAGATGCTAGATATTAACTTTTTAAAAATGCAAATCACCATTATAAAAAAAAAAGGCACAAGACTTAAAACACGAAATTAAAAAAAAGCTAGTACGACAACGTGTTTATCTGTGTCTGAAATAGCTTTAGATGTTTTGGGTAGAAAAATACTCTCTTGAAATGCCATTCATAGAATAAGGCGGCAAAGCAAAAATAATTAATAATTTACGTCAATTACATTTTCATTTATTTTTGTTGTTGTTTTCTTTTTCGATTTTTGAGAAAAGCACTATACTTGCCTCGGCCAGAATAGCATTGCTGGCTTCGTATTATTAAATGGACTCGCAAGCTCGTCCGTTCAAACCAATACTCAGCCAGCAATTGCCTACTTCCTGGCCTATACAGTAATGTACTATTCTTCATTCTTCTAAAGTTCACTCATATGCGAACTGTGACCGGCTTTGTTGCCAGATAGAGTTCTGAAAAGCGTGGGTTTTTCTTAACGGAAACCATTTTTTTCTCGTGTGCAGGTTTCCTAACGTTGTAGTCGGTGTGCTGACGCGCGACTCGGTGCGCCAGGCGCTGCGCGGGGGCATCACGGCCGCGCAGATCATACGCTACCTCGAGCAGCACGCGCACCCGCAGGTAACAACACCATAAATAAATTCTAAATTCATACATAGGGTAGACAAAGCCTAAGGTAACAAGATCTTAAGGCCACGTCTGGCATGATTGTGAACGTATAGATGGATAGGGAAATCAAAATAGTGTTGGGTTGCTAGCAGCATCGCCTATAAGATGACTCCTAAGAATTTCGCCCATTCCCTCGATGGGCTTTTATGGGCGCGGGAAGAGAAGCAACTGGTACATTCTATGTTTTTACTTTACTCCCAGACCAGCATGGAAGAATTCAAAATAATTTTTTGTAAATTGGCCTCCTTGGGCTGTTTTACATGTATTTTTTGAAACTAGCAGCGCATTAGGAAAGACCATCATTGCCAAGAAGAATGCGCCGCAAGAAACTTAGCTACTACAATACTTAAATTCTACTTAAATTAAATAAATTAATAAAAGGGATGTATAAGGTGCCTGAGCCTTAAATTATATTAGTCTATAGTAGAGATGTATAAGTATAAATAAATATCATAGGACTATGCTACCAGACTAGCATGTTAGAATAAATGATAAAGACGTACAGTGCAGATGGACAGTTAGTAACAGGTAGAAAAATTCGGAGACTACCCACCTGCTATGAGTAGTGTAGGGGTAGCACGCGTCACGGAATTACGAGGATCCGGGTTCGATTCCCGGCCATAGCTTTACTTTTCGGATTTTTCTGTGTTCTAATTTTCACTGACATTTAGAAATGATTTATTTATGTATTCGTCGTTGTAGATGCTGAAGTCTGACACTGGCGGGATCCGGTCGGAGTCGATGCTGCCGCCCACCGTGGTGGACCAGATCAAGCTGTGGGAGAGCGAGAGGAACCGCTTCACCTACACCGAGGGCGTCGTCTACAACCAGTTCCTGTCGCAGGTACGAGCTGCTCTTCTACATGCAGTATTCAAAAATCTTGTGACAAAAATGTCGGCAACGTTGCACGGTAGAACGCGGTCAAAAGACCTATCGGGCTCTTAGCCAACGGATAATGATATCCCTCAGCATCTGCCAGGAAATTATTAGCCGTTGCCCAGGGTGCACCGGACCAAGCACTGCTCTTTCCCTCGGACGGATCCAGAAACGAACCGCAGCTCTTGACCGCGGAAGTAACCCGAATCGCACCTCAACGAGCTGGTCTTTAGAATAGTCTTCTGGGACGTAACATTGACAATGACGGTGACATTTACCAATCTTTGGTAACTATTTTGGAATATAATTCTGACGCGGGTGTACGCTCAACTGCTGTTTCAAATTAAAAATGGCAACAGTGCTAGCAGTAAGACAGCCGATGAAATAGGTTTTTTTATTGCTTTAATAAAAGCTTTACGTAACAAATATAAAAAAATACTTGAGATAATGAGAGATGAATTACTTATACATACATACCGGCACGCCTCTTTCCCACAGGGGTAGGCAGAGACTACATTGTTCCACATGCTACGATCCTGACATATTTCTTTCGCTTCATCCACATTCATCAATCTCTTACATGCTCGTCGGTTTCGGGTACTCCTGACGTCTCCTATTTGGTCTCGGAACGTCTGTCTAGGCCTTCCCCTCCCTGAAAGAATCCCATCCTCCATGAATTACCTATTGTATGATATAAACTGGGTAACGTAACTCGCCACTTCAATCCTCCCCCACCACGCCCTTTAATGAAATACTAAATTTGTTAATCTTTCTTGATAGTTTTACGTGGGCGTAGTGTTTAACGTTACACGTCTGATCGGATCTCTCTTTCTAATCGCCGATCAATTCGTGCATGTTCGTGTGTGCAGGCGGATTTCGTGGCGCTGCGCGACTACGCGCGCTCGCAGAAGGTGCTGACGTGGCAGGCCGAGCGCGCGCGGACCATGGTCGTCACGCGCGCCGGGCACGACGACGTGCGCAGATACTGGAAGCGGTACTCCAAGTCCTCGTAGACCCCACTGGTGCTACTAGTCCTCGTAGACCCCACTGGTGCTACAAGTCCTCATAGACCCCAATGGTGCCACAAGTCCTCGTAGACGCCACTGGTGCTACAAGTCCTCGTAGACCCCACTGGTGCTACTAGTCCTCGTAGACCCCACTGGTGCTACAAGTCCTAGTAGACCCCACTGGTGCTACTAGTCCTCGTAGACCCCACTGATGCTACAAGTCCTAGTAGACCCCACTGGTGCTACTAGTCCTCGTAGACCCCACTGGTGCTACTAGTCCTCGTAGACCCCACTGGTGCTACAAGTCCTAGTAGACCCCACTGGTGCTACTAGTCCTCGTAGACCCCACTGGTGCTACTAGTCCTCGTAGACCCCACTGGTGCTACTAGTCCTCGTAGACCCCACTGATGCTACAAGTCCTAGTAGACCCCACTGGTGCTACTAGTCCTCGTAGACCCCAGCTACAAGTCCTCGTAGACCCCACTGGTGCTACAAGTCCTCGTAGACCCCACTGGTGCTACTAGTCCTCGTAGTCCCCACTGGTGCTACTA
This sequence comes from Pandemis corylana, assembly GCA_949127965.1. Lineage (NCBI taxonomy): Eukaryota > Metazoa > Arthropoda > Insecta > Lepidoptera > Tortricidae > Pandemis > Pandemis corylana. Next base: position 13,443,755 of record OX421867.1, on the reverse strand, counting down.
GTGCTCGTAGACCCCACTGGTGCTACTAGACCCGAGACTAATGACCCCCAAGGGGTATATACAAGGCTATACGACACAAATTGTGACGTTTGACAGAGATGTTGGTTCTCTCTGCGTACTTGGTTTATAATGGGGAGTGTTTTGACGAACTTTTTAACCTTGTCTTTTTAAGCTAAGTTCCACTATCGTACTTCTTGACGGAAAGGCAGCTTTCGTGAACACCATCTCGATGAAGCGGTGTTTATTACCTCGTACGCGTAAGGTCTGGTGGCTGAGGTGTTACCAACTTGCTATAACATGGGGGCCTATAAAAGGCGAGTGTACTATTTGCAAGTCCGGCAACGCTCCAGCAGTCCTAATGGCGGACCTAATGCACGTTTGTCGGCTTTAATATAAAAAAAGTGACCCGTGACATCCACTAGAGATTTGGATCCACCCCTTCTAATTTTTGTACTTGAGGTATCCAATCAGTATAGTGGATGTCACGCAAGTGTCTGACACTAGTATGTTGCAGTGAAATGTATAGAACGACCGCTTAACAAAGTCCTCGCCTGCGCGGGTACAGGGGCGCGGCGTAGGACGACAGAGAGGTCCCCTTTGTCGTCCTACCCCGCGCCCCGCATCCGCAAAGGCGAGGACTCATTGAAGCGGTCGATCTATAAAGCCCAACACTTAACAAGATGTAATTTATGTTGCAACTTAACATGACAGAGGCGTTTGAACAAACACTCGAGTATCTGATTGAATGTACAGTCGGCATAAATATTGATACAAGCATCATGTCAAATATATGTTACTGACTACGAATAATAATAAGTCAAGAAGCGTAACTAAGCCCGAAAAATCATTCCACGCGAAGTGCACCGCAGGGGGCGTGGCTTAAAATATGTACCGCGCGGCGAATTAGTTCGGCCGGGACGCTCGAGCCGTTATCGTGATGTTATCATTGTATTTTTGTACATTAGAAAAATATGCCATAGTGTTGTGTGAAGTGGTGTAGAAGCCATTCAGATATGAAAAATAGAGGACTCACCTTTCATATGTATGTAAATAAATATTTTAGGACACCATACTTGACGACTCTGGATGCATGCAATCCACGCACCCTTTCCTTACCGCAAGTAGGCGGACACAATCACGACGCGCGCACTAATCGCGTGCAAGTATTGTCTGAGTGACAGATGTCACGTTTGCATTTCTGTTAGTTTATGTGCGTAAGTGGAATGACAATCGAAGCGGCAACTGTTAGGGAATTACGCTTCTTGACTTATTATTATACGTAGGTCACTGACCTTATTGTGGTGTATAGATATTTTTGACGTCTCGGTATACAGTAATTGTGGTCGTAAGGGCTATTTCGCCTCTCGTTAAGTTCCAGTTATCTGTGATTCCGTCTCTATTTATTACTACTAACTGACACTTAAGATAACAGGAACTTTACAGAGTGGTGGAACAGGGCCTAAGCCTACCGTTTCACTGCGTCTTATAATATCCCAAATATTTCAGTGGTTGGATAAGCGTCAAATATAATAACTCGGGATGGAGCGCGAAAGCAAAGTGGGGGCGGTGAACTAGGCCTTGCTTGTGACTATACACTTGGTGCCATGCAAAAGCTTGCTATAGATGAATTAGCGAGAGCATGGATTGCATTTGTAACTGGACAAAAGGAACAACTTATTTATTTTAATTCAATTAAATTACATACCCTTCTCTTCTTAAGTAAAATAATACCGGCCGTGGGACTCCGTCCGGGCGCCACTTTCTGGTTAAATGATGATACGTAACTAAACTGTTTCTTTGTATTAAAATAATCAGTGATTCGAATTAAAGGCAGCATTTTTACCGGGTGGACCAAATTAGGTGGAGCACGACCCATAGCCTAATAAAACTAACTTACAGTCGTACTGGGCCAGAGAATTATTTTGAAGATTGTGAGAATACAATAAAACCAGCCGTCAAAATATACGCAACACGTAAATAATATTTTGCAATTTGAAACTGACATTATTTTGGAATTTTCTTTAATATACTCGAGAAAGTCCCCGTAGAAAGTTGTATGAAAACCGACCCAGTTTCTTTGTTTATACTGATAGTACGGGATAAGGGTTAATTTCAAATATAGAATGCCTACATACACTACATATGCAATTCCACGCTCTCGGTAATTTATCTATAACAACGCATTGCTTTATGAACAGTGGTAATATTGGCGTTGTTTGCGCGGATTATTGGCTACACGAACGTCCCCTAAATCTGACATATATGCAAGCAATATTCCCCAAAACGCGATTCGCGTGTGCACAGGCCTTATACTCCGAAATTCGATTTTCGAACTTCGTGTCATACCGTCCCTTTCACTCTCAAATTAATGACTATTAGTGTGAGCGGAACGGAACGAAACGAACTTCGAAAATCGAATTTCGGAGTAGCCTCCCAGTACTGTACAATGTTAACGCTATGCGTCAACTTAATATAAGGTATAGTTAAGTGATTTATAAAATAAATGAAAAAAGTAATTTTCTTTTTTTATTCATAAAAATACACATTTCATACATTTCACAGAATCACGCACGGCAGTCAAATAAATGGATTTTGGTCACAAATAGTACTTAATACTTATCGGATAGTTAAGGATGTCAATTAAATATACATACATAAATCACACCTTTATCCCTTACGGGGTAGACAGGGCCTATTGTAACAAGACCTTAAAGGCCACGTTTAGCATGATTGTGGGCGTACAGATGGAAAGGGGAATCAAAATAGCGATGGGTTGCAAGCCGCATCGCCTATATCAGGGGTTCCCTAACTGTGAGTCGCGACGCCCTGGGGCGTCGCGACAGTATCCCAGGGGCGTCGCGTGTCGATACGTCGATGCGGCTAAGTTGAGTTGAGTAGTACCTACCTACAAAAATTCGTTAGTATTTTTGTTGACTACGTTGAGGGGCGTCGTAAAACAATAGCCAAGACCCAAGGGAGTCACAGCACTAATAAGTTTGGGAACCCCTGGCCTATATGATTCCTATATGATTTTCGCCCAGTAAAAATTTTCGATATTTTAAAATAATTATTTCTCAATCAAATACAGTAGGTTTTTTTTTTCAAATTCAGACCGACTTGATATGAAATGTCAAAAGACTTTTACAAAACTTGGTTTTTCACTACATAGTATAAAACAAAGTCGCTTTCTCTGTCCCTATGTCCCTATGTTCCTATGTATGCTTATATCTTCAAAACTACACAACGGATTTTGATGCGGTTTTTTTTAATAGATAGAGTGATTCAAGTGGAAGGTTTTTATGTATAATTCTACGCAGACAAAGTCGCGGTCAGAAGCTAGTATACTTATAAACGAAAATATTGGGTGCCGGACTATGACGTCTTAATCTTTTCAACGCCACGTCAAATACAAAAGTGTCGTTAGCGTCGAAAAGAGTAATTCTGCGCGGACAAAGGCGCGGCCAACAACTAGTCTACAACAAACCTTGGTTTTGCTAAGTACTGCTAGAAACAATATTTACAAAACTTGCTATAGTAAATTCCCTAATACTTTGTCATACACATTTCGGCTGTAACATCGACACATTTATTGTTTATTTTCCCAGTCTTTCACATTCGGTCGTTTGGTACAGTTGGCATCATACGGCGGCGGGCGGCAGCTTGACCGGCGCAAGCGCAGCGTACAGCTTGCTCACCGCCGACTGTACCGCGCGCTCCACGCTCTCGTCCTCAGTACATGACACCTCCTACAATCAGGGTTGATAAAAATCATGATTATTATAAAAAAATCATAATAATCCGATTAATTTGATTTAAATCGGATTTATTTGATTAAAATCAGATTTTTTTGATTTTTTCATTTTCTTGTCTTTTTTTTATTAATTAAATAGCCATTTTTCATCGAAATAAACCCACACAGCATCTTTTTTTCTTCCAGACATCTTTTTTTTTTATTCACTCTTTCACTAGTCAATTACGAATGACCGGGCGAAAAGCGAAATGCGTCTCGTGTTTTAGTTTCGGGGAATCCTGGAACCGTTTTGGTACCATGCGTCACGTACTATTGTTTCGGGGTTTCAAACTCAAACTTTTATTTAGCTTTGATACAAGATACAATATACAAGATCAAACCCTGTAGGGGCACTGCAAATATTACATTTTTGATGTAAGGTTTCCCCGAAACTGTTACGCTATGACTCGCTTGCACATGTGTGCGTGCCGTAGTGGTCCGGGGAATTCCCTAAACAATTTTGGGCCGATTTGGTTGTAGTAAAAATTTAATTATTTAAATCAATGATTTTTTTTAAAATCCCTTGATTAAAATCACGATTTAATGTAATGTCAACCCTGCCTACAATAAAACAGACGGATTGCAATAAACGGGACTATTATACTACTACTTCACTGTACGACTGTCTGTCTGTCACCAGGCTATATCTCAGGAACTGTGATAGATAGACAGTTGATATATTATAGGTGTATTTCTGTTACCGCCCACTACTGTGTACTGTTACTGTGTTAAAGCCCATCGAGGGAATGGGCATAGGAATAATGTTATAGGCGATGCGGCTAGCAACCCGTCACTATTTTGATTCCCCTTTCCACCTATACGCCCAGAACCATGCTAAACGTGGCCTTTAGGTCTTGTTACCTTAGGCTCTGTCTACCCCGTAAGGGATAAAGACGTGATTTATGTATGTATTTCTGTTGCCGCTGTAACAACAAATACTAAAAACAGAATATTTTAACTGTCTGTCTGTCTATGTAAGTTACTTGAGAAAGTAGGCATCTGGTACCACTGGATTTCATATTCACTTGCCGAATTCGTACGGGACCCTCGGCGCGCGAGTCCCACTCGCACTTGGCCGGTTTTTTATACACATACACAAACCACGTCTTTATCCCTGACGGGGTAGACAGAGCCTAACGTAACAACACCTACAGGCCACGTTTAGCAAGACACTGAGGGCGTAAAGGTGGAAAGTGGAATCAAAATTGTGATGGGTTGCTAGCCGCATCGCCTATAACATGATTCCTATGATTTCCGCCCATTCGCGATGGGTTTTTATCATTTGCGCGGGAAGACAAGCAACTGGTACATTCTATGTTTTTTCTTTGCTCCCAGACCAGCATGAAAGTAAGTGGTTTTTTTATAAAGTCTGTTAAAGGTTACTGACCATGTTGTAGAGGTCAATGTCCGCCCGTTTCCCGTCGACGGTGACATGCAACTTGTCTCCTTTGAACATCTTGGGGACAGAGTCCTCGCCGTACATCTCTTGCAGCATTTCTATCACGCATTCCTGAAAAAAAAAAACAATGTGCCTTAGAACTATTCAGGACCATTTCAGCGGGCTGACGCGGCGTCAATGCCGCAGCGATACTGACACGGCAACACTACCGCAGCGCGAATGACGCCGGTTCAAAATGGCTGCGTATAAATTTCTAATATTATTTATGTCACAACTGCAGTATGATTGACGCCTTATTACTACCGCAGCGTGGATGACGCCGCGTAACGCACGCTGTAACTCACGTGGCGTCACAACCGTAGCGTGATTGACATCATATCACTACCAAAGCGTGTAATTACACGGCGTATTAATACGCCGCGCTTGCTTTCTGCTATTATTTTGTAACCACGTCACAATCGCAGCGTGAACGACTCCATCTGACTATCTTAGGCTAAATAAGTTCGTGTGACAACCACACCGCGATCGACGCGATGCCACAACCGTAGCGCGGTTGACGCTGCGTCACAGCCGCAGCGCTGTTGACGCGCGGCGGCGTTACCTTGAAGTGCATGCGGTCGAGCTTGGGCGCGAGCGGGAGCGCGCGCGGCGCCGGCAGCGACGAGGCGCTGAGGATGGCGGCCACCAGCGCGTCCGCGAACATGTCCGTCACCGGCTGCGCCTGCCACTGCAACCACAAACAACAACACTCTACAATATCATCTTCAGTTTATATGGGTAAAGACCAAAAAGTTCACCTTAGACCATAACGCAATCAATTAAAATTAGTTTGAAAGTTCTCCGTTGTGCCACGTCCAACACTGAACGTCTGTTGGACATAGGCCTCCCCCATAAGAACGTTCACTGTTGGATATAGGCCTGATAAAGAAGTCTTATAGGAGAGGCCTATGTCCAACAGAGGACGACCTTATGAGGGAGGCCTATGTCCAACAGAGGACGACCTTATGGGGGAGGCCTATGTCTAAAAGTGGACATCCTTATAGGAGAGTTACCGTTTAATTAGTTACTAAGTGCAAATGCCATACTAATATTATTATTACTGGTATTATAATAATATATTTCAGTTTTAAGTTTATTTTATAATAAATTGCCGTGCCCTTACATGATAAATGTTTGAAACTATATACATAACAACATCGTCACAACATTTTTATGCAATAAATAGCTTGAGTTTGAGTTTGAGTTCGAGAGGCCTATGCCCAAAAGTGGACGTCCAATGACTGATATGATGATGGTGACACGAAAGTTTACCTTAATAAGTGTACGGGTAATTTTCGTGTCACAACGGAACTTCTTTGCGGGCAGGCGTTTTGTATGCTCAACTATCATTAAGAGCGGCCCAACTTTTTGGTCCATACCAGGGGTGTTACGAATATTCGCATCCGCATCCGTAAATGCGGAATATTCGCATTAATTCAGACATCTGCATCCGCATTCACATCCGCATCAATCAATGCGGAGTTTTTACGGATGCAGATTCACATCAACAAGACTCGACAAGTAACTACACAGAAAGTGGGCGGAGCCAGAGTGGCACGTGCTTCGCGTTTGTTTACATAAATACTATTATGCATTAATAAGTATTATTATGCATTTAAAATTTAAATAATTATCCTTTTAAAATCCCAAAATCCGCATCCGCATCACATCCGCATCCTCATCAAATCCGCATCCGCGGATGTGAACTTCTAATAATCCGCATCCGCATCTGCATCCGCGGATGTCTAAATTTTTGCATCCGTAACAACCCTGGTCCATACCCAATATACGTCCCATCGCTGTGCACAGGCTTCGTAATACGTCTCCATTCGTTAGGAATTAAAGAAAAACATATTTGGGCGATTATGCGACGAAATTATTTAAAAAAATATAATTATAATTACTTATTGAATCAACCTGCATTTAACTTACATGCCGGTCTGGGAGCAAAGAGAAAACATAGAACGTACCAGTTGCTTCTCTTCCCGCGCAGATGCTAAAAGTCCAACGAGGGCATGGGCGAAAATTTTAGGAACCACGTTATAGGCGATGCTAGCAACCCATCACTCTGGTTCCCCTTTCCACCTATACGCCCACAATCATGCTAAACGTGGCGTTTAGGTTACCTCAGGCCTTGTCTGCCCCGTAAGGGAGAAAGTCGTCTACGTATATATTGTCGTCGCAGTGTAATTTCTTAACTTACCTCAAGTATGATCATGGTCTGGTCGACAGTGAGATCGATACACTGGTACAGCCGCCAGCGCGTCTCAGTCAGGAACTCCACCTGACCAGCCACCTAAGATATAGTAAGTAAGTAAATGCTTTATGTACAAATACATATAAAGAAACAGATACAAATTCACAGATACATTATCTTCCATGCTGGTCTGGGTATAAAGAAAAAACATAGAATGTACCAGTTGCTTCTCATCTGGTAAAAGCCCATCGAGGAATTGGGCGAAAATTTCAGGAATCATGTCACAGGCGATGCGGCTAGCAACCCATCACTATTTCGTTTCCCCTTTACACCTATACGCCCACAATCATGCTAAACGTGGCCTTAACGTTTTGTTACCTTACGCTCTGTCTACCCCATAAGGGATAAAGACGTGATATATGTATGTAGGTACAATTCACAAAAAAAAAACTTTAATAAATGTACAACGGCGAACTTATCCCTATAAGGGATATCTGCCAGTTAACGTTTGAGTAGACCCACCTGCATGACGACGTGCCGGAGCAGCGGCAGCGAGCCCGCGTAGTGGATGGACTGCCGCTGGGACACCTCCGACTGCGACAACTCCGTGTATTCTACAAGGAGGTGGACACCATTCGTAAACGAAAGAGACTGACTCGCGAGGCTAACTTTGACTCGCGAGGCTACCGTGACTCGTGAGGCTATCATGACTCGCGAGGCTGACTTTGACTCGCGAGGCTAACGTACCTCGTAAGGATCACTTAGACTCGCGCGACTGACTTTGACTCGCGAGGCTACCGTGTCCCGCAAGGCTAACTTTGACTCGCGAGGCTAACGTGCCTCGTAAGGATCACTTAGACTCGCGCGACTGACTTTGACTCGCGAGGCTACCGTGACCCGCAAGGCTAACTTTGACTCGTGAGGCTACCGTGACCCGCAAGGCTAACTTTGACTCGCGAGGCTAACTATGACTCGCGCGGCTGACTTTGAACCGCAAGGCTAACTTTGACTCGCGAGGCTACCGTGACCCGCAAGGCTAACTTTGAGTCGCGATGCTAACTATGACTCGCGCGGCTCACTTACGACTCGCGAGGCTGACTTTGACTCGCGAGGCTAACTATGACTCGCGCGGCTCACTTAGACTCGCGAGGCTGACTTTGACTCGTGAGGTTACCGTGAACCGCAAGGCTAACTTTGACTCGCGAGGCCAACTATGACTCGCGAGGCTGACTTTGACTCGTGAGGTTACCGTGAACCACAAGGCTAACTTTGACTCGCGAGGCTGACTTTGACTCGCGAGGCTACCGTGACCCGCAAGGCTAACTTTGAGTCGCGAGGCTAACTATGACTAGCGCGACTAACTTTGACTCGCGAGGCTACCGTGACCCGCAAAGCTAGCTTTGACTCGCGAGGCTAACGCGTCTCGCAAGGGTAACTTAAATAATAATAATAATAATAATAATTCTTGAAAATGGTCGTGTCACGCTCTATTGGGATCGATCTATCATCACGGACAGGACTATTGTCGCCAATAAACCTGATATCGTGCTGCTAGATCGATCGAAACGCCAGGCTGTGCTCGTGGACATCACGATCCCCCATGACGTGAACCTCGTGAAGGCCGAGAAGGACAAAGTCAGCAAGTACCTTGACTTGGCTCACGAGGTTACCGCCATGTGGCCTGTTGATTCCACGATCACTGTCCCGATAGTCGTTTCGGCGAACGGTCTAATAGCGAAGAGCCTTGACCATCACCTTAAAAGGCTCTCGCTAGGTGGTTGGGTCAAGGGCCAGATACAGAAGGCGGTACTCCTGGACACGGCTCGGATAGTCAGGAGATTCCTCTCTCTGTCGCCCTGACCACCGGTAGCCTAGGCCTCGCCTTGCTGCCGGCGGCACCCTAGGTTAGGTTTTTATAATGTTTTTATATTTTGTATTAATATTGTTTTATTACTTTTTATATGAATATTGTAAAAACCTACCTAAGATGAAAATAAATATACAAATAAATAATAATAATAAAAAATCTTTATTGCCACAACTTAAAAAAAAAGAAAAACTAGACATTATAAACTTAAACATAAAAATGATAAAAAGTTGGGACAATGGGTCCCCAGTCTCAGCTTGTGCTGGGCTTGGTTGCCCAACGCTGGTTTTCAGACTGGTCCCTCGGACGGCCGGTCGCAGCGCGTGTCACATTTAAACTACGAATTACAGTCAGGATAATTGTGCCTAATCAAAGCAAACAAAACTTATACAGTAAGGATAAAAAAAAACAAAATCAAAATCAAAATAATTAACAAAAAAATAAAAAATAAAATAAAAATAAAACTAAAACAATTAACAACTTAAAAACAAGATTAGCCGCTATTGTGTCTGTTTGTTTGTATATATGTGTGTTTGTGAGTGTGTGTGCTTGTGCGTGTGCGTGTGCGAGCGTGAGAGTAACCGTTCTATTTTGGACTTAGACTCACGAGGCTGACTTTGACTCGCGAGGCTAACTTAGACTCGCGCGGCTGACTTTGATCCGCTTCAGTACACCCTGCTTATACAGTAAGGTTACATAATTATACAGTAAAGTGGCTCACTGTTAAGGTCGCTGGGCGCCAAGATGTGATAGTTGAAGTTCCTCTTGACCAGGATGCCCTGCAGTTGCTTGCCTTCCTCAGGAGGCTCCATGGCCAGAGAGCCCATAACCTAAACCAACCATAGAACACAAATATTGAATAATCAACATAAACTACTATCTAGAACAATTTAATAGTATAAATTAGATTGGACTTGGAATAAATAAATATAGTAGATTGATTAAAAAGGGAGGAAATGCACTAATGCACTTATGCACGCTCAGAAATGACGGCATAGCGCTTAGAGTTATTTTATGATATAGTAACAGCCTTCTAAGCTTCATTCACGCTGGTTCATTTCACATGTTTTTTTGTCCATGGGCTTGTAGTCTATAAGCAGAGATCGGACAAATTTGCGTCATTGCTCGCAATAATGTGGACATGACTCCAAAATTAATCAAATATGTAATCATTTAATTAATTTCTTACTTGACTTAAATTTTAATTCCTAGTCAATAAATACAAAAGTTTGTTAAAGTATAGATTTACTAGCTTTTGCCCGCGGCTTCGCACGCGTGAACCATGAGCATTTCAAAGAAGCTAGCAATCAAGCAAGCGAGCACCCAAACCTGCAAGCAGGCATGCAAGCAGGCAAGCAAGCATGCAAGCAAGCGTGCAAGCAAGTATGCATGCAAGCAAGCGTGCAAGCAAGCATGCATGCAAGTAAGCACGCAAGCATGCATGCATGCATGCAAGCATGCATGAAAGCAAGTATGCAATCAAGCATGCAAAGCAAGGACTCAAGCAAGCATGCAAGCAAGCGTGCAAGCAAGCATGCATGCAAGTAAGCACGCAAGCATGCATGCATGCAAGCAAGCATGCAATCATGCATGAAAGCAAGTATGCAATCAAGCATGCAAAGCAAGGACTCAAGCAAGCATGCAAGCAAGCCCCCACATTGCCCCGCTGCCTTAATTTTTCTGAAACTGTAAATATTGCAGGATTTTTATAAAACAAACCTAACCTAACCTAAAGGGCTGTCCTAAAATATACCTACCCCAAATAGCTTTTACCCCAAGTCGCGGGACTTCGTACGCGCTAAGATGTAAAACGAAAAAATAAGTTTTTTCCCGTTCCCGTGAAAATTTTGGGGTGCTTTCGGAGTACACTTAAAGCTTTAAAGAAACACACGTTATAAATGTTAAGTCTCTTTCTTCCGCTGTTTCGTCTGGAAACGTAAAATCCCGGTTTTTCCCGTTCCCGTAAAAATGTTAGGAAATCCTTTGTTAATTGCTCCCTTACACTCCCTAAGGAAGCTAAATGCTAAATTTCATCTTTCTACGACCAGTAAAACGAAAAACCCCGTTTTTCCTGTTCTCGTGGGAATTTCTGGAAATCCTTTCTTAGTGCTCCCATACACTCATCAAGGAAGGCTCTTACCAAATTCAGCTTTCTACGACCAGTAAAACAAAAAATCCCGTTTTTTCCCTATCCCGTGAGAATTTCTAAAAATACCTTCTTAGTGCACCTCTAGGATACTCAAGGTATATGTGTGCCAAATTTCAAGTTTCTAGCTATATTATGCCTACCGCAGTATTTCTTTGTAAACAAACATTTTTCCCGTTCCCGTAAAAATGTTAGGAAATCCTTTGTTAATGCTCCCTTACACTCCCTAATGAAGCTAAATGCTAAATTTCATCTTTCTACGACCAGTAAAACGAAAAACCCCGTTTTTCCTGTTCTCGTGGGAATTTCTGGACATCCTTTCTTAGTGCTCCCATACACTCATCAAGGAAGGCTCTTACCAAATTTCAGCTTTCTACGACCAGTAAAACAAAAAATCCCGTTTTTTCCCTATCCCGTGAGAATTTCTAAAAATACCTTCTTAGTGCACCTCTAGGATAGTCAAGGTATATGTGTGCCAAATTTCAAGTTTCTAGCCATATTATGCCTACCGCAGTATTTCTTTGTAAACAAATATTTTTCCCGTTCCCGTGGGAATTTGGGAAAGTACTCTCTTAATGCTCCTCTGCACTCCCGAAGCAACCTACATGCCGAATTTCAGCTTTCTGCAACCAGTAAAACGAAAAGTCCCGTTTTTCCCGTTCCCGTGGGAATTTCGGGAAATCCTTTTTTTATTGTTTACACTCCCCAAGGGAACTTGAAGGCCAAATTTCAGTTTTATACGACCAGTAAAACGAAAAATCGATCCCGTAGAACTGAATATACTATAAATCCCGTTTTTTTCCTTATCCCGTGGGAATTTCCAAAAATCATTAAGACATTATTTTACTATTATAATCACCTACTTCTATGCCAAATTTGAACAGTAGTAATTATAGTTCATAGGATTTCGTTTAACTGAATATATAAATCCCGTTTTTTTCCTTATCCCGTGGGAATTTCCAAAAATCCTGAAATTAGTTTCTTCGTTTTGTAATCACCTACTTTTGTATCAAATTTGAAGAGTCTAGTTATTATAGTTACTGAGATAGCGTCACTCGGAGTCGAATATATAATTCCCGTTTTTTCCTTATCCCGTGGGAATTTCCAAAAATCCTTCCTTAGTGGATGCCTACATTGTATAAGGTATCTATGTGCAAAATTTCAAGTCTCTAAGTCCAGTGGTTTGGGCTGTGCGTTGATATATAGTTAAGTCAGTCAGTCAGTCAGTCAGGACTTTGAATTTTATATGTATAGATTAAAGAAAATAATCAGTATTTTTTCCAAATTTTCTGCAGTCAGTCTATTTTTTTTTTAATCAAAAATATACTTAAGTGCTGAAAAACTCCGCTCGCACTCCACTGATGTTAATGGGGCAAACTTAAGTAGTTTTATAGGAATATTATTATTCCAGTATAATTCAGTTTATTTTCTGTTCTAAGTTGTGGGTACGTGCGTAATTTAGATACGGCAATTACGACTGTAATTTGACAACTATCAATGTCAAAATACATTATATTAAGAATAAGTATATCCACGGAGGTTTTATACCTATAGAACTAGAAAACTTTTTTGTCAGAAATAATAATCATATCTAGCAGGATCGTGATTTCTTTATTATATAAAAATATTTATGAGAACGACAACTATTATTACACATAAACGGATAACTCACGTATAAAAAGTCGAGTGATGCTTAACATGTTTCGGACTATTTCGTAGTCCTTCTTCCTGGAGCGCTCGCCCCGGCGGCAGCGAAACGAACACTGCGCGCTAGCGCATAATGATTAAGTCTCACGGTAGTTTCATGTTGAAAGAACGACAACTGCCACTTTAACTAACATTTTGCTAATAATTTTATGCATTTGTAAATTTTTATCTCCGGGAGTTCACATTTTATTACAAGAAATTAATTAAATGATTAATTATTTGATTAATTTATGAGTCATGTCCACTTTATTGCGAACGATGACGCAAATCTGTCCGATCTCTGTCTATAAGTCAGCAGAAGCGTACAGAGCGTGTATGTATAGCGGGGTCAGTGTACCTTGGCAGTCTTGTCCCCGCGGAAGGTCAGCGCCAGCAGCTGCGTGTTGCGCGGCGTGTGCAGCTGCAGCGCCCCGCGGTGCTCGCGCTGCAGAGCGTGTATGTATAGCGGGGTCAGTGTACCTTGGCAGTCTTGTCCCCGCGGAAGGTCAGCGCCAGCAGCTGCGTGTTGCGCGGCGTGTGCAGCTGCAGCGCCCCGCGGTGCTCGCGCTGCAGAGCGTGTATGTATAGCGGGGTCAGTGTACCTTGGCAGTCTTGTCCCCGCGGAAGGTCAGCGCCAGCAGCTGCGTGTTGCGCGGCGTGTGCAGCTGCAGCGCCCCGCGGTGCTCGCGCTGCAGAGCGTGTATGTATAGCGGGGTCAGTGTACCTTGGCAGTCTTGTCCCCGCGGAAGGTCAGCGCCAGCAGCTGCGTGTTGCGCGGCGTGTGCAGCTGCAGCGCCCCGCGGTGCTCGCGCTGCAGAGCGTGTATGTATAGCGGGGTCAGTGTACCTTGGCAGTCTTGTCCCCGCGGAAGGTCAGCGCCAGCAGCTGCGTGTTGCGCGGCGTGTGCAGCTGCAGCGCCCCGCGGTGCTCGCGCTGCAGAGCGTGTATGTATAGCGGGGTCAGTGTACCTTGGCAGTCTTGTCCCCGCGGAAGGTCAGCGCCAGCAGCTGCGTGTTGCGCGGCGTGTGCAGCTGCAGCGCCCCGCGGTGCTCGCGCTGCAGAGCGTGTATGTATAGCGGGGTCAGTGTACCTTGGCAGTCTTGTCCCCGCGGAAGGTCAGCGCCAGCAGCTGCGTGTTGCGCGGCGTGTGCAGCTGCAGCGCCCCGCGGTGCTCGCGCTGCAGAGCGTGTATGTATAGCGGGGTCAGTGTACCTTGGCAGTCTTGTCCCCGCGGAAGGTCAGCGCCAGCAGCTGCGTGTTGCGCGGCGTGTGCAGCTGCAGCGCCCCGCGGTGCTCGCGCTGCAGAGCGTGTATGTATAGCGGGGTCAGTGTACCTTGGCAGTCTTGTCCCCGCGGAAGGTCAGCGCCAGCAGCTGCGTGTTGCGCGGCGTGTGCAGCTGCAGCGCCCCGCGGTGCTCGCGCTGCAGAGCGTGTATGTATAGCGGGGTCAGTGTACCTTGGCAGTCTTGTCCCCGCGGAAGGTCAGCGCCAGCAGCTGCGTGTTGCGCGGCGTGTGCAGCTGCAGCGCCCCGCGGTGCTCGCGCTGCAGAGCGTGTATGTATAGCGGGGTCAGTGTACCTTGGCAGTCTTGTCCCCGCGGAAGGTCAGCGCCAGCAGCTGCGTGTTGCGCGGCGTGTGCAGCTGCAGCGCCCCGCGGTGCTCGCGCTGCAGAGCGTGTATGTATAGCGGGGTCAGTGTACCTTGGCAGTCTTGTCCCCGCGGAAGGTCAGCGCCAGCAGCTGCGTGTTGCGCGGCGTGTGCAGCTGCAGCGCCCCGCGGTGCTCGCGCTGCAGAGCGTGTATGTATAGCGGGGTCAGTGTACCTTGGCAGTCTTGTCCCCGCGGAAGGTCAGCGCCAGCAGCTGCGTGTTGCGCGGCGTGTGCAGCTGCAGCGCCCCGCGGTGCTCGCGCTGCAGAGCGTGTATGTATAGCGGGGTCAGTGTACCTTGGCAGTCTTGTCCCCGCGGAAGGTCAGCGCCAGCAGCTGCGTGTTGCGCGGCGTGTGCAGCTGCAGCGCCCCGCGGTGCTCGCGCTGCAGAGCGTGTATGTATAGCGGGGTCAGTGTACCTTGGCAGTCTTGTCCCCGCGGAAGGTCAGCGCCAGCAGCTGCGTGTTGCGCGGCGTGTGCAGCTGCAGCGCCCCGCGGTGCTCGCGCTGCAGAGCGTGTATGTATAGCGGGGTCAGTGTACCTTGGCAGTCTTGTCCCCGCGGAAGGTCAGCGCCAGCAGCTGCGTGTTGCGCGGCGTGTGCAGCTGCAGCGCCCCGCGGTGCTCGCGCTGCAGAGCGTGTATGTATAGCGGGGTCAGTGTACCTTGGCAGTCTTGTCCCCGCGGAAGGTCAGCGCCAGCAGCTGCGTGTTGCGCGGCGTGTGCAGCTGCAGCGCCCCGCGGTGCTCGCGCTGCAGAGCGTGTATGTATAGCGGGGTCAGTGTACCTTGGCAGTCTTGTCCCCGCGGAAGGTCAGCGCCAGCAGCTGCGTGTTGCGCGGCGTGTGCAGCTGCAGCGCCCCGCGGTGCTCGCGCTGCAGAGCGTGTATGTATAGCGGGGTCAGTGTACCTTGGCAGTCTTGTCCCCGCGGAAGGTCAGCGCCAGCAGCTGCGTGTTGCGCGGCGTGTGCAGCTGCAGCGCCCCGCGGTGCTCGCGCTGCAGAGCGTGTATGTATAGCGGGGTCAGTGTACCTTGGCAGTCTTGTCCCCGCGGAAGGTCAGCGCCAGCAGCTGCGTGTTGCGCGGCGTGTGCAGCTGCAGCGCCCCGCGGTGCTCGCGCTGCAGAGCGTGTATGTATAGCGGGGTCAGTGTACCTTGGCAGTCTTGTCCCCGCGGAAGGTCAGCGCCAGCAGCTGCGTGTTGCGCGGCGTGTGCAGCTGCAGCGCCCCGCGGTGCTCGCGCTGCAGAGCGTGTATGTATAGCGGGGTCAGTGTACCTTGGCAGTCTTGTCCCCGCGGAAGGTCAGCGCCAGCAGCTGCGTGTTGCGCGGCGTGTGCAGCTGCAGCGCCCCGCGGTGCTCGCGCTGCAGAGCGTGTATGTATAGCGGGGTCAGTGTACCTTGGCAGTCTTGTCCCCGCGGAAGGTCAGCGCCAGCAGCTGCGTGTTGCGCGGCGTGTGCAGCTGCAGCGCCCCGCGGTGCTCGCGCTGCAGAGCGTGTATGTATAGCGGGGTCAGTGTACCTTGGCAGTCTTGTCCCCGCGGAAGGTCAGCGCCAGCAGCTGCGTGTTGCGCGGCGTGTGCAGCTGCAGCGCCCCGCGGTGCTCGCGCTGCAGAGCGTGTATGTATAGCGGGGTCAGTGTACCTTGGCAGTCTTGTCCCCGCGGAAGGTCAGCGCCAGCAGCTGCGTGTTGCGCGGCGTGTGCAGCTGCAGCGCCCCGCGGTGCTCGCGCTGCAGAGCGTGTATGTATAGCGGGGTCAGTGTACCTTGGCAGTCTTGTCCCCGCGGAAGGTCAGCGCCAGCAGCTGCGTGTTGCGCGGCGTGTGCAGCTGCAGCGCCCCGCGGTGCTCGCGCTGCAGAGCGTGTATGTATAGCGGGGTCAGTGTACCTTGGCAGTCTTGTCCCCGCGGAAGGTCAGCGCCAGCAGCTGCGTGTTGCGCGGCGTGTGCAGCTGCAGCGCCCCGCGGTGCTCGCGCTGCAGAGCGTGTATGTATAGCGGGGTCAGTGTACCTTGGCAGTCTTGTCCCCGCGGAAGGTCAGCGCCAGCAGCTGCGTGTTGCGCGGCGTGTGCAGCTGCAGCGCCCCGCGGTGCTCGCGCTGCAGAGCGTGTATGTATAGCGGGGTCAGTGTACCTTGGCAGTCTTGTCCCCGCGGAAGGTCAGCGCCAGCAGCTGCGTGTTGCGCGGCGTGTGCAGCTGCAGCGCCCCGCGGTGCTCGCGCTGCAGAGCGTGTATGTATAGCGGGGTCAGTGTACCTTGGCAGTCTTGTCCCCGCGGAAGGTCAGCGCCAGCAGCTGCGTGTTGCGCGGCGTGTGCAGCTGCAGCGCCCCGCGGTGCTCGCGCTGCAGAGCGTGTATGTATAGCGGGGTCAGTGTACCTTGGCAGTCTTGTCCCCGCGGAAGGTCAGCGCCAGCAGCTGCGTGTTGCGCGGCGTGTGCAGCTGCAGCGCCCCGCGGTGCTCGCGCTGCAGAGCGTGTATGTATAGCGGGGTCAGTGTACCTTGGCAGTCTTGTCCCCGCGGAAGGTCAGCGCCAGCAGCTGCGTGTTGCGCGGCGTGTGCAGCTGCAGCGCCCCGCGGTGCTCGCGCTGCAGAGCGTGTATGTATAGCGGGGTCAGTGTACCTTGGCAGTCTTGTCCCCGCGGAAGGTCAGCGCCAGCAGCTGCGTGTTGCGCGGCGTGTGCAGCTGCAGCGCCCCGCGGTGCTCGCGCTGCAGAGCGTGTATGTATAGCGGGGTCAGTGTACCTTGGCAGTCTTGTCCCCGCGGAAGGTCAGCGCCAGCAGCTGCGTGTTGCGCGGCGTGTGCAGCTGCAGCGCCCCGCGGTGCTCGCGCTGCAGAGCGTGTATGTATAGCGGGGTCAGTGTACCTTGGCAGTCTTGTCCCCGCGGAAGGTCAGCGCCAGCAGCTGCGTGTTGCGCGGCGTGTGCAGCTGCAGCGCCCCGCGGTGCTCGCGCTGCAGCGCCGCCTTCAGCCGGGACATCTCGTTCTGCTCGCCGTGCACCAGCACCTGGACAGACACCAATCAATTCCGGTGACCAATCGTCAGTGGCGTAACTATAACGTCTGGGGCCCGCGGCAAATTCGTCAGATGCCTCCTTCCTCAATATAAAGAAGTGCATCAGCGTCCCTTCTGTGCTCTAAACCAGGGGTGTTACGAATATTCGCATCCGCATCCGTAAATGCGGAATATTCACATTAATTCAGACATCTGCATCCGCATTCACATCCGCATCAATCAATGCGGAGTTTTTACGGATGCAGATTCACATCAACAAGACTCGACAAGTAACTACATGTGAAGAAAGTGGGCGGAGCCAGAGTGGCACGTGCTTCGCGTTTGTTTACATAAATACTATTTATTTATTTATTATTTATTTATATAGCCTTTTTATTCCGAATTCGCTACAATTTCATTTTTTGTTGTTGTTGTTTCTTTTTTACTATTATGCACTAATAATTATTATTATGCATTTAAAATTTAAATAATTATCCTTTTAAAATCCCTAGATCCGCATCCGCATCCGCATCACATCCGCATCAAATCCGCATCCGCGGATGTGAACTTCTAATAATCCGCATCTGCATCCGCGAATGTCTAAATTTTTGCATCCGTAACAACCCTGCTCTAAACCAAGCCAGTTCGGGGCCCTGTAGAGCTAGGGGCCCGTGGCATTTTGCCACCCCTGCCACCCTATAGTTACGCCACTGGTGAACGTCAAAATTCAAAGCGGTTGGCAAACGACCCGATTTTGTATGTAGGTATACATACATTTACTTGCGGGATAGACAGAACCCAAGGTGGCAAGATCTAGGCCACGATTAGCAAGATTATGGGCGTATAAATGGCAAAAAATGGAATCAAAATACTGATGGGTTGCTAGACGTATCGCCTATAACATGATTCCTATGATTTTCACCCATTCCCTCGACGGGCTTACCATCTGCGCGGGAAGAGAAGCAACTGGTACTATCTATGTTTTTTCTTTGCTCCCAGATCAGTATGGAAGTAATGCATGTTTACATACATACAAAATCTCTGTTGTACATACATAAAACACATTAATTTTACAACGAGAAAACAGATGTAGGTACAAAGGCGAACTTATCCCTTAAAGGGATCCCTTCTAGCTAAAGCTAACGATTGACAGGACAACAGAAACCAAAGTTATAGAGAGTAGACGTACTAAAAACCGCCCCGTCCCGGATTCGATCCCCGGTCGGGGCAGAGATTTGTATTAAAAATATTAATGTTTATTCTCGAGTCTTGGATGTTTAATATGTATTTAAGTATTTATATTTCTCTAAATAAGTATGTTTTTCCGTTATCTAGTACCCATATCACAAGCTTTGCTTAGTTTGGGACTAGGTCAATTGGTGTCAATTAGTTTATTTAGTTGCATATTAAAATACCATTCTTCCATGCTGGTTTGGGAGTAAAGAAAAAACATAGAATGTACCAGTTGCTTCTCTTCCCGCGCAGATGGTAAAAGCCCATCGAGGGAACGGGCGGAAATCTTAGGAATCATTTTATAGCCGATGCGGCTAGCAACCCATCACTATTTTGATTCCCCATATCACATATTTTTTTTTTTTTTATATATGAATAGGAAGGCAACGCCGACAATCATGCTAAACCTCAAGGTTTTGTTACCTTAGGCTCTGTCTGCCCCGTAAGGGATAACATGATAATGTATGTAATTTAATAATATTTATTATATTTTTTGAATTTTATAGCGCATTGGTTTCGACTGTAATGCTGTAATTTTTATTGACTAAATAAATAAATAAATAAATAAATAAATGTATACTCACAACATGAGGCGGTTTCAGTATGTTTATGAACTCGGATGTTTGTTGGTAGTCTGTGTGGGCGGAGAAAGAGATGTAGTCGACGGACATGCGCAGAGGCAGCTTCTGTCCGGACATCGAAGTCACCTCCTCGGGCTCGGAGAGTATCGTCTTGGCAAGCGTGCCCTCCACGCAGTAGCCTGAGAAACAAATGAACTATGAAAAAAACCATACATACATACATACATAAATCACGTTTATATCCCTTGGTAGACAGAGCCTAAGGTAACAAAAACACGCCACGTCTAGCATGATTAAGGGCGTATACGTGGAAAAGGAAATCAAAATAGTGATGGGTTGCTAGCCGCATCGCCTGTAACATGATTCCTAAGACCTTCGCCCATTCCCTCGGTGGGCTTTTACCATCTGCGCGTGAAGAGAAGCAACAATTCTGTTTTTTGTTTACTCCCCGACCAGCATGGTACTACATTTTAGATACAAGCTTTTTGCTGACTGTACTTTTTGTTGACTGTACTTGATTTGTCATCCGTCCTATATAACGTGAACCAAATTTCAAGACAATCGGACCAAGAGTTGAAGAGTTCCCTCCTGCCGAGACGGTCCTGACCGGGCATTTTTGACACTGGGCGTTTTTCGACATTTATTTTTAATCATCTATAAGCTATAAAAAAGCCGTACATTAATAATTAGTCGTTATTCCTCACTTGTATTGTACCTGAGAAATTCCATACTTGTACCGCTGAGAAATGACGGCATAGCGCTCAGTTATTTTATGATATAGTAACATTCTTCTAAGCGTTATTCACGCTGGTTCATTTCACATGTTTTTTTTTCCATGGGCTTGTAGTCTAGTAGTTTACCCCTTATTTTTTTTTAATTCTACACTTAATTAGAACTCAACACCAGCCTGTAATTTTGTACCTACCTACATAGTTCAACTTCGAGTTTTTTATTATAATTTATATTCTAATATAATTTTTTTCACAGTGTCCACTCCGCTACCTTTCCATAGTAAGCAACGCATGCCGACTTTCCTACAAGCTTCGTCGTCTTGTGTGTATTCCACAGATTTATCTCGTACGGTTCTGGCAGAATACCACTTTTTTGCTGAGTCAGCACTTTTTTTTCGCAACACGGCATCCATAATTAGTTTCAACATACTTCTTTATTTTTATTTAATGCCTCCTTTGTTCTTGTGTTGTTGTAATAGTACACTGCGTTGTATGTAGGAGGGCTTGAGGAAGATGTGGCTCGCACCATCTCCTTAAATATTGTATGTGTGTACTCATATTGTATATAGTGTGTATGTATGCACGTGTTTAATGATATTTAGTAGTTTATTTTTGAATTGTTTGTTGTATTTTGAGATGTTCGCTCTATTGTGGCTTTCACTATATGGATATTTTAAACTCACTCTTTGTCGGTCACTCGCTTAATGCTCCTCTCATTTACTCAAAGGTTAACTGGTAGAGATCCCTTATAGGGATAAGTTCGCCTTTGTGCATATATTTAAGGTCTTTTTTTGTGATTTGTCTCTACTTCTCTATATTTGTACAATAAAGCATTTACTTACTTACTTACTTACTTATTTTCCATCTAAGTATGTGGTTTCACGTACCTGTGTTGTGAAAAAATAAAGTTTTCATCTATCTATCTACTTTACCAGCTATGATGACGCCGTTCTTGGGGTCAGTGCACCAGGACTCGAACAGCTCCCGGGACAGCCCCGACTGCATCATGCCCGGCGACGCGAGGATCACGCACGGACCTATGTCCTCGAAGTGGTCTATGCCCTGCAACACGCAATAATATCTCATTAATTATGTGGATCAACAATCATGCTAAACGTGGCCTTTAGGCCTTGTTACCCTAGGCTCTGTCTACCCCGTAAGGGACGACGTGATTTATGTATATATCAACTTTTTTTGTTGTTATTCTATCCCATCAGCGAGGTAACACTTCCATACTGGTCTGGGAGCTAAGAAATAACAGAATGTAATAGTTGCTTCTCTTCCCGCGCGGACGCTAAAAGCCCATCGAGGGAACGAGCAAAAGTAAGTAAGTAAGCAAGTAAGTAAATGCTTTATTGTACAAATATGAAACAGATACAATTCACAAGAAAATAAAAATAACATTAATACATGCACAAAGGCGAACTTATCCCTATAAGGGATCTCTACCAGTTAACCTTTGAGTAGATGAGAGGAGCATTAAACGAGGGACCGACAGTGTCAGTTTAAAATTCCAGATAGTGAAAGCCACAATAGAGCGTACATATCTAGTCTTAGGAATCATGTTATAGGCGACGCGGCTAGCAGCCCATCACTATTATGATTCCCCTTCCCACCTATACGCCCACAATCATGCTAACCGTGGCCTTTATGTCTTTTTACCGCTGTCTACCCCGTAACAGATAAAAACGCGATTTGTGTATATGTATGTATGTATTCATAACACGTATTCTTATATCGTACGTACTGTGCCATTCAAAAACACATTACAAAACCAATTCATCGTTCATTGCATGCTCTCTAGTCCTTATCTACAGTATCATAGAGATAAAAATCACTAAATCCGCGCGCAAATTATTTTGGTCAGTCCTAAACAAGCCGCCTTCTAGCAAATTCAAGGTTGTCGTTTAGGAGTGTCCCCTTAAAATTGTTTTAATATTCGTTTTTGAGGTTAACACAACATCAAGTAAGTAAACAAAACAAGTTAGCATACGTAAAGCTCAAGTTTCAAATAAAATCGACGAGTTTACTTGTTTGTTTTTTCATATTTTGAGGTTATAATGTACTAGCTTCTGCCCGCGACTTCGTCTGCGTAGAATTATACATAAAAACCTTCCTCTTGAATCACTCTATCTATTAAAAAAAACCGCATCAAAATCCGTTGTGTAGTTTTGAAGATATAAGCATACATAGGGACATAGGGACATAGGGATATAGGGACAGAGAAAGCGACTTTGTTTTATACTATGTAGTGATAGTGATGAGCGGTTCTTTCTGCAATTGCGGTCTGAAGTGTGACATACATATATAAATCACGTGTTTATCCCTTACGGGGTAGACCGAGCGTAAGGTAACAACTAAAGGCCACGCTTAACATGATTGTGGGCGCATAGGCAGAAAGGGGAATCAAAATAGTGATGGGTGTTCCGTACTTATGTATTGTAACTAGCAAAAACACAGCGTGTTTCCTTTTTTTTTCTTTCCTTTGGTTAAATCAGTCTCTTCGATGGTTTACACTATGGACTAACCGACCGCATCTCTGTGTCAAAGTTTAAAAACCCAATATGACAGCTGTCACTTGCCAACTGCCGGCCCACGCGAACGCGCGCACCTTACAGCTTGAGATCGTTAAAAAAATCAAAGAACACTTCTTCGTGAAACCAAGTAGATCCAGAGATAATCCTGTGGATATAGAAGAAGACGGGGCCCCGAGAAGCACCTTCGGATCCTCATCAGGTCAGTCCAATTTTTAAGCTGTCGAAGAGAGTAAACTACTAAACATAGGTTTCGAGCCGGATATATCTCATTATATTTGGTTATTTACACTGAATTCGCGAAAAGCTGTTGTTTGCGCTAGTATTACATACTAAAGTCCAAATCCTTTGTTCAATTAACTACGTGTCGAAATTAGCTCGGGTTCTACCGACATTCATACAACTCAATATCGAGTTTGCCGACTTCTAACAGGTTAATTAGCGATAATACCGGTGTCTACAGTGTGATCTCGATGAGCACTTTCTAATTATATATACATTAATCAGGTTAAAAGCGAGATTTGTAGAATTACTTTTTCACTTATCTTTCCTGTGAGTGAGCGGTAGGTGTAAAAAAACGCGTGCGCCATTCGTCGGCGCAGCGCTGGGCATCGTAAGGCAAGTCGATAATCACTTTTTTGTGCTTCATACAGCGTAGGTACACAGAACATTTGCACTTTGTATTTTCGTACTTAGTGTATTATTAGCGGTGTAGGTATAGCGTACCGAACCCATATTTAGATCAAAGCCTAAACTAGGTACACATACATTTTACGATACGAATCTTCAATTTTATTCAGTATCTATTAGCAAATTTGCAGTAGAGATGGAACTTGATCAATTAGCTTTTGAACGCGATGTAGCCATAAATAGTGTCCAACGTATAGTAGACTGTTCGAGTAACTTAGCGGAATTTAGAGTTCGGGTTAAAGAATTAAATTCAATAAAGAAATCATTCTTTAAAGTGCAAGAAAAGATTGAAAAATTAATGGCGAAAAATGCATCCTTTTCCAAGGAAGAACAGTTAGCTTTCCGTAACCAATTCGATTCATTGTATTTTCAAATACAAGTTATATTGGACACTATTAAAGAGGAACGTAAACAAAGTGTGTCGTCAGTCTATGACATACCTATAGGACAACACACGGGTGGTGGCGCATCCCATCTCACCGTACAAAACAATGTAAGGTTACCTCAGTTATCATTACAAACATTCACGGGTATTTTGACTGAATGGAATGCCTTTTATGATTTATACAAATCACTTGTCCACGACAACGTAGCATTAACTAATGTCGAGCGTTTTCGGTATTTGTTGTTGTTTTTGAAAGATGAGCCTTATAATCTTATAAAATCGATTCCCGTTACTGAATCTAATTATGAAAATGCCTTGCAAGTACTAATGAATCGTTACGAAAACAAACGAATTATTTCAACAATGCATTTTGATAATATTTTCGACATAGAACCTATGTCCGAAAAACATATTGAACATAGCCTACGTAATCTGATTAACTGTTATCACGAGAACATTACGGCTTTGAAATCATTAGGATTTCCGGTAGAAGAATGGAGTTTCGTTCTTTTAAACATTTTGTTACGTAAAATTACGTCGAATGTACGTCGTCGTTTTGAATTATCATTAAAAACTTCAAATGATATTCCTGAGGTATCCGATTTACTCGATTTCCTCGATAAGGAGCTAGCCGCATCGGAGATTATGAGCGCCGCCGCTCGCCCTCCCGCTACGGCCGCAGGCGCACCGCGCGCGCCCGCCGCTGCTGGCGGCACGGTCGGCTCGGCTCGCTCGTCTGTCGTGACGTCATCGCGCCATGCGCAGGCGGGCCGCCACGCTATAGCGCTGACTCGCGCACATTCCGATAGTCAATACAATACTTCACGCACACCGAGCATGTCTTTCGCGCGTACATCCCGCACTATGAGTGTTCATGCGGCAACCGCGGTGGATTCTACGATCAAAATTAAATGTGCATATTGCAAAGATAATTCGCATCCCTTATATCGGTGTGATAAGTTTCACTCACTTAATTTAAATGAAAGAAAATATTTCATCCGCGAAAATAAACTTTGTCACAATTGTTTGTTTATCGGTCACGATACTAAAGATTGCAAGTCGCGTCACAGTTGCCGCGTATGCACTCAACGCCATCACACTTCATTACATGAAGATGTGTCTTCTTCCAATGTCACGCTGATGACGGAATGCATTGCTTCCCCTGAGTTACATTCGGTAGCGGAAACTTCTTCGCCCACTCCATTACATGGAGCTACGGGGCAACCTAATACTAAAAACTGTACCGTACTACTTACGACTGCGCTTGTAAGGCTGCGTCCCATGTGTCATGAGCCTTATACGCCACAGTCAGTACGCGCCCTTGTCGATCAAGGATCTCAGGCCACACTCATTACTGAGTCGTGCGTCCAACGTCTTGGCTTGCCACGGTATCCCGCGCAGACGAGCACAACCGTCACCGGCATTGGTGACAGCAACGAGCAACCGCGGGGTTACGTGGTGTGTGAGGTTACGCCCCACAACAAACCAGAGCCGAAGCTCTTTATTGAAGCTCTTATTTTACCAAAAATAACTAGTTACTTACCTAACATTCCAAATTCCTTTGAAAATATTTCTCATTTGAAAGGTCTGAATTTAGCGGACCCAGAATTGCGTTCTGCGCGTCCGGTTGAACTCTTGCTGGGTTCAGACTACAGTGACAGCATATTGCTGCACGACAATATCAAGGGTCCTCACGGGACACCTGTAGCCATCAATAGCATTTTTGGTTACCTACTTAACGGTAGGATCTCCCATTCGTCTTTAGGACAGATTTGTACAAACTTGAGTACATGTCAACTTGACATCAAACTACAAAAGTTTTGGGAACTGGAATCAGTACCCGAGCATCCTCATCTTACGAAAGATGAAATCCGGTGTGAATCAATCTTCGTCGATACTCATACCAGGGACGCAAACGGAAAATATACAGTTTCGCTTCCCTTTAAGGAGAACGCTCCTCCTCTAGGCGAATCTCGATCTATTGCTCTATCACGTTTGCACAAGTTAGAAGTTAGGTTGTCACGTGACCTAACCTTACGTGAGAAGTATAACGAGTGTCTTCAAGAATATTTGGACTTGGGACACATGGAGCCTGTCTCTGATTCTGCGAACAGTGACACGCTTCCCTATTACATACCTCACCACTGCGTGGTGAAGAAGTCTGCTGCTACCACAAAGCACAGAGTTGTGTTTGACGCCAGTTGTAAGACCACTTCAGGTCGGTCTCTTAACGACAACCTTTTGAAGGGTCAAAAACTACATCTAGATATATCAGAGGTTCTATTAAAATATCGTTTACACAAGGTAGTTTTTACGTCGGACATAAAGATGATGTACCGCTACATCGGTCTTGCTGAAGAACATCGCGACTTTCATCGCATTCTTTGGAGATTCTCTCCCCACGATCCTATACAGGAATATCGCCTGTGCTGTGTCACTTTCGGAGTCGCTTCCGCACCTTTCCTCGCCTTGCGCACGCTACGACAATTAGCGATTGATGAAGCCGAGTCTTTCCCTCTTGCTTCACAAGTACTTCGCAATGAAGTATTTGTTGACGATATTGTGAGTGGAGCTAATACAGTTGAAGACGCTGTCAATCTTCAACGTCAGCTTACTGCCATCTGCAAAGCGGGGACCTTCGAACTACGAAAATGGACTAGTAACCGTTCTGAATTCCTAGCTCACTTAAACATAGATGAGTCTAATCAAGACGACGCACTCATTCTTTCAGCACTTGATACTGACACTTCGGTCAAGGTCTTAGGGCTCAAGTGGAACCCTAAGACTGATACATTCACTTATCAAACGGATATTCCGTCTCGTAAATGTACTAAGCGAATAATGTTAGCGGAAATCGCGAGAATCTACGATCCTCTTGGATTCCTCAGTCCAGTTACGCTCTTCGTTAAACATCTCATCCAACTCTTGTGGGTATCAGGCACAGGTTGGGATGAAGCTCCTCCTCGTGGTGTCTGTGAGCTGTGGTATCGGTTCATCGATGAACTGCCATTACTACAAGACATTTCATTACCTCGTCATGTGCTTCCTAGCACTAATCAAGTACAACTCCATGGTTTCTCTGACGCATCTGAAAAGGCCTATGCCGCCTGCGTCTATATTCGCGTCATCGATTCAGACGGTGCTATCAGCACAAACCTTTTGATAGGCAAAACAAAGGTCGCCCCTCTTAAACGTCTCACAATTCCCCGTTTGGAATTGTGTGGAGCTCATCTTTTAGCGAAGCTAATAAAAGGAATTATCACTGCTTACAGCGGGGTTTTATCGTTTGACCAAGTTTACGCATGGTGCGATTCAACAATTACCCTTGCCTGGTTGCGTTCAGCTCCAGACAAGTGGCGGACATACGTGTCTAACCGCATCGCGGAAACTACAAGCAAAGTGCCTGCCTCACAATGGCATCACGTTCAATCTGCAGATAACCCCGCGGACCCCGCGTCCCGAGGGGTTCTTCCTTCTCTGTTGAACCATGAACTATGGTTCACTGGACCAGCTTGGCTCAGGCAACCGGAGTCTGAGTGGCCTATTTCCAATGTGAATTGTCATACTGATGAAGAACGTCGTAAGCATGTTCATCTCACACAAATAAATGAATCTAGCCTCGAGTTCCTAGAACGATTTTCGTCGTTATCAAAAATGTTACGCATCGTAGCTCTCATGCTTCGATTCATTAACAAGTGTCGTAAAACCAATGTCTATACGACAAATTACGTCACTGTCCCTGAGATGAATCAAGCTCTTAGTCGCATTATTTCACTTGTTCAACATGAACAATTTTCTGAAGACATCTCACGTCTCAAGGACGACGATAGATGCACAAAACGTCTTCAGAAACTTAAACCGTTCCTGGATGACGCTGGACTCCTCAGGGTCGGCGGCAGGATAAGTCGAGCGAACGTACCGTACGATGCCAAGTATCAGATTCTTTTACCTAAAAAACATCATTTCACAAATCTACTTATAGATTTTTACCACAGGATTCATCTGCATGTAGGGCCGCAAACGTTGCAGTTTGCCCTCGCTCAGACGTATTGGATTCTCTGTGCCCGCGACGCCGTGCGTATGCGCACACTGCGCTGCATCCCCTGCGTCCGCGCACGCCCTGTCGCACCGCAGCCGTCAATGGCTCAGTTGCCGACAGATAGAGTTCGAGCACTACGGGCCTTCTTACATACATCGGTAGATTTTGCGGGTCATTTTAATTTAAGATCGAGTAAATTCCGGAATGCAAAAATATTCAAATCATACGTTTGTGTTTTCGTGTGTATGTCTACAAAGGCAATCCATTTGGAACTCGTTCCCGATTTATCTACAGAATCATTTCTTAACGCGTTGCGAAGATTCATATCTCGCCGTGGTTATTGCAAAAATATATATTCTGACAACGGTCGTAATTTTGTGGGATGTGATAGGTATCTTACCGAACTTTACACGTTTTTGCGAAACGAATCAAACCAGTGTACCATAAATAACCAGCTAGCAAACGTACAAGTCACCTGGCATTTTAGTCCTTCTTACGCATCACATTTTAATGGTCTCGTAGAGCGAGCTGTGGGCAGCTTGAAAAGACATTTACACCGCGTCATAGGTACACTCACACTCACCCAGGACGAATTCAACACCTTACTATGTCAAATCGAAGCTGTGCTCAACTCGAGACCCCTCTGTCCTCTGAGCAACGATCCTACGGATCCTTTGCCACTTACACCCGGACATTTCCTCATCGGGGAACCATTAACGTCTCTTCCTGAATTTGACTTGTCTAACGACAATCCTAACCGCCTCCAAAGATGGCAGATCATACAACAAGCTGTCCAACATTTTTGGAAACGCTGGAGTGTAGAATATTTGCACCAGCTACAACCAAGAGGTAAATGGTTCCACGACAACGCCAACTCACCCCTCCGTGAGGGTTCAGTAGTCGTGTTGATAGACAACACATTGCCACCGCTGCGCTGGCGTCTTGCGCGCGTGCACAAGCTGCACCCTGGCGCCGACGGTGTTACTCGAGTCGTCACAGTACGCATCGGTAATAACTTTAGTAAACGACCTGTAGTTAAGGTCTGCCCATTGCCTGTTGAATAGGCAATACCTAGATATAACATTACATGGTTTTAGCCTTAAGTTAGCATAGTAATGTAGCATAGTACATGATACTTTCCTAGGTTAGTTCATTAATAAAATAAGCATCATTTTATGGTCGGCGGCATGTTCCGTACTTATGTATTGTAACTAGCAAAAACACAGCGTGTTTCCTTTTTTTTTCTTTCCTTTGGTTAAATCAGTCTCTTCGATGGTTTACACTATGGACTAACCGACCGCATCTCTGTGTCAAAGTTTAAAAACCCAATATGACAGCTGTCACTTGCCAACTGCCGGCCCACGCGAACGCGCGCACCTTACAGCTTGAGATCGTTAAAAAAATCAAAGAACACTTCTTCGTGAAACCAAGTAGATCCAGAGATAATCCTGTGGATATAGAAGAAGACGGGGCCCCGAGAAGCACCTTCGGATCCTCATCAGGTCAGTCCAATTTTTAAGCTGTCGAAGAGAGTAAACTACTAAACAATGGGTTTTCAGCCGCATCGCTTATAACAACGATTTTTCGCCCATTCCCTCAATGGGCCTTTACCATGTGCGCGGGAAGAGAAGCAACTACCTTCTGACCTTAAAATCATTACAATTTATAGGGTATTTCGTAGAAGGTTGAAGGCATTTTTATTGAGAGTGCTTATACAGTATTAAAGACATTTATACGCGGAATAATACATTTATTTAAATTTTATTTAAAGAATAAATTTAACGACAAAACATTACGTTACAAAAGATTAAACTACCAAACGATAACTATATGAAGTGAAGTTAGAAGTGATTTAGACTTATATGTATTAAATATTCATACAAACAAAAATTACATTATGTAAAAACATGCATGTCGCAAATATATTTCTGTTGGAATCAACAAAATTAATTAATTAATTAATTATCCAAGCAGTATAACTTTAATTTTTACAAAAAATAAGTAATAGTTACTAAATAAATAGTAGTCAATTTAAAAAATCGATAATCGATAAAAACAAAAATTATGTATCAATAAAAGAGCTAGTTTGATTATAATAATCATTCTACAAACTACATAATTAATTATTCAATTAGCATTAATTATTCGAGCCCTTGCTTAAACATAGTCAGTGTTGCTACGTTAGATAACAGCTTATTAGCCACAGCTGCAGCGTTTGTTTGATAAGTTATCGAAATCAACTACTTTTCAATATCAGTGTATTGTCTGTTATGATAAAGTCTGTTGACTCACTTTGAACCCAGTCCCAGTTAGCATGAGATGCGAGTGACTTGTGTAATTAACGGATTCAAATTTACCACGCAATGTTGATATCCGGTTATGCTATGGTTATTTACGGTATGTTTTATTGCTTTTTAATATGTATATGTATATTGTATATCCTACTAATATTATAGTCTTCCATGCTGGTCTGGGAGCAAAGAAAAAACATAGAATATACCAGTTGCTTCTCTACCCGCGCAGATGGTAAAAGTCCATCGAGGGAATGGGCGAAAATAATAGGAATCATGTTATAGGCGATGAGGCTAGCAACCCATCACTATTTTGATTCCATTTTCCACCTACACGCCCACAATCTTGCTAAATGTGGCCTGTAGGTACCTGTTACCTTAGGCTCGGTCTACCCCGTAAGGGATAAAGACGGGATTTGTGTATGTATGTATTATAGACGCGAAAGTTTGTAATAAGTTTGTTACTCTTTCAAGTAAAAACTACTGAATGGATTTTAATTAAACTTTACAACAATATAGCTTATACATCAGACTAACACATAGGCTTCTTTTCATCCCGGAAAATTGCATAGTTCCCGCGGGATAGCGACAAACATCTCAAAGGTCGCAGCTGGCTAGAGTCGCGACGTTATTATTGCAGATTATACTATCAACATCAGTTCTTAAGCCTAATTCTACGCGGACGAAGTCGCGGGCAGAAGCTAGTTATTAATATTTGTAACTAGTTTGCTCTCCAGGTTTTGCTTTGCCCTTGTACAGAACACAGTAGCTTGGAAACTTCGTACAATGCATCTGAAATAAGAATTGTTTATTTGATAGATTTATTTTATTATTATTACTACGTTGCCTTTAGGTCTTGTTTGTTACCTTAGGCCCTGTCAACCCCGTAAGGGATAAAACGTGATTTATGTGTGTACAATCCTTTTCTTTGTCATGTACTCGTATGTATGTGTAACTCTTTATCACTACATAGTATAAAATAAAGTCGCTTTTTCTGTCCTCATGTCCCGATGTATGCTTATATCTTCAAAACTACACAACGGATTTTCATGCGGTTTTTTTTAATAGATAGAGTGATTCAAGAGGAAGGTTCATATGTATAATACATGCATAATATACCGTGCGAAGCCGGGGCGGGTCGCTAGTTGTCCATAAAACACATGAAAAAGATGAATACAGGACAACACAAATGCACAAAGGCGAGCTTATTCCTAAAAGGGATCTCTTCCAGTTGACCTTTGCACGATTGACAGGACACAAGTATTAAGCAAGAGTAGACACACAGAAAAAGTAAAAGAACCGATCGAAACCTAAAATAATCCTAAATCACCACAAAGGGAATCTTTATTCTAAGAATAATGATATTTGCCTTTTTCTGTAGTTTTAAGCCCCTTTCATAATAATACGAATAATAATAATAGAAGTGATTTATGTATGTATGTATGTACTTAATATTAGTTTCTAAATGTCACTGAAAATTAGAACACATAGAAAAATCCGAAAGTAAAGCTATAGCTAATCGAACGCGGCTCCTCGTCATTCCGTGACGCGTGCTATACCGCTACACCACCCATAGCAGGTGGGTAGTCTTCGAATTTTTCTACCTGTTATTTTTCTAGCTGTCACGCGACCTTGTCACTATGCAAATTTTAGTCGCTAAGCGTCATCTTTTTGAATGATGTGTATGTACGACACAATTACAAACTCCCGTGGAACATCTACTGCTCACCAGGGACGAGAGAAGGCGATGTTTTTTAAATGATAGGTACTGTCAAATGAATCAAGAATTTTTATTTCTAAATTAACAAATCACCCAGTGTGCACGTCTGGCACAGGTGACCGATCTGCAGAGACCGTCTTAACTGTAACACGTCAGCATCATCACCAAACTTGCTGACCTTTTAAAGCTAAGCAAATTAACAATCAAAATAATGAATGACATTGTCTCTCTCTCTCTTCGGTGGCGAGACATAACAAAGAAACAGTTGTACCACTTTCTTTTTCAACTGAGAGGATACCTTTATGGATGCCCTACGGGGGTGCCTAGGGTTATACGAGACTCCCCCCTCCCCCCCCCCCCCCCCCCGAAGGGATATACACGAACTAAAAACTCTGGCGTTGCCTCAATCCGGTGTGATGGGGACGCAGTGGGATGCAACTAGGATTTCACCACAAACGCTCCCCCCCCCCCCCCCCCCCCCGGCTGCCACCAGGACGCCCGTACGCTGGGCTCGTCTTCCCTTAGACGACGAGACCGTCCAATAGGTAGTAATGACAGTTCATCCACCCATGCTGACTGTGCGTAGTCTTCTTCTACTGCAGCAAAGGCTTGAGACGAGTCGTATTGGTAATACTCCGTGCTCACTTGTCCAGTTTCGAGCCAGAAGGACACGGCGACAAAACTGGTCAATGGACACGGAATCTTACATGCGGGCACAATCCAATTCGTCATTTTCTTCGTTTTTTTTCCTGAAAGGTAACGCTGCTCGATAAGACCGCCTCTGCAATTAGAGTTGCCAGATCGAATGACACTATTGACGGGAGAAAAAACATTCATACATACATACATATATCACGTCTTTATCCCTTACGGGGTAGACAGAGCCTAAGGTAACAAAACCTTAAGGCCACGTTTAGCATGATAAAGGGCGTAAGGTGGAAAGGGAAATCAAAAATAGTGATGGGTTGCTAGCCGCATCGCCTATAACATGATTCCTAAGACTCGCCCATTCCCTCGATGGGCTTTTACCATCTGCGCGGGAAGAGAAGCAACTGGTAAATTCTATGTTTTTTCTTTACTCCCAGACCAGCATGGAAAAAAAATCAGTAAATATATTAAAAGCAAAAAATTAGCATCACTGCCACATTGCCCACAGACCCATGTCCAGCTGTGGACTGATAATGCCCGATGATGATGATGTATCTATCCCCAGCGATGCTACCAGCAAGCTGGAAAGCCCGCATCATCCGCTGGCTGGAGGAGCACCGCGAGCTGGTCGTGCTGGTGTTCTGCCTGCCCGCGAGCTTCGTGTTCACGCTGCTGCTGAGCGCGCGCGCGGCCGTGAGGCGCATGCGCGGTCAGAGCCGCCACGAGGATAATGTTCGCGAAGTGCAGAAACAGGTGAATGAATGAATCGAGAATTTTACTTCCCAATTTTTGTATTACAATTCACCCTTTAAAAATTATATTTCTCAACTATACTGAAAACAACACGGAAAAATCCAAAAAGTAAACCAATGGGCGGGAATGTAACTATATACACACACACACACACACAAATCACGTCTTTATCCCTTACGGGGTAGACAGAGCCTAAGGTAACAGATACCTATAGGCCACATTTAGCAAGATTATGGGCGTATAGGTGAAAAATGAAATCAAAATAGTGATGGGTTGCTAGCCTCATCGCCTATAACATGATTCCTATGATCCCATTCCCTCGACTAACTTATAGTTAGGGAGCTGGCGAGCATTTCGGTATATGATTTGCACACGTTTCACGTCGAGGTGGAGTGCAGTTTAAATCATTACGAATCGATTTGGTTCAATCAATTAAGGTCCTATGTCGCTGCGTTTTCGCGTTATAGCGGATTGAAGTTGCTTAAAAAAATGGGGGTATTAAGTCATTTGCACACGTCTGCCTCTGGAGTTCATTGGTCACAATCATGTTGAAAACGAAGAAAATCGAAGAGGCAGACATTCAGGACTCTGTATTATCATGGGACGGAGTTGTAAAAATGTAAAAAAAAAAAACTCTACTAAGTCATTTGCACACGGTTCTCATTGCGCCCATTCGATTCACCATGACTCCGTGGATTCGAAAAAAAATGAGGCAGACACTTTGCTCACTGATTTTCAGCTGTATAACTGTTTGAAATTCACGGAATCAAGGGACAGCAGGCAAAGCTATTCGGTAAGCAGGATAGATACGGCGCGAGCGTGCGTAGGTGCTTACCTGATTATATTCTCATAATTTTGTTTAATATTATTCTCTAAACTCACGGTAACGATTAAATTTCTGGAGCTGAAATCTATGCAAAAAAAAATCAATTCAATTCAGAAAAAAAATCAAACGGTCTGCCTTTGGAATATCAGAGGCCTGAACGTCTGCCTCATCGATTTTCTTGGTTTTCATAAGGAATTCAAACATCAGTCCAAGAGGCAGACGTGTGCGCATAATATAGCACACCTTTTTTTTTTTACATTTTTGAAACGCTGTAAGTTTACAACGCAGCGCCATCATGGTGGCAGACTATTTTTCCGTGGTTCTTCTCATTGTTTTTGATCGAACGATACCAATCTGCCAAGTGTGCACTTCATATACATTTTTTAAAATCATAAAAATAAATTAAAAAATTAAATACTAAAAAAGTCAGAGCCCTGGATGTCTGCCTTTTCGATTTTTTGTGTTTCCAGGATGACTGTGATCATCAGCCCCAGAGGCAGACGTGTGCGCATAATATAGCACACCTTTTTTTTTTTACATTTTTGAAACGCTGTAAATTTACAACGCAGCGCAACCATGGTGGCAGACTAGGTCCTTGATGTTTCTTAGGGCATAAATATCACTATTAATAACGTCTGCCTTGTGTGCTGATCATATAGAAATTTTGCTCGCCAGCTCCCTAACTATTACTTAAGTATATTAACTACCTTATTCTTTAATTTCTGAAGGTGCAACAATGGAACAAGCTACCAGCGAGCGAGAGGAAGCTACTCTGCACAGCGCGTCCCAACTGGCTATCTCTTTCTACCACATTCTTCCAGAAACATCTACATCATCGAGTAAGAGAACACCCTTAACGCCCTTCACAATACAGTATGCATAGTGTAAGCAAAATACGTCTCGATCACGTTTGCGTTAAACTGTCAAATACTATGAGAACTGTTTGTTGCCGTTTCGTTCCGCTAGCGGCGCTGTCAATCATCCCATAGTAACGGGGATTACGTTTCTTTGCTCACCAGTCGGCGCCACTGTCGACTAAGGTCCAGAGGTACAGCTGTCAAAGGCGACTTTATAAGATCGGCGCCGAAACAAAATTTTAAATCTTGAATCTCATTAAGTTTATTAATTA
The DNA here is from genome assembly GCA_949127965.1 of Pandemis corylana. Lineage (NCBI taxonomy): Eukaryota > Metazoa > Arthropoda > Insecta > Lepidoptera > Tortricidae > Pandemis > Pandemis corylana. The sequence goes on along the minus strand of OX421867.1, from coordinate 13,408,436 downwards.
TAAATAACTATCATCATATCGAGTAGCTATGCCGCAATGTTGTGCAGTTCCGTTTTGTTCGGAAAAAAAAACCGCTTTCAAAGCGTTCACTTTTCAACAGGTAAATGAAAGAAATTATAATTTATGTCACGAAGACCGCCAAAACCAGTGTAAAGTGAATGTTATTGGACCTCACGCGACACTAGCGCCTCTGGTGGCAAATTCACACGCGATAGCCCCCATTGAGACGATAACGCGAACGCCTTCGATACGTTTTCGTGTCAAAAACTTACATTGAACCTCAGTACCAAACCAACCACCCTCCAACCGACCAAGAGACCCTGAACAAACGAATTCCTATGACACACAGCACCTTACATAATGGTCAGCTTATATTGTATGTCTTCTTTTCTCCTACGATGTAAGAGTGGGACTAACAAACCATGTCTTTCAGGTACCAATTCCCCTGTACGACATTCTGGAGCTAGACGAGACCAGCATGACGGTGCGAGTGGAGCCCATGGCGACCATCGGGGACATCACCAAGTTCCTCATACCCCGAGGGTACTCTCTGGCCGTCACAATAGAACTAGACGACGCTACGCTCGGAGGTACTATCATAACAAAGATCCAAGATGATAAATAGAACAATATAAAGAATGCATGCTGGTCTGGGTGAAAAGAAAAACCATGGAATTTACCAGTTGCTTCTCTTCCCGCGCATATGGTAAAAGCCGGTTATAGGCGATGAGGCTGGCAACCCATCACTATTTTGGTTCCATTTTCCACCTTTACGCCCACAATCTTGCTAAATGTGGCCTGTAGGTACCTGTTACCTTAGGCTCTGTCTACCCCGTAAGGGATAAAGACGTGATTGGTGTATGTAAGTACGTAATAAATTGGTGTGATGGATACTTAGGCAACGGAAATACTTGGGGACATCATCATCGGCCCGTAGCAGTCCACCGCTGGACATAGTACCCTGAAACGCGCCATTTTCTCCTGTCTTCGGCTTGTCGCATCCAATCACTACCAGCCACCTTTGGCAAATCATCACTCCACCTGGCCGGAGGGTGTCCCTCATTACGATTGCCGCGTCGCGGTCTCCACGCAAGAACTCGTTAACCCCAAGGGTTATCGGTTCTGTGTGCCATGACGATAACTTTCGTTCTCTGCCGGATAACAACGTTGCGAATTTTGCCCCCCAGAGAAACTCCAAGCAGAGCACGTTCCCATAACTCATGAGCAATTTAAAATTGAAATGAGACTTGAGGATATTTCCATATTATTTGCCGCGATCAGAGATCAAACGTGGAACCTCAAGCTCCGCACTCGGGTTCTCTAAGCACTAAACTAAACAGTCGTCAACAAGAATAACCAAAATGTATCAAGCCGCTCACCCCTCTATATGTTACGTATCAAGTCAATCCAACCATTGCAATTCTGTGGCATGCTCTAATCTAACCATCCGTCAGACGCTATAAAATTTCCTATTTTTCCCGTCACCTAACACAAAATCGCTTATAAATAATGGCATTTCACAGGTCTGGCATTCGGCACGGGGATGTCAACACACTCCCACAAAGCGGGCCTGTACCACGAGACCATCACCAGCTACGAAGTCGTCGTCGCCGACGGTACCTTGGTAACCGCAACCGCCGACAACGAACACCAAGACCTGTTCCGTACCCTGCCGTGGTCCCACGGTAGCTTAGGATTCCTAGTCGCCTTAACCTTGAAAATAGTCAAAGTAAAACCCTACATCAGAATCAAGTACACCCCAGTGAAAGGGCAGGTGAACTACTGTAATAGAATGAGAGAGCTATCGGGTACGTACGAAGCGAAACCTATTGAGTTCCCTGACTACATAGAAGGCACTATCTTCAGTAAAGAGGAAGCCGTCATCATGACTGGCGACTACTCTGACTACGATCCAAACGTACCAGTGAACGAATGCTCCAAATGGTACAAACCCTGGTTCTATAAACACGTAGAGACCTTTTTGGAAAAAGGAGAATCCGAAGAACTGATACCTCTGAGAGACTATTTATTGCGTCACAACAGAGCTATATTCTGGGTGGTGGAAGACATGCTGTCATTCGGCAACAATGTCCTATTCAGACTGCTCTTCGGTTGGCTCTTACCACCAAAACCTGCGTTCCTAAAGTTCACAACGACACCAGGCGTCCGCGCTTACACATTCACCAAACAAGTCTTCCAAGACATTGTCTTACCTATCAAAGAGTTAGAGAAACAGATAGAAATAGCTACAGAGTTGTTCGACAAATATCCCTTACTGGTATACCCTTGCAAAGTCATAGATCATGGACCTTCATCAGGGCAGTTGAAGAGACCCGATCCAAAATACATAGTGCCTGGTACCAACTACGCTATGTTCAATGATTTAGGAGTATACGGTGTACCGGGGAAGGTGAAAGAGAAGAAGTCCTACAACCCTGTGGATGCCATGAGGAGGATGGAAAAGTTCACGAGGGACGTTGGCGGCTTTTCGTTTCTGTATGCTGATATTTTTATGAAGAAGGAAGAGTTTGAGGTTATGTTTGATTTGACTCTATATGAGAGAGTGAGAAAGAAGTATGGTGCGGAAGGAGCGTTCCCGCATTTGTATGACAAGGTCAAGCCAGAGTTGGATGTATTCGCTATCGATGAGGAGAATGCCATAGAAGAATAAGTATTAAGAAGTATAAGAAAGTTGTAGTGTGTCGAGTGTGGTGCGACCCTCTTCGTGTTTCTTTTCAATATTGTTAAGTTCCTATACGATGGAAGATATCCTTTAAAATAAAATAATTTATACAATAATAGTGTTTTTTTTGGCGTGGTGTCTTCTCAACGAGATCACTGACATACAGTAATAAAATTGGGTTAGAAGCAAGGCCTCGCAACACGAGCAAAGGAAAAAAATCTAAAAATCGCCAATCCGCAAAAAGTAACTTTGTTTTTCATAGAAATACTATGAAGTACAAACTTATCTTTTGCTGAATTACAAACGTGACAATCCTCTACCACCCTAAGATACAATGTCGTTCAAAGGGCTTTCGATGTCAAAGAATATTTTTCACTTACAAGTCAATATGACGATGACAATCTACCTTATGCGTTTGTGATAAAAGAACATAACAATTGGCATTGTTCATTTTTTTTAGTATGCTCCAATTCGAAAACCATTTCGAGGAAAACCATCAATTATCCGATTTATCTTGTCCAATTTCAAAAATACTTTATGATTGCAGATATTTTTGTAAAAGTAATTTGAACCTTTGCTTGACCGAACGACCGGGTTTTTAGACAGAATCCAGCATCGAATGTTTGCCACAAAAATGAAAAAAAAAGTTTGGCTACGGCAACTGTCACGTGTCACTGTCAAATCTACAAAACCATAGACAAAGCCGTTTTTTTTATAGCCAGCCGAACGAAGGCGATTGGGATTCTGTCTAAATTCACGAATTATCAAACAGCGAAAAAATATTTATTATTAATTAACAAAGCCACGTAAAAGCATAATATTCAAATTAGTTGCTTGAAATAGTCCATTTTATCAAATAAAGGTGTTAAAAGCACAGCTTAAAAAAAATGAACAATGCCAATTGGTAAATCACTAGAATTATACGGATACAGAAACCGTTAAAATAAAATGTTAATTAATGGTTTATAACGAAGGTCATTTGCTATCCATAAAAAAGTTTCAAGCTTTTTAGGATGAAAGAAGTGTCATAAAAATCGGCAAAGGCACTCAGCTTATACGGAACCCGGGTATTTCAAAACTGACCTTGAGGTTAGAGATGTGCCGGAACACGAAGGGGTTGTTGACGGCAATCTGCCGGCGGATGCGGTCGTTCATGGCGTTCACGTACGTCTGGTACACCGCCATACACTTCTTGGCGAGCGAGGACGCGTAGTATATCGGCACGTCCTGCAGCTCCGGATGGAGGGCCCAGAACTCATCTGGAGGAAGATCATCATCATCATCATTATTACCTCCAACCTACATATATACATGCACAAATCACGTCTATATCATATCCCTTACGGGGTAGACTAAGCCTAAGGTAACAAAGACAAAACATTGGTGAAAAGGGGAATCAAATATGACTCAAATATCAAATATGAATATGAGTGCCATATACTTAGTGTATATGAGTGCCATGAGTGTAGCTGCGCACTCACCCAGTATAAGCAGCAGCTCCTGCGCCCTGCCGAGCGCGAACACGGGCACGAGGCAGCGGCCGCCGCGCGTCACTATGTCGCTCACGAGCCCCGTGAAACGGCTCTCGCGCTCCTCGCGCTTCTCGTGTATATGAGTGCCGTATGTTGACTCCTGAGTACAAGAAAATAGTATACTTGAGTGACTACTAGTACTTGTACAAGTTGTAGGAGGGTATGAAAATTACCGCTAGTTCTCGATAAATGTCGCAGTGTCTTCACAATAACTATTATATTTTGTAGAATTTAAGTATTATAGAAAGAAAGATTTCAATTTAATTATAGTGTTTTTAATGCATTCTATGGGCTCAAATAACTCTTTAACATCTTTACGCTTTTCGTTTAACAGTGTCACTTTCATACCGGTTCATAGCGTTTGAGAAAACATATATCTCGTTCTATCATACACGTATTGCATCGCTCTTTCTCTCGTATCGCCAATGTACTTTGATGGTTTGAATAACATAAGACACTGACCGTTATGAGGACGTCTGGGTGTACGGTCGGTATTTCGGCCGCCATCAAATGTCTGTCCTCTTGTCTTGAAAAATCACCCGTGTATAGCACCTGGAATCAAGGAAAGTACATTCAGCTACAGCAATAGCGATTTCGATACCAATACAATGTCACAAGGTTGATAGAAATCACACACACACACACACACACACACAAATCACGTCTTTATCCCTTACGGGGTAGACAGAGCCTAAGGTAACAGGTACCTACAGGTCACAATTAGCAAGATTGAGGGCGTATAGGTGGAAAATGGAATCAAAATAGTGATGGGTTGCTAGCCTCATCGCCTATAACATGATTCCTATAAGCTTCGCCCATTCCCTCGATGGTCTTTTACCATCTGCGCGGGTAGAGAAGCAACTGGTAAATTCTATGTTTTTTCTTTAATGATAGAAATCATGATCTTTTAAAAAAACATACATACATAAAACAATGCCTAAGGTAACAAGACCTAAAGGCCACGTTTAGCATGATTGCGGGCTATAGATGGAAAGGGGAATCAAAATAGTGATGGGTTGCAAGCATCGCCTATAACGTGATTCCTATGCCCATTGCCTCGATGAATTGCTATCTCCGCGTTATAGTGAAGTCGTGTACCAGTTGCTTCACTTCCCGCGCAGATGGTAAAAGACCATCGAGGGGCGAAAATGTTAGGGATCACGTTATATAGGCGACGTGGCTAGCAGCCCATCACTGTTTTGATTCCTCTTTCCATCCATATCATGCTAAACGTGGTCTTTAGGTCTTGTTACCTCAGGCTATGTCACCCCGTAAGGGATAACGTGATTTATGTATATACTAGCTTTTCCCCGCGACTTCGTCCGCGCACATAACGTCAGAGTGACGACACACCCCATACATCCACTCATGTCTCCAAGTATAAGGTTTTTATTGCCTATCCCGTGGGAAATTCGGAAAATTTCTTTGTAAGTGCATCTTTATACTAATCAAGGAATAATGTGTAGGCATGCTAAATTTAATGTCTGTAGCTTTATTAGTACAACATTTCGGAATTTTCCAATCCCGTGGGAAAATCGGGACAAAAAGTATCCTATGTCCGTCTCCTGGTTCTAAGCTACCTCCCTACCAATTTTCAGACAAATCGGTTCAGCCGTCCTCGAGTTATAAATAGTGTAACTAACACGACTTTCTTTTATATATATAGATTTGGGTACGTATACCTTGACTCCAGCGATCTCTATCATGAACATGGCGGCGCCGAGCACGTGGCCCGCGTTGTAAGCCCAGAACCTCACGCCGCGCACGTCACGCTCCTCATGGAAGTTCACCGTCTCTATGCGGTCCATCGAGTTCTCGAGATCCGACTCCGTATAGAGCATCTGCTCTGTTGATATATTGCTGTAACAATGCGTTTGGTTTTGTGGACTAATTATATACTAACCCCTTTATTCATAAACGCTCTATAGGCTTCCGCTAAATTAGCAATCGTTTGTCCTTATCTGTGAAAGGTAAATGTCAAAGTGACAGATAAGGACGAACGATTGCTAAGTTAGCAGAAGCCTACAGTGCGTTTATAAATAAGGGGGTTAATTTTAAAGGGGGTTAATTCCTACACCACCCATAGCAGGTGGGTAAGCCTTCGAATTCTTCTATCTGTTACCTAGCTGTCACGTGACCTTGTTACTATGCGAATTTTTGTCGCCAAGCGTCATCGGTCAAACAAATGTACGGCCACTGGTGAAATCACTATAGAACGACCGCTTAAATGAGTCTCGCCCGCACGGTTAGGGGGCGCGGGGTAGGACGTATATAGGGACCTTATACATCCCTTTTATAAATGTATTTAATTTAAGTAGAATTTGAGTATTCTCGCTGTATTTTATTTTGAGAAAATGATTTTCTGCCAAGTTTTTTGCTGCGCATTCTTCTTGGCAATGATAGTCTTTTCTAATGCGCTGGTAGTTTCAAAAAAGTCATGTAAAAGAGCCATTGCCGGCCAACTTGCAATTTTTTTTTTTTATATTTTAAAACCTCTGCGGGTGGTAGGGCCTTGTGCAAGGTCCGTCCGGATAGCTACCACCATCTTACTCGCTAATCCTGCCGATAAGTAGCAGTGCTTGCACTGCTGTGTTCCGGTGTGGAGAGTAAGACAGCCGGGGAAATTACGGGCACAAGAGGTATTGCATCTTAGTCCTCTAGGTTGGCAACGCATCTGCAATCCCTCCGGGGTTGCGGGTGTCTATGGGCAGTGGTGATCACTTACCATCAGGTGACCCACTTGCTCGTTTGCCTTCCTATTCATATAAAAAAAAAAAAAAACCGACAAACGGGCATGCGGTGCACCTGATCGTAAGTGATCACCGCCGCCCATGGACAACTACGGCACCAATGGGACTGCTAGCGCGTTGCCGGCCTTGCAAGAAATGGTACACTCGCCTCTTAAAGGTACCCCGTCATAGCCAGTTGGAAAAACCCCAGCCGCCAGCCCATTCCAAATTTTGCACGTACGGGGCAAGAAAGACCGCTTGAATCGCACGGTGTTAGAGCACCAACTATCGAGGTGATGTTGGTGGAAACGACTTTTACGTCGAGTCGTACAGTCAAGGGCAAAGATATATATGCAAGTAATGTGAAAGAAAATAAGTAATCATATAAATTTAAAAAGATATATACTCATTCAAATGGGAATTAATATGCAAACTACACTGGCAACATAAATATGTACCTGGCAAGTCCAAAAACATGTATACAATCAAAATTCCATTATTAGTATCCTGCAAATAATGCAAAATATTATAGTCATACTTATGTAATTAAATATAGATTCAGTAATTGCCACAAAAATATGTATACAAAATGTAATCTGCGAATATCAACTTTACGGCCTAGTCACACGAAACAAATTTGTAAAGTATGTTTTGACAATTCACGAAAACAGTACAGACTTGTCATTGCATATGTTTGTCGCATGTTTTGACCTGTCACCACGACGTTATCAATCGGCATGTTTAATAGATTTTACAGATTCAGATTTCGTTGATTTTGATTGAAGATGAAAACGCTAGGTAAATTCAGGGACAACTCAAGAAGGCTTGTGTTATGGGTATCTACTAGTTACGAGTAGATGACGATATACATACCTGTATAAATAAATACATACTTAAATATATAGAACATAGAATGTACGTATGTATGTATGTATGTGTGAATGTATGTATGTATAAGAAAAACATAGAATGTACCAGTTGCTCCTCGTCCCGCGTAGATGGTAAAAGTCCATCGAGGGAATGGGCGAAATTCTTTGGAATCATGTTATAGGCGATGCGGCTAGCAACCCATCACTATTTTGATTAATTTTTCCACCTACACGCCTACAATCATGCTAAACGTGGCCTTAAGGTTTTGTTTCCTCAGGCTCTGTCTACCCCGTAAGGGATAAAGACGTGATATATGTATATCGTATGTATGTATGTATGTAGAACATCCATGACCCAAGCACAAATATTCAAGTTGATCACACAAACATTACCCTGGCCGGGTCTCGACCCCGGGACCTTCGACTCAGAAAGCGGTTGCTTCACCACTGAGCCATCCGTGTCGTCAATATCAAATCATACAGTAATTGGCGATTTACGCTATTTTCAATTTTTTTTTTACTTCATCACCATCATCATCATCATCATTTCAGCCATTACAAGTCCACTTTTTTACTTAATAAAAGGCAAAGTATACTTAAAGTAACTGTATAATAAAGAAAACCACTATTACACATAAACGGATAACTCACGTATAAAAAGTCGAGTGATGCTCGACATGTTTCGGACTATTCCGTAGTCCTTCTTCCTGGAGCGCTCGCCCCGGCGGCAGCGAAACGAACACTGCGCGCCAGCGCTCTGTTCGCGCGGCTGCTCGACGCAACTGACAGCGGCGCACAACTACCCTCGTTTTCATCGTCATTTTACTACTACGTATTTACATTACGTACGTACGTAACGTACTACGTATTTTATGTTATTTTACATTTTAGGACTACGGAATAGTCCTAAACATGTCGAGCATCACTCGACTTTTTATACGTGAGTTATCCGTTTATGTGTAATAATGATTAAGTCTCACGGTAGTTTCATGTTGAAAGAAAACCACTCCTTAAACTTAAGACAAAGTGATTAGAGAGTAATATTTTCTATAGTACGTTATTATTAACATGTTTTTCAACACACTTGCTCGTAAATTGAGTCTTATTGCACTGCATTTAAGCTCATAATTGCGCTTATTACGCACAAGTGCTGTAATATATTACCGCACGAGTGCGGTAATATATATATTTTTTAATCTCAGCAAAAAGTTCAGTTATCTATAGGAACAAGGAATATTTTCGTGAATATTAAACTATTTTAGGGAAAAGATGATAAATAAACATTTAATTTCGACAAATTATTCATTTTTATCTAAAACTGAACATAATTTGCAATCTCAGGCATTGATTAATTATTTTTTATTATAATTTTAATATTAGGCTGTTTAGGAGTCTGTGTCAGTGTCTTCGTCACGCGCGTGCTAAGTGCACAGCGCGCATGCGCGAGTGCTGCGCGTGAATTGGCATTGTCCATTTTTTTTAAGCTGTGCTTTTAACACCTTTATTCGATAAAATGGACTATTTCAAGCAACTAATTTGAATATTATGCTTTTACGTAGCTTTGTTAATTAATAATAAATATTTTTTCGCTGTTTGATAATTCGTGAATTTAGACAGAATCCCAATCGCCTTCGTTCGGCTGGCTATAAAAAAAAACGGCTTTGTCTATGGTTTTGTAGATTTGACAGTGACACGTGACAGTTGCCGTAGCCAAACTTTTTTTTTCATTTTTGTGGCAAACATTCGATGCTGGATTCTGTCTAAAAACCCGGTCGTTCGGTCAAACAAAGGTTCAAAGTACTTTTACAAAAACATCTGCAATCATAAAGTATTTTTGAAATCGGACAAGATAAATCGGATAATTGATGGTTTTCCTCGAAATGGTTTTCGAATTGGAGCATACTAAAAAAAATGAACAATGCCAATTGGCGCGGAGAAATAATATCTGCCGCCATTTTTCACTGATATTGTTGATTCAGACTTTGTTATTTTATTACTTTAAAAATTACGAGTTCAAGTAATAAAGAAATGTAGTGTTCGTCGCTGGAAATACTGAAATATGTTCGGACAATGTTCGGACAGTTATATCAGTAAGAAATCCAAGGTGTTAATTACCCAATGATAAAGTAAAGTTCTAAAGCAGCTCCAGGTAAGCAATGTCTGGTAACAAAGGTAAACTAAAGTTCTTAAAGTCCTTTTATTAACTAAATTTTATTTATTTTTCCTCGCAAATGTGTTGAAAAACGTCGTATGCGACGCGTGTGCTTTGGTAATTACACATCTCGGCTCTCTTACCCGCGCTCGCTATCGCTCGCGCGTACAATACGCCTCCTGTGTAATTGCCAACATAGCACACTTGTATCATAATGTACTATAATATTTCTTACCGTGATGCCTAATTCGTCAGCAGAGCTATATCAAGCACGGATATACCTTCCTCGCATAAGGCAACAATCCTATGTTTTAAATGATCGCTTAAACGATACATTTTCTCCTTCAAAATTAATGAAAAGCCGCCAGATAAACCATAAGAAACGGTAAGTCAAATGGAATTAAAAAATCCAAAAGTGACACATGACACATGCACATACATATGCACAAATCACGTCTTTATCCCTTACGGGGTAGACAGAGTCTATGGTAACAGGTACCTACAACCTACAGGCCACATTTAGCAAGATTGTGGGCACATGACATGATTTAAAATAAATAGAGTAATGATCAGTTAAAGAGTTTGGAATAGCAGTTGTTGTATACGACTTGAAGCTTCAAGTGGTTGGCTGATTACATTAAGATTACAGAGTTCGATGTTACGCAAATACGTTCATAAGCTCCTGACAATAGAGTTGTGTTAATAGAATTTTGGATTGTTTACATATTTTTGGTTATCATATTAGATACATAATTAATGGTTAAATAGTGTATACATATTTTTGAACTTTACGGTGTTTCTAAGTTTATGGCCTAATACATGAGGACATAATATTGCAAATGTTGTATACATAGTTATCTCTCAAATCATGTATACTAATTTATGTACTTTTGTATGTTGCCAAATTTATGACCATTTAGATGACCATGCTTTTTGACACTCAGTGGTGTTTACATATCTTTGCCCTTGACTGTACGGTGATGGAACTTGGCAGCTGGGACAAGGTTAAAAAGTTCAACTTTCAAGATTTTGATAGGCTACTAATGGCTTTTTAGTAGAGTAGATCAACACAATATTCTCACCTGACTTTAATGTAATCAGAGACAAGCCACCTGTAGATGGCTTTGGTGGCATGCGTCATGAACACCCTCCCTTTGAACGAAGTCTTGGTCAAGAACCACGGCAGAGCACCACTGTGGTCCAAGTGGAAACTGTAACAATCACATCAAAAACTCTGGAATCAGTCGCCAAATGATATCAGGCAATCGCAGACTTGCTAGCCTGCGCAGTCGCTTGAAGGCGTATTGGCTCGATGGATCCTCTTAAATGAATGTGATGTGTTTTGTAACTTAGTGTGTGTATGTATATATTTATATATTATGTAGTATATTTTATTTATTGTGTATTAGTTTATCGTATTTATCTATTATGTGTAGTTTATTATTATATCTCACATTATTTAAAATTTAGACATTTAAGATTATTTTAGGTTTCGATTGGTTCTTTTACTTTTTGTGTGTCTACTCTTGCTTAATACTTATGTCTTGTCAATTGTTCAATCAAAGGTTAACTGGAAGAGATCCCTTTTAGGGATAAGTTCGCCTTTGTGCTTGTGTGTTGTGCTGTATTCATCTTTTTCTTGTGTTTTATGTACAATAAAGAGTTTCCTGTTCCTGGTCTACGTCAATGACCTGCCGGAGGTTCTGGATTCAGATACGGCATGTGTTATGTTTGCTGACGATGTATCACTGTTGTTTAATGGCACTAGCAGCACTGATTGTAACTCAAAACTAAAACATACACTAAATTTGATTGTGGAATGGCTTGGAGACAATAACCTAGAGATAAATCTCAAAAAAACTAAAATTATACAATTTAAACCAAAACAAAAAGCACCTCTAGAATTAAAACTAATAGCTAAAGATCTTGAAATTGAAGAAGTATCAGAATTTTCGCTGTTAGGAATAACAATCGACTCAAATATAAACTGGCGAGCCCACATTCAAAATGTAAAAACCAAATTGTCTAAATTCGTCTATGCCTTATCTGTACTGAAAGTGAACACGGATATTGAATGCGCTCTGTCTGCCTACTACGCGTATGCCTACGCCTGGCTCCGGTATGGCGTGGTCTTGTGGGGGGGCAGCACTGAGGCCCAACAACTGTTCGTTATGCAAAAAAAGTGCGTTCGAATACTAGCCAACATCCGTATACCAGATAGCTGTCGTCAGCACTTTATAAAACACAAACTGTTAACACTACCCTCGATTTATATATTAGAATGCGCCCTATTTGCACGAAAACATGCACATTTATTCAAAGCTAGCAAAGACGTTAGCACAACTAGGACACAATACAAAAACAAACTGCTACTACCTAAGTCAAACTTAGCCATGTTTAAAAAGGGTCCACAATATAAATGTATCCAAATAGTAAACCACATCCCGGAATCCATCAGAAACGAATCACGAATAAATATATATAAGAATAGGTTAAGGACATTTTTAATTGAGAAATGCTATTATACGGTCAACGAGTTTTTGAATGATGAGACTGCAAGATTTTATTAATAAATTCAATCAAGACGGAAATTTTATATATGTCTTGACATTTATAATTTATGAATTATCTTCTACATATATATACTAATATAATTTTTTGACATGCGGATTTTACCTCTTTCTTTTTCATATTTATTTGAATCGTTTTATCATTTATAAAGCTCCTTGACATAAAAAATAGCAAATTTAAATTTAATTTAATAAATACTATAAAATTGCATGATTTACATTATTATAATATTACATATTGACATTTAAATTGATATTAGATTAAGTGATAAATTGTTATTGTGTGCCCTTGCAGGGCGTCATGGACTGACCAATCATTTGTAACATCTTTTAATATAATGTACATGACATTACAATGTAATAATAAATAAATAAATAAATAAATATACATACATACATACATACATACAAAACATTATAGAGGCAATAACAACACAAAATCGTGACTGGCCCTATTGTTAGGTTATATAAAGGCTGAACGAATTAAAAATATTAACTTACTGTGATATCAGAAGAAGATCTACTTCATCTGCCTCGATCAGGTCCACAAATGGCAGAGCGTCCATGCCAGACAAGCCAGGGTGGATTCCACAGTCCAACTAACAAACAATAGTAATACTTGGTTAATATTTTTTGTGGCGGAAGCCACATTATTACAGTTTGACAACAAATATAATGCGCATCGGCAGTATTCGTTTGCGCAGAGCAGCGCAGACCAGTTTCCGATGGTAGCCGAACGTGTAAATAATCTATATTGAACTTTATTTGCAAGCGCAACTGGCAGAGTATTGCTTGCTTTGCATTCTTAGGTCTGTCCCGCTTACACGATTTTGCCATTGTTGGTACGAAATCGATCGACCAATAACAGCGCCAGAGTTTCCCGCGCTACTAAAATTGGTCTACTGCGCAGGTACATCGTGGAGCATTATTTTTGTTGTCAAACTGTAGCACAGTACATATAAACACAAATATCACAAGACACTTTAGTAATAGTAATTTTAGTAGTTTATTTTTGAGATGTACGCTCTATTGTGGCTTTCACTACATGAATGTTTTAAACTCAGGCTTTGTCGGTCTCTAGCTTAATGCTCCTCTCATTTACTCAAAAGTTAACTGGTAGAGATCCCTTACAGGGATAAGTTCGCCTTTGCGCATATATTTACTGTCTTTTTTAGTGATTTGTCTCTGTTTCTTTATATTTGTACAATAAAGCATTTAGGGGCCATTCAAGTATTATGTAAGCAAATTTTTTACAATTATTTACCCCCCCTCCCCTTGTCAGCAAAAGTAAGTAAACCTCTTACCCCCCCCCCCCCTTCCCATGCTTACATAATCATTGGTACCTATATGCATTTTTCTTTTAATGGATTCTGTTTTTTATTAATTCGTGAGCAGCAGTTCGAATCGAAAACTGCTGACGTAATCACCATATCAACCCCCCCCCCCCCACCATATCATCAAAAATAAGCAAAGCAAAGACCCCAGCCACCCCGCCCCCCTCAAGCGCTTACGTAATACTTGAACGCCCCCTTACTTACTTACTTACATTAACACCAATTGATCAAATCCCTAACTAAGCAAAGCTTCAACTATGGCTAGGCAACGAATAAAAATACTAAAATGGATAATTTCATACTTAAAAACATCCAAGACCCTGGAACAACCATTCATATTTTTCATAGGCAATATTTGGCAGCAGCTCAAGCTTCATAATCAGATTCTGTAACCACCAGGCTATGGCCTTTAAAATAGTGGGAACAGCGATGGTCAGTTTTATGGCAATTATGCTAACGCATGGTTGGGCCTTTTACATGTTTTATGGTTGCAGAGTGTGAGTGTGACTCAAAATGGCGGCTGAAGAAATGTTAAAAGACAAATCTGTGCGGCACAGGCATAATTTATTACCCCCTTATTCATAAACACTATAGGCTTCTGCTAACTTAGCAATCGTTTGTCCTTATCTGTGAAAGCTAAATGCCAGTGTCAGATAAGGACAAACAATTGCTAAGTTAGCAGAAGCCTACAGTGTTTATGAATAAGGTTAAAAAGTAAAGGTTAAAATGTATATTTACTTTTTTGACAACCGGATGGCCTAGTGGTTAGAGAACCTGACTATGAAGCCTGAGGTCCCGGGGTCAATACCCGGTCGGGGCTGGGTTTGTTCTCGAGTCTTGGATGTTAAGTGTTTATATTTATCAATATAAGTAGGCTTTGCTTAGTTTGGGACTAGGTCAATTATTGGCAACAATTGTCCCAAGATATTTATTATTATCACTTTAATATTGTTGTGCCAGCTGTGAAAAGACTATTGATTAATATTTTTTTCTTTTTTCTGGCATGATTAAATAATTGTATGGCTCAAGCTATTTGATTTACATGTCAATAGTGTGAATTAATAGATACAATATTGTAAGATAAATTATTCAATTTGGTGCTATGACTCATGTGAAACATATGTATGGAAACCTTGCATTTAAAATGTTCTTCTTGTTCTTCTTTTATTAATATTAAAATGTTAATAGTCTTAAGTAGGGTTGCCATCTCTAAAATTTGGAAAACAGGACAAGACGCGTGAAAACCCCGGATTTTAGAGTCAGAAAGCCGGACATGTCAACAAGATCGTGACGGGAGGGGTGGGGGAACGGTGAAATAGTGCGTGTCTCGCGGGCGGCCCAATTTTTTTTTATTTATTTATTTTTTAAAACCCGGTCTACAAATGAAACCTTCCCCGGACGCTCCCCGGATGCCCTCTAAACTAGGACAAATCCGGGGAAACCCGGACGAATGGCAACCCTAGTCTTAAGATACTTAGATATGGATTACAGATTATAATCAACCACATGTTTTATTTAATCTTCACCCACTCTTCCACTATGCCCAGGAAAAAAATACAAGAGATACATACTAAATGATCTACCATTCTCTGATGAATTAAAAATTACCCCAATCAAAGTGGTAGTGGTAGTCAATATGATTAAAGATTATAAATCGGATCAAGGCTTTATCAGATAATATAATCTTATTTGGGAATATTTATAGCAACTTGCATACCATGATTTTTTTTCCTTTGAACTCGAGCATGATGCATGATCTCCCTACTTCTTGACCTGCTCCTCTGAAAAAATATTACGTTACTTATAGAAATTATCAAATTACGTCGCAATATTTGCGCCGAATTTCAATAAATCGATACTTAATTAGCATCGATAGTAAAGTAAAACGAATAAAATTAAATAGAAAATAACATTCCAGTTTATTTTCAATCAGAATCCCAGTTTTAATCAAAGAAAATAAAATAAAACAATATTATTTACAAGGGACGAATTGTGAGCTGATCGCTTTCTTCCAAAGGAACCGGGTCGGTGCCTTTTCTAGGGTTAGTCGTCATTTTTCTATATTGTTTAACACTTTGAGAACTAACAATTATACATGTATGCGTCAGTAAGTTAAATTATTTGAACAAAATCTAAAAAACTAAAAAACCAATACACCGGCTGAGAGCACAGGTTTTAGTTTGGTTTTAGTTTTTAGTTTAGGTGTAAGATTTTATGGCCTGGATGCTAGGTCCTTTAAGCCAATTTTAGTTTAGGTTACGTTCGTTGTTGTTGCCAGTAAAAAAACGAATACGTCAATGAAAAATACTGCAGAGCAAGCGTTTTATACAGGTGCTCGATTACTATAATAATAATAGCCAAATACTGTGGTCGTATGGTTACCATTAACTCTGCACATCCCAAATTATTAAAAAAAAAACGCAAACGTCACGTCAGTCAGTGTGACATTTACGTGTCGTACTTGCACGCACTATTTTTATTGCACGAGATTTTTGGTTATGTTTTGCCTTAAATTGTACGGGACTTTGCTTTAAACATGTCGAAAAAAGCGTTATTTGAAGAGGACTCAGAAGAAGAAGTTTCACTTAAGACCGAAAATGAATACGCTAAGAGATATGATGCGTGGCGCCAAAAGGAGGAGCTTCACAAGCTGGAACAGAAATATGGCTCTAAAGCCCTAAATTCGGATGCATCTTTATCTTCCGACAGTGAAGACGAAAGCGACGTGCCTCCGGAAGTCTCCGAAGAAACAGAAACCCAGTTCTTGAAGACCATATCTTTATTAAAAACTAAAGACCCTAGAATCTACGATCCAAATTTCAAATGTTTCGAAACTGAAAAAAGAGAAGTGAAAGACAAAGCTGAAACAAAAACGTTGAGTTTTGCCGATAGCGACGACGATGATGAAGATGACGGCAACATATTTAAAGTCGAAAAGGCTGCTGAAGTCAAACCAAGAGAGAAAACGGAAAAACCAGAAAGTTCATTGGAAAAACTTAAAGATTTCTTAACAGGTAAAGCTGAGAGCATAAATAACCCTGTAGCTAAAGATCTAGCTCCATTGAAAGCTCTCTGGTCTGATCCAAAGCTAAATGAAGGAGAAGCATTTCTGAGAGACTACATTCTTAATAAGAAATACTTGGAAGAAGGTGATGCTGGAGAAGCAGGCGATAAAATCAGAGATGATGAGGATTTGGAGGCAGATGAAGCCATTGTAGAAGAGCAGGGTAAGTTCGAAAGAGCATACAACTTCAGATTTGAAGAACCAGATGAAGAATACCTCAAAAGATTTCCTCGAACTATGAACTCCATAAGGCCTAAAGATGACAAGAGATCTAGGAAGAGAGCTGAAATTAAAGACCGTAAAGAAGCGGAAAAGAAAAAAAAAATGGATGAAATTGCAAGAATGAAAGCACTCAAGTTAAAAGAAATTCAAGACAAATTAGCAAAGATAAAAGAAGTGACTGGAAATGAGGATTTAGCTTTTCGGGAAGAAGACATGGAAAGTGACTTTGATCCTAATGAACATGACAAACGCATGAAAGAAATATTTGATGAAGAATATTATGGTGGCATTGATGATAAAAAACCAGTATTCCCTGACCTTGATGAAGAATTGGAGATAGAGAACTGGGAGAACTATACACCGGAAGAAGAGAAAGAAGAGGCACATTGCGAAGATGATGAATTTAATATGGATGCAGACTATGACCCTAAGCAGGCTAAACTAAATCTGCTTGAAGAACTGCAAAAGAATATGACTAAGAAAAGAAGAAATCGGAAAAAGAAATCAAAATTGGCTGAACTGCTGGCTACAGAGAAGCCTAAATTTATACCAAACGTAATTGAAATGACCTATGCAGAGTACATGGATGAATATTATAAGATGGACTGTGAAGATGTGATAGGGGGTGATTTACCCACAAGATTTAAGTACAGAGAGGTGGTGCCAAATGACTATGGGTTGACCATTGAAGAGGTTAGTATGAACATGATACATATCTTTATTTAGTAATAAAATGCCTGCTAAACTATTTTCTGCTTGAAATATTAATTGAAACATTTTTAACTACAAAACACCAACCAAGAGCAGGCGAAAAGAAAACAAATAATAAAAGCTTTACTCAAAAATATTTTCTGATTGTTTTTTACAGATCCTGTTAGCCGACGATAAGGAGTTAACTCAATGGGTGCCTCTGAAGAAAGTGGTGAAGTACCGGCCTGAAAATATGGAAAAAGGAGAGGTCAAGATGTATAAACAGAAGGCAGCAGATGCTAGATTGAAGAAGAAAGTGCTGCCCAGCTTGTTCAAGGATCTACCAGAGTAAGACATTATTTTAATGTTGTAACTTCTGAAATAGTGTTGCTTTGCTACTTATACAAGGTTAGAGACTGTGTAAGCACAACAAAAAAATATTATGTAAATTTGAACAATGCACTATATCATTAAATTTGTTTTTACTGTAGAAGACACATTATGGAACTTGCACAAAAGAAAATTTTAGCTACTGAATGAAACTAGAAATCTTTTCTGTTTGGTGTAAACTAAAATAGTTTACTCAAATGCAATGCAATTTATTTCCAATTTATTGTAATAAGATTTAGTCAAAATTACTGGTGTATAATTGAAATATTATTTTATTTATTTCAGGGAGGCAGAAATTGTAGTTCCAATTGAAACAGCAGCTAAAAAGAAGAAGAAGAAAAAGAACAAAAACAAAGAGGTTACTGAAAATGATAAATCAGAAGAGAAGTCTAATCTTGAAGAAGCTGGTGATAAAAATGTTACCAACAATGAAATAACTAAAAAGAAGAAGAAACATAAAGTTGCTGAGGAAAATCAGGAACATGATCTTGTTACTAACAATGATAGTGAGCAAAATGATATTACTGCCAATGGACAAGTTACTAAGAAAAAGAAGAAAAAAGTGAAATCTACTGCTGGTGAAGATGCTGGTGTTTCTAACGATAATAATGAACGAAATAACAAGGCTGTTGATGGACAAGTCAATAGTAATAAAACTAAATATGCACATAATGCAGAAGGCAATTTACTAACAGTTAATATTAATTATGACACAATTACGCAGAATGCAAATTCTTCCAAGAAAAAGAAGAAAAAGCTTAAAATGCAGCAGGGTGGTGCTGAAATGAACAGCAATTTCCAAGTTGCAACACAAGACACATTGAATAATATGCAAGATAATTCTGAGATTGAAAAGGATAAAATTAAGAATAAAAATAATGTTGAACATGATGCACTGAAACAGAATTTAAAACGAAAACAAGAAGAAAATACAAATGGTAATGCAGTCACTCCCAAGAAGAAGAAAAAGAAAAATAAGCCAAATGCCAATCTAAATGTAGATAGTAGTTCCAACAAAAAGGACTTCAATAAATTTAAGAATAAGAATAAGCAAAATAATAGTAAAACATCAGATAATCCATACAACAATTTATCAGACGAGCGATTGAAGGCGTATGGTTTAAACCCTAAGAGGTACAAAGGTTTCATGAAATACAAAAAGTTTTAAGAAAATAGAAAATGTTTAAGTTTAAGTTATTTGTAAATAAATATTTTTATTCATATTTGTTTGATCAATTGGTAGGAGTACTGCCAAAATTATATTTCGTTTGACGGTTTTGTTTAAAACACTTAGTCCAGTAGCCACCACCTGTTTTTTTAAGTGATTAATAAGTTATTAATAATAACAGGCTGAATCTTCGTGAGTTCGTTCAGTTCGACAGGACGCCTAGCGATATATACCCATTTTTGGTAGGACACTGTTTGATTTAGGCAAAGTGTGCACTCACTGAACGTGTTTTTTTGTCCTACGGTTATTAATGAAAAAAGTTACCGTGGAATCGACTACTTCCAAGTGTAGGACTAGGAAAATCTACCACTACATTTGTAGGACTTTGTGGCTATTCAATTATACTAATATTTACTAAGCTGCATACAAAAAATACCGGCTGGTTATTAATAATTCCTCTAATTAAGACCTCGTTATTTCGACATATTCGGTGTGGAGGACGCTCCAACTCAAACCATAAATTTTGTAGGACAATTGTTTTTCCGAGTTTATTATCATATTATTATCTTAAAATTTCCGAACGAACTCACGATGATTCAGCCTGTTATTTTATTTATTAATCACTTAAAAAAACAGGCGGTGGCTGCTGGACTAACTGTTATAATCAGGAAAACACCAAAAATATGAATACGACATACAGTCGTTGCACTGTGCCTGGATAAAAATCCGGTGCCTTTACTTGAGTTTTTACCTTTTTACTGTTTTCATGTACTGATTATTGCTGTGAATTCCCTCATAAAAAAGAGATTTTTTAATGTTATATCTGGAAGCGCAAAATTCGATCGAATTGTTTCCCGTTTCCAAGTTTTTTACAAAAAATGTACAAGTTACGTAGAAAGTGGCAGCGTCATTAAATTTTTACTTCTTTATTCTTTATAGGAAAAGAGATTGCTGGAATCCATTGTTCATTGCGCTGAGATTGTTGGGAATTGGCTGTATGGGTTTAGTCGTCTTTGTCCATTTTGACGTTTTGGTTTTAGATGTTTCGGTCGGTTCGGCCATATTGCATTCTTTCTGTTTTGATCGACGAGCCGTGTTGACGGAACGAGGTGAATATTTTAAATAATTTGACCCAAAGTAAAAAATAAATGCTTTAAATTTATTTAAACATGATCCTGTGATTCACTTTTGGTGCAATTTATTAGAAATTGGTGCAGTTTCTGTGATTCAAATGGATTACTGCGGCATAACCTCAAAAGTGTACAGACCTTCGGTGGAACAGATCGAGTCGCTGATAAATGGTTGTAGATTTGCGAGATGAAAGGCAATATTAATTGCCACGGTCTCCGATTCCCAAACGGCCCCCTACTTAAGTTAAATAGTTATAAATTATACAAAGTGATGTGCTGACGTTTGGTTTTAATTTCAGATCGACGAGCAACGTTGAAAAAACGAGGTAATTATTTCACTACATGCTTTATCCCTAACCTACATTTAAATAGCCTTTACGTAGATCAAGTCGCTCACTACTATTGGCGGTTTGAGTGGACACAAAGGCGACAGTATTTTGCCATGAGCTTTGATTCCCAAGCGCGAGTCGCTCGAGGACATTTGCGTTTGCAACAGTCTATGGCTACAAACCTCTCTAAAATCCAAGGGAAATCTAGGCCTGTCAAGGGACTTAGTTTTTGGGCTTCCATACTCTTAATAGGATGATCCCCTTCCCACGGGAAGGGATTAGTGATTGAAGAAAATAAGTGTGCACAGCGACTCATTAGTTCAAGTGATTAGTTGGGCAAGCATGCTGCGAGTGAGGGGGAAGGGAGGGCGCGCGGGATGTGACTACTCGCAGTGCGCAAAAGCATCTAGGGAAACTCTACCGGCCATGATTTTTCCAACAATTCCTTCCACAAATTTTCGAATGCACAAACTAACCTAACTTTCTTCGCTTTCAGCTCGTCATGGTGAACAACAGAGTACCTTCGGTCTTTTCCAAGACCTATGTCACCCCCCGCCGTCCGTTCGAGAAGGCCCGTCTCGACCAGGAGTTGAAGATCATTGGCGAGTATGGTCTGCGCAACAAGCGTGAAGTGTGGAGGGTCAAGTACACCCTGGCCCGCATCCGTAAGGCTGCCCGAGAGCTGCTGACCCTGGAAGAGAAGGACCCCAAGAGATTGTTTGAGGGTAAGCATAATTTATTGAATCAGGCGTTACTTTGAACAAAAATCTTTTAAAAGTGGTAGCGGAGTAGCATGGTAAATATTTTTTGATCATTGAGGGTAAGAAAGAAAGTAATTGATCAATGACCAATGCTACAATAGTAGGTAGGGGTCATGATTGTAAATTCAATCCGTTCATTATTCACTTAACAAAACTACAGTCCACCAAATCTAAGAAGTACAATCTGGCAGCTCCGATAGAAGAACTAATATAATATCTATGTACATGTTACGATTACGATAAAATAATAAACTTCATATTTTCATGGTTTGTCAGTCATGGCATATTGTATGTATTGTATTAATAATAATAATAATAAAGCTTTATTTCCACTTTCAAAATTTTTAAGTTGTTACATTGTTTATACATTTCATTTTTTACATTAATATATATTTATAGTTTAAACTTTTTTGTCGAGTGGCCCCCCTAGGGTAAAAGCCTCCTCCATCCTTTTCCAATCTTCTCTACTTTTAGCAATAGTCATCCAGTCTTTTCCTGCCATGATCCTAACATCATCAGCCCATCTTTTTCTCTGCCTTCCAACGTGTCTTTTGCCTGACGGCCCTGGCCATTTTGTTATCTGATGGGTCCATCTTTTGTCTTCATAATGTATTGTATTACATGCATACATATATCACGTCTTCATATCTTACGGGGTAGAAAGAGCTTAAGGTAACAAAACCTTAATGCCACATTTAGCATGATTAAGGGCGTATAGCTGGAAAGGGCAATCAAAATAGTGATGGATTGCTAGACGCAACGCCTGTAACATGATTCCTAAGACTCGCCCATTCCCTCAATGGGCTAAATTCCCAGACCAGCATGGAAGAAATATTGTATTGTGTTGAAGTTGTTCAGTTAACTGTGCAGCTCTTATACCTTTTTAGAAAAGTAATTAATACAGTAACAGATAATTACTTTAATTACAGTTACTAAGTTCCTCATTTTTTTTAAATGATGATTACAATGACACCTCTTGTCAAAACATAAATGTTGACATCCTAAATAACTGACTAACACACTCCCAAGTCTCAAAACTCTCTGGAACCTCTCAATCTGACCGAACCACTTGCAGGTAACGCGCTCCTCCGTCGGCTGGTCCGCATCGGAGTGCTGGACGAGAAGCAGATGAAGCTCGATTACGTGCTCGGTCTGAAGATCGAGGACTTCTTGGAGCGCCGTCTGCAGACCCAGGTGTTCAAGGCTGGTCTCGCCAAGTCTATCCACCACGCCCGTATCCTCATTAGGCAGAGGCACATTCGGTAAATATTTTCTACAATTTTATTTAATGTAGTAGTAACATTTTTGAGAAAAGAATCCAACAAATTTGTCTTATACCATAAGAGCGTTTTAACATTGTCCACTCTGATATCTGTTAATGGAACAGGTGATCCGATACAATTCAAAATGGCAGTTTCATCAAATACGCTTAATCTAACAGGTAGCAGAACTACACATGAGCTGTGATGGCTCTGGTTTGAACTGTTCCTAAAGACCACTTGGTCAGCCTTGGGTTGATTCCAATGTCTTGAAATTTTGTCTCTTTGGAGACCGATGCAGGTAATGTTTCAACTATATTGCTCTGTAATTTTACTCTCGACTTTCCTGTTCGTTCTTACTGGATCAGTATGAGAATGAGCATGAAGAGTTGCTAACGTTATAGCAATTGGATACAGAGGCCGCACCATTTGTGTACTACCATAGACCAATAGAGATGCTTACTGTTGTACCACTATTTGATGTACTATTTAGTTAGAGCTTCCGTAGATGAGTGGTCTAGACTTCTAGAGTATAAACTGAACGATCACATGATTGGACTAGCCTTTACTGTTTGTAAAGTTTCAATCAACCTGGACATACAACGTCAGATAAATCGTAGCAACCTAAGTAACCAAATGTTATCGGGACACTTAAGCCGCTATGATATACAAATCCGAAGCTGACTGTACTAAATTGAATTAGCAAAGTTTGCATGAAACATTTTGGAATACATTTTAAATCCCACATTTCCCCACAGCGTCCGTAAGCAAGTGGTGAACATCCCGTCGTTCATCGTGCGTCTGGACTCTGGCAAGCACATCGACTTCTCCCTGAAGTCGCCGTTCGGTGGCGGCCGCCCTGGCCGCGTCAAGAGGAAGAACCTGCGCAAGGGCCAGTCTGGCGGCGCCGCCAACGATGAGGAAGAGGATTAAGCAATAAATGTGTCTTTGACTTAGTTGCTGTTTTATTATGTTACTAGCGGGGTTGCCCGCGACTCGAGCGCAGAATTAGCTGATCGATATCCCGCTGGAACCAATTTTCCGGGACAAAAACTTCGTTAGAATTGGTCCAGTGGCTTAGGCGTGGCCTTTCACTCTCATTTCATTGATTATGGTGAGAGACCACATTAAAGAGATCTCTCTTCATGCAGATATGCCTGGATATCGAAGTCCGAAGGAAGAGAATTCTAAATTGTATTTATGCATCCGCGTTGAGAAACATCGTTGGCGTGATGTTGAAATATGTGACAGCAGTCATTAAAATGGCGGCAACTTCTGCGTCGTAGTAGTTATATAGTCGACAACTAGGTGGCGCTAGGATCGCTATAACTTAGTGAGCATACCTTCTCTATTGTCTTCTATAAGCCGTGCTATTAGGTTTGGCAACGTCGCATTTTTCGCTTGGGTTCACAAGCGACGTTGCCAACAAGAGCGGATCCAGGGGGGGGGGGGGTCATGACCCCCCCCCCCCCTCTGAGCTGGTTCCAGGACTTAGGTGGACCACTACTTTTTACTTGTATCTATTGTTATCAAAATTAAATTATAAGTTCTTGACCACGACTATGTGACCCCCTCTGGCGTCAAAGCTGGATCCGCCCTTGGTTGCCAAACTGCTAAGCCATGTCCGTAGCGGTTTGGCAACGTCGCCTATGAACCTAAGCGTAAAAATGTGACGTTTCCAAACCTATAGCACGGCTTGTAGAAGACAATAGAGAAGGCTATGGTTTGAGCGGAGTATGAAACTAAGGGTGAAGGCAGGAAAACGCATTTGCGTTAACGTTTACAAATAAAAAGCGCGTTTTTCAACAAAATAATTTAATTTTGAACGTAAATAAATTGGGCTAAATTTATTTTAAAGCTAAAGCCAAAGGCGTATTTACAGATACAACATAGAATAATACTTTTAAATGGAAAATCGTACATTTAATTGTAATTATAACTTATAACTATACATGCGTAAACTTCGAATAAAATTATGATCCTAGAATAACGCGCCCTGTATTAAAATGAACGACGCAAAAAATACATTCATCCCTCTTACTACCTATGTAGTTGTATAGTATCGTAGCAGTAGTTGTATAGTTGACAACTAGGTGGCGCTAGGGTCGCTACAACTATTAGTTTGAGCATAGCCTTCGCTATTGTCTTTACAAGCCGTGCCATTAGGTTTGGCAACGTCGCATTTTTCGCTTAGGTTCACAAGCGACGTTGCCAAACGGCTTAGCCATGTCCGTAGCGGTTTGGCAACGTCGCTTGTGAACCTAAGCGTAAAAATGTGACGTTGCCAAACCTATAGCACGGCTTGTAGAAGACAATAGAGAAGGCTATGGTTTGAGCGGAGTATGAAACTAAGGGTGAAGGCAGGAAAACGCATTTGCGTTAACGTTTACAAATAAAAAGCGCGTTTTTCAACAAAATAATTTTATTTTCAACGTAAATAAATTGGGCTAAATTTATTTTAAAGCTAAAGCCAAAGGCGTAAATACAGATACAACACAGAATAATACTTTTAAATGGAGAATCGTAATTATAACTTAAAACTATACATGCGTAAACTTAGAATAAAATTATGATCCTACAATAACGCGCCCTATATTAAAATGAACGACCGACGCAAAAAATACATCCATCCCTCTTACTCACTGCCTATGTCGTGAGAAAGGAATATACTCTTTGTGCTAGGCCCTCAAGTCAAAGACGAGTATAGATACTAAGATACAGAGTATAGATACTAAGATACAAGATAAAGAGATACTTTGATACTACGGGTGTGATAATTTGCCATACAATTATCAAGCTTGTCACATAACAACTTAGGCTAAATATATCTTGTAGGCCGGCCACACCATACGCTCCACGTTTCTTGCGCTGCACCGATGTTGCCCATCCTTGTCTCTCATGACGAGAGGGACAGAGCATGGGCATGACGAGAAACGTGTGACGTAGCCATTAGCCAGTCAGGTGTGTGGTAGTATTATAATATCGCATTGTACCATAGAACAGAGACAATAGAAGTGGGATAAGTCACATTCGCTAGGGAAACCTTGAAATCTTGGCAATTAAGCTACAGCCAGCTTTTCTGTTATAAAATGTAATAAGTTCCACCCATATTGTATAGGCATATAAACACCATCTAGCGTGAAGTAGCCAAACAGTAACAGTCTGAAAATATCAGTTGTCTAAATAATAGTTTTGCCATTGCACAACAGATGTCGTTAAAATAATTGCGTCGCAAAATGAACTCTGCTGACTGGAATTTAGGTTTACGTGATTGAAAATCTGATTCTGCCCATCATTCTGCAACTCGAACCGTCAAATTCAATTTGACGTTTATACATGCAATTTTCCGCTCAAAGGTGGCACGTGTCTCTAGTTCACCTTTGACTTCTAGGTTCCTCTTCTATGCATTGTACAGTCCCTCAGCCCCAAAAACGACATTTGGATTTGTCTTGCTATTTCACTCACTCTAACGGGTATCTACTCGAAAGCCAAATGTCGTTTTAAAAACGCACAGACTACAACCAATTGAATTTAGAACAGATCTAACCATACTCTATTATTTCAACATGGCATCCAAGCTTGTCTTTGGAGTTTTATCTGTGGCATACTTAAACCTTGTTACTCTCAATACTACTCTCCGATAGAGCCGTCGCTACCTCTGCGACCTCTTTGCTCTCCTCAGCCTCCTTAATTTGCTCGAGGCACAGGTCTAGGATCTTTTCCAGCCCGCGCGCTGTCTGCTCTGAGGGGTAAACGTTTGTGTCCGGCACATGGACGAAGAGTGTCCGCGTATTGTCCACACTAAGAGACGTGTAGTAGATATACTCGCATAGGTATCTGAAAGGAAGAAATATATGTTTTAAACTTGTTTTAAAAAATCTGCACATTAGGCGATTCGTAATTGAACGTCCAAATTGATTATTGTTACTCTAATTAGGTGATTAGTGAGTAATTACCTTTTGCCCATTGCATAATGACTTTAATCATGCAATTAGTTAATGTTTCCTACTAACGATCATTAGCAAATTGACGGCTCATGGATAATTAAGTGTAATTAATATGTGTTCAATGAAGACGTAACTTTATAATGACATTAGGCGATTCGTAATTGAACGTCCAAATTGATTATTGTTGCTTTAATTAGGTAATTAGTGAGTAATTACCTTTTGCCCATTACATAATGACTATAATCATGCAATTAGTTAATGTGTCCTACTAACGATCATTAGCAAATTGACGGCTCACGGATAATTAAGTGTAATTAATATGGGTTCAATGAAGACGTAACTTTATCATAACATTAGGCGATTCGTAAATGAACGTCCAAATTTATTATTGTTACTCTAATTAGGTGATTAGTGAGTACCTTTTGCCCATTACATAATGACTATAATCATGCAATTAGTTAATGTGTCCTACTAACGATCATTAGCAAATTGACGGCTCACGGATAATTAAGTGTAATTAATATGGGTTCAATGAAGACGTAACTTTATAATGACATTAGGGGATTCGTAATTGAACGTTCAAATTGATTATTGTTACTCTAATTAGGTGATTAGTGAGTAATTACCTTTTGCCCATTACATAATGACTATAATCATGCAATTAGTTAATATGTCCTACTAACGATCATTAGCAAATTGACGGCTCACGGATAATTAAGTGTAATTATAATTAATATGGGTTCAATGAAGACTTAATTTTATAATGACATTAGGCAATTCGTAATTGAACGTCCAAATTGATTATTGTTACTCTAATTAGGTGATTAGTGAGCAATTACCTTTTGCCCATTACATAATGACTATAATCATGCAATTAGTTAATGTGTCCTACTAACGATCATTAGCAAATTGACGGCTCACGGATAATTAAGTGTAATTAATATGGGTTCAATGAAGACTTGATTTTATAATGACATTAGGCAATTCGTAATTGAACGTCCAAATTGATTATTGTTACTCTAATTAGGTGATTAGTGAGCAATTACCTTTTGCCCATTACATAATGACTATAATCATGCAATTAGTTAATGTGTCCTACTAACGATCATTACCAATTGACGGCTCACGGATAATTAAGTGTAATTAATATGGGTTCAATGAAGACGTAACTTTATAATGACATTAGGCGATTCGTAATTGAACGTTCAAATTGATTATTGTTACTCTAATTAGGTGATTAGTGAGTAATTACCTTTTGCCCATTACATAATGACTATTATCATGCAATTAGTTAATGTTTCCTACTAACGATCATTAGCAAATTGACGGCTCACGGATAATTAAGTGTAATTAATATGGGTTCAATGAAGACGTAATTTTATAATGACATTAAGCATGTTTCACTTAATTTATGCACATAGGCGAACTTATCCCTACAAGGGATCTCTACCAGTTAACCTATGAGTAGATGAAGGGAGCATTAAACGAGGGGCCGACAAAGAGCGAGTTAAAATTCAAGAATTGTAGTCATTAATCGTGAAGTGACTAACTCCCTTATTCATAAACGCTCTGTAGGTTCTTGGAAAATCACGTAGTTCCCGCGGGATATCATCGCAAACGGCAAAGAGCAGTTTTACCCGCTTGTTCTCCGTACATAACTATTTTACATAACCAGGACATTCTAAGGCAAAATAAAGAATATATCTAAATTAAAACAAACATGTTCGTGGCTTAGGGGAGGCCCGAGGGCCACCCCCGCCGCACCTAAACCTAAATTAATCCAAATCAATCATCTTCAAGTAAATAAATAAATCTTACATTGGTTATTACCAGTGCCGGTTATGTAACTTGGTTATGTACCGGGAACAAGCTGTTTTACCGGCTGCCTCACTTTGCCGCCCAGATAACTCTGTCTACTTATTTGTGGGTTCTAATTTGGTCGTGATCGTGATCGTTAATCAAGTTTCAAATTATTAAGTTCCATGTTGTAGGTACGTTGCAATGTACCTACCTACCCATTCATGGTACAACATTGCAGAATTTGCAGATAGCCGATTTCTGATAAGATCCGAATATTGCACGTCTGTATCTTCTTGTTTATACCTGTTCTATTGTTACTTGATTTATTATCGGTCGTCTTGTGTGTAACAAATACCTATTAGAAATTCTATTGTTATTACAAAGAGTGATGTTATTAATAGTAAATATATTACTGGGCTATAAACATAACAATAAAAATCTGTGCAATGTGTTATTTATTACTAAACATGATAAAAAAACTTGATTTATCATACAACAAATACACATAAATATATTATTATTATCATTATTATTGTTCATTGTAGTCAGCTTACAAAACTTTACAATAAAATGGTGGCTGATATTTCATCAGCAAGTCATTTAGCTACCAGTGGCGTGGCGGCAGTAAAACTCGATCCCCACCGGCTTCCCTATTTTAAGGCAGTTGGGCACTTTATTATGCAGAATTAGAGAAGAAGGCTAGTTAAATTCCCTTCGGCTTACCTTCTGATATACTTGACGCCAGCCACTGTTAGCTACTATATTACTTACTCGCTGTTGCCCGCAACTTCGTCTGCATAGAATTCATATCGCTATCCCGCAGGAATTACGCATTCCAGACTATAATCTATCTATGTTTTGAAATTTCATCCAGATCTTTCCCGCCGTTCTGGCGTAAAATAGGCAACAAAGATCCATCCATCCATCCATACTTATAAACTTTCGCTTTTATAATATTAGTAGGATTTTTTTTAGAAATGGATGGAAGTGGAAAGAGAAAGGGGAAGTCTTTGCCCATCATCATCATCATCATCAGCCTATATTAGTCCACTGCTGGACATAGGCCTCCCCTAATGAGCGCCATAGCGCCCTGTCTTCAGCTTGACGCATCCAGCATCTGCCTGCAGTCTTTCGCAGATCGTCATCCCACCTGGCCGGAGGGCGTCCTACACTACGTTTGCCGAGTCGCGGTCTCCACTCAAGAACACGTTTCCCCCAGCGGTTGTCGGTTCTTCGCGAGATATGGCCGGCCCACTGCCACTTCAGCTTGCTAATTCTTTGAGCTATGTCGGTAACTCTGGTTCTCTGTCGGATGTATTCGTTACGAATCCTGTCCTTCAGAGAGACCCCGAGCATAGCTCTTTCCATAGCTCGCTGAGCGACTTTGAACTGGTGTACTAACCCTACCGTGAGTGTCCACGTCTCAGCTCCGTAGGTTATGACGGGTAGGACGCACTGATTGAAAACTTTAGTTTTCAAGCATTGCGGTATGGATGACGAGAAGACTCGACGTAGTTTTCCAAGCCAGTCTTAGCCCAGCAATCGGACATTAAATAAGCCCCAAAAAACACCCACTCACCTCCCGGCATCTTTAGACGATGCAGCACTGACATTCTCCTCGGCCACATCATTGAACTCCTTGCAGATCCGTTCCACATTCAGTTTTGTGTGTAGTCTGATGGCCCCCTCGGCAGTGCATGTGTGGTTGGCAGGGCATTGGTCGAAGTAATCCACTTTCTGATAGCCTTTACGGTGGGCTTGCGTCTCGAGGGTGAAGCACTTTGCCAGATTGGAGACTCCTATGTGAATCATTAGCTGGAAAACAATGTTATAATAATAATAATAATATCTTGGGACAAATTACACCAATTGACCCAGCCCCAAACTAAGCAAAGCTTGTACTATGGGTACCAGGCAACGGATCAACATACTTATATAATGTAGATAAATACATACTTAAATACTTACAACATCCATGACTCGGGCACAAACATTCGTATTCATCATACAGATGTCTGCCCCTGCCGGGATTCGAACCCAGGACCTCTAGCTTCATAGTCAGGGTCACTAACCACTAGGCTATCCAGTCGTCAAAAGTAGTTGAAAGGTCAACATGAAACTACCGTGAGATTCAATCATAGTTACACAGACGGATAGCTCGGTCTTGGTTCTTGGTTTGTTTCGCTGCCAGGACGAGCGCTCATGGAGGAAGGACTATGAATTAGTCCAAAACAGAGTTATACATTTGTAGCAATGAATGTTGAAAGGCGTTAAGGCATTTCTTTATGAGATGGCAAAGGAGAATTACATTCAAGTAAGGTCATCAAGTGATGAGGAACCAAAAGAGTTAGCTGCAGAAAAAAATGTTTTTTTTAAATTACAAAGTCGGTGTTGACAGTAAGTGAGCAACACCTAGACACCCACCAGGCTAGACGGTTGCAGATGCGTTATCAGCCGAGATGGCCCTCTTATCCTTTTAGGCATAAGTTCGCCTTTGTGCATTTGTGTTGCCCTATATTCATCATTTTCATGTGTTTTATGTACAATAATAGTTATACATACATACATACATACATACAATTTCTCCAGCCATCTTATATGATAATTATGATGATATTTCTTACATGATACATTCATTGAATGCAAAAGGGTCACTTTCCAAATTCAGTCGCTATTGCATTTCAAATCTTATATGAACGAGTTTTGTTTTTAAATGCAAAAGCGACAGCTTTTGAAATGTGGCTGTTTTGCATTCAATGAGTGAATGATATGAGGGGAGTTTGTTTATAGGTTTTCTTGTTATTGACAAGTACCTACTAAACATGGAATGTAAAATGAAGCGAATGAAATAAATAAGAAATGTGTAATATTTATTTAATAAGCACAAACTATGGCTAAGGCCAACACCAAAAGCCCACAATAGAAAAATAATAATTGAAATATTAGTAATAATAAATAAATAGACTCCGACTGAAGGACTTCGAATCTAAAGGTCATTCAATAAATTAAAAAAAAAAAGCACAACAAAACAAAGTCAATGAAGTAGGTAGACATTAAAAAAAAGCACAAAGTTTAACGACTCTGTACCATCCATAACTTGTGTTATTTGTTTTAGGTTTCCTGTCTGCTCCTCCCGCAAAATCATCAAAATTAAACCGAACATTCTCCTCACGTGTGTAATGTCACTACGTCGACATTGGCGAAATACGCCTTGTTAAAATAAAGCAAGGGTGAAAGCCACAACACAAAAAAAAAAAAACGACTTTAAATTGAAGGATGCAACAATCTTAATAAGCTTTTAATATCTTAGCTTAGATAGTTATCAGTAGTTCAGATTAACCATGAGATACATGCTGAACCAACTTTATCCTGGTTATTAATTTCTAAGGGATACTTTACAACCCCTTTATTTTGTGTTTTTAATATTGTAATGGCTAACATTTTTTTTTTTTACATATGTAGTTGAAGAGACTTGGGCGTTACCTTAGGTTCGTGAGTCTCCCACAGCGCGGGCACAAATTCATCCACATTTTCGTAGGTTACCGGGATCTCCAGCAGCACTAGCTCGATGCGGTGCTTATCTTCTATCGCCTCCTTATTCATCAGCTTCACCGCCTCCCAACTGGCATTGACAGGATGGTTCAGGAAGGGACCGAATCCCGTCACCAGTACTATTGGTTTAATGTAAAAATCCAGGTCGTTACACATACTGACGGCTGAGCAATATATTTTTAACCCGAATAATCGAAGTGTTTATGTGATAATGAGGATGAAAGTATTGTTCGCGTAGCTTAGCGGCGAGCGGATATCGCAATGTTTTGACACGTCTTTCGTTTCGACGTTTTTGACAAACGCTGATAAGATAAGAATATGGTGTCAGCTGATTATAAGTATCTGAATGTTGGCTGCATTGAAAACTGTAATGGCCATAGACAATAAAAAAGGTGCTACCTGACGATTGATTGCTAGAGAATATACGGTAATATTCAATCGATACTCGAGGGAGCAACTCTACGTGGAACAGTCTCGGTCTCATTCAGTCAGCCAGCAGTTCATTCATTCAATACATTTTTACATTCGTTCAAATTGAAATGAACGTAGTCCTTGATAGTTTTCATGGCGCGTTTTAATTTTTATTAAATGACGATGTGCTCGTGTAGTTGATTAGAAAAGTCCTAATTTATTATAGTCGTACGGATTTATTTATTACTATTATAGTGATACCAAATTCGCGGTGTGGAATTCAATGCCGCAGTGTTTACCCAGATTTTAGGTTATGTTAGGGTCGAGACCATATTTCATTAATAAACCAGTTTTATAATGACGGAAGGGGAGTCTAGTAGTAATTGCCGGACGGTGGCGATACCATGCCCGTTCGTGAAGAGAAAAGTGGAATGCGTCGGGGCTGCGTTCCTTAGGTATTACAACATAAAATGCCACGGCGAGGATGCTTTGTTCGAGACGTCGAAGTCCACCGACAAGTTGGAAGAGGTGGTGTTCGACGACGACGTGGAGTACTTGCGGAGCTTGGACCCTAAAGAATGGAAGCAGCAGGATCACTACGCAGTGTTAGGTATGAAGAAACTTCGCTACAAGGCGACAGACGACGACATAAAGCGCGCTTATCGCCAGAAAGTACTGAAACACCACCCGGATAAGCGCAAGGCGCAAGGCGAGGACGTCCGGAGCGACGACGACTACTTCACCTGCATCACAAAAGCCTACGAGATCCTCGGGACACCTGTAAAGCGTAGATCGTACGACTCCGTCGACCCAGAATTTGACGATACTGTGCCGAGCCAAAGCGAGGTTAAAAAGGGTTTCTTCAAAACGTTCTCGAAATTCTTCGAGCAGAACGCGAGGTGGTCCGAAAAGAAGAACGTGCCTCCGCTTGGAGATGACAACAGCCCTAGAGAACAAGTAGAGAGGTTTTACGCATTCTGGTACGAGTTTGATTCGTGGCGCGAATTCTCTTATCTTGACGAGGAAGAGAAGGAGCGTGGTCAGGACAGGGAGGAGCGGCGGTGGATAGAGAAGCAGAACAAAACGGCACGAGCCAAGCTAAAGAAGGAGGAGATGGCGCGGATCCGCAGCCTGGTGGACCTCGCGTACGCTAACGATCCCAGGATCCAAAGGTTCAAGCAGGAGGACAAAGACAAGAAGCTGGCGGCCAAGCGCGCTAGACAGGTAAAATTAATTAGTGATTAATTTATGTCACTATTTTTAACTGTAGGTTTTTATTGTGCCACTTTCCATTATGAAGCTTTCCGCAGGAGGTTGTGGATAAATGAAAAATAGGCAAGTGTTTCTACGTTGTAATTTTTTGTTCGTGTCGGACTCTAGCGGTCCTAGCAATGAGGTTACTAGTATTTTCTGACCATTGGTTTCTAATGAAGTTCGTTAGCATGTGTGTGTATTCATCCTTTAATTTCCAAGCTCTTACTTTCTTCGTTCATTTGTCAGGGGAAAACCAATTACATAAGATAATCAATAAAATAAAGCTTTGTAGAACGGCAATAATTAAATAACAAAATATAATAAAATCAAACTTTGTTGGAATGACATCCTACAGGGACTTGGCACATTTCCAGGACAAATACCTGTATTAATCAGGGATAGTGCAGCTTTCTGTTGTAGTCTGTGTGTCTGGAGAAACTATAACAGTTCCATAGTTAGAGATAACACTGCTTACAAATAAACAAGATCTACCATTAATAGACGAGGTTGCGTGGACTAGTTACTACTTATACATGTATTACTCCAAGTTAACTGTTAACCAAGGGTTAAGTTGTATCAGAATGTGTAAAACTCTCATCTGACCTGGTTAACGCAAGCGGAACCTCAATTATTAACAAGAAGATTCATTAAATAATTTTGTAGTGATAGTTGCCTCATATTCCTAATTCTACAACAGTTATTGAATAAAAGTATTTACAGTTATTAAATAAAGATTATTCACTTATCAATTATCAAGGGTGCTCTGACTCAACCTTGTATATGAAATTGTACAAAATTGGAATAGAATTTACCAGATGCTTCTCTTCCCGCGGAGATGGTAAAAGCCAATCAGGGAATTGGCGAAAGTCTTAGGAATCATGTTATAGGCGATGCGGCTAGCAACCGATCACTATTTTGATTTCCCTTTCCAGCTACGCCCTTAATCGTGCTAAACGTGGCCTTAAGGCTTTGTTACCTTAGGCCCTGTCTACCCCGCGAGGGATAAAGACGTGATATATGTATGTATGGAATAACCACTTCAGACCATGCACCTAAGTTGGTTATTCCAATGTCGTCAGATTTCTTATATGAGGTTTAGTATGAGTTATGTATATATGTATGTATCATCCATATCCATATCCAATTTGAGAATTGCTTGATATGTATTGAAATTAATAGTCCGTTAATTCATCACCCATTTTAGTTCACAAGTTTAGTGTTAAATAAATTTTATTGAAAGAAAGAAAGAAAAACATTTATTTACACACATTCGATACACGTAGATATAAAACACGGTGTAAAGTAAATTGGAAGAAAAAATGTTTAATTCAATGCCATAAGAAATTACTCAACATTCTGCAAATCTACATACATCTTTGTACATTTATTAACACTTAATCTATTTGAATTCCAGGATGCTGTGCAAGCCAAGAAAGCGGAAGAGGAGCGCCTCGTGAAAGAAGCCCTACAAGCGAAACAGAAGGCCGACGAAGCAGAGAGAGCCCGCATAGAAGCAGCCCGCGCCGAACGTGAGCAAATGAAGAAGAACCTCCGCAAGGAACGCAAAGCCCTACGAGACTATTGCAAAGCCAACAACTACTATGCCGAGAATGAAGAAGAAACTGTGGCACACATGGCCGCAGTGGAAAAGCTTTGCGAAATGATGAAAGTGGTGGAACTACAAGATTTCGTCAAATCTCTAGATGCTAACGGCAGAGAATTATTTGTAAAAACTGTCAAAGAAGCTGAAGAAAAGCTTGAAGAAGAGCGCAAAGCCATGTTTGGCACGAAGAAGGCTGAGGAACAAAAGGCAAAGAAGGATTCCACTTTGAAAGCACCTGTAGAATGGTCAGCAGAGATGACGCAACTACTTATCAAAGCTGTAAACCTCTTCCCAGCTGGAACGAATCAACGGTGGGATGTGGTCGCCAATTTTCTCAATCAACATGGCACCTTTATTGATGACAAACGCTTCAACGCTAAAGAAGTTTTAAACAAAGCTAAGGACCTGCAAAGCTCTGATTTCTCAAAGAGCAGCCTCAAAAAAGCTGCCAATGAAGAGGCTTTCGACCAGTTTGAGAAAGAAAAGAAAAAGCCAGCTAACAGTGTTGATGATAATAGTATATCCAAGAGTGACAGTGGATCCAAATTAGTTAATGGCACAGCTAAACCGAAAATGAATGGAGATGTACCGAAAGCAGAAAAGGAAGCTAAAGAGATCTGGACTAAAACTGAACAGGAG
Source organism: Pandemis corylana (assembly GCA_949127965.1). Classification (NCBI taxonomy): domain Eukaryota; kingdom Metazoa; phylum Arthropoda; class Insecta; order Lepidoptera; family Tortricidae; genus Pandemis; species Pandemis corylana. Next base: position 13,372,348 of record OX421867.1, on the reverse strand, counting down.
CTGCTAGAACAAGCGATCAAGACCTTCCCAGTCAGCACTCCAGAACGTTGGGATAAAATCGCTGAATGCATACCTAATAGGTCCAAAAAAGATTGTATGAAGAGATACAAGGAACTAGCAGAATTAGTCAAAGCGAAGAAGCAAGCTGCGAACCTAGCTAAATAACATTAATGTCGTCTAGTTCTGTATCAAATTGTAAAATACATATTTTTATGGGATTGAAATAATTTTTGGCATTACACACGTCAACCAGTGCTCCTATTCTGCCGTGTCAACTGGCAACTTAAAAAAAGTTAATAAATATTTTAATTTTGTTAGGGGAGTTTCACACGTTTCAAACCTTTTTATTTTTTAAACGAACGCTGAATTTTGGTGTGGAAAATTAATCTACCTAAATTTGGCTGAAAATAATAGTAAATTGCTCAGATAAGAAGATCTTATTTTAATGCTACAAAAAACGTGTGATTTCTCTTATTAGGAATTTCAAAATGTTGTATTTATAATAGTCCTGTGAATTCCAGTTTTTATTGAAAAAAAACATGTTTTTTTACCTCTTGGGAGCAAGTACTATAATGACAAATAACAAATAATAGTAACTCTTTAATAATCATAGATGATTCTGTCGTTACCAAGCGCCTTTTCACGAAACCACAATTTTTTTATATAGCAACATTACAAATGTTAGCCATTTTCGGCCACTATTGACGTTATAGATTTGAAAATTGTGGCTTCATGTTTATTAATATACCTAAGCATCTGATCATTAGTTTTAGTTACAGGATTACAAGTCTTAGCATTGAAACTGCCGGCTCAGGATGACTTCGGCCACAGTTCCATATCGTAACCTTCTTAAGTCGTTTTCATTCGTATATGGTCAACTGATCAGATTCGCCAACATTCCTATATCGTTACTTCCCTATCTCGTCCGCTTTCTTACGTGGGCCACTGTACCCAACTCTTTTACATTCGTAATTAGACTACAGTGCCAATTCGTCAACATTCCTAATTAGTCTATAGTGACAACTCGTCAACATTCCTATTTAGACCAGTGCCAAATATTAAGTATCGAATAGAAGCCAAAAGCCATCGAAATCAGTTCACAGGAGACAAAAATACATTACGAAAAGTTAAGTCAAAAAACTTTTTTTAAGTCTGGTAAAAATAATATTTTTGGCCATTCGCATGTAACTTAACGTCGCGTCGGAACTTTGGGTGCGTCGTAAGAAATAATTGGACCGCATCGGTGAAAAAAACTGGACGAGTTGGCACTTTGGTCGAAATAGGAATGTAAACAATATGGGGTATTGACGATATCAGAGTGGACGATTCGGGAATTGTAGGCTGACGACATGGCACTGTGGACGATTTAAGGTGACGAAATAGGATTGTGGACGAAGTCATCCTGAGCCAAACTGGGAACCAATGAAAAGACAGGATAGTCTGGAAGAAGAATCCAGTTACTTGTCCCACAGCATTTAACCTTTTCGGCGTCACGTCTAATATAAGAGTCGTACGGCAGACTTCTTTATTGCGACGCCTTAAGTTATACCGAAACCCTATTGCAGAAGGTTGCTTTTGCATTGAAGTAATGGGCGTATATAGGTCGTTGGCGTTGAACCTGCGGTGATGTGTCGTGCGCGTTGAAAAGGTTAAGGTTTAAGTAATATTACCAGAAAATTAAGATAACCAAACAAAACATTGCTTGATACTAATAAATTATTTTCACCTATCAAACTAGCGCTGTTTATTTATTTTATCATACTTTCCAATCGTCGAATATTATTTCTATGAATTTAGTTTAATCATGAAACGTGACTCGTAATATCAGCTCGTTTCTCCTTCCTCTTTATATCATTGGTATAGCAATCGCAGAAACATCCGAACTAAATGGAATGCTTTATCATTGGGCCCATAACCTAACAAAATTTGGACTAAATAAAGCACAGTCTTGGTCAACTAAACTTATCTGTGCAATGGACCAACAGCTCATTCGGCTCACATGTCGACTTAAAAGGGAAGGGTATTCATTAATTATCCGTCCAGTATTCAATGAGACAGAACCAGTTCGGAATGCCTAGAAATGTCTTCCGTATGCTCAAGATAATTATGATGCGTCACCAGCTCAGAGCGAGCACATGTTTACTTACTATTACCCGGTTGATAAAAATCATAATAATCAGATTAATTTGATTTAAATCGGATGTATTTGATGTAAATCCGATTTTTTTGATTTTTTACTTTGGCTTTTTCATTAATTTTTAATTAAAAGCGAAATGCCGCGTTTTTTAGTTTCGGGGAACCCCGGAACTGTCAGTAATCGCTCACATGGCGTTGCACACATGTGCGCGCCGCAGTCTATGTCGCGGGGAGTCCCTGGACAAATTTTGGCCGATTTAAATCATATGAACCCTGTTATTACCTGCACTACTCTGAGCCAGAAGTCACGTCTAGCAAGCTCCCAATCACAATCGCATTCTTTGACACAGAAATGGTAATTGTGATTGCGAAAATGCGTGTCCGGCGACTTGTTTCCGTGGTGTTACCAGGTTTAATTCATAATATGATCATGATCACTATGGAACCTTCCCACAATAAATGTCTTAATGACATCACAAAATCTCACAATGCGTGACAAGCAAATTTTTATCACCTATAACTTTTTATTGTGAGAACGCTCTACGTTACGATAGAGATGGTTTATTACAAGGTTCGTCTAGGTTAGGTACTTACGGAAATGACGACACAATCCACTCGGTTATTTTCACGTTTATCGCCAAAATCCGCTTGATATGATCTCAAAGTGTTACTGTGGGGGTCATATTCATTATGCCGATAAATTTACCGGTGAAATTACTGGCAAAAGTTATTCTTAGGAATCTAGGCTGGCAACACTGCAATCGCTCACTTGCCATCAGGTGACCCACTGGCTCGTTTTCCACGTCAAATCCCGATTGAAAGGTGCATATTTCAACCCGCGAAAGTATAAAAGTAGGTTGCACCGACCAGTATAATCGCCGTCAGATCAGGGCCGGATCTACCATATGGCTTTTTGGGCTTCAGCCCAGGGCCCCGTGGATTCAAGGGGCCCCCAGCTAAGTCAAGTCAAAGTCAATTTTTTTTCTTATAGGTACTGTGAGTAATTAGGTGAGCCCCTAAGTAGTATTAGCCCAGGGCCCCCTAAACTCATCGTCCCGCCATGCGTCAGATGCTTCTGTGCTATACCATACAATACACAAATCACGTCTTTATCCCTTACGGGGTAGACAGAGCCTAAGGTGACAAGACCTACAGGCCACGTTTAAGCAAGATTGTTACGTGCGATCTGTTCTACGTGCTCAAAAATGTCTGATTCGTGCAAAGGCGTGTTCAGTCATTTTTAACCTTTTCTCCGGTCGTTGGCGTCGAAAATACGTAGATATAAATCTGAATTCGGCTGGTAATATTATCCCTCCAAAAACATTTCATGTAAAAATGCCGGCCCATGACGCACAAGCTCGTAAGTTTTCGGTGTATAAAGTTATCAGATCCAAGGAAAAGCCAAGGCTTCACTAACCTTAGGTACCTACCTACACCTAAAGGCCCGATTTTTGAAAGCACGTGTGTGAAAATACCACTGGAAAGTAGTGAAAAATCGTGCTGAATTATAATACGAATAGCTTAGAAGATACTAGGGCTCTCACAAATCTTGTGAACTAGTCAAAAATTTGATTAGAGCTGTAGTTTTGAAGATATAAACAGATTTATACCACTCGTCCATCCCTAATATAATACTCCTTCCATCCACTCAAAGGTTGACTGGAAGAGATCCCTTAAAGGGATAAATCCGCCTTTGTGCATGTATCTCAGTGTTTGTCAATTGTATTTCTCTTATTTATTTTGCACAATAAAGAGTTTACATACATACATACTTTCGAGTGGTATTTTCACACATGTGCTTTCAAAAATCGGGCCCCAGGTTTTAAAGTGTGACTAGCACTAGCATTTTCAAAGCTCTATTGCATACCATGCAATTAAAGACCTTGTGATGTAATTCTGGTACATAAATCTATTGGACCGTTTGGTCGATATTGTAAGAAATTAAGATTAATATCATCACAGTATTGAAGATAAACTTAAGGTAGTGCCCGCTTTTTTTCGTCTTAGCGGGGGCACTCCCACGCACCCAAGTTTTTCATAAATATTTACATGAAAAACGCAACTTACAGACTTGCCCACTCTTCTCTCATCCGCCTTGTGACTCACTCGAATCCCACGGGCTGCTAACAATGAATATCTACAATAAAACTAATAACATACAGTACGTAACATGCGGACGCAGCGTATGGCGATTTGTCACGCCGTAGAACCATCAAGGCCACAATAACATCGTCAAAAACAACTGATACTCGTTATTTTGTCCACTTTCTAGCTATTTACATCAACTTCATTTGTATGGAGTTATGGAACTAGTCGTCATCTATACTAATATTGTTTGCATTGAATAGGCTCCGAAACTACTGCACCGATTTTAAAAATTCTTTTGCCGTTAGAAAACTACATTATCACTGAGTGACATAGGCTACTTTTTACCGCGGGAAAATACCTATTCCTACGGGAAAATTAATTTATCGCGGGCAAAGCTGCGGACGGAAGAATATAGTATAAAATAAAGTCGCTTTCCGCTGTCTGCCCGTCCCTGTGTATGCTTAGATCTTTAAAACTACGCAACGGAATTTGGTGCGGTTTTTTTAATGGATATAGTGATTCAAGAGGAAGGTTTTAATGTATAATACATGCATATTATAGTAGAGAAACACTGACTGCACCCGTGCGAAGCCGGGGCGGGTCGCTAGTCGTAGATATTTTGACTTTTTTATTTGCTCTTAGGGTCGTTCCACACTTATATTTTTATGTAATAGAATTAACTGTATAAATACACTATTTAAAAAAGCAAACGATATCTGTCAGCATAACAATAACTAAACATGCGTATGTGTGCATGCTGCCGGGACTACGTACAGTCCGCGTCATTTAGTTTGAAGCATCTAAGGCAGCCAAATTTTTCGGTACACCATAGAAATAGCAAGGCGTGACGAACTTCTTGGTTACCTTGGATGTTTCATACTATATGACGCTGACTGTACGTACATACAAAGGAACTACAAGCCTGGACGAAAATTTAGACTAGAATTGCACGGCAAATTTAATTATCAATAACAATAACTAATACAGTATTTTTACTATTGTATGCTGAGTTGGACCATCTGTTGTTTTTAATGTACGTGTTGTAACTTTGTGATTGTTATAAATAAATGTCATAAAACATAGAATGTACCAGTTGCTTGTCTACCCGCGCAGATGGTAAAAGCCCATCGAGGGAATGGGCGAAAATAATAGGATTCATGTTTTAGGCGATGAGGCTAGCAACCGATCACTATTTTGATTCCATTTTCCACCTATACGACCACAATCTTGCTAAATGTGGCCTGTAGGTACCTGTTACCTTAGGCTCTGTCTACCCCGTAAGGGATAAAGACGTGATCTGTGTATGTATGTATAAATAAACTTTTTCTTCCTTTCTTTTTTTATTTGCGCACAATACACATTTTTTAAAATTTGGCGCGATCTCAGTCTCAACTTTCGTTAACCAGACTGTCTGTCAATCTATTGGGACCGTGCGCGACGACAGCGCCACGTGACAGGCGGCCATTATGGACAATATTGTCACCGCTGTCAAACAAGAAATAAGTAAATATTGTGAAAAATATTAATGAAATATTGTGTTATTTTACTATATTACACAATTTTGGACAATGGTAGTCAGTAACATTATTGCCAATAACATTAAAATTGTTGTTTTCAGTGAAAATTTTAGAGGTTAGGTAACTTATTTTTTTTTTCTTACGGCAAATATCCACTTATTTCTTTGGTCTCGTTTCCACCATGGTCTTTAGAAATTGGTAAAATTTACAGTCGCTATTCTTCTTGGTGTTATTACAATTCACAACAACACATCTTACCAGGACCATATTTTTATCTCAAAAACGATTAGAAAATGTTTACTGCAATATGGATTTGACAGCTCAAGTCAGCGACAAAAATGACAATTTTAGCCATAGCGAGCGCTGTGATCGTTTAGGCTACCCCCTCCACCCGCTTTGCACTCTGCCAATATTCGGGGCTCCGAAATTAAATTTCTGAAGTTCATATCTACCGTCCCTCTCACTTACAAATAAATTACTATTAGTATAAGCGGAACGGTATGAAACTATCTTCGGAGCAAAAGCCCAAAAGCAGGGAGCAGAGATTTCCGACGCATATAAAGTGGACCTCACAAGGTCGTGGTCCATCTAATTTGGTGCACGCGGAAAAAATGCTGCCAATTTCGAATAACGAATAATTACTGTAATACAAAAGTTGGTTAGGTTAGTTAGGTATCCTCATTTGTCTGAGGGCAAAACACCCAAATAAAGGGGCTCCGCGGCGGAGCTCCAGAAAACCAGGTGGACCACAACCCATAGCCGATCTAACGAAGTATTTATGCGCAAGGCTAAAACGCGAAGACGACATAATCTCGCAAATCATGATCGATCGAGCCACAATAGAGAAACCGGCGAAAGTCTTCGACAAACGTCGAATTGGAGTTCTAGAATAGATTACGGCTTAGATTGCAACGTCTTATGCAAGGCTATTAAATTTTGCCGTATTTAGATAGTTAAGTAAATAGTATTCAGTAATTGGCCTGTCTAGTTAATATTAAATTCTCGGTAACTAATGATTCAGTTACGTTTGTTGTCGTTTTGTATAGTCGATTAAGTGCTTTAGCATTAGAACCTCTTGTAAATACGCCGTCGTAAGCATTTACGGTTGGTCGTAGATTTCCACGGCACGACGTCGCAACGTAATACGACGCGACGTCGTGCCGCGGTACGACATCGTGTCGCAGATTTCCACGAGACGACGTCGTGTAATTGTGTTTTGGCCCTAAACGATTGATGGATTGTTTTTTTAATGATATATCCTACATCAGCAAAAAACAAAAAGACAATAATATTTTAAGCCACATCAATGACAATCATTGATGAGTGATGAATTAAATTCTTGGGCAAAGATGTATTTTCCAAGTAGCTTCACGGTCATTTTTGAACACCTCGGCCACCCCGGTATAGGTAGGTACGGTCAAGTGCTAAAATAAGTATCGATACGAACTTCTCAAAAATATGTCCCACGACCTTATTACGCCGGTGTAAGAGTGTATGGTACTTATTTTTGAAACTTGACTAAATACATGTTATTACACTTGACTGTACATATATTGTGTTGGCTGACTGTACGTCAGCGATAAACACTCACAACGATAAGGTGTTTAAAAATAGTTCAACCTAACTTGTTCCGATTAGGTTGGCTGGATTGTGGTAGTTTTTGTACACAGAGTAAAACCACTTTTTCCTGTTAAAAAGATTTAATTCTAAATGAGACAATAATAAATCTAATCAACCTAAAATACAAATGATTCGAAAAATAAATTCTTATCCCAGATAAGTATCATCAGAGCGTTTTCCAAAACAAAGTCCGTTCGTCACTCTTTCATATTAACTAGGTCGTATGGGACGTGACGAACAGGAAATAAAACCATAGTAAAATCTGAGACACATTTTTTCTTGTATGAGAATCGATAGGGTAAACTATTCTCAGTAAGATAAACCCAAAATATTACAATTCTGAAATAAATGTACATGTGGATGTTTTTGAAAAACGCTCATCAATTCTATTATTGAAACAATTTGAAATGTAATCCACAAAAATTAAATGAAAAAACAATGCGAAAGAAATACAATACTTATATTTTTATAATTTGCAAATCTGAGTAGAAAAATAAACTTTCGTTATAACCAAACTAAACATCTACGGCTTATTTCTAATTATTTTGTAATAATAAATAATCGAGTTTGGTTCCGTTCCATTTAGGCACTTTGAAGGCCAAAGATTGCAATTAAAGCTTAATCGTTAAAAGTACAATACAGTAATTAATTACAGGTACTTAACAATAATTCCAATTCCCCATTTGTCGAATACCAAAACAAACATTTCGGTAATTATAATTATCGATATAATAAATTGACAGTTAGCATAATGACAACCGGATATCCTCTAAAATTTACTCACAAAGACTAGACTATGGTCATAGTTATTGTTCCCCAAAATACCTTCCATATCTTTAAAAATAATGAAAAATATTTTTTTTCTACGCATATACTCGTAATTTGAAATGAACTGAATGTTTCCTTTAGTGCAGTAAACTTATTTTCGAATATGATCATAATTTTAATCTGACAATGTATTTTTTGAAAATTTAGCTCGTTTTTAAATGCTAAATGTGGCCTTTAGGTCTTGTTACCTTAGGCTCCGTCTACCCCTTATGGGATAAAGACGTGATTTGTGTGTGTGTGTATGTACATGTACAACTAGTAATCAATCAATACGGCGTGCATATGACTAAATCCTTACCAATATTATAAATGCGAAAGTAGCTGTCTGTCTGTTACCTTTTCCCGCTTAGACCACTGAACCGAATTAGTTGAAATTTGGATTACACATAGCTGCAGTCCCAAGGATCTAATATCCCGGTACAGTTTTTATCCCGGAAAACAGCATAGTTCCCGGGGGATAGCGACACGCGAATACAGCGCGGGCGAAGTCTCGGACAACAGCTAGTCTATAATATAGGTAGGGGAGACCGAGGCGAGTTGAGACAGAGGTGAGTTGATACAAAGCCGATTTCTCTGAACTGTGACAGTTTATCGGGCTGGTAACTTCGCTAATTCGTTGCTTTTTCTACACTCCACAGTTTGTGTGAAGTTGTGACCTCGCTAACTGTCATAGGTGCAGAGAAAAAGGCTTTGTATCAACTCACCTCTGTCTCAACTCGACTCGGTCTCCCCTACACATTACGGACAATGCAGGTAGCGCACATCTTTTACCTTGAGTTTTACGATACGGAATCGCGTTACTTCGAAATCCGATCCGAGACAGCCGAAGCCATACAAACTAAAGCCGAACAAAAAACGAACCCAAGAAAGGCACGTACAGTTGATTTTATCTCTATTTGCCAGCAAAAATGCGGTAAACTGTACCAAAACTTAAGGTGCAACCCAGTGGCGTAACCATAACGTCTGGGGCCCCTTCCTCAATAGAAAGAAGTGCATCAGCGTCCCTTCTGTGCTCTAAACCAAACCAGTTCGGGGCCCCGTCGAGCCAGGGGCCCGTGGCATTTTGCCACCCCTGCCACCCTATAGTAACGCCACTGGTGCAACCACACCGGTGCGTAAGACGTTGACGGTGCGTTCACGCAACAAAATGTATGAAAAAACGGCGAGAAAACGTGACGCCTAAAATACGTCACTGCGGATACGCGGCAGTGTGGTCGCTCCTTTATTGTATCCATTAAACACTAACCAAGCGCGTAAATTTCGATTTAAAACCTAAACAATAAAAATAATAAATGCAAAAGTAACATTGGACTTGAATGACACAATATCAAGATTTCTATGCATTGCATTTCTATTGATTAGATGCTTAAGACAATTATAACGCTTACTAGAAGTACTGATATTGATAGAACATACATACATACACAAATCACGTCTATATCCCGAACGGGGTAGACAAAGCCTAAGGTGGCAAGACCTAGGCCACGATTAGCAAGATGGCAAAAAATTGAATCAAAATCGTGATGGGTTGCTAGCCACATCGCCTATATAACACGATCCCTAAGATTTTCGACCAATCCCTCGATGGGCTTTTACCATCTGCGCGGGAAGAGAAGGACCTGGAACATTCTACGTTTATTCTTTACTCCCCGACCAGCATGGAGTCATACATAATTACTATAATACGTCTTACACAAAGACCTTGCTTATACCTTGAAACCAGTTGACCTATAGATAAAATAAAATACTTGAGTCCAAAAATCCTATAAGCATTACAATCAGTATATGAATTAAAAAGAAAGTATGCATAACGATCTTAGGAATTAATACATATTAATATAACTGTTCACTTCGCGTCCACGCCCGATATGCAGATATATCTAAATAAGGTGATATTTGGTCGACCGACATTTTAAAACTTGCGTAATACATTGCTTCATTCGAATGATAAGTCAATTCTATATGTATAGGTACAAGCCTTATATAAATAGATGACGATCGCAGTTTCCGCGTGTGAGATAACTATTATATTATGTAGGTATAGCACATAGTGGCTTAAATATGTACAAAACCTGGGGCCTTACCATGACGTCTTAATGCAATTCAATTCCGACTCAGTTCCGTAGGCTTATTACCTAACTCGCTCGCAATCGCCATCGTATTCATTTTGACAGTTCATGTATGGGCTGACAATTGGCATCGGAATCAGCTAGCTGTCACATTCATACAACTCTCAAAATTAACACAATGGCGATTGCGAGCGAGTTAGGTAATAATAATAAGCCTGCAGGTTTTAGCTGTAATTTTTACTATGGATAGATCTGACAGCGAGCGAACCTAAACTGAATCGCATTAAAACGTCATGGACAAGGGTACACGATGAACTTTTGTGAGATATTTTTGAGCTCCTAAGTTTGTATACATAAATTAGACGACAACTGTACTCGGACTGTCTAACGTAATGTGCCAAAATAAAATTGTGTTACTTCTTATTACTAAATAAAATAAGTTTTATAAACCCATTTCCGTAGCCCGTGAAGTTATGAAATTAAAAAGAAAAAAGGAACCATTGGGTCCAATTTCAAAACAGCACCAAAAACACAAAAAAATATCGTAAACTTCAGTCTTAATTTTTTAATCTTAATTAAGTACAGTCAGACCCGAAATGCTCACACAAATGTAATATTGAAAATGTTGAGCATTCATTTATAAATCAGATTCATCGAATTTTTAACAATTACCGATAATTTTAAAGATGCACTCTATTTGAGGCAAAAAATATAATACAAACTAGAGAGACAATCATGAGATTTTTTTATATTACTGCATCCATCACCTTGTCTTTAAACCAGAGTGTAGTCAGTATCAGAGAAATCTTATTCTAGTCTTCTAAATAAACGGAAAAACAAAACTTTACACAACTATGGAATAAACTAGTCAAAAACGTGTAAAAACCTTATAAAAATCACATCTAACTGGAATGTAATCTTATACCTAAACCTAAACAAGGCACACTAGTCCTTAAAGTTAAAAAATGGCTCATTGGTTTCCGCGCATTGTCAGATAGCACAAGTGACCATTATAATTAGGACACATAGAAACTGTCACTATATATTTATGCCCTTGACTGTACTAGCACTAATTACACAATTACACAGCGGAACATAAACAACTTTTTATAGATATTTAATGTCTTACAATAATACTCTCAAATCTTATTTACCTACAATTAGGTAGATCTATAATTCAGGTTTTTTAATAATTGACTTAAGGCAGAAAGCGATAATGACAATAATAAATAGCATTTCCACTTTCACAGACAAGAGGGTGTTCATTATGTGAGGCGGTTTCTGACCACTTCGAGATGTCCTGAGATTCTCACTAATCTCACAATGTTAGCTAATTTGTGCTTGATTGTGATTCATAAAAAAAATCGCCAGGATAACGGCGGTAAATACGTTTGTATAGTATCTAGTATTACAAAAAAATATTTCACTAATCAAACAATACCTACGTCATATAATGGACGAGACCTCTTCACCCCACGTGAGATTGGGTGAGGTTTGCCACAACCCCCTCCCCCCTGAACGTCTCACTTGATAGATCCCCCCAAGCTAGACACAACTATCTTCACATTCATATACCTTGTTGGTTACTGGTATCCCAAGCATACTATAATAATAATAAATGCCCTTTTGTGCAAATAATCATTGAAGGAATTAACAAAACAAAATTGCTTCTTTAAAATATTTAGAAATTATAATGCCATTACAAATTTACAACATAGATATGTAATGTACATATTGGTCAGATGTCACTGGCCACTACACAATACACGTGACTTGTGACATTATTGATAGGCCATCCATAAATTACATCACAATACACATTACAATTTCAGTTTTTACTATGAAAAGTCGCAATTATTTTCTTTGTTTCACAAACAGAGGAATTACCAATAGGCGGGGTTTAACAACTTTTATAAAAATAAAATAGGGACAATTATGATCAATATCATTAGTAAATGTTGTTGAAGAATTAAAATCTTGTTTTTAATGAAAATTAAGTTGATAAATATATAATTGGATGATAATAAATTCTAATAACCTAAATGGCTTTGTTTCATGGAGGGGAAAACCGAAAGACTATAGACTGTAAAAGAAGTTTATCCATGGGACAGAGCATTACTGAATAAAATTGCAGAAGCCTCCGTATTACAACTCTATTTGTAATTTCCCAATAGTCACAAATAACATACATTCATGTGAGGTAACTTAATGACGGCCTCCTAAGGTTCACAAAATGGACAGTTACAAGTGATTTTACAATCTAAACAGTCATACCACCATGAAATTTGTTTTTGAGGCAATCAGGCACCTTCAGTATGTTTAAGGCATGTTTAAAAGGCACTTATGGAAAATCTCTGCCTTAGATACCAAATTATTTGAGATTGATTTCTTGAAATTCTACTGTATCTTGCATCCCTTTCTCTTCTTATGCATTTCGGCTTGCTTACTCTTTTTCTTAGCTAGGCCTTCAGCAGTGATATCGGATATAACAGATAACCTCTTAGAATTATCCTGTCTATCAGAATTAGGGCTCGGTAAATCAGGTGGAAACGAAGAACCGTACAAATTGTTGTTTTCGCTGTAACTATGAGATATTGATGTTTGTATATGGTTTTCAGTTTGTTCCGTTGGATAGTGCGATGCTGGCCTGATGCTAACAGGATCCGGAAACCGGGGTTTCTTACCTGACGTCGGTGGGGGCGGAGGCTGTCTGTGCAGTAAGGATGAAGTATTGGGATTCGGTATACTCCGTTCTTCAAAGGACCTGGTGTGAACATGAGTTACATTGTTAATATTAACTGTAGACGTACCAGGTTGATCGTAGTACTGCTTGGACATCTCTTTAGACTGCAATGCGCTGGCTTTGGACTGTATGTGTTCTTTTTCAAAAGGTTCTACGTAATTCAAATCTGAGTCAACAGATTTACAAAGTCGGAGGCCGTTCTCGCGTATCATGTCTCTCGGGTTGCTGTAGGCGTCACAGAGCGTCGCCTGGCTTGTCTCTGGTGGCGATTCCAGTTGCTGAGCTAACCGTTGTTGTTTCTTCAACAGTGCCTTCTGTCTCGCCTTCTCTTTAGCTCTCTGGAGTTTCTTATATTCTCGCTCTTGTAACAACCTAGCCAGCTCACCATCCTGCGCTTCAACAGCACACCTCATATCTGCTAATAAAGCATCTTGGTCTTGGACTTCGCTGCTTAACTGACGAGCCAATCTGGCATCTCTTTCTTCCTGCTCAAGTCTGTACCTTAGCTCTTCTATCTCTGTGGGCGACAACCCCAGCTCCTCCGGGATAATATCGTCTGTTACTGTTGTGGTAGGTCGTGGCTCTGGTGGGGCGTGGGAGGAGCTAGGCTGTATCATGTCGGTGTGCTGTCTCCGTTGCCGCCGGAGGTTTATTTCGGCCATTTCGCGGGCGATTTCCGCGTCAATATCAGCCTGGCGGCGACGCGCGAGCTCTTTTAACCTAGCCTCATGTTCTATGCCCTGCTGCTCGTTGAGGGCTACAGGGAAGTCCTCGCGTATCTGCTGGTTGCGATACCTGTTCTCGCAGAGGTGCGAGGATATCTCCCGGTCCTGGAGACGGTGGGCCAGTGCCCCATCAGCCCGCACCAACCACTGCTCCCTCAAATCACCAACATGTCCCAGTTTGGGCATGGTATCACGCGCCTGGAAACCTGCCATGGCACTTCACAAGTTTTCACTGTCCAACAATTTTTCGAGTTGATTAACACGCACAAACTAGCATGGTGATGACACGAATAAACAATTTGTTTGAACCAATCGTTACTCGTCTGTTGCACTGTTATGATACCTTTCTCGCGCAACTTTCTTCGTTCCGTGAGAATGATCGGTGCCTTTTTACATTTTGTGTGAACCGCGAACAATAGAGCAAGGTTTGATAATCTACATAATAATTAAATTACGGAGTTGTGCCGTACGTCCGTGTGGTTCGTGCGCTCTCCTCACCGCGGCCCCCACTTCACAACAAATTCCTGAGTGACAGGTGAATTCCGAACAGTGATGTGCACGCTAAGTCGAGTGTCGTCGGAGTGACATAATCGGTCGATTGAGTAATATAACAATCATTAAGTCATTACGAAATAATTAATTTTACAATTTATTTCTTAATTAAAATGTTACCAAATTATAACTAGTAAATAAATTATAGAAGCTATTAATTATTGTGTTGCTATTTAAAAATAAAATAAAATCATTTATTTCGGACCATAATGTAGAATTAATTTGTTTATATAATTGTTTTGAAAAAAATTGTCTATATAATAGAAATCTTTGCCTTTATTTCCCGTGGCACTACTGAGTGGCACTACTGTCCAAATTTTTCTATTTCAAAATCAAGTTTACCATAGTCGACGGAGCTCCACTTTCGCGGAGCTCCTACTTTTGGGTATTTTTGGCCCTTCGGGCCTGTTGAAGATTTAACATAACCTAAACCTACCTCCCATTTATGATATTTATTTTAGTCTGTAGTGCCACGTAGTAGTGCCATAGGTAATACACTAATCTTTGGACAGTAGTGCCACTCAGTAGTGCCACGGGAAATAAGGGAATTTCATCCATATCCGTCCAATCGTCTTGGCGTGAAAAAGGAACAAACATACACACTCACATCGTCCCATGCGTCCATCCTCACAAACTTTCGCATTCATAATAATTAACTAGTAGGATTTATTATTCACGCTTACTTGTCGTATGTGTATGATAAGGATCAGTATCCAATCTACGGCTATCTTTTTGTATTTTTATTGTAATCAGTACGATTAGTATTATTTGAGACACGAGACTAGAATGCATTTTTTTTTCAATTCCACATACGTAGGGTCTGAACCGATGTATTTGGTACATACTAGCCCAGTATATTTACTGTGATACTAGGGACAACTTTTATCTCGGACACCGCATAGTTCCTGCGAGATAGCGTTAAACTAATTCTGTGCGGACAGAGTCGCGGGCAACAGCTAGTTATGAATAAAAGACGAATTTATTAATGAATCAAACTTTCATATCAAAAATAATAAAATTTACAAGATTCGAACATTATTTTTGCAAAGATAGCAATACATTTTTTATATTTTTCTTTATATAATTTAAATAATTTAACAGAAATTTAACTTGTACCAGAATCACCCTTTCGTTGCTTCCGTGGTTGCCGCTTCAGCTCTGCGTTTGCCCGAGAGCCGCGGGTACTTGAACTCGCTGCTGTAGTTGTCGTCATCACTAAATCCAAGCTCTGAAGAAATGAAAAGAAAACAGTGAAGTAACTCTGATAAATGATATTTATGAGAATTTAGGAGGCATATTACATTTAAAATGAAACACGACTTTTTAGATTTTATGCCAAAAATGACTCAAGGGCCTACCACACGCGCAAGTATATCACCACAGTTGTAACTGCGCAGGTAAAATTGTCGTGAAATTTGAACACGGACGTAGCTACCACACGGCACAGTTAAGTACGCGCAAGCCTCATTCTTGTCAAAATCGTCGACGTGGAAACAATGTTTGTTAATGAGGAACTTCTGATGATATTTTTTAAATGTTTGCTAATGAAAAAACATAATAAAAAAACATTTCACATGTTAAACCACTCAAGGACTTAAAAGAAGATGCACGAAAATTGCCCATTTTGTGATGGACGACCACGTACCTCACCGCCCGACAACTACCCTCGACGGCTAAAACAATGAACATCCAACCACACGCACAGGCAAGTACATACGCGCTATGGGGGTTGGCGCATGATACAGTTTTACCAACCGCACGCACGGAGTACCGTGTACAAGCCGGCGTGCGCAGGGAAAACTGTGGTGACACTTGCGCGTGTGGTAGATCCATTACATCATTTTAGAAAAGAGCTGCTACTTCTCAAACTACTGAGCCGATTTTAACCAAAGGCAAACGCAAGGAAACTGGCTTTCGAATGAAAAGAACTGAATCCAAATCAGTTCATCCCTTTGAGAGCTACGTTGCCACAGACAGATACACACACACATATCGAAGTCATACTTATAAACCCCTCTATTTGTGTCGGGGGTTAAAAGACATGCATCGTAAACTGATTAGCTCCAAAGATGTCGGTCACTGTATACAATACACCTTTACAACTTAATAAGCATTGCTTATGAGTTATGACCTTCTGAAAATGAATCGTTGTGATTTCTCCAGATGTATAAAAACGTCTATACCTTGTGAAAAATATTCAGTTAAGTTAAAATTTGAGTTCTCTGATGCGATCTCGCCATGAGCTTAAAGTTGCGTAAGTAAGATATACAGACAGACCGACCGACACCTTTAGTCCGTCGCAGATTTCACCAGTTAACTCGCCTAATCTTCTAGCGAATTCGCAGAGGCCTTTCTTGTTCGCTGTGATATAGAACATCTGCTCGGACATTTGTTGCAGCCAACGGGAAACTCCTGGAAATCTGATTAGTAGAGACAATCAAAATTAATTTTATTCTTATTACGCAATATTTCATTCCGTGGTATTTTTAATCACCATAGAAAAATGAGTTACGCCATGATTACATGATTATTAAATCGAGGGGCGTGAGGATGATGATGTGATTCTAATACTAAATTATATATTCATTCACTGCAAATGAATAAACTAGATATTCAATTTTTTTAAAAGAGCAGTAGGTTTATTATGTAACTCGCTCGCAATCACAATCGTGTTTTTTTTTTTTTTTTTTTTTTTTTGTTGTGGCTTTCACCCTTGCTTTATTTTAACAAGGCGTATTTCGCCAATGTCGACGTAGTGACATTACACACGTGAGGAGAATGTTCGGTTTAATTTTGATGATTTTGGGGGAGGAGCAGACAGGAAACCTAAAACAAATAACACAAGTTATGGACGGTACAGACAGCACAGGACGTTTGACAATTTTTTTTTTTTTTTTTTTTTAGTGTGAGGGTAAGTGGAAAAGGTGAGGGTAAGCATGCTGACAAAGTAGAAGGACATAAAGAAGGGAAATTTAAATAAATAACAGTATACCGAGCATGCTTTGTATTGTTCATAATTTAATGTCGAAAGAGGTTATATATTTGATCAGAAGTTTTATAACGGGAGGGTCTAGAAGACATAAAAGTGACGAAAAGTTAATGGGACGCGGAATCTCTTTTGGAAGAGCCTCGTATAAGGAGTACGTATGTCTAACGCAGTCGAAAAAAATGTGATCCAGGGTACCTTCGTCAAGTCCGCATTCGCATAAGGAGCTATCCCGCACCCTAATTTTTGCCAGGAACACCGGAGTGCAAACGTGACCTAACCGTAGTCGGCAAACAGTAGAGATGGCCCATTTATTTGCAGAACGATATCGGTAGAACCATGGTTTCCGTGGGATTATGGGTTGGATATTTCCGTAATGCCGACCTTTCTGGAGCCTTGAGAGGTTCCACAGAGACTGCCAGGAGTCTCTCATATCCACTCGAGCGCGTAACATTAAATCCGATGGTAAGATGTTGTAGTAATCGTGGGAACCGATTTGAATGGCCTGCTTTGCCCAATTGTCTGCTCTTTCATTACCGACAATGCCACAGTGACCAGGAATCCAGGCAAGCGTAATTTGTAGTCCTTTTTTTTGGCAACTGTTTAGGGCTTCTTTAATTTTTAAAATAATAGGGAACTTAGTTTTCATTTTAAACTGGTTGCCTACAATAGCTTGTAGACAGCTTTTAGAGTCCGAAAAGATTAGTGCTTTAGCTATTTTGTGCGATTCTGAGAACTTGATGGCCTCCAAAATTGCGATGGATTCCCCGGTGAAAACAGATGTCTGAGCTGGACCTTTCTGAGTCAAAATAATTTGGTATTTAGGAATCCATGCAGCTGTCCCTACACAGCCATTTGAGCAGAGCTTTGAAGCATCGGTGAAAATGGGAAGCCAATCCTGCCATGCTTCTAATTTTTGATTGAACTTAGTATTGGCCGCAGGGCTGTCTTTGTAAATGCCAAAATCAAGGATAACATTGGGGGTGCTAATTACTGACTCATAGTTGGTCTCGAATAGGGGGTTTTTTACGGTGGAGTAAAGAGGGGATGAGAGGTCTTTCAATTTGGAATAAGAGCTGATGCATCTTGGAATTTCCTTACGTACCCAATATGTATTTTCAGATACTTCTTGGGAAAGAGCCTCCAATCGAGGCAGAAGAGGATGGTTGGAGGTAGAACATGCTCTAAATAGGTAACGGTCTGCTAAGTATTGTCTGCGGAAGGCGAGAGGAGGGTCAACACATTCGACCTGCATGGCGTTTTTTGGTGAGGATTTCATTGCCCCGAGGATTATCCGATGGCATTTAGCTTGTATTAGGTCCATTTTTTTTAAGGTATTTTTGTTGCAGGGTTCCAACACGACCGAGCCGTAGTCAATCTGGCTACGAATAACTGCATTGTACACGAGTTTTTGGCAGTAAGGATGAGCGCCCCACCAGACCCCGGAAAGAGCTCGGAGAACATTAATGCCCCTGTCGCATTTTCCAATTACGTATTCCATATGTGGTACGCCAGTCATTTTAGAGTCCAAGTAGACACCAAGGAATTTAACAGAGTCAGAGCAGGGGATAATGTCATGCTCGTACTGAAGCTCTATGATTGGGGGGACTCTGCTGCGCGTGAATGTTACGGTACGGCTTTTAGAAGCTGATAGGGCCAGGCCGTGTTCGTCAAGCCAGTCCTTGAGGTAACAGAGGGCCTCACTCAACTTAGAAGTGGCTTCCTCTGTAGACTGCGTGGCGGTATATAGTACCAAGTCATCTGCGTATTGGAGGATATTGCAGAAGGGGGAGATAGACTGTTCAATATCTGAGGTATAAATGTTATAGAGGAGAGGGCTGAGTACTGAGCCTTGTGGTAGGCCCTGCCATAGCGTTAGGGGGGGGTGGTAACTATTCCCAATCCGGATTTTAATGGTTCTACCCATGAACAACTTGCAGACGAAATGCACTATCCTCGCAGGAACGCTCAGCTGTAGCATTTTTGCTCTGAGCATCGGAAGTAGGACATTGTCATATGCAGCAGAGATGTCCAAGAAGCAGCCAACGAGATGTTGTTTTTTAGAGAGAGCTAGCCTAATGTCCGTAGTCAGTATGTTCAGGTTGTCCATTGTGCTTTTACCCTTGCGAAAACCGAATTGGGAGTTAGCGAGCAAATTTTTGTTCTCAGCAAACCATTCCAATCTATTCTTGATTAAGTGCTCTAGTATTTTACCCATTGTTGCCGAAAGGGCAATTGGACGGTAGGAGTCTGCTTCTTGGGGGTTTTTACCTGGTTTGAGAATTGGAATTATAATTTGAGTCTTCCACTCCTCAGGGATTTCGCCAGAAATAAAAACCTGGTTGAGCAAATTTAAAATGTGTTCTTTTGAAAAACGGCTGAGTTTTCGTATGAAGATGTACGGGATACCATCCTCGCCAGGTGAGCTATTGCGGAGTCCGTCAAGAACTAATTCTAATTCAGCGAATGTGAATGGATTGTCAAGAGGGTCGAGGTTGGTAGAGGGAGGGGATAGGTTTAGGCAGGATTCTTCAGGAACTGATGGGGGCGCCAGCTTATTTGCGAAGTCTGTCACCCAGGTTAGGTGATTTAAGGGACTTGAACAGTCAGATTCGAAAGATCCTCTAAACTTTTTAATATTTTTCCAGACTAGCGATGGAGGAGTTCTAGGGTTGAGGCTTTCACAAAATCCCTTCCAGCCCTTCTTTTTCGTTTTGCTCAGGAAACGCTTAGTTCGGGCGGAGATTTTTTTAAAAGAGATAAAATCTTCAGTAAGGCCGGATTCATTGAAGTTGCGCTCGGCATTGTCTCTTTCTCTAATTGCCGCCGTACAATCAGCATTCCACCACGGAGGCGAAGGGACTTTGCAATTCCTGTTTATTTTCTTAGGGATATACTTGTCAGCTGCTTCAATTAGGATGGATTGCAAGAGATGGTATTGCTCAACGAGGTTTGACGGGTTAAGGACAGGTTCTTTTAATCTTTTCTCCACGTGTATGGAGAAATTTGGCCAATCTGCTCCTTCTATCCTATAGCCTAGGAGAGGTTGAGGGGATGGTGCAGGAAGAACGGGGGATGGTTGGGAGATGATGATAGGAAAGTGATCACTACCGTAGGACTGATTTAGCACCCGAAAGGATAGCGCACACGAGAGGCTGGGAGAGCACGCAGCCAGGTCCAAGACTGAGTTGGGATTTTGCCCCGGGTAAACCCGGTGTGTGGGTGAGCCGTCGTTAATGACCGCAACATTGATGTCATCAAAAAGATCCAAGAGGAAGGAGGAAAATACGTCAGTGTGTGCTGATCCCCAGGATGTATTGTGGCTGTTAAAGTCACCCAAGATGAGAAGTGGAGGCGGGACCGAAAATAGGATGGTGGAGAGATCAGGTATTAGGTTTATATTTGGATGTGGAATATAAATGGATACAAAATTGATTCCCATGACATTAGCCGCAACTGCGTTAATTTCATGGGAGTGAGGAGGGAGGTGAATTTGCGAAAAGGGGTAGGATCTTCTAATCAATATCGCAGAGCCTGCACGTCCATCATCGCGGTCCTCTCGGAGGCATGCAAATCCCGGGATCCTAAAGCGGGAGCCCGGTCTTAGCCATGTCTCCGAGATGGCCGCCACTGAGATAGAGTGCTCATTTATGAGGTTGATTAAGTCTGGTTTTTTGGGAGAGATACTACGAATGTTCCAGTGCAGAAAATTGGCCTGGGGGGCCATTGGTGAACGACAGTCTCTCGGCAAGGGTCAGCATTAGGGGTGCAACGTCGGGCGGTATACAATCGCTCCATTTGGCGATTATGTTAGTGAGCAGTTTAAAAAGCAGTTCCATCAAGTCTTCATTGGGCGTCTCGGCGATCTCGCGTTGAGACGATAGGAAGTGACCATTTGGGAATTGGGAGCGGGGAGATGAGATAATTTCCTGATGAGCTTGCCGGTCGTAGCCGGGAGAAAGCGGGGTCCTTGCCCGAGTCCTACGGGTCACCGATTTACGGTATGAAACTGTGGGAGAAGATTGGGGGGGGAAGGGTGAACAGTCGGAAGGGGGAGCCTGCCAAGGGGCCTTTGGGACTGGTGCGAACATCACCTTCGCCACGTCGGCGTAGGGTCGTCGCACTGCGGGGAAGCGGGAAGCGGCTTCCTGATAAGAGATGTTATGTTCTGACATTGCCAATTTTATAGACTTTTGCCTACAGAATTCAGGGCAGCGTTGGTCTGTTGCATAGTGTAGTCCTGAACAGTAGAGGCAGGTCACTTGCTCTGCAGCAATATTGCAACCTTCCCCAGGGTGTTTTTGGGCGCATTTGAAGCATCGGGCATCAGAGCGGCATTGAGTCTGGATATGGCCAAACCTTAAACATTTTCGGCACTGAATGGTAGGAAGTAGGTATACTTCAACCTTCAGTGACGTGTAGTAGGCATATACGTACGGTGGCAGGGTCTGGCCTTCAAATGTGACTACAACAGATTGTGTTGGAACCCACGATGGGGGGCCTCCCTCCTTGGTCACCTTCCGTTGAAGGCGTCGGGCTTTGAGGATTTTTCCGGGGCCTTGCTTTAAGTTTGTTGCGTCGACAAACTCCTCCATGGGCCAATCGACGGGTACACCGCGAACTAGACCCATACGCGAGACATTGTATGCTGGGATTGTCGGAATAAATTTATGGCGGGCTAGGCAGGGGTTGTCTATCAAATTGTTCGCGTCTAACGCGGTTTTGAATTCGACAGAGACGCGGTTTCTGCCTACTGACTTGATGCCGTCTTTTTTAATATTAGGTACGTTTTCCCTGTCGAGCACGAGACCTACTTTTATCGGTTGCAGAGATATACCAGAGTTACTTGATTCAGCATCACGAGAGATATGCACAATATATGGGCCGCCATCTTCTACGTTATACTTGCGGATTCCAGCATCTAAATCGGGGTGCTTATAAATTCCCGATGCAGATGCGTTATCGGCGTCGGTACCCTGCATGCTTTTTTTTTCTTTGGGTTCTGTAACCCTGTCGGTCGGTGACAGCTCCAGAGAACTGAGATTGCGTTTACGAGCAGTAAGAATAGGTTCGTCTACTGGCATCTCGCTTGTGGAGCTCCCACCTCCCGGGTCCGGGGGCTTCTCATTCCCCTCCATACCTAATCCACCTGGCCCACCGGCCAAATGGGCTAGAAATCAACACTACACTGATTTATAGATAAGTTGTTAATAAACCACCACCAAATAATGAAAATAGGAGTATTATTTTAGTTAATCGGGAATATAACCTAAAAATTGAACAGACTCACAACACGGCGCTTCTGTCCATATCAACCCACAATCGTGTTAATTTTGACAGTTCTTGTATGAATGTGACAGCTAGCTGATTCCCGATGCCAATTGTCAGCCCATACATGAACTGTCAAAATGAACACGATGGCGATTGCGAGCGAGTTAGATAATAAGGCTACATGGCAGCAATTATCTCAAATCAAACTCTCCGTGGCCTTGTCTTGTTACCACAGGCCCTGTCTACCCCGTAAGGGATACAGAGGTGATATATGTATGTGTATGTATGCAAACTTACTCTATTCGATCGATTGGCATAAGTATATTGAGCGTGCTGACGGTGGATGTTAGCATAATGTCTCCCATCGAAGGCGTACCGCCACCGAAATATGTCCGTCCCTTGAGCATCTTTTCTAAGTCTGCGTATGCGCACTGAATGTCACACATGGTATTAGTCGGTATGGAACGGCTGTTTTTATAGAGGATTGGATGCTGAAAGACAATGCTAGTAAAGAGAGTGACCTTTAGATTTATGAATAGTCATAGCATATCTAACTGTTCTCATTTAATTGAATGACGTATATTTGATAAGGTCTATTGACCCAAACAATCTCACAGAAAAAAGACCCGACACGAAAACTCTTGAGAAGCAAGAGTGTAGTAGGATTACTGAATTTCATTGTTTCATCCTCCCTGGCACTCAGGTGTCTCTGTGTCGGTTTTTTGACAACCCCAGACGGATTTTAAAAGTGCCGTGAGTTGCAAGTGGGCTTTATGGGGTAGTGAATATGTTAAAAATGTCTCGCTTACTGCTGCTTCTCTGTATCGTGGATATAGTACAGTACTGTTAAAGAACATGCATTGATCGTTCAGCGCTCTTAATCCAGGGTCCCTCGGGAGCAGTTTGCTGGCATGCGGAGACCAGTACCGAGACGCCATGTAAGTTGCGATCGCGTTACTATTTAAATAAAAAATGAAAATATGGGAAATTTACGATATTTCATATAATGTATTTCAGCTTTGCTGAATGATTTGGGTATTGTTATCCACCGAATCATAAAATGGTCAAGCATAGGAGTAAAAAATATACATATTTATTTATTGATTTGTTATTACCTGTCACATAATATGAGGTTTTTGTCTTTAAAAATTGGTAACGTTTGAAGTGGATTCATCTGGAACGAATACAATATTAACTAAAACGCCTTATGAAATATTTTGCTCCGCCAATTTGAACAGGCGTCTTTCAAAATAGTATAGTGATGTGCTTATACGTGCTTGTGACATTTACAATCGATCGATTTAACTAGTAAAGCAAAAGCATACCACAACCATTTCAGGACCCCTATGCTCTCCTTTATCCATGTTGACATCAACTTCATTGATATTCAGGTCTAAGGCATCCAACGCCATCATGACGGCTCTGGAAGCAGGACTACGGTCTGCTTTCCACAATGTGCAATGTCTAAAAAAATCCGACGAAAATATCTAGGTAGTATTTTTAGCGTTAATTAATTACATCTTGTAGGTACCTATAGGAAGCGAAGCTTGATTTTTTGGTTTAAGTATTGAAACAGCAACAGATAAAAGTAAATAAACAAATTTGCTGATAAATTACCTACCTAGGCAATAAGTTAAGTCAGATTTAAGGTGCGGCCACACCGGTGCGTAAAAGACGTTGACGGTGCGTTTACGCAACAAAATGTATGAAGAAACAGTGACAAAACGTGACGCCTAAGATACGTCACTGCGTATACGCGGCGGTGTGGACGGACCTTTAAAGTTGCAGCCAACTATAGCCGTTCACTCTTGAAGTGTTTTGTTACGTATTAACATCAATTTAATGATGGTAAATATAGGATTTCGGAGTTCGGATTATAGTACCTACCTAGTCAATGCGAGTTTAAAAAGCTACAGATCTACCATCAAAATTTGGTCAATTTAAAAAGTAAACAGTTTTACGTTACGGAAGCTCATATCGAATTTGGTTACGAGCTACGAGGAGTCACAACACTATTCCTACGACAGAAAAAAAATACTAACTTTAAATTGTTTCCAACGCTGCTTGCTCTGCTGGCAGACAACCCCATTTTTATATTAATTACTCTTGTATTTTTACATCATGTCATTTAATAGGCACCTATACTATACGTATATGTATAAACGGAATGATATTGATTTTCAAAGACTAATTTTGATAATTTAACGACAATCCAAAAACCCGCACCATGTCATCTTCTTGAGCGAACCATAGACGCGTACTGTCATTATTTTGTCAAATCAATAAACTGCCAGTATTATTAACAGCCATTAAGAAAAGTACAGTTATGACGAAAATATAGTTTGAAATAATAATTTAAGTATGTTCGTATGTATGTATATAACTCTTTATTGTGCATAAAACGCAAGAAAAAGATGAATACAGGACAATAAACATGCACGAAGGCGAACTTATCCCTAAAAGGGATCTCTTCCAGTTAACCTTCGAGTCCTTTTTTTAAGTCCTCCCATTGCAGCAAGCAAGTTTATAAACACAACAGAACATCAAATTTGATGAATTAATTAAATTTAAATTGATCATCCTATAATGGTAGTGCAAAATGGATTTGCTTTGAATACTTAAAATGTATTAAAGCAAAGCAAAACCCGCCCTTATCAAGTCACCTACAGAAAATACCTTTTAATTTTTCAAAACTCATGGACAAAATTACGAAACTTGAGCTTTTTGGTCAAGGAAAACAATGTGTGGAAACCTAAAGAGAGTTTTTTTAGTGTCCACAACACCCGCATTTTATCTCTTAGTGTTGCAAATGCCTATAAGCCGTTAGCAGTTGTGATTGGTTACACCGAGTGAACTAATTGCCAATTTTTTACTAATTTCTAAATGTCTGTGAAAATCAGAACACATAGAAAAATCCGAAAAGTAAAGCTATGGCCGGGAATCGAACCCGGATCCTCGTCATTCCGTGACGCGTGCTATACCACTACCGCGTGCTATTTTTTACTAATTTAGTGTATTTTATTTAAAAAGATAAGTACATAAGTACATCCTTAATTTTCCCAATGGCGTCAATGTTGTATATAACACCAAACATAATAATCTTGTAAAAATAAAGGCAAATCCCTGGCAGTCAAGAGAGTCTATTATTGGCTGCAGAAGATGATGATGATGATAGTGATGAAACTTAATTACTAATAATTAGGTATACCTTTAAGACCTAGCATAGGTACCTAGTTTGTTTTATACGGCAGGTAAATCCACCGTTCCCTATGTATCGTAGCAAAAAATCGGTAGTTATGAATATTTTATCAGCCGTCAGTTTTACAAATGGGTCGACCACGTATCACACATGAAACGTGATCCAGACTTCTACAGTGACCGTACTTAAGTTAACAGGATAGGTACTTATTACTCATTTGACAAAAGTACAGTGTGAGGTCATAGAATGCCATTCGGATTTCTCATGCTATCTCACTCACTCTTACGGGTTTGATACTTGAACCGGCCCGAAATCTGAATGCCGTTCTAAGAGCTCACGAACTTTAACTCATTATAATGCCACTTTAATTCTCTATTCACGTCATAAAAGAAGCCACTTGCAAAATTAGTGATTCTCATGTTCGAGGAATTATTAAGATAAGTTGATGTAGTAGGTTTTCAATAAGGTAAGTAATTTTTCTTATTGCTAGAGTTACTAAGGTTACCGACATAGCCCGAAGAATTGCGAAACTGAAGTGGCAGTGGGGCACATTGCTCACAGGACTGACCGCCGATGTGGTCAGAAGGTTCTCGAATGGCGTCCGCGGACCGGGAGACTAGCTGTCGGTAGGCCTCTAACAAGACGGACCATTAAGATCGCGGGATCGCGGTGGATGCAAAAAACACAAGACCGGTCTGAGTGGTGAGCCTTGGGGGAGGCCTATGTCCATCAGTGGACGTCTTTCGGCTGACATGATGATGATAACGAGAGTTACAATGTCTAAGTATGTTTACTATAAAACAGTAGCTTCAAGACTTAATTTTTAATAAGTACATTTTAAGTGGAACAAAGTAGTCTCTGCCTACCCCTATAGGAAAGAGGCGTAACTGTATGTATGTATATATGTATTAAATAACAGAATGAAAAACAAAGAAAACCAATGCACCACTGTAGAATACCTCTTCGAGTCACGAATACTAAAGTGACCACATAAATGTATGCTAATAATAAAAACTGTTGCTTTTTTATTTGTCTTTGTTTTGTTCAGAGATCACGTTATTGGTCCGCTTGTCTCTTGCGAGGGAGGTAGTCTGTAAATTATTAAACAAAATGGTTTATTTTCGCTTCAAGAACCTGTTCAAAGGGATATATCGGCATTGTTATTCAAATAATTCGATAAGGTAAGCATACAATATCTACGTATACGTTAACAATATTGAATGTGCCAGGAGTTGTCTGCCACTTTCATTTTTCATGAATTAATTCATTTAAACTGACATTGGTCTAAGCTTTTCGGCCGCTATTAAGAAGGAAATAAAATTATGAATTATTGCGATTTTTTATGCACTACAGATAAGGGGACCAACGAACTTCAATCTTATATACTGTAGACTACTTATAGATAATGTCGGATTTGAAAAAGTCAATTATTTGACCAAACACAGCTACATTTTGGTGTTCCAATTCAATTGAATCACATAAACTCAATATTATATTGAACTCATTTAAGATACCTGCATTTTTTGTCATTTATATAGCCGTAGGGCAACGTCAAATCAATTGAAGTTGTATGGAGACGAAGCATCACCTCCAGTGCAATTCGTCATGATAACAGCTTCCATGCTAAACATTGATCTGGATTTCCATCATGTTGATATTTTTAAGGCAGAGAACCAATCGGATTTTTACACAAAGGTAACAAAACTAATCCACCTCTAATGTTCTACATAGAATTAATCATAGTCAGTGGCGGATTTACCAGAAGGCTGAGAAGGCTCGAGCCTAGGGCGGCATATTTTGGGGGCGGCAAATTTGGGGATTTTGGGGGCGGCAAAATTTGGGTGACGAGCTTTTTTTTTTACCTCATAGAAATCAAAAAAAAAAAATCTATGACAGAAGGGCGGCAAAAACACTGTTCAGCCTATACCATGAAAATTTGTAAATCCGCCACTGATCATAGTTCATACTAGCATGTCAGTTTTACTTTTTAAGCTCGTTTCATAGCTCTTCGTCAAGTTCCTGATCAGATATGTATTTGTAATGTCGTCTCTGTTTATTCCTTTGAAATAAAAAGAGGCTGATTATTGGCATCCTCATCAGATACATACGTTAACAGAATCATTAGTCATTAGAGATTGTAGAGTTTGTCTGTGTACCGTATCTAGAGGTACACGCTTCTATTTTTAATTATTCTCAAATTTCGAACATTTTGTTGTGCCTCATATAATAAATACTTTTACAGATAAACCCACTGCAAAAGGTACCGGCTCTGCAAGTCGATGGTGACGCGATCATCTGCGACAGTCACGCTATTGCTACATACCTGTGTTCGATTAGTGACAGTCACAATCACAATATCTACTCAAAAGACCCAATCACAAGGGCCAAGATCAATCAGCTACTGTTCTTTGATGCAGGGACTCTGTTCCCAATTGACAGTTTTATATTCGTAAGTAAAAATAAATTTACTACGCAATAAATCTTAACATTTATCTTAATATATTGCTCTTTTAAAAGTTACTGTTTAAACTTTTAATTCATATTAATTAATTGAACGCAACAGGGAATAGTTAACTTTTTACAGGGAATAGTTTTTTTTTTTTTTTTGTTTACTTTTTAGTTTTTTGAGGCATTGCATCTTAGTCCTCTAGGTTGGCAACGCATCTGCAATCCCTCCGGGGTTGCGGGTGTCTATGGGCAGTGGTGATCACTTACCATCAGGTGACCCACTTGCTCGTTTGCCTTCCTACTCATATAAAAAAAAAAAAAAAAAAAAAGTATTTTCGGTAGATAGTTATTTAATTTGCGTAAGTGTCAGGACTAATTTTTGGTTCTTAACTCAGTATGCTCAATAATGATAATTACTATGTTATTTTAGACTGAATATTTTCGTGGTAACTGGCCTCCACAAAAAACGAAGATTGAAGAGTGGTATTCTGCTTTAGATCACTTGGAACATCGGTTGACAAACAGTAAATGGCTTGTGAATGAAAAGGTATGGGCAATCTGGTTGTATTATCTGAGTTTTTGACAAAATGTTCACACACTAATATTTTAAATATTATGTATCTTTGTTATAGATGTGTTTAGGCGATTTTTGCTGTGCGACAACTGTGGGATCTCTGCAACTATTGATACCACTCCTAGATCGTCACGAGAAGATTGGCGCTTGGATAAGCAAACTAAGGCAGTTGCCTAGCTTCCAAGTACACTTACGTGGAGTTCTGCGTCTGAAGGGCTTAGTCGAAACAATTAATTAAAAAAAAGTTTAAAAAAATGTTGTCGTGACTGTACTTCCAAATAAAATACCATACTCCTTACCCCTCATACCGGACGAATCGAATGAAAAAAGTTACAAATTAAAAATAACTTTGTTTGTAATTAGGTTTTTTTATTATTGACCCTGGCAATAACCAAACGTCAAAACCTCTACTGTCTATGGACTCTATTGATTGGTCGACGAGGAGATGTAAAAAATGGCTGCCTTGCCTTCTCCTACTCAGGTAGAATTAATTAAAATTAAATAATCCGTGTTGTGCAAATTAAACAGACGTACGGCCCGTACGAAAGCTAACGAAGTGATCTATCGTATAGAGCAGTTTATGTTGCCAAAGGAACTAAAAATACTGAGATATTCCGTGATAAAGTTTCGTGTACTATAGTTGGTTTACGCTGCCTAAAAAAATATTGGAATTGATGTTTCAAGCAGTCCGTGTTTAACAGTTATCTTCGATATAAAGTGTAGTGATTATTAGTGGTGTATACTACAGTTATAAACCCTAATTACAGATTATTATCGTAATTATAACAGTTTCCGCGAACATTGAATGTCACGAACTGACCAAATGTCACACCCATCGTGTGATTGAAAAATACTTGTTTTAAAGTAATAAAAGATCGCGAGTTTCGTGTTTTCAAAATGTGGCTTGAACCGTTGCAGGTGGCAGGGACCCACAGCGCTATATACGAAGCATATTATCACCAGGTAAGTGGTTTTTATTTGATATTTTGTTCCGCTGTTCGGAGTGCATGTTTCTCGTTAAAAATAAGTTTGTAAGGTTGAATTTAGCGTATTGATTATGGAATTACGCTACGCCGTCTTATGGTTGTCGGATATTATCAATAAAGCTGTAACGCGGTCTGACCTTGCTACTGAAACTGATCAATGATTACGATTTAGTACTCCTTCAATTGACTCAGCGAAATCCAACTTGACGTTACGAGATGAATAAACGTACGATACAATGTACAAATTTTATAAAATTTAAAGTGATTGATAACTTCAGTTCAAAATATTCTTACTGTATTCTTATCTATGAGTCCAAATACAATCTAGTCTCATCTGTATAATAACACTAAAGAGATATCAGAATCTTGTGATATTATTCATAGATAAGTAATTTAGCTAACATTCCAATTGTGCCTATTAGATTTTTTTTTCATTAAAATGCTGGTATAAGTTTGAGGCAATCAAATTCAAATCTAATTAGAAATTCTACACAAAATGAATGAGTGCTATCTAAAAACCTGACTTGGTTGATCTGTAACTAATTATCAATGCTGGTTATCCATTATAATAGAAATATGTCCTCTCTCCTCCCAAGTCCCTGTCAAGCAAAGATGTTAGAACATTGTAAATACTTGTTTGTAACCATAATTTTCAAGACTTAATTATGATTTGTGGTTTATTTTTTCCTGCTATTATTTGCCTAGGAAATTACCTCATTTTATAACAGACTAGCTGTAGCCCGCAACTTCGTAGCATAGAATTTGTTTATCACTATCCCGCAGGAATTACACTATTTTCTGGGATAAAAAGTAGCCTATGTGTTTTTCCAGACTATAATTTATCTATGTTCCAAATTTCATCCAGATCTGTCCAGCTGTTCTGGCGTGAAAGAGTGACAAACATCCAAACATCCATACTCACAAACTTTCATTTATAATATTAGTAGGATGTTGGAATGTTTAACTGTTTCAAGATTTTTTTATGTCCCAATAGCTTTTAATGATAAAATACCTATTTTGGTGAATATCTTAGGAATCATCCTTTAGGTGTTGCGGCTAGCAACCCATCATTTTAATTCCCTTTTTCACACAAATATGCACTCACAATTATGCAAAATGTGGCTTTTAGGTCCAATCTCAATCTCAATCATTTCTTCACTGTCACGGTCTTGTCACTTTAGGCCCTGTCCACTGATAAAGATGTGATTGTTGTATGTAAATTAATTTTATTTTGTTTTGTGACTTATTGTTTTTTGTTCATGATGTCTCAACTCAATGCATATTTATGTGGAATCCAGTTTTTTTTTTTTTTTTTTTTTTTTATATGAATAGGAAGGCAAACGAGCAAGTGGGTCTAGTTTTTGATTTAAGCGATACAAGGAGAAACAATTTTGGATGGATGGATACTTGTTGAAGTATTATGTAACAGTTTTTAACCAAATTTTTGAAACCCTCCCCTTATAAACAAAAGTAAGAAGCTGGGAAAAGAATGTAGGAGGTTTAATTGCAATTTAAGAATTGACACGTTCAATTTCAAAATTTGTATTTGGTAAGCCAATTCTTATGTAACTTTAATGTGCTGCTGATCTGTACTGTATAGAAAAGAACAACATAAGTACGAAGTGGAAGCTGACTGGCATAACTTAGTAAATCTAGGTGTATCAACTGATTCATGTTGTCGCTATCGCATGTGAATTTGCCACTAGAGGCGCTAGCGTCGCATGAGGTCCAATAACATTCACTTTTCACTGGTTTTAGTGGGCTTCGTGACCTAACTTATAATTTCTTTAATTTACTTGTTGAAAAGTGATATCCTTCGTGAAATTATCGCAAATACGGATTATTTACCAATGAATGTGAACACTTTGAAAGCGGATTTATTTTTTCCGAACAAAGTGGAATTGCACAATTTTGAGGCATAGCTACTCGATATGATGATAGCTATTTATAATTAGTAAACTTAATGAGATTCAAGATATAAAACTTTGTTTCGGCGGCTATCTTACAAAGTCGCCTTTGACAGCTATACCTCTGGACCTTAGTCAACAGTGGCGCCAACTGGTGAGCAAAGAAAGTCCCCATTGTCTTGTCAGGTGGCTGTCATGTATTATTAATTATCATATCAGTTGTTTACATACATATCCATTTGTTTGTTTGATGCTAAAGATAGCTGAGTGATTGGAAAGTGTCTACAGATTGATAATAAGTCTAATTTAGGCAATGTGGGCGAGTTTGTAAGGTTTAAAATTGTAAGTCACCGAATTGGTTTGTGCTTTGGAAAAGCAACGATTTCAGTTTTGGTAAGAAATTACAAGGAAATAATGTGCATGTATTTTATAATTTTTAAGTACACATAAACGGATAACTCACGTATAAAAAGTCGAGTGATGCTCGACACGTTTTTCCTGGAGCGCTCGCCCCGGCGGCAGCGAAACGAACACAAAAATTAAATAAATTTTGCTTAAACAAAATGAAATTTACAATGTTTTTCTTATAAAATACTAGCTAGTGCCCGCGAATCCGTCTGCGCAAACTTGGGAACTAATTTTCCGGAATAAAAACTACCCTAATGTCCTTCCCTGGGACTCAAAACAATCTGTATACCAAATTTCAATTAAATCGGGCCAGCGGTTTAAGCGTGAAAAGGTAACAGACAGACAGACAGAGTTACTTTCGCATTTATAATTAACAGATAGAATAACTCGAAAGCTCACCCACCTGCTAGGGGTGGTGTAGGCGTCACGTAATGACGAGGATTCAGGCTCGATTCCCGGCTATAGCTTTTCTTTTCAGATTTTTCTGTGTTCTAATTTTCACTGTCGTTTAAAAAGAAACAGTTGATCCACCCATTTGCTTAATTACTTAATTAGATTACAATAAAACAGACCACTTTCAATTATACTGTTTGAAGCCATTCTCCACTTTTATAAAGATATAAATGTTTCTTTTATATTGAGTACTAGGCTTAGGTATTACCTAACTCGCTCGCAATCGCCATCGTGTTCATTTTGACAATTCATGTATGGGCTGACAATTGGCATCGGGATCAGCTAGCTGTCACATTCATACAAGAACTGTCAAAATGAACACGATGGCGATTGCGAGCGAGTTAGGTAATAAGCCTACTCGTCTTTTAGTTGATCGGGGCCGAAATCAGCCCCTAGCATTAAGCAAAAACGCATAGCAACCCATCACTATTTTGATTCTCCTTTCCACCTATACGACTACAATCATGCTAAACGTGGCCTTAAGGTTTTGTTAACTTAAGCTCTGTCTGCTCCGTAAGGGATAAAGACGTGATATACCTATGTATGTATGTGTCGCGTGCCCCCTTAATCCCCTTTTCCTGCTTACCTGGTCCCCGCAGCTTTATTGACTCATCATCATCCAGATGACATCTGCTATTGAAGAAGGCCTACAAGGCCCGCCCAGGCCCATAGAACCTTGTGAGGGAGATCAGCAGGCTTATTACCTAACTCGCTCGCAATCGCCATCGTGTTCATTTTGACAGTTCTTGTATGAATGTGACAGCTAGCTGATTCCGATGCCAATTGTCAGCCCATACATGAACTGTCACAACGAACACGATGGCGATTGCGAGCGAGTTAGGTAATAAGCCTACTGTACACTTGTTACCTAACTCGCTCGCAATCGCCATCATGTTTATTTTGACAGTTCATGTATGGGCTGACAATTGGCATCGGAACCAGCTAGCTGTCACATTCATACAAGAACTGTCAAA
Organism: Pandemis corylana; assembly: GCA_949127965.1. NCBI lineage: Eukaryota > Metazoa > Arthropoda > Insecta > Lepidoptera > Tortricidae > Pandemis > Pandemis corylana. The sequence goes on along the minus strand of OX421867.1, from coordinate 13,338,864 downwards.
AGAAACACGATGGCGATATGGGATGACGATGACGGTGATGAATGTATAAAATTGTGGTTGCAGGTGGATCCCAACGCGACAGGCGCGGTGCAGGCGCCTGATGCGGCTCGCTTCCTCAAGAAGTCGAGGCTCAGCGATGTGGTGCTCTCCAAGATATGGGACCTCTCCGATCCCAACGGGAAGGGATATTTGGATAAGGTTAGTTCAGTTTTTAATACAAGCTTTGTAGATAACAACATTTTGTTGACTAAAGGTCCGATCACACCCGTGCGTAAAAGACGTCGACGGTGCGTTTACGCAACAAAATGTATGTGGCCGGACCTTTAAAGAGTTCCCTCTTCGGAGACATCCTGGCTAGGCCACCTGAACTCCACTACCAAATTATTGTAATGTCGCCAGACTTCCACACTTACGCAAAGTTTCAGCTCAATCGGTTAAAGGTACCTGCTTCAAAATTGAGTTGCAAGATTCCACGCGGACAAACATATTTACTTAGGGGCCATTAAAGTATTACGTAAGCAGATTTTTTACAATTATTTACCCCCTTCCCCTTGTCAGCAAAAGTAAGCAAACCTCTTACACCCCCCCCCCCCCCCCACCCCTCCCATGCTTACGTAATCATTGGTACCTATATGCATTTTTTTTAATGGATTCTGTTTTTTATTGATTCGTGAGCTGCAGTTCGAATCGAAACTGCTGACGTAATCACCATATCGACCCCCCCACCCACCATGTCATCAAAAATAAGCAAAGCAAAGACCCCCCCTCCCCGCCCCCCTCAAGCGCTTACGTAATATTTTAACGCCCCCTTACATACATAACATGGCAAGTAAAAGAATGTTTTTGCTTCTTTGGAGCGTTTACAATGCTAGAGCGGGGCGAGATGTGGATTTCAACTGATGCGATTGGTTGTTTGCGTATCAGCGTCAATGGAAGCACACCCTTGCTCACCGGTGGGTGACGTGACAGTAATTCGACACAACTGTTTCAAGGTTCACTGACGACGAAAATCGCTTCAGTTCTGTCGGTTTAAATATTGACTTTGTTAGAGTGGCTAGCATGATGCATCCTGTCACAGAATATACATACATACATACATACATAAATCACGTCTTTCTCCCTCACGTCTTACACAGAATATGTAGAAGGAGAAACTGATATCGATATTTTTTGTGTAAATATCGATCATGTCAATTGTAGTACATTAATATCGATACTTTTAACTTATTGATATTTGGTTAGTTATTTGAGCATTCAAAAATTCTAAATAAAAAAAATCTTTAACTTTATTTTGCAAATAGGTCGCCAAGGGCTGATTGAAATGTTTTTTTAAACTACCAACAGTGGCGTAACTATAACGTCTGGGGCCCGCGGCAAATTCGTCAGATGGGGCTCCTTCCCCAATATAAAGAAGTGCATCAGCGTCCCTTCTGTGCCCCTGGCATTTTGCCACCCCTGCCACCCTATAGTTACGCCACTGACTGCCAGCGCATTTGGAAAGACCATCATTGCCAATAAGAATGCGCCGCAAGAAACTTGGCAGAAAGTTTTTTTTTCACAATAATTCTACTTAACTTATAATACATTTATAAAAGGGATGTATAGGGTCCCCAAGTTAAGTAGGTATCTTAAATTATATTAGTCTATAGTAGAGATGTATAAAGTCCCTACTGGACAAATCACTATCACTACATAGTATAAAACAAAGTCGCTTTTTCTGTCCCTATGTATGCTTATATCTTCAAAACTACACACCGGATTTTGATGCGTTTTTTTTAATAGATAGAGTGATTCAAGAGGAATGTTTTTATGTATAATACATGCATAATATACCGTGCGAAGCCGGGGCGGGTCGCTAGTAAAGAAATAAAACGAATTAAAAAATATTTTATATCAATGGAGGTGTAAAACATGTACCATGCTAGTTCGTCAGAGGATGTTTAGTGACACCCACTGATACCGTTATCAGAGCCGTTTGTTTCATTTATTTGTTTTGTCTCTCTCGTAAACTACGATCGTGAAAAAAATGCTACATAATTCATTTATGACTGAAACTAGTTTCTGACAAGTGTTTCGGTTTGTTGTGTTTAATACAGTTACAAATAACTAAAAGGATTGAAAATCATGCATTAGAAGGTATAGTTATGATACCCATTATTCTACTTCTATTCCCGTTTCTTTAACGCGTTTGCTGTCACCTGCCAAACCCGAGACTTCTTAAGGTGCCGCCGACGCGCATGTGCGTTCAATTGCCTGTAAAATTATGACAGCGAAAGTCCCGAAAACGCGTATATGCGTCGGTGGCAGTGAATGCGTTAACGTGACAGGGGACAGTTGATAATGACCAGTTTTTGTAGCCAATGGGGTGGTTTAACGTTGACAAGCGTTGATGACCTTAAGCAGCGCCACTCTTCACACACTGTTGGTATGCCTGTGAGTGAAAGAAGCAGGCGGCTTGGCACACATCTGTATCTGAACTCATAAAAAATATATAAATATTCTTCCATGCTAGTCTGGGAGTAAAGGAAAAACATAGAATTTACCAGTTGCTTCTCTTCCCGCGCAGATGGTAAAAGCCCATCGAGGGAATGGGCGAGTCTTAGGAATCATGTTTTAGGCGATGCGGCTAGCAACCCATCGCTATTTTGATTTCCCTTTCCACCTATACGCCCACGGCCATGCCGTTTAGGTCTTGTTACCTTAGGCTCTGTCTACCGCGTAAGGGATAGACGTTTATGTATGTATGTATATAAATATATAGATGACGCTACGCCCCTTCGCGTGCGAGTTGTTAGATTGACGTATGTGCAACTAGTAAGAAACATAGCAACATATTGATAACATAATGTATGTAAGTATGTTTGTCCGGGTGGAATCTTACGACTCAATTTTGAAGCAATCTTCATGCGATTGAGCCGAAATTCAGAATACTTGTGTAAGTCAGACGACAATACAATAATCTGGTAGTAGAATTCTGGTGGTCCAGCCAGGACCGTCTCCGCAGGCGGGAACTCTTCAACGGTTGGTCCGATTGACTTGAAATTTGGTGCACATATGTAGGACGGATGACAATGCAAGTACAGTCGACAAAAAAGCTTGTATCTAAAATGAAATTTTTAGGCTACGTTATTGTCTCCAAGAAAGTCGTAAATAATGTTCAATAGGCTTATTATCTAACTCGCTCGCAATCGCCATCGTGTTCATTTTGACAGTTCTTATATGAATGTGACAGCCAGCTGATTCCGATGCCAATTGTCAAAATGAACACGATGGCGATTGCGAGCGAGTTAGTTAATAAGCCTACAAGTTTTCAACGAGCTTGTCGACTTATAGAGGAAGAGGCAATATTTATATCACATGAAAAGGTCGTCTTTACAACCGTACATGGCTCTAACATACGAGTTTGCCGAATTAAAACCGTCCCGTCGAGATGTTTCGCTTTTTATCGTCCAATACCCTAAAACGGGGTCACAGGGGTCACGTAAGATTAATACTGCAATAAAAGAGACCGCCAAATGGGAGGATAAAACAGCTGACAGTTTATGTGTCTGCTTTGCCGACGCGTAGAGAGGTTGCCTTTATTAGGCATGTAGACGTATTAAGATGTAGATATAAATTTCTAAATGTCAGTGAAAATTAGAACAGAAAAGCTATGGCCGGGAATCGAACCCGGAATCACGTCATTCCGAGACTCGTGCTATACCCCATAGCAGGGTAGTCTTCGAATTTTTCTACCCGTTACTAGCTGTCGTGACCATTGTTACTATGCGATTTTTTGTCGCTAAGCGTCATCTGTTTGAATGATGTGTCTGTACGATACAATAACAAACTTTCCCATAGGGTTAGGCAGTGACTACTTTGTACCATTTGTTACGATGCTGACATACCTCCTTCGCTTCATCTACATTCATCAATTTCATCGTTTTTATTTATGGGTCAAGCGGGAACTTATGACCCCGTTTGACCCCAAAATATGCCCCGGGTGCTCATCCACTGACCCGCATTGTTACAGACGGGCCTATTCGTGGCGCTGAAGCTCGTGGCGCTGGCACAGGCCGGCAAAGACATCAACATGAGCAACATACACTCTGAGGCGCCGCCGCCCAAAGTCGTGAGTTATCTGGAACAGTTGGTCACTATTCTCAATTCCAAACAATGTTAACGCTTTTATAAACAAACAAATAACACATAGCCAGAAAGACTGATTCGTGGCGCAGAGCTGTTCTGGGTTGGAGGCCACGGGAATGTTAAAGACCAGTCGGTTGAGCACAAATGAGATGGAAATAGGACATTAAAAGAGTAGCGGGCAGCGACTGCTCACTGCCCAAAATAGATCGAAATGGAAGCGGTTGAAGGAGACTTACACCAAGAACTTGGTAGAGAAAGACTAAGAAGAAGAACAAGAGAAACAAACAAATTTCATCTTAATTCCCTAACAGTGACTCAAGGATTATACTTGATGATGACGATAATTAATAATAATTGTACTATAATTACACACAACGGATAACTCACGTATAAAAGTCGAGTGATGCTTGACATGTTTCGGACTAGTTCGTAGTCCTTCCTCTTGGAGCTTTCTCCCTGGCGTTTTATCCGTTTGTGTAATCATGATTGAGTCTTACTGCAGTTTCATGTTGAAAATTATACTTACTGCTTTTTTTATTGAATAGAATGCATTTACTTATTGTCAAAAAAAAAAGCAGAAACAATAAACAGGAAAAGTAAAGAACCACTCAATGCCAATAAACTACAAAAGAAAAGAACTAAAATTTATCAACTGTAATTATTATATTTAAATTTTACATGAACTTGGGAAGACTTGTTTGTTTACAAAAGTGTTAATATGGATTGGAATGAACTTTAGTGTCTGTGGTCCTTTAATCCTTTATGATTTATTATATGTATAGATGTGTGTTTACTTACGACTGCTCGTTCCGAACTGCACCCACACTATTGCAATGTTTATGGCGTTACGATGTGACGATGACAAGGCTCGGAAACAGTTTTATTTTTCATACCGGAGTTGTTCACTCAAAGTTAAAGAACTGTTCAATTCAGATACCAGTTTGTGATACCCGCATAGGGTGACGGTACCAGTAATTGGCATGCACCAATAATGCACAATAACTCTTATTTAAAAGACACTAAGGCATAGTAATTTATTTTACAAGTCAATTTAAAACCATATCATCTTTAAGTTAAGAATGAAGTGTCCAACACCGGTGCCTTCACCCTAAGTCTCGTTTGAATGTGTTTTAGGGCGAGCTGCCGAAAGTATTGCCATCGCACGCTCCGGCACGACCAGCGGCGCCTTCGCCCGCTCCCTCGGATTGGACCATCAAGCCGGGCGAGCGAGACAAGTACAACGCGCTCTTCGACTCGCTCCAACCCAGCAACGGGCTCATAGCTGGCAACAAGGTAACAGTCGTTCGGGGGGGCCTGTGAACTCACCACCTCCCTATGACCCCAGATTTTTATAAAAATAAAGTTTGGGTTACTGGGGGCGCATGACCCCCTCAGACCCCACTTGCTAGATGTTAATAACATTGTGCACTTGTGGCGAACCACGAGGGATCACTTGCCAAGTTCGTAGATGAACGTGTTCATTTACTTTCATCAGCGTTTCATATGTAAGCTGCCGGTGCCATCTTCTGCTGGAGATTGGCAATCATCTGTGCAGCTCGCACTTTGTCGATTGCCAAAAATTTTTCCTAATAAAAACTTTGTAGAGACTTTGTTTGCGATAGTTAATACTGTAAAGATGCGTTTTAGACTTCTGGTTACTTATTTACTACTATCAAATCTAGTTTTTAGTATAGTTTAGAAATATATTTTGTTTAATGTTAATTTGTTCTTTTCCTTATAAAAAAACACCTGTAATATGGTTTTCCTCAGGTAAAAGGTGTGCTTATGGAGTCAAAGCTCCCTCTAGACACGCTCGGCAAGATATGGGACTTAGCTGATCAAGACAAGGACGGCATGCTTGATCGTCACGAGTTCATGGTGGTAAGTATGTCCACTTATTATTTACACAATTTACAACGTTCATACGTGAGATGCGACAGCTTTGTTTGTTCTGCTAACAGTGGATTTATTGAAAAAATTAGCTACATGTAGGTATATTCGGTATAGAAAAAGAAGCTTGTACTAAACACAAAAATTTTAGGTAAGGTTTGTTCCTACTACTGTTCATTGAATTTAGTGCCTATACAATATAATGAGGATAGTGTATCCTGTTCTGCCGTGATACAGTTTTTGCTAGTACGGGGAGCAGAAGGCGCACTCACACTGCCTAGGAAGTAATTGTAGGTAGGTACTGAATCTTTGGACTGCATTAAGCAACCAATGTAACAGCAATTTAAAATTACGATTACAAGTAGCGTGCATTTAGTAAGTTGATATTGCCAGTTGCGAGTAAGTGGTGAAATAATTGCTGTTTTTAATAGTTTTTAATTTTTTTTTTAAATTGTAATCTTGAACTTTTTGTCGACCTGTTGTCTAGCTCTTCGGTTATCGTTTCTGGCTATCTCTATCTATTCTAGGTTGTGCTGTTTGTGTGTCAAAATGAATGAAGATTGGTTCAATTCAAAAATTTCCGTGAAAAATGACTGAGTTACTGTTCTTTTGTTGTCAGGCGATGCACCTAGTTTACAAAGCGTTGGAGAAGCACGCGGTGCCGACGACGCTGCCGCCGGAGCTGCGCGCGCGCGCCGCCCTGCCGCCCTCGCGCCCCGCCTCCCGCCCGCCCTCGCGCCCGCCCTCCCCGCAGCCGCGCCCGCCGCCCCCGCGCCCGCCGCCCGCGCAGTCCAACGCCAGCCTGCTGGAGGGGCTGCTGGACCTGTCCAGTGTGAGTATACCCCCTTGCTCTCACTTAAATATCAGATCATGTTACTCAAAAGTTTTTTCTGAAGATGCTTCCACATCGCATATCACACAATCACGGTGTCCCTTCGTCGGCAGCCTCCCTCCTCGCAGCCATCGCTCATGGCCCCTCTGGGCGCCCCCCTGGCGGCCCCGCTGGGAGGCGTGGGGGGGGCGGCGCCCCCTGCGGGCGCGGGCTGGGTGGTGTCGGCGGCGGACAAGGCGCAGTACGACGCCATGTTCGACGTGGCGGACGCGGACCGCGACGGCCTCGTGTCGGGGCTGGAGATTAAACATACTTTCCTAGAGAGCGGCCTGCCGCAGGCCACGCTGGCGCACATATGGTGAGTTGGTTACGGCTTACCCCCTTGTCCCCCTAGTGACCCCACCTGACCCCGGGTTTACGGGTGAAGTTAAACATCGTCCGCAATTTCGTAGGTCGTCACGGAATAGAAGAAACAAGTGGGAGTGTCACGTCACGAATCTCATTCTATAGCGGAGGCCTTTCCAAACCCAAATGTTTGTAATTTGGCCACAAATCTTGGCGGTTACTGTTCGTAGCTTCGAACGACAGCATCCGCTCGGTTGCAGCAACAGTTCGCTGGGACTGAACCATATGTATGTGTGCGCAGGGCCCTGTGCGACATGGAGGGCGTGGGCAAGCTGAACCGCGGGCAGTTCGCGCTGGCCATGTGGCTGGTGCGGCGCGCGGCGCGCGGCCTGCCCCCGCCGCCCGCGCTCACGCCCGACATGCGCCCGCCGCCGAACGCCAACACACAGGTACTATCTGTCTCCCTTTCCCACCCTCCCTCTCCCTCCGTCTCTCCCTCCCTCTCCATCCCTATCTCCCTCCCTCCCTCCCTCTCTCCCTCTCTCCCTTCCTCTCCCTCCCTCTCTCCCGCCCTCACTCCCTCCCTCTCTCCCTCCCTATCCCTCTCTCCCTCTCTCTCTCTCCCACTTTTACCTTCCCTCGTTATTCCACCATCCCACATCTCTCCCTCTATTACGTTCTTTCTTTGCCACCCATGCTCTCCCTCCGTCTCTTCCCTTCTCTCTCTATCCCTCCCTCCCATCTCTCTTCCTGCCTCTTGCCTTCCCTCTTTGCCACCCTCCCTCTCTCTTTCGCTCACCTTTCCTCCCTCCATGACCCTTCCACTCCCGCCCTCTATAACCTCCCCTCTCTTTACTCTTTCATTACTTCTGTTTCTCTCTCTCTCTCTCTCTCTCTCTTTCCCCCCTCTCTCACACACACACTCGCTCTCCCACTATCCTTTTTTCCGATGAAAAAAACATTTTTACGCCATTTTTGAACGGAATGTATCTCCTTGTCATCTCTGTTGGTATATTTTTATTATTTCAATTTTATTTAACAATCAACATTACGTGTCCCACGATCTTGTCATCAGTACCGCAACTGTAACAAAAAACACCTCGTGAGCCAAGTATTTTTGTAGACGGCGTGTTTGGCCAACTACGCTAAGGGCGTTTCACTACTCTCTGTTAAGTCCTAAGTGTCACTTAAATGTGCGAAATTAATGAAATTTCCTGCGAGCTTTTCGGTTGAAGGTAAACGTCCAACGAAATTGAAACTAATTCAAAATTCGAACGATTCAACCGGAGCCGCCGTCGAAATATATCTTTGTATTTTCGAAATGTATGGTATGGAACGAACCACGACGCTCGACGTTCGGAAACGCGAAGTACATGCTTTTGCGTAACGTGTGGTATATGCTTATTCTGTGGTATATGTCAGTGTTTCTTACACATTCTTCTAATAATTTTCACACTGCCCCACCGTGATTGTTGCTTATTTTTAACTTAAGAATCCAAAGTCGCGGAAAGTTGTCGCGACCCAGTATTTTATTTTGATGGAAACGGCAGTGGCGTGCACAGTTTTGAGATGGGTCAGACAAAAAAACTACTACCTAACTTGGTAAGTTAGATAGTTCATTTTGTTGTTATGCCGTTTAATTATGACGTAAGTGATTAACCATCTCAAATATCCGAAAACAGAGCAATTACAGCAGGATATACTGGGGTGATGGCACCAGTAATGGATATGGACTCCTTTAAACTAAGAATGAAGCGTCCATTACTGGTGCTTGGCAGCTTAAAGTGTCCAACACTGGTGCCGTCACCCTATGTCTTCTTGTCTTTAAGAAGTGCACGCGAAACTTACAAAGCATGACAGCATATGGCACTAAGTAAGACTAAATAGCAAGACAAATACAAATACAAAAATAAATAAAAAAATAATAGGTGCAAGAGGACGGACGTGCATCCATCACCTCACATAACCTCAAACATTCCTCGCACACTCCGTCATCGACCAGCAAATACGTCACGCTCTGGAGCTGATGCGAGGGCATTGATATAAACCTAACGCAAACCAGCGGCGAGTGTCTGCGAGCGACAGCACGTGCTGAGGGCACCGCCATAAGATGTTGGTAACGGGGCCTAAAAGTAAATTTAGTCTGAAGTGGAACGTGCAGAAGTGTGATGTGAGGTGAGAGGCACTGGCCTATAAAGTGCGGTGTCCGCGGGCAGCGCGGGCGCCAGCAGCAGGCGGTCGCGGGCGTCGAGGCGGGCGCGGCCGCCGCTGCCGGCCGACAGCGTGCGCGCCGCCGCCCGCAGCCCGCGCACAGACCAGCCGTACGGTCGCTCGCGGAACGTTGCGCTGTCGGACCCGAGTCAAATTCTAATTTCGCAATGCTCCTAAGCAAAATGGTTAGACAGCTACGAATAATAAGTCAAGAAGCGTAACTAAGCCCGAAAAAACACTTCACGCGGAATGAACCGCAGAGGGCGGGGCTTAAAATATGTACCGCGCGGCGAATTAGTTCGGCCGGGACGCTCGAGCGGTTATCGTGACGTTATCATTGTATTTTTGCGCTAATACATTAGAAAAAAAAAGCCATCGTGTTGTGTGAAGTGGTGTAGAAGCCATTCAGATATGAAAAATAGAGGGCTCACCTTTCATATGCATAAGTAAATAAATATTTTAGGACACCATACTTGACGACTCTGGATGCATGCGATCCACGCACCCTTCCCTTACCGCAAGTGGGCGGACACGATCATGACTTCATGACGCGCGGACTAATCGCATGCAAGTAATTGTCTATCGGAGTGAGAGTGTTACGTTTGCATTGCTGTTACTGTGTGTGCGTAAGTGGAATGATAATCGAAGCGGCAACTGTTAGGGAATTACAGTTCTTGACTTATTATTATTCGTAGTTAGACATACAGGCGGACAACGAAGTGGTATTGTCTAGTTATCTATGCACGAAATGGTACATGCCTTCGGTACCGCTCTGCTTTCATAGCAGGACATGAGTGCGTGAGAGCCAACATTGGGGGCGGCAGACGTAAGCTTACCTTCGGAATCCAAAAGCTTATTGGTCACTTACTTGACATGAAATGCATAATTTTTTTTCTCTTCGACATTGGAGATATCTCCAATTAATTTATTTAACGGTGGAGGCATTTTACACCTCCACTGAACTTAAATTATTGTTTTTTTTCCATAACTATTTTCTTTTACTTTGACTAGTACAGACTTTATACATCGCTACTATAAATGATTTAAGGCTCAGGGACCTTATACATCCCTTTTTACTGTATTTTATTTTGAAATGACTTTCTGCCAAGTTTCTTGCGGCGTATTCTTCTTGGCAATGATGGTCTTTCCGAAAGCGCTGGTATTTTAAAAAAAGACATGTAAAAGAAAGACTCCTTGATGGCCAATTAACATTTTTTTTTAATTTTGGTGATAGATGCGAGGCGCTGACCTCGAATTGGATTTTTTTGAGCCAAGATAGTAGTGCATGACGTTTTCAACGATGTTTTTTTTGACGAAATATTATGTAGCGGAGAGTAAGTTTATAAATTATGATATAACATACCCAGGGCATCGTAATTTGACTGTCTGTCCCGCTTTAGCGAACACGATGTCCCTCGCTACGCTAGGTTGTTGTGTGAGGAAAACGTCCAAATCTTGCTTCTGTGGTCCTTCGCAAGGGATCTGAAATTGTATAAATGAAATGAAATGAGTTTATTTTGCTGGAATATATGAAAAGCAAACCAAACAATACCCACCAAATATCTAAAAAAGTAAAGTGTAATATAAAAAAAACTACCCAAAAAAGACTTATAGTTTAAGACACAACCCTTAATAATTCTTTTTATTAGCCTACTAGCCTTCCGTCCGCAGCTTCGCCCGCGGTAAATTAATTTTCCCGTAGGAAAAAGTATTTTCCCGCGGTAAAGAGTAGCCTATGTCACTCAGTGATAATGTAGCTTTCTAACGGCAAAAGAATTTTTGAAATCTGTCCAGTAGTTTCGGAGCCTATTCAATGCAAACAAACAAACAATCAAATTTTTCCTCTTTATAATAAAAGCTACAGTGGGACACCGCAATCTATACTAATGTATAGATTGCGGTGTCCCACTGTAGCTTTCTAACGGCAAAAGAATTTTTGAAATCTGTCCAGTAGTTTCGGAGCCTATTCAATGCAAACAAACAAACAATCAAATTTTTCCTCTTTATAATATTAGTATAGATTGCGGTGTCCCACTGCTGGGCAAAGGCCTTTCGACCTCCACACCTCGGTTCGACGCAACATCAGGCCATTCCCCTACATACGCGTCCAAATTGTCCCGCCATCGCCTTCTAGGTCTGCCTCGTCGTTGGCCATTCACTGGCACCCACCAAGTAGCAGAGTGACCTCTGTGGGTGCATGCGGCATGTCCAGCCCAGTTCCATCTCTTAGCAGCCTTTTCCCCCGACGTCACCTATGCGTGTTTTTGAGTGCAGCGTGGTGTTTCGGATTCTATCTGTCCTTTTCACTCCTAATATGCTGCGCTCCATTGCTCTTTGGCAAACCTTAAGCCTTTTGGTTTGAGCGAAAAATGCCTTACATCATTTTGGAAAAGAGCTGATAGTCTTCAAACTGCTGGACCGATTTTTACCAAACATGGACCATCGCAAGGAAACTGGCTTTCAAATAAAAACAACGATGCCAAAGACAGATAATCGACGTCAAACTTATAGCACCCGTCTTTTTGGGTCGGGGGTTAAAAATCCGGTTAGTTATACCTTGCATAGCCCCATCATGATTTCATTCCGCCGTCCCTTCACTCCTGGTATGGACAGTAATGATTCCGGCAAGTGTTCCGAGCGACACGGCAGTCCAGACGGAAAATCTTTGATAATGAAAATGAAAATTTATTATTGCAAATTGGCCGCCGAGGGCTCTTTTACATACGTATTTTTATAACTACCAGCGCATTCGGAAAGATCATCATTGACAAGAATGCGCATACTAGTCAAAACAACAAAAAAAAATTAAGTTCAGTGGAGGTGTAAAACGCCTCCACCGTCCTAATAAATTAATTGGAGATGTCTCCAATGTCGAAGACAAAAAAATAAATAAAACAAAATTATGAAATATACATTTCATGTCAAGTAAGTGACCAATAAGCTTTTGGACTCCGAAAATAAAAGTATTGAAAAGTATTTATTATTTGTATCGCTTTTGAGATGATCCCTAAGTTCCAGAGTTTGACCGTGCGTGATAAGAAGTTCCGCGAGAAACGAACGGTTCCTCCGTTGCCCGTGGTCCTAGTACAATTTGTCCAACTGGTTTCCGACGGAGTTCCGTCAAGGGCGGAGCTCCTTTTTCTGGGTATTTTGCCCTTCGGGCAACTGAAGATACCTTGTTTTAAAATATTATTGAATGATTCAAAATAAAGGCTGCGGTTTTCCGAGAAGGACAAATTAGTAGAACCACGGGGAGTACATTGAAGGGTTGTGGACTGCCAACTGATGGTGGTGAGGCTGGAATAAAAGACTTAGCACAAGTAGTAGTAGTAAAAGTATCTATTTCCTGTACCAATTAACAACATTTCATTTTTATAACACCTGAAAATATATATATGGTTCAAAAACATTTTGCCCGATAAATATAAGAGCAGCAACCTTTCAATAAAATCGGGACGTCACTGACCGTCAAAGGTATCGATGCAGCCAGGCTGATCATAAAGATCAGAACATTTGTGGAAAATACACTTTAACTTTGTAACAAACAGTTTAAATTACAGTGAATGCATGCAAACGAGTACACTATAATAGGTGACATCTTTCATTTTGGCATGACGTATGAGCCATATTTGTATTAGAAGCTGTATTGAAACAGTATGAAACTGATGCCGTACAAATGGTGCGCCACAAAGTCGGTATTTTTTTTTGATTTTCTGACCATTTCCAGGGTAAATTTGGTCATTTGATTCTGTACGGCATCAGTTTCATACTGTTTCAATACAGCTTCTAATCCATTATTCCGCAACGCCGTACAAAAATCATGCGACAAGGGGAAAAAATCGAGGGTTGCACTTTTGAATTCTCACCAGCACCCAGTTGGACAGCTTACAAGTGACGGCATAGTGCTGAATCTTATTATTTTATGCTCTTATATCGTCCTATATACGTCACCTGGTGGTTCATATGACCCACATTTTTTGTACGTGGGCCTGTAGTCTATATTTGTTTGACGATCTGTGCCTTCAGATATGTTTACCTTATTGAACGTTAACAAAAAAAAATCTATCAGCTTATTTCTCTTTTCAAACAAATTATAGAGAACCAATAAAATTATAGGCTCTGAAATATGAAATGTTGTCAATTCATAGCTCTAATGCTCTAGACTAGCATGATAATATCGAGGTCACAAAAAATTCAGGCGTTACAATAATGTATAAAAATTATATTTTTCCCAAACGCTATCGTATATTATAATCACGGTGTAAAATCATCCGTGAAATCGATTCAGCGCAAAATTATTGTCCTCGATTTTTTGTTACGCTTAGTTCTATTCAAAGTGTTAGTGATACAAGTCATTTGGATCATGGAAAAGGTATATTTTATTTTTTTCTAAGCGAATCATTACATTTGTCCACAATCATGCTACACGTGGCCTTAGGTTCTTGTTCCCGTAAGGGAAAAGACGTGATTTATGTATTTATCTTTACATAAAAGTGTAACGTGACTGTCTGACAACGCACAGCCTAAACCGCTAATTCGGTGTTTCAGAGTCATAAAGGTCCCCGAACCTTAAATTATATTAGTCTATCTATAGTAGAAAGAAAGTAGTGTAAAGTCTGCTAGTCAAACAAAACACGCTAAGCAGTCAAAAGTAAACGATTGACTCACCTTCAAATATCTTCTTGTCTCTTGTTAAACGCTCCTGCTCTTTAGCCGTGCCGTTGTCTACTTTCTAAAACATATTACACACATACATCATATATTCGCACACATAGAAAACTGATAGATACTGTCACTGAGGACTCGCTTCGCTCGGTCGACAAGCTTTGAATTAAATATACAGTATAAATGGTTTGCCTTTGCCTTTTCGTCTGGATTTTACAATGGGCCTTATAACAAGGCTAAAGATCATTGCAAGAGCAATATCTATTCAGAAATGAGAATATCCGTAGAAAAACTAACATTGTCAGCAATCTTCACGTAACACATGCCGTACCGTCGGCGTCTACCCACGCCCCCGCATGTGCTGCACTCGCTCCAAGGTGTCCAGGACGTGAACACGGTCAAACCTTGGTCGTCTAGCGTACGCGGGGGGGAAGCGTAAGGGCCATACGATGTTTCAGGCTTCACCTGTGTTACGTGACAAATTGATAAGTTTTAAAAGGAGAAATGCATCTACGATTCATAAGGAGCATGTTTGCTGAATATCAGTCTAGCGTAAGTAAAATAATCCACTCACTTCCTTATTCCGCGGAAATTTTGAAAAATCCTGAACACAAAATTCAAAACTCAACATTTTATTTTTGCAAATTAGCCGCCAAGGGCTCTTTTACATGTCTTTTTTGAAACTACCAGCGCATTCGGAAAGACCATCATTGCCAAGAAGTACGCGCAATAAACTTGGCAGAAAGTCATTACTATTAGTAAGAATACTTAAGTTCTACTTAAATTAAATACATTTATAAATTATATTAGTATATAGTAGAGATGTATAAAGCCTCTACTAGTTTTGAGCTGTTACAATACTTATAATTACCTACTGGCATGATAAATTTCAAATCTCTAATATTTAAATATTTATTGTCACGGATATAGAGCCATTAGCTTGTATACGCGCGGCAGACGACGGAGGGGGCTGAGGGGAACGAAGGGGGAGGATTAAAATCATATGGAGCGCGAGCGGCGCACCCGCCAGTCAGCCTGCGACCACTACACACGGCGAACCTACGTTGCCTTGCACGCGCGGCTGTTAATTTGCAATTACGAGATTAATATACCTTTTTTTTCATTTAAAAAGTATTTTATTGTCCCAGCGTGGACAAGCTGTTACCCGCGGCTTGGTCTGCAAAGAATTCTCTGTTTCAAATTGGATCCAAATCCGTCCGGTCGTTTCAGTGTGAAGAAGGAACAAACACACTCACTCACTCAGATCGTCAAAAACTTGAAGCGAAAATACAAATTCTCTTACTTATTCCTAATCCCGTGGGGATTCCTTAGAATTAATCCTGATCCTGATGAATACGCTAGTCACATCGAACCTTTAGCTTGGGTGTAGGCTCTTCGTTGTCAGTCAGTCACTCTAGGTAGATAAGTATGAAGACCACACTTACCACATCATAGTCGTCGTCAATGACTTCCAATATCACTAGTCCACTCGTACTGCTTCCGATTTTACATGAATATACTCCGGCGTCGTCTCTCTCTGTGTTGTATATCAACAGCGCTTCTCTCTCTTCCACTATGGTGTCCTTGTCTTCCAGTGGGTTGAACTTCAAGTTGTTTAGCGACTGGAATGAGTAAATATTGTGAGGTAGCTTGGTGCTTAGATCTTTTTATGGACCTCCTAATTCAAAAACAAATCGGCGCGTAGCTGTCATGATACTTGGTGGTGTGGGGAGTGTCACAATAGAGAGATCTCTCTCCAGGCAGTTGTTATGCCTGGGGACCGAAGTCCGAAAGAGAGTTTAAAGCTGTATTTATGCAGCCGCATTGAGAAACTTCGTTAGCGGGATGTAGAACGATGTGACAGTTGACACTAGAACTGGCGCAAGCTGCTCGTGCGTCATAGTAGTTATGTAGAGGCCAACTAGGTGGCGCTAGGGCCGCTACAGTGGTATTTATTTATTGTTGACAAGTGGTCCAAAGATGAGACTGCGGACCACCATACTCACGGACTCCCACAGGGGTCTGCGGACCACAGGTTAAGAAACACTGGCTTAGATGAATCCGAAGTCTGTTCTAGAACATCCAAATGATCCAAATACTTCGTTAGTAGCTGTGTACAAATAGGAAGACCCTTAGGGTGGTTCCTAGGCCGACTACACAAGGAAAAGTTCTGACTAACTGACTCATCAACTTCCAGCCCAAAGCCTTAAACTTAAAAAGTTTACATAGAGGTTCCATACAATGTAGACAAGGTATGAGGACGATATATCAGGATAGGTCCACAAGAGCAAAGTTAATGATAAAAATATAAGGCGCATCTTAACCAATATTTGGAAAAATCGAAACAGATGATGGGTTACCTTGGAGTACACCCAACTGCCTCGTTCCTCTGGTGACACACAGGCGCAAGGTAGCCTTGCTGGCGCTCCTTCGTACACCACTGCCGCGTGTGAGGGTAGGCTGCCATGCTTGGTCATGGAGTCGAGCTGCCGTGCACAGCAGTTGTAGTAGGACGTCCATAAGGACGCTACGGCCGCCTTCTGTAGGTTTCCACCTTGAAGAGACCATTTAGCTGGCTGTTTACCATGGAATTAATGGAATCCACAAAGAAAAAATAAATCTATTCTATTCTCCCTTAATGGCGGCCGTAAGGCTTAACGACTTAAATTCTGAGGACATATTGTTCAACGGTCGGACGCTTGGAATCGCTTTCACTATCTCTTTTTATCACCTATTTTAAACTGTTTGACAGAACGAGATGGCTAGCGTTTTAATTGCAATTGGTCATACACAACTAGGGTTGCTAACGTTTATTAGAAGAAATAACAGTATATCTGATTTCATTGGAGGTAAATAAAGAGCACGGACTTACAAAAAGAGTGTCATGTATTTTATAGGTATGCTAGCTTCTGCCCGGGACTTCGTCTGCGTAGACTTATACATATGAACCTTCCTCTTGAGTCACTCAATTTATTAAAAAAAACCGCATCAAAATCCCGTTGCGTAGTTTTAAAGATCTAAGCGTACATAGGGACTGACAGTGGAAAGCGACTTTGTTTTATACTAGCGATTTATTATGGATTTGCATAATATTACATGACTGGCTGGCACTAGTATAGTAAACATTTTGTAATTAAAAGTATTCTAGTTACTCTATTAGTGTTATAGGTTATAGAACTTCTAGAGTACAATACTCTATTTTAGAGTACTGTTGGCAACCCTAAACACAACTGGGAGCAATGAAAAGACATTCCCGCGCTGATGGTAAAAGCCCATCGAGGGAATGGACGATAGTCTTAGGAATCATGTTATAGGCGACGCAGCTAAGAACATACATACATACACATACACAAATCACGTCTATATCCCTTACGGGGTAGACAGAGCCTGAGGTACAGTAGTACACATCTGATATGGCGCGTCGTGCATTTTCGGCCGCGCAGATACGAACAAACTATTCCGATGATAGCCGAAGGTACGATTCAAACTTTTAATCAGTCTTATGTCTTATAGATACAAGGTGCAAATTACAGTGCACCTGTTATTCGTCTCACTCACGCAAGCCACCCCTCTTTTTGAATTATAATGCAGGCCATTTTAACGGTAAATAAACAGTTTATATTTTTTATAAAAAATATAATTTTCCTTAATATAGCCTAATTCAATTGTATTGTATACCTAATAATAATTTAATTAATCTTTATAGTGTGATATTGACATTTTCGTATCGTATAATATAATATCTAGTTATATACATAAAAGAAAGTCGTGTTAGTTACACTATTTATAACTCGAGAACGGCTGAACCGATTTGGCTGAAAATTGGTAGGGAGGTAGCTTAGAACCAGGAGACGGACATAGGATACTTTTTATCCCGATTTTCCCACGGGATTGAAAAATTCCGAAATGTTGTACTAATAAAGCTACAGACATTAAATTCAGCATGTCTACACATTATTCCTTGATTAGTATAAAGATGCACTTACAAAGGATTTTTTCAAATTTCCCACGGGATAAAAATAAGACTATTTATAACTCAAGAACGGCCTAACCGATTTGGCTGAAAATTGGTAGGGAGGTAGCTTAGAACCAGGAAACGGACATAGGATACTTTTTATCCCGATTTTCCCACGGGATTGGAAAATTCCGAAATGTTGTACTAATAAAGCTACAGACATTAAATTTAGCATGCCAACACATTATTCCTTGATTAGTATAAAGATGCACTTACAAAGGAATTTTTCAAATTTCCCACGGGATAAAAACACAAGGTAAATAATTAAGACTATAATTAGTAGATAATATTCCTAGAGGATCTGTAGGTGCTCTAAGAAGGGATTTTCCGAATTTTTTATTTGTGAATTTTCTTTCATAAACTCGTGCACATTATGCACGATCTCCCTTGCTTGTCTTTTAAGCGGCCGGCCTCTTTTTAAAGAACTCATTTTGACACTGTCAAGAAATAGAATACTTTTTTTGCCACTATGTGTACTTTTGTCAGCAACGCGTGTACTCACTCGGAAGTTTGGCGACTGACTAACATGCCAAGCGGCGCGCGCTAACATGGTGGCAGCAACCCACCAATAGCGGCACAGGAAAAAGACGCGCCGTGCGTGCAGTATACCGATTGGTCAATTGCATTTCCCGCGCTTCTGAAATGCGTCTTCTGCGCAGGTACAGTCACCAGCATAAATATATGATGGTGAACAGCGCTGCAAAAATAAATGATCATGCATTGAGGTCAAAATTATTTGACGATACTACCGCGGAAAAAATATGTGATACTATGTAGCCGGCAAAAACATCCGTCACACCATATCAGCAAAAATATTGGATCGGAACGCTTAAAAATATATGATTACCCAAAAAATTTATATTATGTGACCACCCATCGCATAATTTTCTAACCGCTGTGACAGCATAAGCATCGGATGATACGTAGGCCGCATATATATCTGATGACATGTTGCAAAACCAAGAATATGTTATCAATTTGCAAAAACAAGCCATCCGTGGCTGACATAGAGCCGTAAATTGAATTAAGTGTTTTGACAATTCACGAAAAGAGTGCCGTATTGTCATTGTATATCTCTGTCTCACATTTTTGCATTCAAGAATCTGGGTGCACGGCAGTGCCGCGTAAGTTCGAGAACTGTAAAACGTGTTTCCATCCGGTTTTAAAATAGGCAAGTTGGTAGAAATTGAGTTCGATGGTACTGAATAAAATAACCAACTTGGTTTAACATTACATCTCGAAACTTTTTCGTAATAGAATAACTGCGTTGCAAGACTTGCTTATTTTACATATATCACGTCTTTATCCCTTACGGGGTAGACAGAGCCTAAGGTAACAAAACCTTAAGGCCACGTTTAGCATGATTGTGGGCGTATAGGTGGAAAAGGGAATCAAAATAGTGATGGGTTGCTAGCCGCATCGCCTATTAGACGATTCCTAAGATTTTCGCAAATTCCCTCGATGGGCTTTTACCATCTGCGCGAAGAGAAGCAACTGGTACATTCTATATTTTTTCTTTACTCTCAGACCAGCATGGAAGTTCTATTTTGTTATACTATTTTGTGTTTGCTATTCTATTTTGTTATTATAATTACACTCGGACCCTCATACATAGATTTTGAAAGCACGTATTACGTGCCTATTATACCGCAGAAAGAAAAAGAGAGAAAGCAAAGGTTAATACTTCCACACTCAGAAATGCCATATAAGTAAACAACGATCTACAAATTTATATTTATGAGCGCGGCAAGGATGACAACTTTAAACTTGAACGCAACTGAGAGAAATAAAAACTTAATCTTCACATAATAACGGACTATTTATTCCTTTGTATCTCTGAATGCGCCACTTACGCCAGGATGATAACTTCAAAATTCAGCGTGAAGAAGGAAAAATCATACACACTCACATCTTCACTGAACATCCATCCTCACAAACTTTCGCATTTATAATATACATACATACATACATATATCGTGCGTGAGTCCGACTCGCACTTGGCTGTTTTTTTTATATTTTCTTTTCTCTTTTTTAAAATAATGTAGTTAAAAAAATGCTGTTGGTTCTCCCTAAATAAATAAATAAATAAATAAATAAATAAAAAGCCGTGGTAGCCTGGTAGTTTGACCTGTGGCCTCTCAAGCAGAGGGTCGTGGGTTCGAATCCCGGGCTCGCACCTCTGAGTTTTTCGGAATTTATGTGCGAAATTACATTTGAAATTTACCATGAGCTTTTCGGTGAAGGAAAACTTCGTGAGGAAACCTGCACACATCTCTGAAGCAATTCAATGGTATGTGTGAAGTTCCCAATCCGCACTGGGCCCGCGTGGGAACTATAGCCCAAGTCCTCTCGTTCTGAGAGGAGGCCTGTGCCCAGCAGTGGGACGTATATAGGCTGGAGATGTCAGATGTGAGTTGATTTCTATTTAATTTAAAAGTACATAGGCCTAGATCAAACGATGATCGCCTTTCGGTTGCTAATGATGACGATGATGATGATAATTTAAAAAAGTCGTAGAAAAAGTGTTGGACACAACGTTGTATAACTTAGTCTTAAAACAATCATGGCTTGTTTCATAGCATAACCTACGGCTCATACGCTACACACTAATTCGCATTTAAAAACCCCTCTTATACGGCAGTTGCTTAAAATACTATTAAAGTTCACACCTCCTCTCAGAGCGTCATATAGGTAATTTCGCAATTAAGCAATTTGAACCCGTCAGTGTTATGGAGTAAAATGTGAGACAGACATATACAATGACAATACGGCACTCTTTTCGTGAATTGTCAAATCATTTAATAGGTACAATTTACTGCTCTATGTCAACCAAGAATGGTTCGTTTTTGCAAATGGATAACATATTCGTGGTTTTGCAACATGTCATCAGATAAATATGCGGCCTACGTATCATCCGATGCTTATGCTTTCACATCGGATAGAAAATTATGCGATGAGTGATCACATAATATTGATTTTTTGGGTAATCACATATTTTTAAGCGTCCCGATCCGATATTTTTGCTGATATAGTGTGACGGATGTTTTTGCCGGCTACATAGCATCACATATTTTTACAGTGGTAGTATCGTCAAATAATTTTGACCTCAATGCATGATCATTTATTTTTGCAGCGCTGTTCACCATCATATATTTATGCTGGTGACTGTATATCGGTGAGCCATATCAGTTGTGTACTACTGTAACAAAACCTAAAGGCCACATTTAGCATGATTGTAGGCGTATAGGTGGAAAAAGGAAACAAAATAGCGATGGGTTGCTAGCCGCATCGCTTATAACATAATTCCTAAGAATTTCGCCCATTCCCTCGGTGGACTTTTAACCATCTGCGCGGGACGAGAAGCAACTGGTACATTCTATGTTTTTTCTTTGCTCCCAGACCAGCATGGAAGAACTAAGCGGCTAAGAACCCATCACTATTTTGATTCCCCTTTCCACCTATACGCCGACAATCATGCTAAACGAGGTCTTAGGCTTTGTCTACCCCATAAGGGATGAAGACGCGATTTATGTATGTAGACAGACAGAATGAGGTGACAAGCGTGTGTGCGTTGAGCTACGGCGTCTAGCTGCGGTTTGAATAGGAATTGATCAAATAGTTTAATTTGTTGTTGGACTATACTAACGAGGATATTCTAAGCGGCCATTTCCATTGGCCCATTGTGTCGTATTTGCTTTCGGTTCACCGTAAATTTTGATGCTTCGTCTTCTCAGTTCGTTTACTTTGTTACGAATACGCCTGTTGAAGTTACCACGCGACAATGCGAAGATAATAAGAAAAAGTAAGAGTACTCTGTAAAATGACATTGTTTGCGTGACAGGTGTGTGTATAATTGATTTTAGAACGCACTGTTGGTGAATTGTTTGAATGAAGAACAGTGACATTTTAAATCTGAGTTACGGCCAGTACGTTTTCAACACGAAAATGTGTTTAAAAAGTCCGAGGAACTTTTTGGTGTTGGAACTTTTTATAAAAAGTTATTCGAGTACTCAAAATTATGGCAGATGGCAGGTAAGTTTGTTATAAGAACCGTATTGCGTGTGTGTGATTACGTCACATTATAAAGGCGTGTTAACCTTGAGATTTATCAACTTGTGAATTACTGAAACAATTTCATATCTCGAAAATTAGACTTTATCCAGCAATGTTTATGTTATTTTTTTTAGTCCAAATAGGCACTAGAATCTTTGGTTAAAATTTGCCGCATAACTCGTTCCCACGGTGTATAAATAAATAAAAATAAATAAATAAATTTCTTGGGACATTTTACACCAATGGGGGCTATCGCGTGTGAATTTGCCACTGAAAATGAAAATGAAAATGAAAATGAAAATTTATTTTTGCAAATTGGCCGCCAGGGGCTCTTTTACATGTCTTTTTGAAACTACCAGCACATTCGGAAAGACCATCATTGCCAAGAAGAATGCGCCGCAAGAAACTTGGCAGAAAGTCATTTTTTCGAAATAAAATACAAATAAAATACAGAATACTTAAGTTCTACTTAAATTAAATACATTTATAAAAGGGATGTATAAGGTCCCCGAGTCTTAAACTATATTAATCTATAAATAGTAGAGATGTATAAAGTCTCTACTGGTCAAAAAATAAAAAACAAAGAAAAGAAAATAATAACAATAAGTTCAGTGGAGGTGTAAAACGCCTCTACCGTCAAATAAATTAATTGGAGATGTCTCCAATGTCGCAAGAAAAAAAAAATATATAAAACAAAATTATGAAATATACATTTCATGTCAAGTAAGTAACCAATAAGCTTTTGGATTCCGAAGGCAAGCTTGCGTCTGCCGCCCCCAATGTTGGCTTCCACGCACTCATGTCCTGCTCTGAAAGCAGAGCGGTACCGAGGGCATGTCTCGCTTCCGTCCCCACAAGCACACTATGGGAACGTTTTAGGAACTTCGACGTCGTTAGCCTGCAACTAAACAGTAAAAGAAAAAAAAATGAAACCGGAAATCCATAAGCTTAACAATATACCTACCCAATACCTAGCTTAATGCACATACGACATAGCAATATTTACGTCATTGTAAACAATAATAATTATGAAAAATAGAATAAATATTTAAATAAACAATTACAGTAGGTACAATATTTATATTGATAATACCTATCTTAATATTCATAATTAATAATAGCTATAGGTACAATTTTGAATCTTAATAAAAATCTTAATTAATCAAGATCAGCTAACCTAAACAGCAGACGGTAGCAACAGGGCCAGAGACCGTTGTATCTAGAGACACTACACGCATACACACATACACACACACCCACACACACACACACACACACACACTATAGGATCACTCACAAAAACACTGGATCCTTACGGTAATTTTTCCAAAGATGGCCATGTCATGTTCTCATCACACATGTACTCATCGACTGTGTAATATGCTTTCTTTAACAGCGTGTTCTTTATGTATTTCTTGAATAACACATATGACAATTTCCACGCATCTACAGGCACTTTATTGTAGAACCTGACACAGTTTCCCAGGAAAGATTTACTTACTTTCCGTAGACGAAATTTAGGAATGAGTAGCTTGTGTTTATTACGAGTGTTGATATCATGGATGTCCGACAATTTCTTAAAGGAATTGAAATTCTTGTGTGTGTACATAATTACATCGTGTATGTACTGCGAAGCCACTGTGAGAATTTCTATCTCTTTAAAGCGCTCTCTCAATGACTCTCGGGAGTTCAGATTGTAGATGGACCGAACTGCCCTCTTCTGTAAAATGAAGATACTCTGAATGTCAGCTGCTCTTCCCCAAATCAGAATGCCGTAAGACAAAATGCTATGAAAATAACTGAAATAAACCAGTCTAGCAGTTTCCACGTTGGTGAATTGTCTAATTCTTCGTACAGCATAGGCGGCAGAACTCAATCTACCAGCAAGAGCAGAAATATGTGGGCTCCACTGTAAGTTTCGATCCAGGGTGAGGCCAAGAAAAACGGTGTCATCAACGAGGTTTAGCTTCTCTCCGTTTATGGAAATGGCTGTTTCAACCTGTCGTACATTTGGTAACGAAAATTTAATACATTTCGTTTTAGCTGCGTTTAGTAGTAGATTGTTCGCAGTAAACCATTGAAGCACTTCTGTTAGAGTCTCATTGATGTGACTTTGATCTTCCTGTTGCCTGTCTACCTTGAAAATCAGAGAGGTGTCATCAGCAAACAAAACTATGTCACATTTGTTTTCCAGTAGGCGGGGGAGGTCATTGATATACACCAGAAAGAGAAAAGGGCCCAATATTGAACCCTGTGGTACTCCAAGCTTCACCGGCGCACCACATGACTGCACTCTATTTATGTCCACTTTCTGGATTCTCTGACTGAGATAGGACATGACAAGTTTCAGTGCGTTTTCAGAAAGTCCGTAGTGCTCAAGTTTGCGGATAAGCGTTTCATGCTCCACGCAATCAAATGCTTTGGAGAGGTCGCAGAAGAGGCGCTAGTGTCGCGTGAGGTCCAATAACATCCACTTTTCACTGGTTTTGGCGGGCTTCGTGACATAAATTATAATTTCTTTCATTTACCTGTTGAAAAGTGATCTCCTTCGTGAAATTATCGCAAATATGGATTATTTGGCGATGACTGTGGACGCTTTGATAGCGGATTATTTTTTTCCGAACAAAACGGAACTGCACAACATTGCGGCATAGCTCCTCGGTATTGTGATAGTTATTTATAATTAATAAACTTAATGAGATTCAAGATTTAAAATTTTGTTTTGGGGGCGATCTTATAAAGTCGGCTTTGACAGCTATACCTCTGGACCTTAGTCAACAGTGGCGCCAACTGGTGAGTAAAGATACGATAGTCCCCATTGACCCAGCCCCAAACTAAGCAAAGCTTGTACTATGGGTACCAGGCAACGGATAAACATACTTATAATAATGTAGATAAATACATACAACACCCATGACTCAGGCACAAACATTCGTATTCATAATTCAACTGTCTGCCCCTACCGGGATTCGAACCCAGGACCTCTAGCTTCATAGTCAGGGTCACTAACCACTAGGCTATCCGGTCGTCGGTCGGTGTATGGAGAAATACATACTCAAATAGATATAAACATCCATGATTCAGGAACAAATATTCGTGCTCATGACACAAATATTATGCCCTTACCAGGATTCGAACTCGGAACGCTTGCTTCGCGGGCAGGGTCACTACCAGCTATATATATGAGTTTTGTTATTCACAGCAGCCGGTGGAGGCGGCGCCGACCCTGGGTCCGCAGCCGACGCCTGAGATGGAGGCGATCGCGCGCGAGGTCGACGCGCTGGCTCGCGAGCGGCTCTCGCTGGAGGCCGAGGTCGCCGCGCGGCAGCGCGAGCTCACCGGCAACACCAGCGAGGCCGACGCACTGCAGGTGAGTAAGGGCCCTTTCATTTGCGATGGCGGCGTCGCTAGCTAACGCATTCAACATAGAGACTAGGCGACTATTTGGCAACGTCTAATTTGAATACGTTGTTGTGACTAAATGGGTTGGAGCTTTGATTTGACGTATAGCGGCACCGGCCGCGACTCGCTGCTGCCTCAGTTAAGCCCTACGTTAGTGCACAAGAGGAAACCTGTAGTGATCCAACGCTATGGTTGAACGAGTAGCTTGCCTGTGTTTGTCATCGCCACCAGTCGTGGGTTAACATCTTTAAGGGCATGAAAACTTTTCGTCGTTGTCGCGGAAGTCTTATACGATGACCACTGGGATCGCACGAAGCTGGTGAGATTTAGCTACCGTTCGTGTTCAATAAAGTAACACTGACGATTTCATTGTTTAATTTCAGAGCGAATTGGACACATTGACGGCGACTCTAAAACAGTTAGAAAACCAAAAAGGCGAAGCACAAAAGAGGTTAAACGATCTCAAGACACAGGTGAGTAATAGCTACAACTAGGAGTTATTGCTCATCTTTGATGTTAGCAGAGCCATCTCTGTGGCTCGACGAGCAGTCGTCCCTACGGTTACCTACCAGAGCCATCTCTGTGGCTCGACGAGCAGTCGTCCCTACGGTTACCTACCAGAGCCATCTCTGTGGCTCGACGAGCAGTCGTCCCTACGGTTACCTACCAGAGCCATCTCTGTGGCTCGACGAGCAGTCGTCCCTACGGTTACCTACCGGAGCCATCTCTGTGGCTCGACGAGCAGTCGTCCCTACGGTTACCTACCGGAGCCATCTCTGTGGCTCGACGAGCAGTAGTCCCTACGGTTACCTACCGGAGCTATCTCTGTGGCTCGACGAGCAGTCGTCCCTACGGTTACCTACCAGAGCTATCTCTGTGGCTCGACGAGCAGTCGTCCCTACGGTTACCTACCAGAGCCATCTCTGTGGCTCGACGAGCAGTCGTCCCTACGGTTACCTACCGGAGCCATCTCTGTGGCTCGACGAGCAGTCGTCCCTACGGTTACCTACCGGAGCCATCTCTGTGGCTCGACGAGCAGTCGTCCCTACGGTTACCTACCAGAGCCATCTCTGTGGCTCGATGAGCAGTCGTCCCTACGGTTACCTACCAGAGCCATCTCTGTGGCTCGACGAGCAGTCGTCCTTACGGTTACCTACCGGAGCTATCTCTGTGGTTCGACGAGCAGTCGTCCCTACGGTTACCTACCGGAGCTATCTCTGTGGCTCGATGAGTAGTCGTCCCTACGGTTACCTACCGGAGCCATCTCTGTGGCTCGATGAGCAGTCGTCCCTACGGTTACCTACCGGAGCCATCTCTGTGGCTCGACGAGCAGTCGTCCTTACGGTTACCTACCGGAGCTATCTCTGTGGTTCGACGAGCAGTCGTCCCTACGGTTACCTACCGGAGCCTTCTCTGTGGCTCGACGAACTGTCGTCCTATCAAAGCTATCGGTTACCTACACTCGACTTTTATGCAGGAGTTATTCGTTTGTGTAAATATGATTGAGTCTCGCTGTAGTCTTATCCTTTATTGTTACATCGTGCATTATTAGAACTGTCATCGAGGTCGCGTGGTCTCAATTGGTTTGTGTGATAGGTGGAGAAGCTCCGCGCGCAAGTGGCGGCGCAGGAGACTGCGGCGGGCGAGACGGAGGCCGAGGTGGGCGCGCGCCGCGCCGCCGCCGCCACGCTGCAGGAGCGCCACGCCGCGCTGCAGGGCCAGGCCGCCGCCGCGCAGCGCCAGGCGGACGAGCTCACGGCGCAGCTCCGGCGCACCGTGCTGCTCGTTAGCCAGGTCAGCCACCAGGAGCGCCACGCCGCGCTGCAGGGCCAGGCCGCCGCCGCGCAGCGCCAGGCGGACGAGCTCACGGCGCAGCTCCGGCGCACCGTGCTGCTCGTTAGCCAGGTCAGCCACCAGGAGCGCCACGCCGCGCTGCAGGGCCAGGCCGCCGCCGCGCAGCGCCAGGCGGACGAGCTCACGGCGCAGCTCCGGCGCACCGTGCTGCTCGTTAGCCAGGTCAGCCACCAGGAGCGCCACGCCGCGCTGCAGGGCCAGGCCGCCGCCGCGCAGCGCCAGGCGGACGAGCTCACGGCGCAGCTCCGGCGCACCGTGCTGCTCGTTAGCCAGGTCAGCCACCAGGAGCGCCACGCCGCGCTGCAGGGCCAGGCCGCCGCCGCGCAGCGCCAGGCGGACGAGCTCACGGCGCAGCTCCGGCGCACCGTGCTGCTCGTTAGCCAGGTCAGCCACCAGGAGCGCCACGCCGCGCTGCAGGGCCAGGCCGCCGCCGCGCAGCGCCAGGCGGACGAGCTCACGGCGCAGCTCCGGCGCACCGTGCTGCTCGTTAGCCAGGTCAGCCACCAGGAGCGCCACGCCGCGCTGCAGGGCCAGGCCGCCGCCGCGCAGCGCCAGGCGGACGAGCTCACGGCGCAGCTCCGGCGCACCGTGCTGCTCGTTAGCCAGGTCAGCCACCAGGAGCGCCACGCCGCGCTGCAGGGCCAGGCCGCCGCCGCGCAGCGCCAGGCGGACGAGCTCACGGCGCAGCTCCGGCGCACCGTGCTGCTCGTTAGCCAGGTCAGCCACCAGGAGCGCCACGCCGCGCTGCAGGGCCAGGCCGCCGCCGCGCAGCGCCAGGCGGACGAGCTCACGGCGCAGCTCCGGCGCACCGTGCTGCTCGTTAGCCAGGTCAGCCACCAGGAGCGCCACGCCGCGCTGCAGGGCCAGGCCGCCGCCGCGCAGCGCCAGGCGGACGAGCTCACGGCGCAGCTCCGGCGCACCGTGCTGCTCGTTAGCCAGGTCAGCCACCAGGAGCGCCACGCCGCGCTGCAGGGCCAGGCCGCCGCCGCGCAGCGCCAGGCGGACGAGCTCACGGCGCAGCTCCGGCGCACCGTGCTGCTCGTTAGCCAGGTCAGCCACCAGGAGCGCCACGCCGCGCTGCAGGGCCAGGCCGCCGCCGCGCAGCGCCAGGCGGACGAGCTCACGGCGCAGCTCCGGCGCACCGTGCTGCTCGTTAGCCAGGTCAGCCACCAGGAGCGCCACGCCGCGCTGCAGGGCCAGGCCGCCGCCGCGCAGCGCCAGGCGGACGAGCTCACGGCGCAGCTCCGGCGCACCGTGCTGCTCGTTAGCCAGGTCAGCCACCAGGAGCGCCACGCCGCGCTGCAGGGCCAGGCCGCCGCCGCGCAGCGCCAGGCGGACGAGCTCACGGCGCAGCTCCGGCGCACCGTGCTGCTCGTTAGCCAGGTCAGCCACCAGGAGCGCCACGCCGCGCTGCAGGGCCAGGCCGCCGCCGCGCAGCGCCAGGCGGACGAGCTCACGGCGCAGCTCCGGCGCACCGTGCTGCTCGTTAGCCAGGTCAGCCACCAGGAGCGCCACGCCGCGCTGCAGGGCCAGGCCGCCGCCGCGCAGCGCCAGGCGGACGAGCTCACGGCGCAGCTCCGGCGCACCGTGCTGCTCGTTAGCCAGGTCAGCCACCAGGAGCGCCACGCCGCGCTGCAGGGCCAGGCCGCCGCCGCGCAGCGCCAGGCGGACGAGCTCACGGCGCAGCTCCGGCGCACCGTGCTGCTCGTTAGCCAGGTCAGCCACCAGGAGCGCCACGCCGCGCTGCAGGGCCAGGCCGCCGCCGCGCAGCGCCAGGCGGACGAGCTCACGGCGCAGCTCCGGCGCACCGTGCTGCTCGTTAGCCAGGTCAGCCACCAGGAGCGCCACGCCGCGCTGCAGGGCCAGGCCGCCGCCGCGCAGCGCCAGGCGGACGAGCTCACGGCGCAGCTCCGGCGCACCGTGCTGCTCGTTAGCCAGGTCAGCCACCAGGAGCGCCACGCCGCGCTGCAGGGCCAGGCCGCCGCCGCGCAGCGCCAGGCGGACGAGCTCACGGCGCAGCTCCGGCGCACCGTGCTGCTCGTTAGCCAGGTCAGCCACCAGGAGCGCCACGCCGCGCTGCAGGGCCAGGCCGCCGCCGCGCAGCGCCAGGCGGACGAGCTCACGGCGCAGCTCCGGCGCACCGTGCTGCTCGTTAGCCAGGTCAGCCACCAGGAGCGCCACGCCGCGCTGCAGGGCCAGGCCGCCGCCGCGCAGCGCCAGGCGGACGAGCTCACGGCGCAGCTCCGGCGCACCGTGCTGCTCGTTAGCCAGGTCAGCCACCAGGAGCGCCACGCCGCGCTGCAGGGCCAGGCCGCCGCCGCGCAGCGCCAGGCGGACGAGCTCACGGCGCAGCTCCGGCGCACCGTGCTGCTCGTTAGCCAGGTCAGCCACCAGGAGCGCCACGCCGCGCTGCAGGGCCAGGCCGCCGCCGCGCAGCGCCAGGCGGACGAGCTCACGGCGCAGCTCCGGCGCACCGTGCTGCTCGTTAGCCAGGTCAGCCACCAGGAGCGCCACGCCGCGCTGCAGGGCCAGGCCGCCGCCGCGCAGCGCCAGGCGGACGAGCTCACGGCGCAGCTCCGGCGCACCGTGCTGCTCGTTAGCCAGGTCAGCCACCAGGAGCGCCACGCCGCGCTGCAGGGCCAGGCCGCCGCCGCGCAGCGCCAGGCGGACGAGCTCACGGCGCAGCTCCGGCGCACCGTGCTGCTCGTTAGCCAGGTCAGCCACCAGGAGCGCCACGCCGCGCTGCAGGGCCAGGCCGCCGCCGCGCAGCGCCAGGCGGACGAGCTCACGGCGCAGCTCCGGCGCACCGTGCTGCTCGTTAGCCAGGTCAGCCACCAGGAGCGCCACGCCGCGCTGCAGGGCCAGGCCGCCGCCGCGCAGCGCCAGGCGGACGAGCTCACGGCGCAGCTCCGGCGCACCGTGCTGCTCGTTAGCCAGGTCAGCCACCAGGAGCGCCACGCCGCGCTGCAGGGCCAGGCCGCCGCCGCGCAGCGCCAGGCGGACGAGCTCACGGCGCAGCTCCGGCGCACCGTGCTGCTCGTTAGCCAGGTCAGCCACCAGGAGCGCCACGCCGCGCTGCAGGGCCAGGCCGCCGCCGCGCAGCGCCAGGCGGACGAGCTCACGGCGCAGCTCCGGCGCACCGTGCTGCTCGTTAGCCAGGTCAGCCACCAGGAGCGCCACGCCGCGCTGCAGGGCCAGGCCGCCGCCGCGCAGCGCCAGGCCGCCGCCGCGCAGCGCCAGGCGGACGAGCTCACGGCGCAGCTCCGGCGCACCGTGCTGCTCGTTAGCCAGGTCAGCCACCAGGAGCGCCACGCCGCGCTGCAGGGCCAGGCCGCCGCCGCGCAGCGCCAGGCGGACGAGCTCACGGCGCAGCTCCGGCGCACCGTGCTGCTCGTTAGCCAGGTCAGCCACCAGGAGCGCCACGCCGCGCTGCAGGGCCAGGCCGCCGCCGCGCAGCGCCAGGCGGACGAGCTCACGGCGCAGCTCCGGCGCACCGTGCTGCTCGTTAGCCAGGTCAGCCACCAGGAGCGCCACGCCGCGCTGCAGGGCCAGGCCGCCGCCGCGCAGCGCCAGGCGGACGAGCTCACGGCGCAGCTCCGGCGCACCGTGCTGCTCGTTAGCCAGGTCAGCCACCAGGAGCGCCACGCCGCGCTGCAGGGCCAGGCCGCCGCCGCGCAGCGCCAGGCGGACGAGCTCACGGCGCAGCTCCGGCGCACCGTGCTGCTCGTTAGCCAGGTCAGCCACCAGGAGCGCCACGCCGCGCTGCAGGGCCAGGCCGCCGCCGCGCAGCGCCAGGCGGACGAGCTCACGGCGCAGCTCCGGCGCACCGTGCTGCTCGTTAGCCAGGTCAGCCACCAGGAGCGCCACGCCGCGCTGCAGGGCCAGGCCGCCGCCGCGCAGCGCCAGGCGGACGAGCTCACGGCGCAGCTCCGGCGCACCGTGCTGCTCGTTAGCCAGGTCAGCCACCAGGAGCGCCACGCCGCGCTGCAGGGCCAGGCCGCCGCCGCGCAGCGCCAGGCGGACGAGCTCACGGCGCAGCTCCGGCGCACCGTGCTGCTCGTTAGCCAGGTCAGCCACCAGGAGCGCCACGCCGCGCTGCAGGGCCAGGCCGCCGCCGCGCAGCGCCAGGCGGACGAGCTCACGGCGCAGCTCCGGCGCACCGTGCTGCTCGTTAGCCAGGTCAGCCACCAGGAGCGCCACGCCGCGCTGCAGGGCCAGGCCGCCGCCGCGCAGCGCCAGGCGGACGAGCTCACGGCGCAGCTCCGGCGCACCGTGCTGCTCGTTAGCCAGGTCAGCCACCAGGAGCGCCACGCCGCGCTGCAGGGCCAGGCCGCCGCCGCGCAGCGCCAGGCGGACGAGCTCACGGCGCAGCTCCGGCGCACCGTGCTGCTCGTTAGCCAGGTCAGCCACCAGGAGCGCCACGCCGCGCTGCAGGGCCAGGCCGCCGCCGCGCAGCGCCAGGCGGACGAGCTCACGGCGCAGCTCCGGCGCACCGTGCTGCTCGTTAGCCAGGTCAGCCACCAGGAGCGCCACGCCGCGCTGCAGGGCCAGGCCGCCGCCGCGCAGCGCCAGGCGGACGAGCTCACGGCGCAGCTCCGGCGCACCGTGCTGCTCGTTAGCCAGGTCAGCCACCAGGAGCGCCACGCCGCGCTGCAGGGCCAGGCCGCCGCCGCGCAGCGCCAGGCGGACGAGCTCACGGCGCAGCTCCGGCGCACCGTGCTGCTCGTTAGCCAGGTCAGCCACCAGGAGCGCCACGCCGCGCTGCAGGGCCAAGCTGCCGCCGCGCAGCGCCAGGCGGACGAGCTCACCGCGCAGCTCCGGCGCACCGTGCTGCTCGTTAGCCAGGTCAGGCATCAGGAGCGCCACGCCGTGCTGCAGGCATATTGGATAATGATATTGGTTTGCTTGTAGAATCGATGGCTATTCAGAGAAATTCCGTCAAGTCTTCCGTAAGATGGACGGACGATCTAGTAAAGATCGCGAGGCTGCGGGTAGCACAAAACCGATCATCTTGGAGACCTAAGTTTGTGCAGCAGCAGACGACTTTTGATGGTGATGACGACGACGACGACGATGATGATGGCGATGACAATGATGATGATGACGACGATGACGATGATAATGATGGCGACGATGGTGATAATGATGACGACGACAATGATGATGACTATACGGATGACGACGATGATGATGAAGATGACTATGACGATGATGGTGATGGCGACGACGGCGACGATGATCATGACTATGCCGATGATGATGATGATGATGACGTCGACGATGATCATGACTGACGATGACGACGATTGTGACGATGATTGTGACGACGATGACGATGATGACTATGGCGACGATGGTGATAATGTGACGACGACAATGATGATGACTATGCGGATGACGACGATGATGATGAAGATGACTATGACGATGGTGGTGATGACGACGACGACGATTGTGACGACGATGACGATGATGGTGATGGCGATGACGGCGACGATGATCATGACTATGCCGATGATGATGATGACGTCGACGATGATCATGACTGACGATGACGACGATTGTGACGATGATTGTGACGACGATGACGATGATGACTATGGCGATGATGGTGATGGCGATGACGGCGACGATGGTCATGACTATGCCGATGACGACGATGATGATGAAGATGACTATGACGACGATGGTGATGACGACGACGACGATTGTGACGACGATGACGATGATGGTGATGGCGATGAAGGCGACGATGATCATGACTATGCCAATGATGATGATGATGATGGCGGTGACGCCGACGACGATGATGATGACGATGATGATGATGGCGATGCTGACTATGATGGCGAAGGTGATGACGAGGATGACTACGACGACGACGTTGATGACGATGATGACTATGACGAAGATGGTGATGACGATGACGGCGACGATGATCATAACTATGACGATGATGGTGATGACGATGGAGATGACGACGACGACGATGATGACGATGATGATGATGATGATGATTGGATTATGTCGGCTTTCTTTTTATATTTAAAATGTTATTGCAGGCGAAAATAAAGATATCCCACCTAGAGGAGCAGCACCGGCTGATGGAGGCCGCGGTGACGGCGCTGAGCGCGGGCGGGGCGGCGGCCGCCTCCGCGCTGACGCTGCGCCCCGCCTTCGACGCCGCCAGCCTCGCGCGCTGCGTCGGCAAGGACGAGGTCAGTGCCCCCACACAGTGAGCCATGTGCGATCTACGTCAGCACTGTGTGCCGTGATCGATTATACACTGCTAATGTCAGCCCACTTGCGCTATTGCCTCCTGTACACAAGGGCGATTGATACATTGTTGCCCATTTGTGAGCCGTTGCAAAGTTACTGACCCAACACTTACGTGTTTGACAATGTTTTCAAATATTTTTGAGCATGTAGAAAGCTTCGATGTGCCAGATGGCGACTGTGCTCTGATGAAATCTACATTGTATATAGTGTTGCATGTATGTCGCTTTGAAAATCAAAGGTTTATTTTGCAAATATGCCGCCAAGGGCACTTTTACAAGTCTTCATTTGAAACTACCAGCGCTCCAGTCGCCAGGGGGCAGGCAGCACCTGCAAACAGTGGTGCACTACCCTCCTGCCTATCCTGGCGATCGCCACTGCCACACTCATAGCGGCCCTGGTACACAGTGAGCCAGCAAACCTAGCGTTACGTTTGCCCTCCAGGAGGAAGAGTTGCCGGGCAGCAACGAGTTCAGCGGCACCAACGGCTTCGGCGCGGACCCGTTCAAGGACGCCGCGTTCTCCGCCCCCCATGACCCCTTCGCGCCCTCCGCCGGACACAAACCGGACACGGTCAGTACACCGGACAGTGTTAACACACGGCTTAGTTAGGGTTGAGGGTCATCGGGGGAATCATGTTATAGGTGATGCGGCTCTTGTGTGTAACTAAAAAATACATAAATTTGTTAAACATATACCCCCTTATTCATAAACGCTCTGTAGGCTTCTGCTAACTTAGCAATCGTTTGTCCTTATCTGTCACTTTGACATTTACCTTTCACTGAAAAGGACAAACGATTGCTAAGTTAGCGGAAGCCTATAGAGCGTTTATGAATACGGGGAATATTGTTTGCGTCTTAAACCCCTAACTGGGCTTAATTTAAATGTAAGTTTAGTTTACTCATCTCCCGAGAGATGGCGCTGTACCGTCCTACGCGAATGCTGAAGTTAAGGAATTTTTACTTAATTAGAAACTTTAAAGAGAGTTTTTTCATCACGTCTTTGTCCCTTACGGGGTAGACCAAGGTGACAAGACCTACAGGCCACGTTTAGCAAGATTATGGGCGTATAGATGGAAAATGGAATCAAAATAGTGATTGGTTGCTAACCGCATCGCCTATAACATGATTCCGCAGATTTTCCGAACCTTTTACCATATGCGCGGGAAGAGAAGCAACTGGTGCATTTTATGTTTTTTCTTCGCTCCCAGACCAGCGTGGAGGAAATTTTTGAAATATGCCAGTCGCGTGACGCAAGAACCTTAGAGTGGTGTGTACTTATTCTGGATCGTTGCGTGTGTTCATTGTGAACGTGTCTTTAGGATGGTTTCGGGCGGGACCCCTTCGCGGCGTCCGGCGGGGATCCCTTCGCCGGCGACGCCTTCGCCTCCACTGACAATAAGCAACCCGTTGACGTGAGTA
The DNA here is from genome assembly GCA_949127965.1 of Pandemis corylana. NCBI lineage: Eukaryota > Metazoa > Arthropoda > Insecta > Lepidoptera > Tortricidae > Pandemis > Pandemis corylana. The sequence goes on along the minus strand of OX421867.1, from coordinate 13,303,772 downwards.
CCCATTGCTAGCTCTTCTGGTTTTTTTATCTCGCCGCCATCAGGAATCGGAACCGGTTTCGTGATACCGGTTAGTGTCGTTCAGAAAACCGTTATTACGTTATGGATTAACTGGTTAACGGAGGGAACTAAATTAAAAGTATTAAAATGGTTCCGGTGACCGGTTGATACGATGAATGAAGTACCGGTTAGTGTCGTTCAGAAAACCGATATAATTACCGGACTAATCGGTTAACGGAGGTGACTAAATTAAAAGTATTAAAATAGTTTCGGTGACCGGTTAATACGATGAATGAAATACCAGTTAGTGTCGTTCAGAAGACCGGTATAATTACCAGACCAACCGTTTAACGGAGGGAACTAAATTAAAAGTATTAAAATGGTTCCGGTGACCGGTTGATACGATGAATGAAATACCGGTTAGTGTCGTTCAGAAGACCGGTATAATTACCAGACCAACCGGTTAACGGAGGGAACTAAATTAAAAGTATTAAAATGGTTCCGGTGACCGGTTGATACGATGAATGAAATACCGGTTAGTGTCTTTCAGAAAACCGGTATAATTACCAGTCCAACCGGTTAACGGAGGTGACTAAATTAAAAGTATTAAAATAGTTTCGGTGATCGGTTAATACGATGAACGAAATTTTGGAGCTCGCGCTCACCAATACTAAACCGGTTTTACTCGAAGTAACGCCGCCTGACGTAACGCGCTGAGGCACGCCGCTATGCTCTTTCTCTTTCCTGCGTTCACTGGTTATAGAGAATGTTTGAAGATATATGACAAGTGATGTCGTTTAAACCCAAGTTAACCGGTTAATTTCACTCAATAAACCTGAATTGGTGCGGTTTCTTTGATAACCATTTCGGTATCTGCCATTGACCCTAAACCGGTTAATTTCAAATATCGGTTCCCGATCTTTGGTCGCCATTGATTTAATATTCATTTTGCGATACGCGTTAATATATCGTGATATGGATCTCGATATGCGTGGATCACACGATAATATTGATCGTTTAATTTAATCTATGTGGTTGTATGTATTGACCGTTTAATATAATCTATGTGGTTGTATGTATTGAGATAAAAGATAAGATAAGATAAAGAAATAAGAGAAATACACAGACTTAACTTAATAATTAACATTGGATTGTTTTGTTAACAAAAAAAAATTGTACACATGGCAAAAGGAGCAGGCTCAGCTTATGCTGCGCTTACGCAGAAGCCAGCGCTGGTTTTCAGCCTGTCCCTGTGGCTCATTGACGGTGTAATCGAATGTGTGCGGTCGTATGTATTGGGGGTGTAACATAGTGTGTGCGGCAGGCGGCGTGGGCGGCGGACCCGTTCGCGGTGCTGCACGCGCCGACGCGCGCGTCGCCGACGCCGTCGCTGCCGCCCAAGCGCCACAAGACGCCGCCGCCGCGCCCCGCGCCGCCCCGCCCCAACCCGCCCAACAAGGTAAACACTACTGTCTTATTCATCAACCGTTTTTACTTCCTCATTCTTTGTGTTCATTTTTGAGTCGTTTTCAAAATAGTTAAGAGCAACAAAAATTAGTTGATTCCTATGTGTTACGACCATTTCATCTTTATTCCATAGGGACCATCCATAAAGTACGTCACACCAATTTCACGATTTCTAGAGTCCCCCTCCCCCCCTTGTCACACGGTTTACTGTGAAGACTGCAATTATTTTGTTCGTGTGTCACAAATTTCCAGATGCCCCCCTCCCGCTAAATGTGTGACGTACTTTAAGGATGACCCCATTGCAATAAAGGTGAGAGTTCGTAACACAGAGGAATCAATTAACTTTTGTTTTAATTAGAGACCTTAACTATTACCTTAACTTAATTAAAAACGACTCCTTTACGGTTTTACGGGAGTTAGTGAGGGCGCTCGGTACAAACCGCTTAGTAAAAGAGTCTATGACTGCTGGTACAGGTAGAAAAGTTCGAAAGCTCGCTCGCCTACTGCGGATAGTGTAGGGGTAAGCGCGCATCGCGATATAATGAGGATCAGGGTTCGATTCCCGGCCGGTAGCTTTACTTTTCGGATTTTTCTATGTGTTCTAGTTTTTAATATCGTTTACAATTTAAGGTAAACATATATTGACCGAGCCGGTAGCGTACTATAAACCAGACTTATTGTCTAACTCGCTCGCAACCACCATCGTGTTCATTGTGACAGTTCTTGTATGAATGTGACAGCTAGCTGATTCCGATGCCAATTGTCAGCCCATACATGAACTGTCAAAATGAACACGATGGCGAATGCGAGCGAATTAGACAATAAGCCTACTGGCCCTGTACTCCCGAATTTGAAATTAGAATTTAATAATTCATAACATACAGGGTGACGTCGAAGACGTGATCAGAAAACAGTTTTTAGATTGAGTAATTGGTGAACATTTCCAAACAATATCATTTACAGTCGAGTTCTCCAATATCAATGCAGCCAACTGTTCAAAAATATCTAAACACGGCTCTTATGTGTCTGAAAATAAGGTTTAAGTGTAGATTAGACATTTTTAAACTGTCGGCAGTATAAATATTCGAGAACTCGACTGTACAAGAAACGAAAGGATCTTTTTCTTAAATTAAATCACCGATTCTGTAAATCAAGACTACCCTTTTTATTTAGTCAAGTAGAGTGACCACAATAAATTATTATTCAACTGGCGGTGGCCCGCGACTCCGTTTGCGTTGAATTCGCTGGTCGCTATCCCTCGGGAATTATGAGATTTTCCGGGATAAAAACTAACCTATGTCCTTCCCCGGGACTAAAAGTATCTCTGTGACAAATTTCAACTAAATCGGTCCAGCGGTTTAAGCGTGAAAAGGTAACAGACAGACAGACAGACAGAGTTACTTTCGCATTTATAATATTAGTAGGGATTATGATCGATTCGTGATTTAAGTCTGAATACTTCTAAACATCTACACACCCTATGTTATTAGGATCCCACTGCTTAATTAAGCCATTCCACTTCTGATCACGTCTTCGATGTCACCCTGTACTTGAATAATAGAAAGTTTTTGATTGATAATGTTTAATGTTTTGTGATCATCAGTAATAATTGTATGTATGTTAAAAAAATATTTAAATACTCGGAATCGTTGTTTGAAATGGTTGCTGAAAACTTAAATATACTTTTTTAAATTGTTTGTGTGATGTTTGCAGTTGGATCACTTGAGATTTACATTTATAAAACATTTTTTTGACGTTGATTAAGTTTGTTAAAAATGCAGCCTTTGCCTGTAGTGGTTTATATGAGATGTTATATTCAGGCAATAAGTCCAGTTGGTTTAAAACCAAGTCCTATTTAAGATGAGTGTGAATATTGTTTGATTTTAACGAGACAAAAGCATCAAGTTATCCAATTTGTTTTTATTTGATTTTACCACAGATATAATATTAACAGACGACAATCGCGTCGAATCGTTTGGGAATCGAGCGTCTAACATTCGTACTCGTTCGTACGTTGTACAGTACCCCGCCATAAAGATTACGCGTCGGTTTTTTCGGCTAATTTTGGTTTCGTAGAGTGTAAGAAAGTTAATAGAAAGTTTCTGGTGGCTGACACATACATACACAAATCACGTCTATCCCTTACGGGGTAGACAGAGCCTGAGGTAACAGGTACCTACAGGCCACATTTAGCAAGATTGTGGGCGTATAGGTAGAAAAAGGAAACAAACTACTGGCTGACTCACCAAAATAGATGAGCTGATGGTTTCCTGGGCGCCCCCGTATGCATCTCCATAGGCCACTGGCTGATAGTCAGGGATTTTGATACTGCGGTGCTAATGAAGGCTTTCGGGTGAAATTATATTAAAAAAAAAGGGATCGTTTTCTAGTAACGTGCGTGCCGCCATTCGAAGTTGCTAATAAGAGCCTCTCGTGACTGCCGTAGGGGGCGGCACTGTCGCGTCGCTTCGTTCGGAAATCAGATAAGCACCATTCCAGTTTCAATTTTAAAAAATGACGTTTAGAAATGCGAAAGGAATAAAACAAAAACTAATTTAAATATAGTATGTGTCGCCTATTATCTCTTTACAAAGACCGAAGTGCAATCATTATTGCCGGGTACTGTAGTTTCATTTAGATCGTCTGTCAGAATAGTATATCTGTGGATTTTACGCTAATAATTTGTTTACAGATTATGTTTTTGTTATTTTTTTATCCTCCGCCTCCCCCCCTCCCCCTCCTCTAGCGTTAGCGGTAGCGGCATGCGGACCGGCGGAAGTGTAAAACCTGCTAACTTATTTATTTTCGTTTGTTTTTTTGTGCGGCAGAGAAAGTAAAATGTACGTAATTCTTAAAGCACAGTGACGTCTGTAGAGCGGCATTTTGTTATAGTGTTAATCTATTGTTTGTTTATTTATTTCTGTGACGTGATGGTTTGATTGATACGGCATATTAGCGCGTAATAATAGTTTTTTTTTAACATGTTTTAAGCATATGGTCATTTTTCTGAAAAGAAATCCACTCACCCTTTTTCTCGAATTGTAGCAACTTCGATGAAAGTTTTCATACTAATTTCAACTTTCCATTTTGTTACTCTCATACAAGTGTTTATGGAGAAGTAACGGAGAAGGAATGAAAAAAAATAAAACACTTTTTGCTTTATACTAAAATCAATATTGCTCGTGATTCAGAGCCTCCAGTGTTAGTTTTCGCATATAAAAACGCCTCGAACGCGTTCACGTAAACGTCTCATTCACTATGGAATAATTGGCAGCGCTACTTGCGGAGCGAAACGGCAACAAACTGTTCTCATAGTATTTGACATTTTAACGCAAACTCGTCAGTATGCTTAGGGTTTTCGGGCACAAAATACGTCTCGAACGCGTTTGCGTTAAAATGTCAAATACTATGAGAACAGTTTGTTGCCGTTTCGCTCCGCAAGTGGCGCTGCCAATTATTCCATAGTAATTGAGTCGTTTACGTGAACGCGTTCGAGATGTTTTTATATGCGAAAACTTACACTAGAGGCCAGTGGCGTAACTATAACGTCTGGGGCCCGTGACGAGTTCGTCCTTCCTCAATATAAAGTAGTGCATCAGCGTCCCTTCTGTGCTCTAAACCAAGCCAGTTTGGGGCCCCCTAGAACTAGGGGCCCGTCGCATTTTGCCACTCCTGCCACCCTATAGTTACGCCACTGCTAGAGGCTATGAGCGTGACCGCCATCGAGGTTGTATTCGAGAAAAAGGGTGACTGGATATATTTACAGAAAAATGCCCATTTATTGGTTTGTTCGCGGCGCTTTTGTTTTGCTTACGCGAACATGTTCAGTCGGTTACAAACAGTTCTATAGATTTGGCGACATACATAAGCGGACAATAATTTATCGGCGTCAGTCTCGAATGTCACGCTTTTGTAGTTTAGCTTGTTCGTTTTACTTTCTCTGTTTGAATGCCATTCTTGTTTATTTGCACGTAACAAGGCAGAGATTTGATTTGTAGTTTAGGTAGTGGCCATATTTTAAACAGCCCATTTGCAATTATTAACCTTTTGGCCGGCACGTCAAATACAAAAGACGTCACCCATATGCCTTAAGTTGAACCTAAATCTTATTTTTTTATGTCTGTCCGTCTATGTAATGAACCAATCTAAAATGACCTCGCGCTGCCTACATTTTGCTTGGGAGCAGGGCTCTGTTAACATTGATTTCTAAATAAACATAGTTTGCCCGATATTTTTTTAGCCAACCCACTATATATGTTCTTTAACGTACTAAATCCTACTAATATTATAAACGCGAAAGTTTGTAACTATGGATGGATGGATGTTTGTTACTCCTTCACGTAAAAGTTACTGAATGGATTTGAATAAAATTTGGAACGGAGCTAGCTGATTAACACATAGGCTATATTTTATCCCGGAAAATTGCATAGTTACCACGGGATAGCGATAAAATAATTTTTTGCAGACGAAGTCGCGGGCAGCAGCTAGTTTGATATAAAATACTTTTTATCTATTAAACAGATGGGTGAAGGATCTAATTCGTATCTAAGGGTGTTACCACAACAATTGATCGATCATCGATCGATGGTAGGAACAGTCGACGTCGATCGATAATTTCTACTAGAACTATCTATCGATCGAGGTCGACTGTTCCATTCTATCATATATTGATGCCACTAATTATTTTTGATAAGTTCAAATTCCTGCCTTGTTTTATCGTTTCGCTTAGCTTTAGCATCGCTTACCATTGTTTTGCACAGCATAATGTATGTTGTGAGTATCTATTTTATTTATTTTATTACTAGCGACCCTCCCCGGCTTCGCACGGTATATTATGCATGTATTATACATATAAACCTTCCTCTTGAATCACTCTATTAAAAAAAACCGCATCAAAACCCGTTGTGTGGTATTGAAGATATAAGCATACATCGGGACACGGGGACAGAAAAAGCGACTTTATTTTATACTATGTAGTGATTTCTGATAAATTCTATACTTCAATATTTCGTAGTTACATACGTACATATATAAATCACGTGTTTATCCCAGACAGAGCCTGTGGTAACAATACCTAAAGACCACGTTCAGCATGATTGTGGGCGTATGGATGGAAAGAGGAATCAAAACAGTGATCGGTTGCTAGCCACATCGCCTATATAACATGATCTCTAAGATTTTCGCCAAATCCCTCGATGGGCTTTTACCACATGCGCGGGAAGAGAAGCAACTGGTACATTCTATGTTTTTTCTTAGCTCCCAGACCAGCATGCGTAGTGCATTTAATATTTTTACCCACGACGGATCGGAGAAGGTATATGTGATAGGTTGTGTGTGTGTGTTTGTCTCGAGAACGGTTAGACCGATTTAGATGCGGTTTTCTATATTAGGTTTGTTCATTGTACGTGGATTCTCTAGTAGACGGTAGTCGGTTCGAACACATGTTTCATGCATAACCCACCCACCTGCCGCTTTCACGTGGATCAACGAATATCACAGACCCAACTATGAAACACCCGTTAATTATATTCTGGTTATTCTTTAAGCTAAAGCTTTATGTGGGTGGTTTATTTGTATGCTAATATGCGTGTCGCACAGACATAGATGTTTTGCATGTGCTCGCGGCTTAGTGAGGTAATTTGTTAATAATATCATTGCTATTGTTTATGTAGAGACACTGTCGAATGCCTAATGGAACGTAATATTTAGTATATTTTTAAAGTATTTCCTATACATTTATTATTTCATACTCCTCATCCCATTTTACTTACTTCTAATTTTCTATTTTCATTTTGTCTCTAATAATAATAACCTACATCAGTGTAAATATTTTTATGTAACACACCATTACTCCTGTTTAAGTATTAAATTGTTACTTTAAAAAAATATATCTTAGATGTTCATGATGTAACAAAATCACCTTGAGAGCGGTACCTATACTTAGTGTAAGTTTTCGGTCACAGAATACGTCTCGAACGCGTTTGCGTTAAAATGTCAAATGCTGTGAGAGCAGTTTGTTGCCGTTTCGCTCCGCAAGTAGCGCTGCCAATTATTCCATAGTAACTGAGACGTTGACGTGAACGCGTTCGAGACGTTTTTATATGCGAAAACTTACACTAGAGGCTCAGTTCTTAGGCAAGATAAAACGTTAGACGCAGTTCTGCGGAAGGCAATGTGAGGCCGATTCAAACTACGCCTTGCCTCGTTTGCTGGTGGTTTTCTTACGGCTAACAATATGTTGCCCGTGTAGTTAAAATTCATGGAGTAATGTTGTGATATAATGATCATTGATCTAATGATATCATCATGTCTACGACCATGGGAACGTTGGCTATAGCCTAATAACTTAATATATGTATTAAGTTCTCTTTAAAATCTAATAATAACTTAAAAAAACGGCAAAAAAACATGTATGTTTGGGAGCCCCCCTTAAATATTTATTTTATACTGTTTTTAGTATTTGTTGTTAAGGGGCTTCTAAACGGGCCATGTTTTGCTGCAATTTGTGGCTGCAACACAGTGGCCCGGCAACATTGCAGGCAATACCAGCCAGACTACGCAATATTGCAGTAATGTCCCGGCCATATAGCCAAACATGTTTCGTATTGACACTTATGGCCGATATTGCCCCGATGGGTTGCCGGACGATCGCTAGGCGATCGATTTTACTGCAATATTGCTCGGCCAGTTCTATTGCTGTTTCAGTCGCTCTCTTGGTTTATGACACAGTGTATCTTTTTCTACGCGACATGACATGATGTTTGCTGTGAATGACGCCGTGATGCTATGTTCAGTGCTTTGCGATCAGCTGCATGAGTTGTTATTGTTATTTATCGAGGGTATGCTGCAAAAATGACTTCTACGTGGTTTAATGAGATAACTATTGACTTCATTAATGAAGTACATTTACACCCTGAGTTGTGGGATATAAAAACCGGAATATACAATTTGCTGTCCTCATATTTGTATCTTTTTTTTTAATATTTGGTCCTATTTTATTTAAAAGAAAGTCGAAATCACCCTTTGACATTCTCGTAAAGTTTTTAAATAATTTACTATCAAGGCTTACTTCTAGACTCAAATTATCCAAAGTTTCACGCCTATTTAAATAAGGTCTAATCCACAACCTCTCGTTTTTCTTTTGCTTCTTTTTTAAAATAAGATAATCTGCCGCCACAAGTGTTATCTCGTCAGCCATTGTTGCCGGTTTGTGTAGCCCGTTTAAAGCGTCTGCATCATGAGCCATACTATTGCAGACATAAATGCACACATTGCCCAGCCATACATTGCTCGGCCATCAGTTGCAATAAAATATTTTTGTGATGGCCGGGAAATTAGTTGCCAATAGTGCAGCCACAAATTGCAGCAAAACATGGCCCGTTTAGAAGCCCCTTTATAGCAACAACAGAGATACTTGATCTGTAGAAATATCAACTGTCTAAGTATCACGGTTCATGAGATACAGCCTGGTGACAGACGGAAAGTCTTGGTAATAGTTATTGACTTCGAGTGATCGATTTTGATGTAATATAAAATCAGACCTTGATTCTTATAATAAAAAATGCAGACTTAGCGATGATTATAACCTCTTAATTAAGTTGATAATATAGCAATGCAATCTAGATTTTTTTTGCCTCGTAAAGGCGTAATCGATCACGTTGCGATGTTGCATTGTGCCCTCTATGCCTTCTAAAAGGTACTCCATCACGTACAGTAAAAAAATGGCTACATTCCAAGCTCTGGTCACTGACTGAAGTGTCATAAAAACTTGGTGTCATCAGATCAATGCGCCATCATCCATCATCTGACACAATGTGCACTAACATGCTAACCCTGGCTCGTGCTTGTCCCCACTTGCAGCGCTAAGGACGCAGCGGCGGCGGAGGCGGCACGTGCGTACACCCCCCCACCCCCACCCTACCCTCGGCCCCTCCCACAAACCCCCTTGCTATACACTCACGTACTTCTGTTGCGTCCAGACTGGCCTGGACTTCGCAGACGACCCCTTCAAAGACTACAGATACGAGGACCCCTTCAACATAGAAGACCCATTCAAAGACGCACCCGACAACAGAGACCCCTTCGCCAGGAGTAGCTCGGCGGTTGCCTTCCAGACCGATGACTTTTTCTCCTCGAATATTAATGGAAGTTTCGCGAAACTCGAGACTGAGAAGCGGAGCGGTCGTGTCTCCGCGCCGCCGGTGGCTTTCGACCCGTTTTCGTCGCGATCCGACTTCAAACCGTCCGCCCCTAAAGTCTCCGCAGTCCCCAACGATAACGACGATTGGGGCTGGAAGGACGACTGGGCCTCCGAGGATGCCTGGTCCAAACCCGCCACCCGCTCCAAAACGAACGACGCCTGGTCGAACGACACCAAAAGCGACTGGAAGACCGACAATTGGGCCAACAAAACTGACAACTGGGCGGCCGACTGGTCCGGCGATCAGAACAAAAACCTAAACGAGACCTGGCCGTCCGCCACTCTGCCCAGCAAGAAAGAGAAATCGCCCAAACCGGTGAAACTCGCCAAGAGTCTGGTCCACACGATAGGCGGGATCGGACGGACGAAGCAGAAGGACAGGAAGAAGAGCAAAGAGACTAGGAGCGCCGAAGCTTTGGCCTCCGAGGAGCAGCAGTGGGCGTGGGCGGCGGCCGAGTCGGCGAAACTGGAGGCCGAGGCCGAGGAGCGTCGGCGAAGAGAGGACGCCGAACTCCAACTGGCTCTAGCCATATCGAGGCAGGAAAAGTGATGCTTGTCTGTACCTTATGGGCTTTAAGTTCGGACGCTGCCGGTAACTTAAGATTTTGAAGCGCGTCTTAGTAAATTATCCAAGTTTGAAACTTTTTAATCTTATGCATTTAACTTGATGGTAACAGTCGGCGGTTATTGAGAATTTTGAAATTTAAAAAATGAAATTATTACCTTTTGAGCTTGTGTACAGTACCACAGGGTGCTCCCTAAAACGTACGAAATTGTTTAATACACGTTTTGTTTCACGCATTTTAGTTATATTATGGTTATCCGTCATTTTAATTTTCCATTAGTATTTTAAAGGCTAACGAAAAATAAACAACAGAGGTGTATTTTTTTTTAAGTTCTATGCAAGAAAGTTGAATTTCATGTCTTCCCGTTTTTATGTTTAGTTTAAATTGAATAATTATGTTATTTATTAGTACCTACATTCAATGCATCACATTTTTCTGTCTCGATAAATATCTTGTAACGCGTTAATATAGAAAAAGCAAATGAAAAATTCCGATCGCTAGTCAAAATAAATATAAATAAATATAGGGGTCTCGAGCGAAAGTGCGTCTGGACTTATGCAATTGAATATTGAATAAATAGCAATTAGTGCTCATAATAATTTTGTTCTGTTATCGTGAAGCAATATTTATTTTGTCAAGGTAACCTGCTGATCTTAAATATTGCTACAGGCCTAAGCTTCTCCACTATGCCCCTTTAGTAGATTATGTCATTTAAAAGTGTAAAAGTGTCAGAGTTGTACATTACAAAATGTTTTTTTTATGTCGGCGTATGTCGACGTTTTATAGATACCTACTATATGATGTTGGATATATAGACTTGCTTGTATGTTTGTTGCGATGTCCTGGTGTGTGGCCCCGTTCACCGCGGCGCCCTGGGGTTTGTAACAACTTGGTATTTTCACATTTGAAGGAAATACTCGGAACGGACGCCAGTGTAAAATAAACTAATTTTAAACTTGTATCATTATACTCTGTAAGTGTTTAGGTAGTTGTAAATTATTATTATTATTTAATTCATTTTAATGCTGTTGTTATACAAATTATTATGGGTTCCTTTTCGTAATAGTCTGATTTCAATGCCTGATTTTAAGCAAATAAACATTTTTTTAAAATTATTATTGGTACACTAAGAGTGGAGAAAAGGCATTTTATTTGCATGATTATTATACTCAGACATCCAAAGAATAAAATTGTATATCGCCAACCACCGAATGCTCAATAAATACTATGTTAAAATAATTGTTTTTCTTGGTTAGGACCGCTAGCTTGAGCAACTTATCTTCGGCAGTGCCTTTTCCACGCTTTACTGTTCTCTTTCATTCGTGTGCGGTTGCCTGGGCGTATGAAAAGGACGCATGATTTCTCGTGACTTCGCAATAATAAACGGTTGTCCCGCATTTAATGTATTGTCACACACGTCTGGCTTGTTTCTTGTCAATGGGCATGGTCACTGGCTGTATTTTAATTTTTATGAGGGTAGAATTAAATGTGTTAACATTAACGCGGCTACTCGCAATACAGAAGTTGAGATGTGGATCCTTGTTCTCAAATAGTTTAAACTGGCTCTTTTCTTTGTTGTAACTCAGTAAAGTTTTCAACTGGTACTTGTTTTTATGCAGTGTTATGTCATTTAATACATCTGACATCATCTAGTTGGCGTCAGGTTTTATTGACACTGAGCATTTAAAGTCACGCGCGAACTGTCGCTGTAAATTATTAGCCAATATCTTGATGTTAGATTTATACATATTTTTTTATTGGCCGGTGACCAGCTTTGCAAAAGTTGAAAATAAAACAAGTGACTCCTTTCTCTGTGTAGTTATAATTCTTACGCTTAATATATTAGCTTTAATTAGAAAGCTTGTAACATGTTGTTGCACCCTGTATAGCGTGTGACAGCTTTTCGAATACTTGTAACATGGCAACATTAGCTTGTGCGCACGGGCCTTGCGTCTCCAATACAATAATTAGTTACTGTCACGCTTGTCAAGACATTAATAACGCTGCTGGCAACACAGCCTTTGACCACGGTTCAATGTCTCGGCAAGCAACACTTAGCTATAGACAATTATGTAATGTAATGATGTAATAATTGTGTAAACCTTAAATTATAATACCAATGTATTTATGGGTATATCCTAAAGTTGTTATCTCTTTCTTAGGCGCTGTTGTTTGTGGCTCGTCGGTCCGCGTGGACGCCATTTTGGATCACTTGACGTTTCAAATTATAGTTTGGAACTGCGCGGATTGGACATAGGCTCGCGTAGACGTCGCCTGATTGGTCGATTCTATCCGTATATAAGTAATGGACCAATAGCGTGGCAGTTGCATCCGAGTTTGAATATAGTCCTTGCCGCTTGCTCTTGATGTTTGAATTGATAAAGTTTATTTATGAGACAATAGGCGTATAGTGTTGTAGCGATATATTTTCAAACATTTATCGTACGTTGGAAATTGTAGAGCGTATATTTTCTCTGAGAGCCTTCATAGTCAATTTCTTAACGATATATTCGTGCTATATTTTGTGTAGGTATATATAAGCTTTCCACGCGGGCCCAGCGACCCGAGTCTGTTATCTAGTATACAGTTAATTATGTACCTTTCATTTATAGCGAACAGAAAACTTTAATTCTTGACGTTGACGTGTAATTGTGTATTAAATGCTAATAATAGTAAATTTGATAAAATACAGGTTATTGTTAGCTTAAGTTGGTGGTGACGGTGCGCGAGGTTTTTCTACGGTGTCTCGACGCTCCGAACGCCGGCACGTCTAGGAGATTGCGAGCGGTGTGGACTGCTCGTCTTTTTCTCACTGTTCGTTTTAGAAAGAGACGGGTAGTGTATCTCGCGCGCTGTTGTGCTAGCCGGGCTGGCCGAGAGACTTAAGTCTACCCTTAGTTCACATGTTATTTAAAATCATGTCGACATTGGTCTTCAGGGCCATTCGAGGCTCGCGTCCGAGTTTATTATCAGATACAGTTTGACAACAAATATAATGCGCATCGGCAGTATTCGTTTGCGCAGAGAAGCGCAGACCAGTTTCCGATGGTAGCCGAACGTGTAAATAATCTATATTGAACTTTATTTGCAAGCGCAACTGACAGAGTATTGCTTGCTTTGCATTCTTAGCTCTGTCCCGCTTACACGATTTTGCCATTGTTGGTACGAAATCGATCGACCAATAACAGCGCCAGTTTCCCGCGCTACTAAAATTGGTCTACTGCGCAGGTACATCGTGGAGCATTATTTTTGTTGTCAAACTGTACTAAGCTATAACAAATGAAACGTCTTTCATTAATGCGCCTATTGATATTTGACATCGCTCTTGCAATGATTTGGGCCCTGTCTCACCAGTCTGTTAAGTTCCAATTATCTAAAGTGTCAGTTGTCTACGATTCCGTCTCTATTTATTACTAAGAAATAGTCAGAGACGTCATCATAGATGACTGTCGCTTAAAATAACTGGAACTTAACAGACAGTGGTGAACAGACCCTTAGTCTCTCATTAGTTGCCGACAAAAAAATCCCGACACATACGCCTCTGAAGACAACAGTTTGTAATATAAAACTTTAATGTGACAGGTGACTATGACAGGAATTGCCGGCTTGAAGGTTCCATGTTGAAATGGGTGTCGCATCGGCAAATGCATGCCGAAATGTCACTGCCACTTGGTTATATTTTGTCGGCGACTAATGTCACAGGACCAGTTACAACCAATTTGATAAGTTCTCGGACGTCTTGGTGTGGCCACACGTCAGAGCGGAGATGAAATGTTGAAATAGAAATAGACATATAGAAGGAAAGTTAACGTGAAGTCTAGTATAACCCCAAACGCCTATGTTCACGCTGTATGTCCACAACGGCCCAACCGTGGGCCGACCAATGGTAACGTGCATTGGGGTAAATTTGAAATTGGGGGAATTACGACAAACGTGGATATCTACTAAACTGGGAACAATTCCATAATCCGACAACGCTTATCTAGAAGCCAAATACATCGGAGTTTCTAAGCGTTGCTAGATTATGTAATTGTTCCCCGTTTAGTGGATACCCACGAGTTTCGAAATTCCCTCAATTTCGAATTTACCCCAAGTTGCTACATGCCTTTGTCGGCGACTAATGAAGTGACAGATTAAGACCGATACACACAGACATCTATATATAATCTGCTGCGACGCACGAGTAGTTAGTGTTAGTGACGTCACGATGTTCTACATCGCGCCAACGAAGTTTCTCAACGCGGATGCATAAATACAACTGACTCTAGTCTCTTCCTTTGGACTTTGGTCCCCAGGCATAACGTCTGCCAGGAGAGATCTCTATTGTGTCCTCCCCACATAATTACAATTTTACAATAAGTTGGCATCACTTAACTGGGTAGAATTCATACATACATACCATCACGCGTCTTTCCCACAGGGGTAGGTAGAGACTATGCTCCACTTGCTACGATCCTGACGTACCTCTTTCGTTTCATTCACATCTCTTCATACATGGTTGGTTTCGGTTACCTGACCTTTTTTCAAAACGTCCCGACTTTGGTCACAGAACGTCCGTCTAGGCCTTCTCCTCCCAAAGCACCCATTCACATACATACATACATACATACACAAATCACGTCTTTATCCCTTACGGGGTAGACAGAGCCTAAGGTGACAAGACACCCATTCACACTCCCCATAAATCTGTTTAGTTAACCTTTCTTTCATCCATCCTCTACGTGACCAAACCAACTAAGCACACTTATGTTTTAATGGTGTAATAATAATATTATGTGAGACAGGCGAGGTCTAGCGTCTCTCTATCTCAGGTATACAACAAACTCGCACTCCGACCTAATTTTAATCGAAACACGCATACACATTACGCAGATTACAAGTACGCTATGTTCCTGGTGTTATACTCTGAAATCAGAATTTCATGTGCCGTCCCGCTCGCTCTACTAGGACAGAAAGGGACGGTGTAATGCGAGCTTGGTAATAGACCCGCTGGATTGTCACTAGTAGTAATGGTCGCCATCTTAAGTGTTGCCAACCACGAAAATGTTATAGGTGCGTTCCATTTGGTCGTCCCGGCGGTTGGGTTGTCTATGAAATGATCCCGTCGATGTTGTGACTGTCTTAGATTTAAAACTGAAGGCGTATCGCGAACTTCCTTACCAGCCAGGCAGACTGGTTTTACGAGTATACTTTGGAATTCGATTTTTGAAGTTGTTTCGTGCCGTTCTGGTCACACTAATACTAATAGTCATTAATCTGAGAGAGAGGGACGGTGAGATACGAACGAAAATCGAAGTTCGGATAGCTCTGTATTGATAGACTACGCTGGATTTGAGAATGGTCAGTGACAATATGAAGCCAACTGGCGTAGATTCTTGTCGAGTCGTAATGTAAACAGAATTGTGATATGTCACCGACAATTGTCGCGTTGGTCAAATAGGGCCCAGAACAGACGGCGCAACGCGACTGCAACGAAACTGCAACCTGTAGTTTCATTTGAGTTTCTGCCATAGACTTCTAAGCAAGACCGCATATGGCGCGGCTAGTAGGCTTATTGTCTAACTCGCTCGCAATCGCCATCGTGTTCATTTGACAGTTCATGTATGAGCTGACAATTGGCATCGGAATCAGCTAGCTGTCAAATTCATGCAAGAACTGTCAAAATGCACACGATGGCGATTGCGAGCGAGTTAGACAATAAAGCCTACAGTTTGAAACCGGTTTGAAACGGATTGCAAATCAGTTGCGTTGAAACTGACGTGTAGGAGACTTGTTTGCGTTTCATCGCTTTGGCGTCGTTTTCGGTACAACAAAATGGCCGACGGCGAAAATAAAAACATCGAAATGATTGTGAGGTTGCAGCGTGTATGGAAAACGATTGAAACTGGTTTAAAACTATAATTTCGAAAGGGTTTCGTTGCAGTTGCGTTGCGCCGTCTGTTCTGTCGTTAATATGGTATTGAGCGGGTATGTTACTAACTTCGAATTTCGGATTTGGTTTGCAAGGGATGCTTCGACGTTGCTAAATGAACGGCGCTCTTTTTTTTTTTGTTAAATGATTAGCTTGTATTGAACTGTACTGATACAGCCAAGACTGTTCAAGACAAGATCTTCACGTAGCTTTTTCATTAAAGTGAGAGCCTGCCGTGTGATGAAATGTCGCGGCTGTGGAAGGGTGATACGTCTGTAAACTTAATTTTGCAATGTCGATGTTTATTATAATAACATTATTATATTGTAATACCTAGTACATTTGTATGTAATGTTTCTTATTCGCAGCTTTTTATATATGCAACGAAATATATATTGTAAGTTTACCGTTGTGCTTCTGTGAAGCGGTTTTTTTTTCTATTTTTAATTAAATTATGGATATTATATTGAAGACTTCTGTTACTTTAATGAGCGTCGTGTTAGCGGGCCCAATACGCAGAAATAATCTGAAATTAGATTGGTAAAAGATTTGATCAATCTTTAGACTAATATACTCCATGTTAACTACAAAACTATTGTAATTCAATTAATCTTGTAATGTCATGCAGTACTTAAACATTCATTTCATGTAACTCAACACTATATCTTACAAAGGGGCTGAAAGGGAACACTAGAATCAGTAGGCTTACTATCTAACTCTCTCGCAATCGCCATCGTGTTCATTTTGACAGTTCATGTATGGGCTGACAATTGGCATCGGAATCAGCTAGCTGTCACATTCATACAAGAACTGTCAAAATGAACGCGATAGCGATTGCGAGCGAGTTAGACAATAATTGATGGACAACAGGCTAATTGATGTAATGATACTATCGCGAAGGGTCATGATCAAATGTAGAACGAATAATAGGTATCTATATATATAATATTCTGTGCATGCAGAGATAGTATGTTAGTGGTTGTGTTAAACGTGCGGCGACAACGGTTCTTGAACAGATTTAATACGAGGGCCCTTCGAAAATTTTGTCTCTATACCTATCTTGGGAACAACTGTCACAACGTACATAGTCAGTTTAGTAATGTTTTTTTTTATTCGTTAAATTGCGTTTTATCTCTGATGTAAAATCAATTAAGGCTCTGATTGATATTTGAACAGTTTTCTAACTAATTTTAATTTATTCCGCCTGATTGTTTTGTTTTTCAGCGATAAGGCAACGCGATTAATTGAACTTTTTTTTTCTTGGTTCAGTATCAGTTTTTAGAGCCATGGTTACAGGTCCATCCGGGGCCGGATTTTTAAAAGCACGTCGAAAATTATGACGACGGCTATGGGTCGTGGTATCCACCTACAGTTTGACCAGTCCACTTGGTTATCGACGGAGCTCAGCCCAAGGGCGGAGCCCCCTTTTCCTAACTAACCTAACCTACTTATTTTTGTATTAAAATAATCAGTGAGTCGAATTAATGGCAGCGTTTTATCCGGGTGGACCAAATTAGGTGGAGCACGACCCATAACCTGGAACATTGTGGGGAATTTGAAAAACGAATAAGAGCAAAAGATTATAGCTCATTAGTAAGTCTGTTGGACCTAAGTTTTAATTGAGCTATAATTTTTGCAAAAATACAGACGTTCTTACTATCTATATTTTCGATGTTCTTTAAAAAACGGGCTCCTACGAAAGGAAACTTTTAAATTCAAAGTGCGTTTAATGCCGTTGCGTTCCCGCTAATAGTCGTTAATATGGGAGTGATAGAGACGGTAGGATGCGAATTTCGGAGTAGACCCTCTGGTAATCTCTTTGTGTTAGTAGTTAGCATGACATAACGTTTTGGACTAAGTTTAACATTTTTGTCTCTTGTTTTGGAAATTGCATGGGGTGCGATTCTAGTGTTGCTTGCGCGCCTCTGCCATATCACTTGTAAGGTGGAACAGGCACAGTATAAATAAACAGTAAGTAATCTACAATGAAGTTTTGGCTAGACCGGAGGCCATATTGTCTATCACTATTTCTATCCAAGGGCGGATCCAGGATTTTTAGGCACAAGGGGCGACCGGCCAAAAAAAACCTACCTGAAGTAGGTACTGTCCACAGTACATAGAAATACCGCCTGGGGTGGGCAAGTGCCCCCAAAACAAAATCTCGAGAATAATCGAACACTGCTGTATGATGAAGAGTATTACTTTAGTAGATCACGTAAGGAGACAACATTAATTATTAACTTCTTCCCCGCCTCACTATGAAGTGACGGGCTCTGTACACCGCGGGAAAAACAAACGACAAACTAGCTTTAATTCCATTGCAGAAGCATTAATTTTGAGTTGAATGTTTGTTGTATATTGATGACCGTGTTGTGTGACGCATTCGATTGGCGGTCACGACCACGACTAGATGGCTGGGGTGGTCAAGAGGTTAATGACATGTGCTCTACAATATTTAGTATTTTTTTTCACTGTGAGCAATATCTGATGTTTCTTAAAACGCGCTTGAGCTTGACTACATTGGACAATACAGGCCTCGTGCTGTGAAATTCGATGTTCGAATACCGTTTGGTGCCGTTCCGTTTATACTAATATTCATTAATTTGAGAGTGAAAGGGACAGGGCGAGACGCATTTAGAAAATCGAATTTCGGAGTAGCCCCGGGTGAGATTTTACAGGGCCGGATTTAAGGGAGGGCCCCCCACAATAGACTTCGGAAAAAATCTAATTTAGACTAAACATTAAACTTGGGAAGTAAAATAATTTGGTGCCAGAGGGCCTCCACTCCTTTGTTGCTCAGAGGCCTCCAGACCTCTAAATCCGCTATTGAGAATTTATGCAAAGTAGTGAACGCGCTCTGCTCGGTATTTTTTTGGTAAGTTTTCTAAAAATGTAACCTAGCCTGATCGTTTTATTGCCCCCCGAAACCTGCATACTAAATTTCATGGCTGGTTTAAAGGTACTAGATTAGATTAGATAGATGATGCTAGCGTACAGACAGCGCGCTGTGCGTATGGTAATACGAATGTTTGTAGATTACTTACTGGATTAATACTGTGTGGATAGAGGCCCAATTGGATTCGTTGGTATTCTAGAAGTTACGCCGTGCGGTTAGAGGCTAAATTATAGTACAATATAACTCATATCAAGTTTGGTTACGGGGCGGATGGTTCTGATGATACAATAATTATCGTATATAATAAAATTCTTGTGATTTAGCGTTGTACGTAGTATTATATATTATATAGCGGTTCGTTGAGCTTTGTTATATACTGTCGGAGCTAGTGTAAGTTTGCGGTCCCGAAATCAGTCTCGAATGCTTTGCGTTAAGCCGGGTATTCATCTGCGATCAGTAACCGTAAAACACTAGTGTGGCAGGCTCGCGAACCACGTACACACTAGTGTTTATGGTTGCAGGGGCCTTATCATGACTTTTTTTATAAAAAAAGTAGCTGTTGCCCACGACTCCGTCTGCGGTAAATTCGGTTAGCGCTATCCCGCGGGAATTATTCAATATTTCGGGGTAAAAACTATCCTGTGTCTTTTCCCGGGACTGCGACTATTAATGTACCAAATTTCAATAAAATCGTTTTAGCCGTTTTGCCATGAAAGAGCAACAAACATCCAAACATCTAAACTTACAAACTTTCGCCTTTATAATATTAGTAAGATTTCGGTCAATTTGGCCAGTGTCAAAGTAAAAGACAGTTTTAAAACATGTCGGCCATTTTACGGTTACACGGTCAAAAGACCCCCCCCCCCCCCCTGTCGGGCTCTTGGCCAACGGTCAACGATATCCCTCAGAATCTGCCAGGAAATGGTGCACCGGGTGCACCGGACCAATCAGTGCTCTACCCCCGGAAGGATCCAAAAACGAACCGCAGCTCTTGATCACACGCGGAGGTAACCCGACTCGCACCCCCTTCACCACGACGTGTTAATGCGATTAAATTTCGATTCTTTAGCTGTCATTGTTGACACTTCTAGTATGGATCTGACAGCGGTCGATCCAACTTTTGTTCGGAATTGAATCGCTTGGTAAGGCCCCAGCTCTCAGATGAGTACCAGGCTTGTGAATATCAAATAGTGTGGGAATAGTTTGTTGTTTGATCCGCAAGGGGCGGTGTCAAGTTCCGTAGTGAAGACAAGTTATGTCAACGCTTTGGAGACTTTTCTGTGTGAAAACTTACACTAGTCTGAAATGTGACAAATAAATGCAACGGTCCTGTCACGACTACACACGACAGATTGGACAGAACGCTCGCTTCGCCGCTCGCGATTCGCGTATAGTCTTGCCGCTGCCTTAATCACTAACGCGTATGAATGAGCGACTATTTATCCATGAGTTTTTATTGATTCAAAGTAATCGTATCACTTAGTGCTACACACTACGCCGAAGGTACGCGACCGAAGTTCGGCATGATACGCCTGCAATGATATTGAAATGACACATTATGCGGAAATTACACTGCATTCAAATAGAGCCGTTATCATGCCGAACTTCGTCGCGTAATTTCGGCATAGTGTGTTTAGACATTTATACGTGGGGGTTGATTTTAGAAATCTAGCCTTTATCATATCGCCTGGTGTTGTTTGTAACGGATATAAGAATAGGCCACCGGTAGTAGCAAGTAGCTATGGTACGTGCGTCACACAGTACTTACCTTGTCGCTTTAAATTTATTGGTAGAACTTAGTGAAGATGTAAAATACATATCGTATTTATGAGAAGTGTAGATAAGCTACTCGCTACTATTTGTGTCTGACCATGTTATGTTTCTCCAGCGCATGGTCTGCAAACGAGATTTTATTTACACATCGCAATGTGGTAAAATCTGCGTCGCCAGTCGCGAGCTGTCGTGGCGGGGCCGTAAAACTAATCTACATTACACGGCCGTAAAGATTGCCCTTCGGTCTTTGGAAAGGGACAGAAGACCGATGTGCAATCTTTATGGCCGAACAGCGGTAACTACACGTTTTGTTTCATAACGGCTGTAAAATTGTTCGTTGTTTTTCGATTGCGCTGTCGTGAATAGGACAATTTTGTGGCCGCTATAAACGAGTGTCACAGATTTCTTGTCGCATTATGATTTATTTGCAACAGTAGTGTAATTTATACAGTAAAGGAGCGACCACACGGAGTGACGTGTCGTAGGCGTCACGTTTTTTCACCGTTTTTTCATATCGTCAACATCTTTTACGCACCGGTGTGGTCGGACCTTAAAGCAATTGAAGAGCCCTAATGTTATTTAAACTGGTCGCGATAGTTGAATAAAAATGAAGGTGATACGCATTAGCATTAATGATATTAATATCGTATTTGCTTCTGTTTATTCATATTATAATTTTTCTATAGTGTTGTGATGCGACATACCGTTGTAACCTGTTCAAATGGAAATGTAAACTTAATAAAATATTGTATAGATAATCTACAAAGTAAACGAATACTTGTCTATGCACTGTCGTTCTAGTGAAGCAAATTAGGAAATTATATACTACATATTTATATTATGAATGTTTATACATAAAAGTGTGCGTTAGTGTGCGGTGCGACCAATTGAGGGTGTTGCTGTGTAAGGGAGTAGGGCGTAGTTGCACCAATGACGACCTAACTTTGTAATGTCATGTCATTTTGTTTGAAGGCTGTGTTTTGTTCGTTGTCATTCGTAGTCATGCTCTGTTGGCACTGGCCGGTCGACCGTGCAGCAGATAAAAGAAAAAAAAATAAGGCCAATGACTTTTCCTCAAATTGAGGTTAGGAGGCTCGACATTGCATAAGTTGGAAATATAAATTGCTGGCGAAAGTATTCGCGATTCGGGTTGTCACGAATAACGACTAATTCTAAGCGATAAGCTAGTCGGTGTTGTTAAATCGCTGTAACAATTTTATTGAAATAGGGGTAGATGTTCTTTTTCTCATACTCGTTTGGTTCAAATTGTAAGTGGTACACGAAATCCGCCATGTTGAATGTTCTGTCACTTGTGTATTAAAAACGGTTTGTTGTCATTTGATAATAAAATTTGTTGACAACACTTTATTTTCTAAACTTTTGGAAAGTTATGAAATGCTGATGTAAGTCACGCGATTAGCTTTTTAGATTTTTAAAAGATGAACAACAGAAAATAAAGTGTTGAAACGTTACCGAAAACTGGCAAAATACCTTGCTTTGTCGGAAGCTGGGTAATTTTTTTAAATACTCTACACTGATGCCTACTTATATTATATGCCACTGTGTAAATTGTTTGTTTGTTTGTTGTACTTATGCGATGTCGGCCGTAGCGCACTGTTGGTATCGTGCGATCGTCATTACCCGCTGACACTGTATTCACTGTAACTATGATATTATATGAAAACAAACAATCCTGAGATAATAAAAAAGACAAAATATTATCAGTTCTGTGTTTTATTTCATCGCAGACGCTAGGAAATCTGTAATCTTGGATGCACAAATGTATAAGTAAGCCCATAAGATAGGGAGGGGGTGGGGGGGGGGGGGGGGGTTTACAGGTGCGATACCGGCCCTTTACGATAAGAGGAGACTCGTTTATGATCCTAAGCTATGGGAAGGTACTAGGTAACTTATAAGCATTACATATAATTAAATTCATACTAAATATCGAAGACTAGAACAAACATCCGTATGGTTTTTGCATATGTATATTTTTTCATATTTTATAAATTCTGAATTAAAATTAATCTTACAAAACAGGAAACATAATTAGATATATTAACAAAGGTCCTTCAGACCCACCATACCCCTGGCACTACCCCTGGGGGTAGGGTGGGACTAAACCATAGTAGGTAGTGCTGGGATTTGAGAAATTGAAAAAAAAACGACGGAGCCTCTACGCGGGGCTCCTATTCCTGGGTGGTTTGCCCTTCGGGCATAAGGAGCTACCTTGAACCTATAACCTACATAATACCTACTACAGCACTACGGTGCTATGGTGGTGGTATCGGTGGTATGGAGAAAAGGTAGGTACACAGATTCTATTTACGTTAATCTTATAAAATAGTAATACCTTTTCAGGTGATACATTATTTGCGTACAGTCGGCGAGAAATATATCGTAGCGAAGCGACCGACGTGATTCAATATGGAACACGCTTTTTCACTCTTTATTTGACGCCAACTATATATCCACATCATTCTATATTAACAATAACAATAAAAACAATTACCCTGATCCGAAACCTGTGAACAATGTTTTATTTTCTTGTTACTTAGGTACAGTCGGCCAAACGGAACCTTAGGCCACTGTAGAACCCTTTCACACTCAACGTCGGAGTACTTTGACACTGACACAAATAATAGCCGATCACTTATTGCGGTAAGGTTCACAATGGCCAAGAGTTCTACTTGGTGCACGTGCACGGGTCCCGCCCAAGATGCACGGTATTATAAAAATAAGAGTATGTATGTATGTATGATCAGTCAAAAACATCCATCGTTCTTGAGTAGGTAAATATAACGACCGCTTAAGGGGTTATGAAAATACGGAATGATTCCAGGATTTATATAAGAATAAGGATAACTTAGAAGAATACTTAGAGAAGAATGTCGGACTAAATAAAAATAAAGACAAAAAGGCTTGCTTGTTTTAGTGTTTCAGTATTGACTTGTTTTTTTTAGTCCAAGCTTCTGTGGCGCATTTTTAATAATGAGTTTCCGGAGACTAACTCTTTTTCCAGAATTTAACTACCTATTTTCTGTATTTCTTAGGCAGAATCGTATACCCTATCGATTCATGAGAATCGAAAACATGTCTTTGATTTTACTGTGGATTGTTTTTCCTGTTCGTCACGTTCCACATAAAAAACGACGAACAAACAAGTGACGAACTGGAATGGAAGTTTTGGGACACATTTTTCTCGTATAAGAAACGATTATGAGTAAGAAAAGCCCAAAATAGTTAAATTCTAGACAAAATATTCACGTAGACTTTAAAAAACAAACGCTCAATTAGGTATTTAAACATAAATCAGCATTTTTCATTGTTTGAGCATTATTCAAACATAACAAATAAGTTTGATAAATAGGTACACAACAGACATTGACGGACGAAAAAAGAAGTAGGTAGGTAGTTACAATACTCAAATATCTTACAAACATAGATCATAATTATCACTTGTGTCTGAAAAATTATCCGGAATACTTTAGATGGTTGGCTTAGTTTGACTTAACAAGACGCCCCTGTAAATGATTTTCAGGATTTTTTAAACGTTGACAAAATGTCTTCCATACTTTGGTCCCTGTGCTAAAGTGCACCTGGGGAATTAAAAAAAAAGCCCATTTTTTTAACAGATTTCGTTAATTTTGCGAGTATCCAATTTTACGTAGTTAGTTTTGATACCTCCAATTATGTATTCAACGTAACACAACTGACCTGGGTACACATTTTGTCTCGTATAAGAATCAGCAGTGTTGTTGATTCTGAGTAGGAATAACACAAAACTTCCAATGTCTAAATAAACAAACAAATACTTTTTTTTTATTCCCCACCTACGGCGTCAAAGGGATACCTACTTACAACAGAGTCCAATCAAACTTATTCATCTACTGAACTGGTTCCGAAACACTTGTACATTAGGTATACTTCGTTTTCTTTAGCATTAGAAAGAAGGGTAAACAATTTTGAAACCTTTTTATCGAAAAACACTTTTTAAAAATCGGTAACTGTAAAATATAAAACCGTAGCGAAACAAATCACAGTGTACCAGGGTTTCAAAATTGTAACAAACTGTTATTTATTTTTTCAAACTGTTATTCAATAAAAAAGGCGTATCGAGATTGTTTACCTTTTTTCTACTGCTAAAAAACGAAGAATAGGACAACTTATTAGGTAAAGTTGGGTAAATATTAAATGATGCCCCATTTGACGTAATCGTTGACGACCTCGTTGACCCTGACAGGGAAGAGCTGGCTGGTGTCGATGTTCCAGTTGGTCAGGTTCATCTCCCCCAACCTGGGGGCGTTGGCGGCTTCCACGGTCACGATGGGCAGCACGAAGACAGCAATCGTGAGACCGAAGGGGAGCGACTAGAAAAAGTTAAATGAGCTCTCATTAAAATTGCTATTTCTACTCAGATTAACGAGCTCATGTCACCCCTGTGGGAAAAAACCCGGTCAAGTGCGAGTCGGACTCACGCGCCGAGGGTTGCGTACAAATTCGCCAAGTTATTATAAAATCCTGTGTTAGCAGAGCCCTGTTTTTAAGCAAAATGTATGTAGTATGAGGTCATTTCATATTGGTTTCTTACATAGACCGACATACATTAAACGGGAACTTGACTAGTAGACACTTTATACATCTCTACTATGGACTAATATAATTTAAGGCTCGGGGACCTTATACATCCCTTTTATAAACGTATTCAATTTAAGTAGAATTTAAGTATTCTTACTGCATTTTATTTTGAAAAAATGACTCTGCCAAGATTCTTGCGGATTCTTCTTGGCAATGATGGTCTTTCCGAATGCGCTGGTAGTTTAAAAAAAACACGTAAAAGAGACTTTGGTGGCTAATTTGCAATTTTTTTTTGTTTTTTAAACAAAACAGATTTTAAGACTTATTTGATTAGTTGCGCTATAAGAGCTACGTTCATACCAACTTTCAAATTTCTAGGACAACTGGAAGTACCCATTGGTTTTCCGATCTCGGCAATTTGTATGGAAACACCCTTTTCCACTGTATCTTTTGTTTGAGTTGACTCAGAGGGTTCATTTTTTTACATCTCCAAGGGACCGAAGACTTCAGTATTTGGTATAAATTTCAATTTTACCTATATCTACGCGTTTCTGAGAGAAAGAGTCTTGACGGACAGACAGACAGACGGAAAATTAAAAAATATATATATTTTTGCAAATTGGCCGGCAAGGGCTCTTTTACATATCTTATTTGAAACTACCAGCGCATTCGGAAAGACCTTCATTGCCAAGAAGAATGCGCCGCAAGAAACTTGGCAGAAAGTGTTTTTTTCAAAATAAAATACATTAAGCTACTACAATACTTAAATTCTACTTAAATTAAATACATTTATAAAAGGGATGTATAAGGTCCCCGCCTTAAATTATATTAGTCTATAGTAGAGATGTATAAAGTCTCTACTAGTTTATGAAACTAGATACAACTGAAATAAAGTTTTAAACCGGCCAAGATTATTTTAAACCATAAAAAATACCCGTATGTTAAATCCAGCACAAGTTTTCACCACTTTCTCGTGGTGTTTCCACGTGGTGATTTAAAAAATCGGGCTCAAGGCGAGCGACGACGTGACAGTTTCGGGTTTCGGGTTTCGGGCAACTGGCGGATAGTCGGCAAGTTGTCGTTCATTGTGTCGTTAGAGGCCTTTGTTTTCAACGTCTTCCGACCGGCGATGATATAAAAAACGACAGATTGCAATAACAACAGCCATTCATTTACATCATGAAGTGCTCAATAACAGATAAAGGCAATCAACTTATCAAATTGTAACGAGATAAAACTACGTTTTACTTGGATTAATTTATACCTTATAAGTTTGTTCCAAGGTATAATATACAACGGTAACTGAGACGGATGTTAGTCCTTCGGGATAGCACTGCTAATTATAATAGTCATCATGATTATCAGCATCAAGGTTGCAAAACATGATTCAAGTATGCATAGTAGAGTAAAAACAAGAGATACATCAGCGGATGATTAGAAAAACATCATACCTAGGTAAAAGTACTTACCTACCTATCAACATATTCGAAACTATAACATGATTGTTGATACGTAATTAATAAATTCATTATTTTAGATATTTTCGAAGAGGCTAATAGAGGCTACGGGTGACCGCAGAGCTGGCAGCTTTCTTGGACAGCGTATTAGTATCGCTGTCCAAAGGGGGAATGCCGAATACCTACTATGCTACGTCGGGGCCTCTCCTTTTTTAATTATTTTATTTTAAGGTTAGTTTTAGTTTAGTTTTTAATTTAATCATAGTTTAATTTGTTTTTGATTCCCCTTTTGTATTTTCTTCAATAAGTTATTTTAGTTGTGAGTCTAAATTTTAATATTAGGTACTTAATCCAAAGCATGAATGTAATTTTTAAATTTCGAGAGATTGTTCTCTGTTTCTTTATATTTGTACAATAAAGCATTTACTTACTTACTTATAACAAGTATGGTTAGCGTCAGATATATTTTGCTGATTAAGGGCCGATTTTTTAATCGTCAGATAAGCCCTATTCTACGAATAAATCTATGGGTATCTGTCAGTTAAATGCTTATCTGAGGATTGAAAAATCGGCCCTAAATACAAAACCGACACATTTCAACTTCAAATTAGGACACTGTTGCGTTTGAAATCTTAGAACGACTTGTTTGTAGATGCAATGGCGAATGATTTTGGAATGCGGTCGTTTTGTATTTAATCAACAATTTTAGCAACATAATTGGCCAAATATATCGAAACACGATCTTATAGAAAGAATTGAGACAAATCCAGCCACCTTCCTTCGAATGGACCAAGAGCAGATTTTTGAGGTGAAGTCCTGATATAATTTATTCAGATAAGTATATTATACTTGGACAATTTCACATATCTATATGTTCTGTGCTGTCCCACACACATACACATACACACTGTACATTGACCGTCGAGATGTACGTACAAAAAATGTTAAATGTTATTAAAGTTTTTGCAAGTTTTTTTTTAATTTTTTCCTTTCCCGGCCCGTGCTCTGTTGGCTTCTAAACATTAGTTAAATTGCCTTAATCGATTCTAATTTGGGATTGCTAACAATCTCCTCAGAAATATCAAGTGCGTTACCTAATGGCTGTGCTAATGGTGTTAAAATGTGTTAAAACAAAATCTATCACAGACAGAGACTGCGATTGTGTGTGTTTAAATTTTAACAGCATTATCATACAAACTTCCAAACTTTGAAAGAGTATTATTATCTCAAGCTACTTTAATACTAACACGGAAAATATCTAGTCACTATGTCTATACGTATGTTTACATATAAACACAGGTAAATTGGAAGAACAATATTTCCGCGTTCACATAACAAAGGTCAGTGTTAGGTGGCTACTTGGCTTAGCTATGTGGTATAGTCTGTTTCATTTAAAATGACGAAAATTCAATTAACGCGGGATTTTACAACTTCTTTTGTTGCTGAATATGAAAGGAAAAAATAACAAAGAGACGTAAATAAACTGACCGCAGTATGGCACGTGTACTGAAGTAGCTCAACCCTTCTTGATCTTTGAAATAAAAGATTTCAATTTTTATTTAAAATATGATTATTAATACACCCGTTAGACACTAACAAAATATTGCACTTAAGCCTAGAAAGTATCCCCTCTTATTGATTATTGTTTATTACCTGAACTGGACGCTTTTAAGTATAATAGGTGTATTGTTTTCCAAATACAATTACAGTGCGGCTAACACTCGGGTAAAAATGTATTATACCTACTATTAAAAAATTGTACAAAGTGATATTGACACAGTATATAATTATTATTTTAGAAACGCACGTCGTCTAGTGTAACACCGACCAACAACATCAAAACTATCAAGATTTTTTGTTCACGGTATACTTTGGGCTTAACGCTAATGGTTTTATTTTACAACCCCACTTGAAGTTAACAATTGAACAATAGACGTCGGTTTTAAGTACTTTTCGTCATCTTAAATGAAACAGACTATAATTGTCAGTTAGGTGTTTATAAGGTAAATCGCACGGTGGCAAGCGGCCGGACGGCATGTCACTCGTTCCTTGGAAGCAATTCAGGACACTTGTCTGGGACGCCACGTGCGTGGACACCCTTGCTCCATCACATGTCCCAGCAACGTGCAGTAAGGCCGGCGTGGCGGCAGCAAATGCAGAGCAACTCAAACGTCGCAAATATGCAGCTCTTGGGGAAGGCTAAATTTTTGCGCCATTTGGCGTTGAGACATTGGGACCGTGAGGCTCAGGGAGATCTCTCCAGGGAAATATCTACGCGCCTGATAGATGCTTCTGGTGACCAGCGGGCTGGCAGCTATTTTGGGCAAAGAATTAGCCTCGTTTCAACGCGGCAATGCTGCCAGCCTTCTGGGTACAATGAGCAGTGGCAGTGACCTGGGAGGGGTGTTTTATTTGTAGTTTAAGTGAGGCTAGGTTTAGGTTAATTTTGTAAATATTGTTTAGTTAGTTTTTTAATTTATAATGTACAGTTTTTGTATACTACATACAATAAATAAATACCTAGGTATCAGTATTTATTTATTAGAATAAAGAAGTACATTTAATCCATGTACAAAAAACTTAAAAAAAAAATGAAAAATACAATAAATAAAATAAAAAAAACCGCCCCGCGTCATATCAGGCACAAAAGTGGCCATCACCCTCGCAGCATTACCACGTTGTACCGCGATGGACGACCTTTGCATCAGAAACGATCCAGAGCGACGGTCAAGAGCTCTCACGAAGACGGCACCCCACTTCTTTCAGAAAAAGTAATGCCTCGTAGCCCCAACAGCCAGTCATCTCCACCGCAAGCGGGACAAAGAAATAGTTAGCGAGTGCTGAGTACTTTTCCCTCTTTTTGAGGGCAGCCATTTCAGCAGCCGGCCCCCACCCTCGTGAAAGGTAAATGTCAGAGTGACAGATAAGGACAAACGATTGCTAAGTTAGCAGACAGAGCGTTTATGAATAAGGGGGTAAAGCTCTAACTTTTTTACCCGACTACGGCAAAGCCAAGTTATGTCTGCTTGTCTATGTAATTAACCAGTACAAATTGACCTCGCACTGCCTACGTTTTACTTAAGAGTAGGGCTCTTCCAGCTAACACTGGATTTTATATTCACTTGCTGAATTTGTACGGAACCCTCCTGTCCGACTCGCACTTGGCCGTTTTTTTAATTTTCTCATTTCACAACATACTTCTTTTGTATGCACCAAAATCCTCTTACCTCATTCATCTCATAGTCGAAATCCTCCCTGGGGTACACCTTCTCCGGGTCCTGCCCCAGCCTCCTGAGAGCGGCGCACAGCTGAGAGTAGTACTCCTCGACCAGTTCCTCGTAATGCTGGGCTCGGAACTGCTCATCAGAACCGGTGATGATGAAGTACAGAAGGTCCGTGGCCACGCTGCCTGAGCGGACTGTTTGGTAGTCCACTGTTATGATTTCAAGACTGCCGTCCTGCGGAAAGAAGAGGTAAGGGGGCGTGAGGCATTTTTAAGGATTTTTTGACCCCCCTCTCCCCTACCCCAATCTCACGTGAGATTTTTCAAAACTTGTACTTTGGGTATAAAAGTATTCGATTTATTAAAAAAACATAACACAATTTGTTTCAAGTAAGCACAATTACTTTTATTTTTATTTGTCAGATTTTGTCATATTTTATTCAAGATACGTTTTTTATTTTCATTCAACTTTAATTTAACTTAATTTTCACGCAGTTTTACAGTTTTCTGCTAAAAAAAAATTACGTGATATTTGCCCAGACCCCCCCCCCCTCTCCCCCAACTGAGATTTAGTAAGATTCGGCTCGACCCCCCCCCCCCCCCCCTAAATACCTCACGTAATTAATAGACGCCCCCTAAGCTCAGACGGGTGGGTCTATGTCGGATGCTATGGGTTTGCTCGAATGATCGTTTGGACTTTTGCCTTTATAATATTAGCAAGACAAGATACTAAGATGTAGCAAGCAAATAGGCTTTTAAAGTACATTTGTCCTTCTAAAATGCGCAGTCGATATAGCCCTTTGTCTTCATTATACTTGTTGATGCTAATCACATTTAAATAAGCCGGTAAGCTACGATGCTAGCATACGCTATTAGTTATATTATTATACTAAGTATTGTAATACTATAGTCATTCCAATCATTTATTTTCTCGATGACAGCTCCCGTAGAATGTAACTGCGCTTTTTACGCAAAAATTAACTTTTAAATGCGAGGTATAAAAAAAGTGACGACTGCCTAATTTTGTTCCTTGATCCCATATAATATGCATCTAAGACAAATTGGAGTCCAGATACGCAGTAATATTTTTTTAAAGTACGATAAACAATAAACGTTTTAATAAAGTTACATTCTATGGGAATGCAAATAGTGATGTTATGATTGAAATATCGATATTGTATCGGTATTGTATATATTGAACTAGATGTGTTCCTGCGACTTTGTACACGTTGTAATTTTTTACCGGGATAAAAAATAGCATATGTTACTCAGGAATAATGTCGTAGCATTTTAGTGGTGAAATATTTTTTGTTTTTCCAGTAGTTTTTGCTTTATTCATTACAAACATACTGTCATTCGGCCATTTCGCACGCTTAGTAATAAATTAGCATTCAAGTCGGTTGTTTTATTGGTTCCATAGCTGAATACTTCTCAACTACTCGTATATATATAATAAAATTGGATCGATATCGTATCTACTGATCACTTATTTAAGTCACAACACTATAACTATCAAACTACATCTGTCATCGAGAAAATAAATGATTGGAAAGACTATAATGTACTATGTCTAGGAATCGTAAATAATAGATTGATAAACAAGGGTTGGAATGCGGGCTTTCGCGTGTGAATTTGCCACTAGAGGCGCTAGTGTCGCGTGCGGTATAACATTCACTTTTCACTGATTTTGGCGTGCTTCGTGACGTAAATTATATCTTTTCTTGTAACCTTACTCACGATAGACAGAGACGACATCATAGATAACCGACACTTAAAATATCAGGGACTTAACTGAGAGTGAAACATGCCTTTAATGTGTTTCTTTGTTGCTTTTAATCCGTTGTTAACTTAACATCTTTCTGTGTGATGATTAATATTTATATATTTTTTAATCTTGGCATCGGTCTGCCGTTCATTGTCTCCCGGTCATCATATTTTTGACAGACAAAATTACTGGTCACCCTAACTTCGATTACAACGTTATTACTAAATCATAATAGCTTTGTGCTAGTATAGTTATCTTATCTAGGGTCATTGACATCATTATGATTTAATTCAAACTTTAATTAACCTTAATACTCGTAGATACTATACAAGTAACAATAATCTTATTCAAATATTACATTAAGGCTTTTTTTTTATTATTATTATTCTGTATATTTCTTTTTATCTCAAGTTGGGTACTTTTTTTTCACAAAATAGGCTAACGTTTGACTTAACTGATGTTGATAGTTGTAACTTAACTAGCTTCTGCCCACGACTTCGTCTGCATAGAAATACATAAAAACCTTCCTCTTGAATCATTCTATCTATTAAAAAACCGCATCAAAATCTGTTGTGTAGTATTGAAGATATAAGCACACATAGGGACATAGGGACATAGGGATATAGGGACAGAGAAAGCGACCTTGTTTTATACTATGTAGTGATGATGATGATCACACAATAAAAAAAATTGTGAGCGTGTGTATGTTTGTTACTTCTTCACGCGGATACGGCTGGACGGATGTAGATAAATTTTAATACAACAATTTTCGCCATTGTAATATTAGTGTGATTAAGTTATGTTCATAATGTTACAGTGTATTCAGGTCGGTCCAAGCATTCATATGTCACTTTATTATTTGGCTTTGGTACGCTGACAATACGGTATCCGATGATTTCATCGACAAATGTTCGACAAATTTATCGTTTGACAAACAATTCATTTGACAACACATTATTAAGTATCTGCTAATGCTATTTCTTCCATGCTGGTCTGGGAGTAAAGAAAAAACAAAATGCACCACACCAGTTGCTTTTACCATTGTTCCTAGAATTACGTTATAGGCTATACGGCTAGTAACCCATCACTAATAATGATTTCCCTTTCCACCTATACGCCCACATCAGGCTATACGTGGCCTCAAGGTCTTGTATGTATGTATGTATGTACGTATAACTCTTTATTGTACATAAAACACAAGAAAAAGATGAATACAGGATAACACACATGCACAAAGGCGAACTTATCCCTAAAAGGGATCTCTTCCAGTTAACCTTTGAACGATTGACAGGACATAAGTATGAAGCAAGAGTAGACACACAGAAAAAGTAAAAGTAAGTAAGTAAGTCTTGTTACCTTAGGCTCTGTCTACCCATTACCTACCTGCATTGCACGGTCTCATTGTCTAAGGGAAGACGGGCCCAGCGTACGGGCCCCTTCTTGGCGCGGTCCTGGCGAAAGCCGGGGCCACCGGGGGGGCGTTTGTGGTGAAACCCTAGAGGCATCCCACTGTGTCCCCATCACACCGGATTGAGGCAACGCCGGAGAGTTTTTAGTTCGGGTATACTGTATACTCCTCCGGGGGGAGTCCCACATAACCCTAGGCATCCCCGTGCCTAGGGCAACCATAAAGATTTCCTCTCCGTTAAAAAATAAAGGCTCTGTCTACCCAGTAAGGGATAAAGACGTGATTTATGTATGTATGTGTGCATACTAACGCTAAACAATTATTTTTTTAAAACATAATCTTTTTGCGTGGCCCACAATAGGTTATGTCAGCTTTGTTTGATTTATAACTTTTTCAAAATTGTAATATGTGGTGTTTGTCACACGATGTATTTGATCAAATGTTTGTCGGCGAATCATTAGTGGACTTTGCTCCTTAGTTTGATTCAAATGTTGCAAGTAAACATTGACTTTTTTTATTTTACATGCTTTATTAACTTGCAACGTATGTATGTATGTAGTATGTTTGTCCAGGTGGAATCTTGCTGCTCAATTGAAGCGGATATCTTCATCCGATTGAGCTGAAATTTTGCATACTTGAGTAGGTAAGTCAGATGACAATACAATAATCTGGCAGTAAGATTCACTATCTGGAATTTTAAACTTTCACTTTGTCGGTCCCTCGTTTAATGCTCCTCTCATCTGCTCAAAGGTTAACTGGTAGAGATCCCTTATAGGCATAAGTTCGCCTTTGTGCATATATTAATGTTATTTTTATTTTTTTGTGAATTGTATCTGTTTCTTTGTTTTTGTACAATAAAGCATTTACTTACTTACTAAGATTCTGTTGGACCGTCGGATGACAATGCAAGTACGGTCAACGAAAAGTACAGTCAGCAGAATAAACTTGTATCTAAGCCGAGCTTTTTAGGTTGGGTTATTATTTCCAGCGGATGGAGTTGTAACGTCGAGCTCCGATAATAAAGTAGGTACTTGCATATTGTGTCATCAACTTATTAAAATTAGCTTAAAGTTCATTTAAATATCTAAGTACCTACATTTGAAGTATTGTTTTGAGTTTGCGTCTTCGTTGCCATGGTATCGTGAAGGTCATTTTTTGCTACCAGGATTATTAGTGAGACGATAACCAGTTATATTACTGTTTGTTGACCAGTAGGTAAGTATACATAGCATCTATTGTAGATGTTTTAGCAGACAGTTAAAACAGAGTTCAATCGTCGAGCACGTCACCCGTTGCCGGCATTCTGTTAATTTTATTAAGGTATTATGACAGTTAAATTTAATGTTTATAACTAACTACTTGTAACTGGGAACTCTTCGTACGGTTTATCAAGCTATACTTATAAAACTTCCACTTGAATCATTATTTTAAGTATATCTGTTGATGAAGATTGCGTAGTTGATAGGATATAACCGTTCATACATACAAACGGCGTTGACCAACTTTGTTTTATTTTATACTGTGTAAATACGACTAACCTAAATTCTTTTTAACCATTTCGTGTTGATTTCGGAAATTTCCTATGCATGTTTATGTTAGGTACTCCATTAGTTAAAACTGTGCGTTATCTGTCAGTCAGTAGGCCAGTCACTTCGTTAATCACGGTACCTACTGTTGAAGCTGTAAATTGTTTTCTGAAAACATCCGCAACTGATTCGCTCAACTTCACAGTCGGATAAATGCATTTCGTTCTGTTTTTAATCATAAAAAACGAGTTCGACATAAAACTACCTCTCTAACTTACCTCCTTAGTCCTGTACATCAAATTACTGGGTCGGAAGTCGCCGTGTGTCAGCACCGTTCGCCGCAGCGGCTTGTAATAGTCCCTCATCCTCAGCATATTCGTCTTCAGGAACGTCTCCAGCCTCTCCTTGTTCTCCGGCTTCGTCACCGCTATCACATTCCCCACCATCTTCTCCCACACTATCTTATATTTTTCTTCTGAGCCCTTAATTTCAAATGTCAACTTTTCAGCCACTTTCGCGAATTCCTCGGGGTGTTCCTCAGCATAAGCGAACGATAAAGCGTGGATTTTCGCTAGCTCCTTAATAGCTGTGAGCGCGTAGTCCCAATCAACTGATTTTAACCTGTCATAAGTTGTAAATCCTTTTACTGATAGATCTTCTAAAACTATAGTTTCTTCGTAAAGTTTAGGATTGGCGCCATAGTATTTAGGGAAATGCAGCCTGTGATCATCAGGCACACTGTTTTTGTCCTCTATCTTTCTGTAAATATCAACGAGCTCTTCATAAACGAATCTTTCCGTGTCATAGAGCTGTGTTAGAGGTATATCTTCACGGAAGGCACTGCCTAAGTTCGCTACTTTAGCGAACAGTTTCAAGTCTTCCTTCCCTGTTCCCGTGATAGTGACGAGGAACAGTTCGGACGTGTAGTTGCCCCCGCCCGTCGATATTGGGACGACGGAGACGGCATAGTTGTCGTATTGGTGCGTGCGCGCAACTTCGTCGAGGAGGTTGCGGAGTGATAACTGTCCGTCCGTCATGGTGAGCGGCGAGAGACTGAACCGCAGATTACCGGGGATACCAGACGACAGTGAATTATTGCAGCAAATTCCTAAACCGTACAATACAATATAAATACTCTTTATTGAACACCACAAATCAGTACAAAACAATACAGAAACAAAGAACAAAGTAGACAATAGGCGGTCTTATCGCTTAATAGCGATCTTTACCAGACAACCAATCAGAGAAATAAGTTAGGTAATAAATATGAGAAATAGGTTAACGTAGGTACGAGACGAAATTTATATGATTGTAAAACTGATGGATCATGTTATAGGCAATAGTAGCAGCCCATCACTATTTTGATTCCAATTTCCACCTACAATCTTGCTAAACGTGGCCTGTAGGTCTTGTTACCTTAGGCTCTGTCTACCCCAAACTATGTAGGTACGAGAGAGGTCGTAAAACCGATGGATCATGTTATAGGCAATAGTAGCAGCCCATCACTATTTTGATTCCAATTTCCACCTACAATCTTGCTAAACGTGGCCTGTAGGTCTTGTTACTTTAGGCTCTGTCTACCCCGTAAGGGATAAAGACGTGATTTGTGTATGTATGTAAACTTTTGGAGTAGCGCATGCCCAATCGTCGTTGATCCTCATTTTAGTCAAATTTGGTGACAGGTATGACAGTTAGGTATTTAATGTAGGGTAACCATTTCGGGGCTTTAATTATTTGTTTTATTAGAAAATTAGCAATAGTTAATACAGCTAATTTTAGCATACATCACGACTTTATCCCTTACGGGGTAGACAGAGCCTAAGGTAACAACACCAAAAGGTCACGCTTAGCATAATTGTGGGCGTTTAGGTGAAAGGGGAATCAAGATAGAGATGGGTTGCTAGCCGCATCGCCTGTAACATGGTTCCTAAGATTTTCGCCCATTCCCTCGATGGACTTTTACCATGAGCGCGGGAAGAGAAGCAACTGGAACATTGTTTTTTGGCCGCACATACCTAATCATAATAATTATTGCATAAGCATTAACAATTAAAAAACTTGTTTGTGTAATTATGATTAAGTAATTCCGCGTAAGAATAACTCTGACAAGCAAATTAATAGCTTATCACAATGACAAGACAAGACAAGTTTATCAACAATAAACTTACCTATATTTCCTTAAGACAGGACATAATTGTTATGCTTACGACTAAAAAGGGTAACAAGACCTAAAGGCCTCGTTTAGCATGATTGTGGTCTTATAGGTGGAAAGCGGAATCAAAATAGTGATGAGTTCCCGCATCGCCTATAACATCATTCCTAAGATTTTCACTCATTCCCATTCTCCTAATTTTAACACAGGGCAAATGTAACGATTTAGCGTTAACTGAGCCAAAAACAAGTACATATTACCAATTTGTAGTCACTGTATTTGCTGCGTATATATTCCAAATCAACATTATATGTTTATTCCAATATAAACAAAAGGAAATCGAAGTAAATTGACGGAAAACAGTGCATTTCTGCATTCAGAGGGGGGCTGCAAGCAAGGTGTTCCAAATTTTTTTCGGAATATTTATGATGGTCTGGGAGCAAAGAAAAAACATAGAATGTACCAGTTGCTTCTCTACCCGCGCAGATGGTAAAAGTCCATCGAGGGAATGGGCGATTATAATAGGAATCATGTTATAGGCGATGAGGCTAGCAACCCATCACTATTTTGATTCCATTTTCCACCTATACGCCCGCAATCTTGCTAAATGTGGCTTGTAGGTATCTGTTACCTTAGGCTCTGTCTACCACGTAAGGGATAAAGACGTGATTTTGTGTGTGTGTGTATATTTCAGCCGATTGTTAATTTACATACATACATAAATATATCGCGTCTTTATCCCTTACGGGGTAGACAGAGCCTAAGGTAACAAAACCTTAAGGCCGCGTTTAGCATGATCAAGGGCGTATAGGTGGAAAGGGGAATCAAAATAATGATGGGTTCCCGCATCGCCTATAACATGATTCCTAAGACTCGCCCATTCCCTCGATGGGCTTTTACCATGTGCGCGGGAAAATAAGCAACTGGTACATTCTATGTTTTTTCTTTGCTCCCAGACCAGCATAGAAGTAGTAGTAGAAGTCGTGCCGGAGTCAAAATTATCGCAAATGCACGATAAATTATCGTGCGTGTGGTATCCCCACAGATTACTCAACAGTCAACACAGTGAACTGTAACGAGATGACAACACGCGAAGATAGGCCACTTTATAAATAAACCGACAGCATTCCAGTGGTTGGCATCTAACGCGGCTGTTTTCCGGGTCAAAGTCAAGGACGATTTGCTATCGTTTTCAATCGCAAGCATGACAAAAATTGATAAGCTGTCAGAGTACTTGATTATAATTACATAAACCAGTTTTTAAATTGTTTGTGCTTATGCAGTGATTATTATGATTAGGTATGTACGGACAAAAAACATAATGTACAGTTGCTTCTCTTCCCGCGCAGATGGTAGAAGCCCATTGAGGGAATGGGCGAAAATCTTAGGAATCATGTTATAGGCGATGTGGCTAGCAACCCATCACTATTTTTATTCCCCTTTCCATCCATACCACAATCATGCTACACGTGGTCTTTGGGCCTTGTTACCTTGGGCTACAACCCGGAAGGGATAAAGACGTCATTTATGTATATGTACTAGCTGTTGCCCGCAACTTCGTCTGCAAAAAAAGTAGTTTTTCACTATCTCGCGGGAACAATGCAATTTTCCGGGATAAAAAGTAGCCTATGTCTTATTCCAGACTAAAATCTATGTATGTTCCAAATTTCATCCAGATCTGTCCAGCCGTTCTGGCGTGAAAGAGTAACAAACATCCATACCTACTCACAAACTTTCACATTTATAATATTAGTAGGATAGGATGGATGTATGTAAGACTGTACAATACATACATAAAGAGCGCGTTTTTTACCCAGTGCACTGTCTTGTTTTAGTTTGCCTGTGGCATGTGATGGAGCCGTGGATTGAACCGGAATGGTCGGCCTTCGACCAAAAATTAGTGTTACGTCGCGAACTCGCATAAAGTGTGCTTTTGACACTACATAGTATAAAACAAAGTCGCTTCCCGCTGTTAGTCCATATACGCTTAGATCTTTAAAACTACGCAACGGATTTTGTTGCGGTTTTTTTAATAGACAGAGTGATTCAAGAGGAAGTTTTATACGTATACGCGGACAAAGACGCGGGCAGAAGCTAGTTGTAAATTAAGTTGATAATAAAATCGTGGTTATAATCACAACATAAATACTGTATTGGTTTGTTCGTGTACTCGTACAGTCCGTGATATCTTAGAATGCCATTCAAGTTCGTCTTGCTGTCTCACTCATTCTCATGGGTTTGGGGCTGTCCATTAATCACGTGATGTTTTTTTAGCACTTTTAACCACCCCCCCCTTTTGTGATACGTGGTGAGGTTTAAAACTACCCCCCCTTTCCCAGTCCAAAATCACGTGTAATTTTAGTAGGTACCTACAAAGAATTAAAAAAATATATATATCTTTAAATACAGGTATAAAAGTATCATCTAATTTTATTCTAGAAAATTAAGGAACATTTTACGGCTTAAAAATCGCGCGTTTGACGAATAAATAAATAAATACACGTGATATCTTACTACACCCCCCCCGCCCCCCTTTGTGATATTTCGTGATTTTTGCCGAACCCCTCCCCCCCTTTCGGAGCCTCACGTGGTTAATGAACGGCCCATTTGATACTTGAATCGGTCGAGTGATGGAGATAGGCGAGACATACCCGAATGCCATTGTAAGAGCTCATCAGTTTGTTGACTGTGGGTTGATTTTTCAGATACTAAGTTAACTGACAGATACCAATAGAGTTCGTCGGATAGGGCCTATCTGACGATTGAAAAATCGGCCCTGTGTTTGTTTATTTTTTTTGTGCAATAAAGTGTTCACCGTGGTAGCCTAGTAGTTCGACCTGTGGTGTCGAGCAGGTCGTGGGTTCGAGCCCGCGTTCGCACCACTGAGTTTTTCGGAATTTATGTGCGATCTTACATTTAAAATTTACTATGAGCTATTCGGTGAAGGAAAACATTGTGAGGTAGGTTGTACACGTCTGCGAAGTGATTCGATGGTGTGTGAAGTCCCCAATCCGCAGTGGGCCCGCGTGGGAACTGCAGCCCAAGCCCTCTCATTCTGAGGGGAGGCCTGTGCCCAGCAGAGGGACGTATATAAGCTGGAGATGAAAGTGTTCTTTCTTTCTTTACTTCTAAATATATGTAACTCAAAGGTGACTAACTGACTGACATAGTGATCTATCAACGCACAGCCCAAACCACTGGACGGATCGGGCTGAAATTTGGCATGCAGGTAGATGTTATGACGTAGGCATCCGCTAAGAAAGGATTTTGATCAATTCTACCCCCAAGGGGATAAAATAGGGGATGAAAGTTTGTATGAAACTTTGTCAATTTTAAACCGATCGGGCTGAGACTTTGCATGCATAAAGAACTCTAAGAACGGATTGCGTAATTTCTGCGGGTTAGCGATAAACGAATTCTATGCAGACGAAGTTGCGGGCAACAGCTAGTATATTATAAATGCGAAAGTTTGTAAGTGTGTATGTATGTTGTTTGTTTGTTCTTTCACGCCGTTTTGACGCCTTTTGGTAATATTATACCTAGTTCTAAAGCTGGTTGATATTTGAGAAGTAAGAAAATTCGATCTATACATTTAATTCAGCCAGGTATACTCAAAATTCAATAGGTAGGTATAACATGAATTCTTGTTATTTTATAGGTTGAATCAGGGTCTTTGGTCTTAGCTTTTTAGTATGTCTGCTCTCTATACTCTGGTTTCTGTTGTCCTGCCATTTGTTCGAAGGTTAGCTGGAAGAGATCCCTTTGAGGGATACGCTCGCCTTTGTACATCTGTTTTTCTCATTACCTGTAAAATTGAATGTGTTTTGTGTACAATAAAGAGTTATACAATACAATACAATACTATACAAAATTATAATATGCATAATGATAAGTCAGAAATAATAACATTGCAATCGTGAGAGAAATAAGATAAAAATCGCAATTATAATTAAATTGGTTGTCCGTTAATCACACTGATAAATAAATAAAATAAAACTGAAAAAGCTTAATATTTTCAAATTATTAAAAACTAACCGGTTGCCCACGGCTCCGTTTGCGCAGAATTCGCTCATTCCTATCCCGTGGGAACTATGCTGCTTTCCGGGATAAAAACTATCCTATCTCCTTGGAACTGAAACTATTTGTATAACAAATTTCAACTAAATCGGGTTTAAGCGTGAAAAGGTAACAGACAGACAGACAGACAGAGTTACTTTCGCATTTATAATATTAACAAGGATTGGGCTACTACAGAAATTTAAAGATAACATTAATGTTTCGGTGTGCCTTACCTGTGCGAGACAAGGAACACAATACTGTTAGAACAGTTCAGTTGCTCGTTGCATTCGGCAGTAAGATGTTGTACTCAATGTATTTTGATTAAGCTTATTATTGATACAGTCCTAAAAAAGTCATTAAGACCAGTGCCAGCTACATAATGGTCCTTCGAACCGGATGCCGGACTAATTAGTTTTGAATTCGGTGTCAAGTATGTATGTATGTAAACTCTTTATTGCACATAAAAATTTTAAAAATACAGATATACAGAGAAAATAGTACAAAGGCGAACTTATCCCTAAGAAGGGATCTCTTCCAGCTAACCTGATACAGAAAGGAAAAGTTACAACAAAAAGGCAAGCAGTCATTATTATGCGCAAATAAAGTAGTATTAATACTTAATAAATTAATAAATTAACAACTAAGTCAACTACGTAGTATGTGAGTAAATAGGTTAGGTCCACTTTTGCCATAGCGGTCACACATAACGATAGGAGGTAAGATGACAGGCTTGTGTAGACGCTATAAGAGATTCCTACGGTTTTGTTAGGACAATAAACCTTCAGAAGGTTAGATTTTAGGATGGCGTAAACCTAGAAAAATATTTTTCTACAAACAGGGTCTTGACAGACGAGACGGATAACGAAGTGATATTATAAAGGTTTCTTTCTATAAAGGTACTAGATAGAACCCAAAAAAATACTGTTGATAACGTCCAAGATAACACTTCACTGATATATAAAAACTCAAATTCCAATTAACACAAAGGATAATTTAATTGATACGTCAACATGGACGCACCTAAAGACACGGTATCGAATGTGATTGCGAAAATAGCTGAAGAAAGAAAGTATGTTGACTATGATGCAGATATCAAAGAAGTCAGCTCGCACGGTGCTAACATGACCTCAGCTCTTTTCCTCGTGACTCTCACTGCGAAAGATAAGGAAGCATTAAACCTTTTTGCAAAAGTAGCTACAGTGGGAGACAATATGCGCAAAATGACTCCAATGCCTTGCCCGTTTACGACAGAGATTTACTTTTACAAGAATATCGTAAAGCAGTTCGATTTGATACAAGAAAAACATTGCGTCCCCGAGGAGCATAGACTAATTTTTCCGAAGGTCTATGGCGTCAACGACGAGTACCTCAAAGAGACTATAGTTATGGAAAACCTAATGGCAAAAGGATTCACCACTCACGCGAGACAGAAGACCATAGACATAGAGTACGCTTCTGCAGCGATAGAACTAATTGCTAAATTTCACGCTCTTTCCTTAGCTTATGACAAGGAAGACCCGAAAGATTTCGAGGAAAT
Organism: Pandemis corylana; assembly: GCA_949127965.1. NCBI lineage: Eukaryota > Metazoa > Arthropoda > Insecta > Lepidoptera > Tortricidae > Pandemis > Pandemis corylana. The sequence continues at coordinate 13,261,255 of OX421867.1, read as the reverse complement.
TCTAGCCCGGTTTACCCAGGATCTATCAAAAATGGAACCTATGGTTGGAGTTATGATGCCTAAAATGATGGCTAATGCGATGGAAGCAGCCTCAGAAGAAAACAAAGAGAAATTAGAGAAGTATTTGGCAGCTGACGACGGAGAAGACAGATTTCTGCAGTTCATAAAGTTTTTGTATAGAGTGAAGTTGCGTCTACTGGGGCATGGAGATTTGAAGCCCAGTAACCTGATGCACAGGCGACGAGTGAGTATGGTGCATTAGATAATTATGTTATTATGTTACGCATTAATCGAGTAATCATTCCATTTTACTCAAAATGCATTCTATCACTTTGGAAAAGACCTGGTGTTCTTCAAACTACTGGAACGATTTTTACCAAACATAGCTACGAACCATCGCAAGCAAACTGGCTTTTGAATAAAAAAATCGCATCGAAATAGGTTCATCGGCTTGAGAGCTATGATGCGACAGACAGACAGACACACACACAGACACACAGACGACGTCAAACTTATTACACCCCTCTTTTGTGTCGGGGGATAAAAATATTGCACTGCCTTTTCAAAGTTACTGTGAAAATGAAATCTGCGGTTACAAGTTTGATGAGCAAGTTAGCCAAGTGGTCAGAGAACCTGCCTAAGTACCTCGAGGTCCCGGGTTGAACACACGCTCGAGGCAGATATTATGAATGAAAAATGGGAATGTTTTGTTCTCGGGTCATGAATGACTTTCTGCCAAGTTTCTTGCGGCGCATTCATCTTGGCAATGATGGGCTTTCTGAATGCGCTGGTAGTTTCGAAAAAGACATGTAAAAAGTCCTTGGCGACCAATTTGCAAAAATAAATTTTGAATCCACCTATACGGCCTAAATCACGCTAAACGTGGCCTTAAGGTTTTGTTACCTTAGGATTAGTCTACCCCGTAAGGGATAAAGATGTGATATATGCATGTAAATTTTGAATTGAAAAGTTTAAGTAGGTAGTTATCTGCATAAACTTATTTGTTTGTTTAGTTATCCGTTGCCTAGTAACCTTAGTAAAAGCTATGTTGCGTTTGGTATGTGAATTGGTGTCAGTAGCCTCACGATGTAATCTGTTTATTTATTAGAACGACAAGCTGGAAATGATCCCGGTGGACTTCCAAATGATCCGCATCTCGAATCCCGTCGCTGATCTGGCGTACTTCTTCTTCACGGGAGCCGACGAGGAATTCCGCAGGCAGCATTATCACGAACTGCTGGACCAGTACTATGAGCAGTTGCAGCTGGCATTAAGAAGACTGGACGTGGACCCTGAAGAGGTGTACTCGGAGGAAATGTACAGGGAGGAGTTGGAAGAGGTTAGTCGAGCAGCAAAGTACAGTGTGATAGTATTTAAAAAGACTTTTCGTCTGTTTTCCTCTCACTCACTAGTATTTTCGGGTGGTAGGGCCTTGTGCAAGGTCCGTCCGGATCGCTACCACCATCTTACTCGCTAATCCTGCCGCTAAGTAGCAGTGCTTGCACTGCTGTGTTCCGGTGTGGAGAGTAAGACAGCCGGGGAAATTACGGGCACAAGAGGCATTTCATCTTAGTCCTCTAGGTTGGCAACGCATCTGCAATCCCTCCGGGGTTGCGGGTGTCTATGGGCAGTGGTGATCACTTACCATCAGGTGACCCACTTGCTCGTTTGCCTTCCTATTCACATAAAAAAAAAAAAAAACTATTATGGTTTTTTATACGCGAATTGACCGATGGTATCCGACAGATCTCCATGTAGGAGATCATCAAAACATCAGCCCCGGAAGACATCCACTGCTGGACAAAGACTGTCCCCAAGGTTTTCCTTGACATTAGCCTCCTCCCAATCTTTACCAGATCTTAGATCAGAGGCTTAGCTCATTTCGCTTTCCGATACGTAGTCGCAGCTCCAGAAGCTTACGGTTCCAACGGCTATCAGTTCAGCTCGCTACCACCTATGTCTGCAGTTCAGCTATGTCGGTGACTTTCTTTCCTCTACGGCTTTTTCCATTGTAAAGATACTCCAAGCTCTTTCCGTTACCTTTTAGTGTTCATCACTCGGTTTTAGATTTGTCGTGAAGTTGATGTTGAATTTGTGTCCCACCTTTACCGCGTTCCACGTCTTCGGCAGTTAATTGTTCGTCTGTCTCGCCCATAGCTTTGACATTTACTGCATCTTTTGCAAGGAAAGCCGACGTCCTTACCAGTGGTGGCAGTCGCCCTTAAAAACTATACGCGTTACAAAATTTGGCCTAGTCTCTGTAAAAAAACTAAATTACCTTTGCGTATATATGAGGATGATTTTGTTATGTTTCCAGGCCAAAATGATGGGTCTGATGATTGGAGTAACCCTGCTACCGATGATAACGGTGGCCGAGGAGAATATACCAGACTTCGAGGATAAGTCGACGGAAATCACTGACTTCATTGTGAAGGGTAGCGAGCTATATAAAGAGAGGTTCAACGGAATTCTCAATAACTACAGGGAGTGGGGGCTACTGTGATATTATACTTAAATATACTTAAATTACATACGAGTTAAAGAACCAAACAGTGCTTCGTAATAAAGCATAGATTCCAAGATTCAATACAATTGTTTTATTCATGTTGTAAATCCCTACCGGAGAATGTACTTAAGAGGTAATTTTATCTCAGCTCTCTAGGCTAGCAATGCATGTATTGTAATCACAATACTCCGATGTTTCTGAGCAGTGGTAATTGCTTACAATCATGTTTGCCTCCATTGTTGTATAAAAAACAGTTAATCTATCTCAAATGCTGTCAAATCTCGGCAGCGTCTTCAATCATTTCAGCGCTGGGGCGTTACCATGCGATTCAATTCCGATTCAGTTTAGGTTCGCTCGCTGTCAGATCCATACTAAGAATGACAGCTAAAACCTGAACTGAGTCGTCATGTTAAAGCCCCTGATCTAATGTGACGAATGCCAGTTAGTATTCTGCGAGGTCCCTCAGAATTATTCGGGAAAATATCAGCAGGTTTCTTGATTAATTTGATAGTACCGTAGTATCATTTGAAAAACAACGCCTTCTCTCGTCTCTGGTGAGCAGATGTTCCACGGGAGTTTGTAATTGCGTCGTACAGACACATCATTCAAAGTTCGAATGAGTCGTACAGACACATCATTCAAAGTTTGAATTATGTGTCTGTACGACGCAATTACGTCATCTGTTTGAATTTCAAACAGATGACGCTTTGCGACAAAAATTCGCATAGTAACAAGGTCACGTGACAGTAACAGATAGAAAAATTCGAAGGCTTACCCACCTGCTATGGGCGGTGTAGGGGTATGGCACGCGTCACGGAATGACGAGCGGGTTCGATTCCCGGCCATAGCTTTATAGTGTTCTAATTTTCAATGTCGTTTAGAATCCCCAGTAAATGTTTTTCAGGATTTTTTTAATTGTGCTTGACAAATGCCTCCCTACATTGGTTGATGTTCAAAGTGAAGTCGAGGCCGAGACTGAGTGAATCAAAAACATATAATAATCTTCTATATATATAAAAAAAAGTTGTGTTAGTTACACTATTTATAACTCAAGAACGGCTGAACCGATTTGGCTGAAAATTGGTAGGGAGGCAGCTTAGAACCAGGAGACGGACATAGGATACTTTTTAACCCGATTTTCCCACGGGATTGGAAAATTCCGAAATGTTGTACTAATAAAGCTACAGACATTAAATTTAGCATGCCTACACATTATTCCTTGATTAGTATAAATATGCACTTACAAAGGAATTTTTCAAATTGAAGGCGGAACAAAGTTCGCCGGGTCAGCTAGTAAAAAATATTTGTAACTCAAGTACGTACTGAAATATACCGGAATGGTTTTGAGAGATCTTGTATACCTATCTGGGTACAGCAAGTGAAACGGATTCGATAGCTTTTTAGCAGTAAAGGAGCAGAAATGTGGGAGAGAAGTAAAACCAAAGCAGCTGACGTTACAAATATAATAAGACCAACAGACAAGTAGTGACATTAGAAACACGTATAAAAAAAGCAACTTGAAATAATAGAACGATAGACAATAAAAATATATAACAACTATTTACAACGCCAACAGCAAGCACACGGCAAAACATAACATTAAATTAACACCCTATCGGGCTCTTAGCCAACGGTCAATGTTACCCCTCGGAGACCCCCAGGAAATCATTAGCCGATGCCCAGGGTGCACATCCAAAAACGAACTGCAGCTCTTGGTCACACGCACAGGTAACCCGACTCGCACCCCGAGTAGAATACAATACAATACAATACAAATACTCTTTATTGAACACCACAAATCAGTACAAAACAATACAGAAACAAAGTAGACAATAGGCGGTCTTATCGCTTAATAGCGATCTCTACCAGACAACCAAAGTACCGAGTACCTGTTTAACGGAAAGTAACACAAATTGACATCATAGCAATAAAAATTATCTAAATGACTTACAAGGCTCAATAATAATTAGAACGATACCTGATATAATTAGATTGGTTATGCCCCTACTATCCAATACACAAAGTCATTGTTACTGGCAATTATGGATACAAATTTCCACATAATTTTCACTCAGCGAAACAAACCGTATTATAAGCTCTAAATAATTGTGGGCGTAAGGATCGAAAGGGGAATCAAAATAGTGATGGGTTGCTAGCCACATCGTCTATAACATGATTCCTAAGTTTTTGCCTTATTCCCTTGATGGGCTTTTACCATCTGCGCGGGAAGAGAAGCAACTGGTAAATTCTATGTTTTTTCTTTACACCCAGACCAGCATGGAAGAAGGGATTACACGAAACGAAGTAAAATTATTACAGTACAAAGCGGATGAAAATGTGTACGAGAATTAAACAATCAAAACAAATAACTATATTATAAGTAGGTATAACTCAATAATACCCACGAGACAAAATAAAACAAAAACTTTTAGTTCATTTATTTCGTACCCTCAGTTCATTTCTAACGTGTAACATCCGATAAAGTTTCTATTCTACCGAATAACGGCTGGGTTGATTAAAAACAAGCAGTGTCTTCTTCAACCTCGACATTGGCAGAATCATCGTACCGATGAAGCTATATCTTTAAAAAAATTAATGGAACTGATGAAGTTTGGAGGCAGAAATGATAAAATTCTCGTACTGTTTCTATGACCAGTTACAATCAATTGCGTCAATTGGATAATCTGTCAGATCTGTTGGGCTGTACCTGGCATCCATTCATAACAGTTCAGTCTGAGCATCTGTGTTGTGTTGTGCAAAATCATGTCTTATATTTAGATTTATATTAAGATTTTGTGGCCAAGAATGAATTTTTCGAAGACAATACGAAAGGTAAAATCACAATATTTCTTTTATTAATATTTTTTGATTTAGTGAGATTCAATGATAAAAACGTATAGAGAATTTAAATATTTGTTTTTGATCATCCAGCGTTACTGAAATATAATAAAGATTGCTTAATCATAGATAATGAGACAGTCCAGATAACGCTCATAATATATAAAGTAAATTGGAACAAATTTCATCAAAACATAATATATCGTCATGGAGACGCCTAAAGATACTGTATCGAATTTGGTTGCGAAAGTAGCCGAAGAACTAAAATATGTGGACTACGATGCTGATATCAAAGAAATTGGCTCTAATGGTGCTAACCTAACTTCTGCACTATTCCTGGTGAATCTTAGGGCAAAGGACAAAGAAGAACTAAATCTTTTCGCCAAAGTTGCTGTTATGTGTGACAATGTTCGCAAAACATCTCCAATAACTTGTCCATTCACTACAGAGATTTACTTTTACACAAAAGTGCTGAAGCAGTTTGAGTTGCTACAAGAGAAACACAGTATCCCCGAGGAGTGCCGACTTGTCTTCCCGAAGGCCTATGGCATCAATGACCAGTATCTTCATGAAACCATAATTCTAGACAACTTAGTGGCGAAAGGCTTCACAACTCACGAGAGGCAGCAGACCATAGACTTAGAGTATGGTTCAGCAGCTATAACACTGATGGCAAAGTTCCATGCTCTCTCATTAGCTTATTACAAGGAAGACCCGGAAGATTTTGAAGAAGTATTAAATAAGTTGACGCTCGACACGTCTACCATGGAATCTTTAATAGGAATTATGAAACCTAAAATGACTAGTACGGCGATGGCGGTACTCACAAATGAGAATAAAGAAAAGTTGGAGAAGTACTTGGCTGGTGAAGATGGGGAGGACAAATTTCTACAGTTCTTGAGTTTCTATCATAGCACTGAGGCGCGACTGCTGGGGCATGGAGACTTCAAACCAAGCAACCTGATGCACAGACGACGCGTGAGTACCTTGCAGTACATATGGTTATAGAGTGTTGTAATGCATGTATAGTTGAATGTGAATTTGATATGGCATTCCAAAACTAGTAACTATTTAGTTTTTAAATCATGGATGGAACATTTGCTAGGCAATACATATATCACGTTTTTTCCCTGACGGGGTAGTCATAGCCTAAAATAATAAAACATTAAGGCCACGTGTAGCATGATTAAGGGCGTATAGCTGAAAAGGGAAATCATAAAATATGGGTTGCTAGCCGCATCGTCAATAACATGATTCCTAAGACTTTCGCCCATTCCCTCGATGGGCTATTACCATCTGCCCGGGAAGAGAAGCAACTGGTAAATACTATGTTTTTTCTTTACTTCCAGACCAGCACGGAAAAAAGACAGATATTCTTTATCATAGTCTAAGACGGACTTTGTGCTTGTGCTACCTAATCTATTAATCTACTAACGCCACCATCTCGCGATATTTTGCTTTAATCAAAGAGAGTTAGTACTGTTTAATTTATTCTCTGCGTCCATTGGGAAACTAAATTTGTGTAATAATACTCCTAACCCGTTTGAGATTGCATTTTCCAGGACGATACTCTACAAATTGTCCCCGTGGACTTCCAAATGGTTCACACGTCGAGTCCGGTCGCTGACCTGATGTACTTCTTCTTCACGGGAGCCGACGAAGAGTTCAGAAGACAGCACTACCACAAACTGCTGGATCTGTACTACGAACAGCTGAAATTGGCGCTGGGAAGGTTCGATGTGGACTCCGAGGAGGTGTACCCAGAGAAGCAATACAGGAAGGAGCTGGAAGAGGTGTGTGGCTATTGGATTAACAATGTTCCACTTTTTCAATAAGTCATAAGTCACAGTTATAGAAAATGAAGAGGTATTTTATGACTATGGCAAAAGAAGCATGAAAGTAGAATAAATGCAGTAGAAATGAGAGCGTTAAGAAGTATGGAAGGTGTATCACTGAAAGATAGAATAAGGAACAGTGTGATAAGGGAACGTGCTGGTGTGAAAGAGGATATAGTGACTAGGATAGAAAAAAGTATGCTTAGTTGGTTTGGGCATGTAGAGCGGATGGATGAAAGTAGACTAACTAAACAGATCTATATGGGGAGTGCGAATGGTTGCGTTGGGAGGGGAAGGCCTAGCTAGACGGACGTTCCGAGACCAAATAGGAGACGTTTTGGAAAAAGGTCAGGTCAGGAGTACCCGAAACCGACGAGCATGTATGAAGAGATTGATGACTGTGGATGAAGCGAAAGAAATATGTCAGGATCGTAGCAAGTGGAATAAAGTAGTCTCTGCCTACCCCTGTGGGAAAGAGGCGTGACGGTATGTATGTATGTATGTATTTTATGACTATTTTATGAGCAGAGGAATAAGCCTCATGCTGTGTGAGTTTCGATAAAATTGAATAGTGATACTTGTGATTATTCTTTTGAGTATCACTTCAACTGAATCAAGAATTTTTACTTCTTGATTTTTTATGTTTACTTTTGCGGTTTTACCGTTAGAAATTAAATTTATAAACGGCACTGAAAATTAGAACACATAGAAAAATCCGAAAAGTAAAGCTATGGCCGGTAATCAAATCCGGATCCTCGCCATTCCGTGACGCCTGCTATACCCCTACACCACCCATGACAGGTGGGCAAGCCTTCGATTTTTTCTAACTGTTACTACTAGCTGTCATTTGTGACCTTGTTACTATACGATTTTTTGTGGCTAAGCGTCATTTGTTTGATTTTTTTTCCAATTGTGCATAGCATAATTGCATAATAGCATAATTGTGCATGATGTAATTTTTATTGAATGAATAAATAATCTAATCTAATCAATATTTTCTTGGCTGCTTAATGCCTTGTCTTCTTCATCTAAAATTTTAGAAAATCGAAAGTATTTTGATTCTTTCCGTAAAGATTAATGTGACAAGCGCTCTTTCGTTTTCAGGCGAAGATGTTCGGCCTGATGATAGGCATAATCCTTCTTCCGGTGGTAACGGTGGCGGAGGAGAACCTTCCGACCTTCGACGATTCAGCCGACGTTACCGACTTCATGGTACCTGGCAGCGAGCTGTACAAGGAGAGATTTAACGGAGTGCTCAATAACTATAGAGAGTGGGGTTTATTGTGATATAATCTAGAACCAAAATCGATACAGCACACTAATCAGTGATCATCATTGTCATGTTTTTGATCTGATTACAGTGGGTAAATAGAAGGGTAAAGATAAGGTTTATATTACACTGTTACTACTTATAGAGGCTTTGCAGGGTCATATTTGGTCACATTTGACGACCGGATAGCCTAGTGGTTAGTGACCCTGACTATGAAGCTAGAGGTCCCGGGTTCGAATCCCGGTAGGGGCAGACAGTTGTATGATGAATACGAATGTTTGTGCCCGAGTCATGGATGTTGTATGTATTTAATTATGTATTTATCTACATTATAATAAGTAATAAGTAATAAGTAATCCGTTGCCTGGTACCCATAGTACAAGCCTTGCTTAGTTTGGGGCTGAGTCAATTGGTGTCAATTGTCCCAAGATATTATTATATACTCTAAGGACGTATGCCTTCTGGGCAGGATTCGATATTGACAGGATTTTTATGCTGTGAAACTAACTTCTTTATTAATTGAACATAAACTATTCTATTTGTACAGATATCTTATCGTAAGTTATAATTATGGAATCTTTGTACATATGTTAAGATACAATAAAATGAGGAAATATAATGCATATAAAAATGTATATTGGAGTTTCAATCATAAAGGAGCGACCACACGCGTATACGCAGTGACGTGCCGCATGTGTCACGTTCTCTCACCGTTTCTTCACACGTTTTGTTGCGTAAACGCACCGTTGATGCAGTGGCGTAACCATAGGGTGGCAGGGGTGGCAAAATGCCAGGGGCCCCTAGCTCTATGGGGCCCCCGACTGGCTTGGTTTAGAGCATAGAAGGGACACTGATGCACTTCTTTATATTAAGGAAGGAGCCCCATCCGACGAATTGGCATTGTTCATTTTTTTTAGTATGCCCCAATTCGAAAACCATTTCGAGGAAAACCATCAATTATCCGATTTATCTTGTCCGATTTCAAAAATACTTTATGATTGCAAATATTTTTGTAAAAGTACTTTGAACCTTTGTTTGACCGAACGACCGGGTTTTTAGTCAGAATCCAGCATCGAATGTTTGCCACAAAAATGAAAAAAAAAGTTTGGCTATGGCAACTGTCACGTGTCACTGTCAAATCTAACAAAACCATAGACTAAGCCGTTTTTTTTATAGCCAGCCGAACAAAAGCGATTGGGATTCTGTCTAAATTCACGAATTATCAAACAGCGAAAAAATATTTATTATTAATTAACAAAGCTACGTAAAAGCATAATATTCAAATTAGTTGCTTGAAATAGTCCATTTTATCAAATAAAGGTGTTAAAAGCACAGCTTAAAAAAAATGAACAATGCCAATTTGCCGCGGGCCCCAGACGTTATAGTTACGCTACTGCGTCGACGTCTTTTACGTACTGGTGTGGCCGGACCTTAAATCAGTACTTAAACACAGAGTGACATTATGCCTGTACTACGTTATTGTACTTAAAGTCAAACTATTTATTGCGTTGTGGTTAGTGGTATATTGTATTGTGGCTATTAGATACCGAAAAATCACGAACGCAGGATCGCAGTTGCGGTATACAATACAATACAATACAAATACTCTTTATTGAACACCACAAATCAGTACAAAACAATACAGAAACAAAATACTAATAATAATAATTAATAATATAATAAATTATTGTATAATTAATTATTGTAGATTAAAAATGGGTAAACTATTGAAACTTTCAACCATTGTCATCCAAATCGTACAGTTTCAAACAATAAACGTTTCTTATTTCTTAATACATACATACATACACAAATCACGTTTTAATCCCAGACAGTAGACAGAGCCTAAGGTAACAGGTACCTACAGGCCACATTTAGCAAGATTGTGGGCGTATAGGTGGAAAATGGAATCAAAATAGTGATAGGTTGCTAGCCTCATCGCGTATAACATGATTCCTATGATTTTCACCCATTCCCTCGATGGGCTTTTACCATGCGCGGGAAGAGAAGCAACTGGTAAATTCTATGTTTTCTCTTTGCTTTCAGACCAGCACGGAAGTATTATTAATATTTCTTAATTATTGCGTGTAACTTAGACATAGACAGTATTTATTCAAAAAAACAATACAGGGATTGTGTTTGAAATACAGATTAAGTAACTTAATTAAAAAAGAATATTAAACTAAACAATAAAAACACTACAACAGAACTACGATTATCAAAATAATAACGAGAAATACATAATACCTAACCTATACCTAATTCATCATTAAATATTTCCTCTACACTATAAAAGCAACCTCTTAACAAAAAACTTTTTAATTTCCTCTGAAACAATGAGTAATTCGTAATCATTTTTAGATCAGTAGGCAGCCTGTTGTACAGTTTTACAGCTTGGTGAGCACCGGAATGTGATACGACCTTCAGTCTTGGGCAAAAATAAAATTTTCGCTTTTTAGTGCGCGTAAGTAGGCGCTCATTTTGTTCTTCATAGGACTCATACTTTAGGAACATTGTGAGCAGCACTGAAACATATAAACTAGGCACAGTTAGGATTCCTAGTTCTCTAAAATAATTTCTACACGATACTTATCTCTATATCTACTGGAAATAATAAGAATGGAGTTGAGGCTAAATATCATGCTGACTCGGCAAAAGCTTTATCGACACGTAAATATAATAAATAACAGCGAATATGGAAGATTATGATAACTAAAACGATTAAATAGATACGTTAGGTTAGAAATTCATCCATACTTATTGCGTACTAGCTTCTGCCTGCTACATCGTCATAGAATTATACATACAAACATTCCTTTTGATTCACTCCACCTATTAAAAAAAGCAAATCAAAATCCACATATACACAAATCACGTCTTTATCCCTTACGGGGTAGACAGAGCCTAAGGTAACAAGACCTACAGGCCACGTTTAGCAAGATTGTGGGCGTATAGGTGGAAAAAGGAATCAAAATAGTGATGGGTTGCTAGCCGCATCGCCTATAACATAATTCCTAAGAATTATGCCCATTCCCTCGATGGGCTTTAACCATCTGCGCGGGACGAGAAGCAACTGGTACATTCTATGATTTTCCTTTGCTCCCAGACCAGCATGGAAGCACAAATCAAAATCCGTTGCGTAGTTTTAATGATCTAAACATACATAGAGACAGACGGACAGGAAAGCGACTTTGTTTTATTCTATGTAGTGATTCCGTCGAGGAGTTCAGATTGCTACCACGAGTTGTTCGGCCATTACTAAATACTGCATCTGAAGACAGCAGGACTATAGTTGGTCCAACCATTTGTTTTCTCGATGACAGATGTAGTTTGATAGTTATAGTGTTGTTTTTTTTTATTTATTATTTATTGGGAAACAAACAGCTTAAAATTAAAACTTAAGATATAGACAAATTCAGTTAACGCATCAGCCAAAACAGTCTCCACCTGTAGTTAATTCCGAATGAAATGTTATGCTCAAAAATTAAAGAAAAAAACATAAAGTAATAGTCCCTAGTTATTAATTACTAACAAACAAACTTCTTGTGAGAAACAGAGAAGTAGAAAAGATGCCCGAACATCAAATAATCAATTACTTATTTTAAATACTAAATATGATCTTACTATTGTGACCTAATAAGTGATCAGTAGATACGATATCGATCCAATTTTGTAATGTGTTAGAAAAACCCAAAATACTATGTCTGATTGGGAAATTCATGTGTCCTTAGATAATTTAGAAGAACCAGAATTTATAATAAATGTTGCTGAGAGTCGAGTGACAGTGACGAATCATCACATTTTGATTAAAATTAATAAATAAAAATTACCTGACATTATGATTATTTCATTTCTTTGTCGATTACCTATCCATACTTATATTACTTATATTATAAAGAGGAAGGATTTGTGTGTTTGTAATGAATAAACTGAAAACTACTGGACAAACAAAAATATTTCACCATTACAATGCTACATTATTCCTGAGTAACATGAAGGTTTTTTTTTATCTCGGTAAAAAATTACAACGCGTACAAAGTCGCGGGAACACATCTAAATCTGGAGATACTATAATGTAGGTTGAAGTTGAAACTGTGAAGCCGAGTACAGCTGTGGAATGTTAATTATAGATAAGGTGACCATACGTCCCGCTTTTGGCGGGACTGTCCCGCTCTCAGGCAGTCTGTCCCGGTGTCCCCAGCGAGACCGACTAGTCCCGCTTTTGCAAACAGACCAAAAGATAATTTAAAATGTACATACACACACATACACAAAACACGTCTTTATCCCTTACGGGGTAGACAGAGCCTAAGGCAACAGGTACCTACAGGCCACATTTAGCATGATTGTGGGCGTATAGGTGGAAAATGAAATTAAAATAGTGATGGGTTGCTAGCCTCATCGCTTAAACATGATTCCTATTATTTTCGCCCATTCCCTCGATAGGCTGTTACCATCTGCGCGGGTAGAGAAGCAACTGGTACATTCTATGTTTTTCCTTTGCTCCCAGACCAGCATGGAAGACAATTTAAAATGTACTTTGAAACAAATCTGTTCAGCCGTCAAATACAAAAATACGACTTAGAAGTCACACCACTATTGGGGCTTAATAATCCGTGCCTACTTAACTATTTTGTGTTTAGTGCTGTGATCGTTTTTGTTTTACTCTATTTTCTATAAGAAAAAACTTGCGAAACGCTAAAAACTTTTTTAGAATTATACATAAAATCACTCTATCTATTAAAAAAATTCGCATCAAAATCCGTTGTGTAGTTTTGAAGATATAAGCATACATAGGGACATAGGAACAGAGAAAGCGACTTTGTTTTATACTATGTAGTGATTGCACAGATGTCCCGCTCTGGCACAAAAAATGGCCATGTTTAATTATAGACCAAGTTTTGTTGTCGCCAGACAGTATTTACTTCTGCGGCTAACGATACCTAAATTATCGCGGTGACATCACGAGGACGCAGTCACAGTACATATATAAGCTAAAGCAGTAAGGAAGCTACAAACAAAACGGTCGAAACAAACTACGAGTGCCGCGTTGAGACGAGTGGCCGTCTGTTACATGCGCCCAGACAGTCCACGATCTTTTCATTATAAACATGCCAAGAGCATTGCGCAGTGTGTCCATGTTCCCCAATAGTTTATTTAAGAAAACTATTCATTCAGATAAGATTTTTTTTAATCATGAAATTTAATAAGCTTTCCGAGCGTGTCGTAGCAGGCGAAAGTATTTTTCAGTAAGTAATATATAACACTTACCTACTGACAAAAATAAATTCTAAAACTACATATTTTATTTATAAACTAGTTAATTTATTCGTTCATTTAATTCTTATAGAACCCAAATAAACGTTAGTTTCTTCTTTTCGGGAATTAAGGGTGCCAACCCTAATACTCTTAATTACTTAAATGTAGCTAGTTACTTTTAAACAGGCCTTACTAGCTGAGATTATAGTGCTAACTAAACAAAAAGCTTTTCAATTTTACAAAAATTAAATCGACAACCCAAACGCTCTATTGGACCGTAGGTATATATTTCATAAAATTAGCCTAGTTTCCATACTGCTTTATTTATTTACTGTGACGTTGAACGTCACGTTGGAGAATTCCTCGATGCCCCACTCTCCAGCCAGAGACTATTCTATACTCTCAAGGTCCAAGATTTTCGAAGATCGTTCTGTGCTGTTTCGGTCACACTAACAGTCAGTAGTTTAAGAGTGAGGGGAATGGCATGATAGAACTTCGGAAGTCCAGTTTTGGAGTAGCCCCCGGGTTCTTAGGTGAACTCAGGTTGCTCAATAACTTTAATATCGTTATAGATAAAGTGCTTTCACAGCAATCATGGCCAGTATAAAACGAAGTAAAAATTAAAAAAAAAAAAAAGAAATTTTACATACATACACATACACACAAATCACGTCGTTATCCCTCACGGGGTAGACAGAGCCTAAGGTAACAGATACCTACAGGCCACGTTTAGCAAGATTGTGGGGCTAGGTATAGATGGAAAATGGAATCAAAATAGTAATGGGTTGCTAGCCGCATCGCCTATAACATGATTCCTATGATCTTTTTTGGAAGACGTAAATAGCATTGCTCGAAGAGTACGTACGTTGAAGTGGCAATGGGCAGGCCACATCACTCATAGAATAGACAACCGTCGGGGGAGAAAAGTTCTCGAGTGGCGACCATGAACCGGTAGACGCAGTGTTGGCAGGCGTCCCACTAGGTGGAGAGACAACATCGTGAAAGTTGCGGGGAACCGATGGATGCAGGTGGCGACTGGTCGTTCATTATGGTGTGCTAACGTCTTCAGGCTGATGATGATGTTGATGAAATAGAAAACAATCGAACGTGTTTAATGAAATTATATTATACACACAAGTGATAATAAGTTAAGAATCACGAGATGATGTAGGCCACTTAGTCATAAGTTTATATATATTCTAGTGTGTCAGTCACCCTGCGATAATCGATTAACTTCGGAGGCAGAAATGATAAAATTCGACGCGCTGAGTTTAAAATGAAACTGATGCTACACGTTTGGCAGACATCACCAGACACGCGGGACGCAGTCATATGAAAGAACGAGACAAGAATATCCCTGTCTTACGCTAACATATGAGTGCGTCCTCTGTCGATGTGTGAGGGAGCTACAGTTTTCTATGACCAAGCTACAAAGAGCGTTATTCCATACTGAGGTGGCAACGTCGCATTTTTTACGATTGTTTCCAAGAAATTGATTGAAAGTTTATGGTGACGTGGTCTTTACACAAGTTCTTCGTTTTAGTGTATCAATTTGTCCAATGCCATAGTTAATCGTGATGGACTTCTAATTTCGTATTAAGCGGATAGAGAACATATCTCGTTTACGTTCAATCTCATAGCTGGACGATTGGCCTATGGGTGCAGTTACCTCACGGGTCACGGGAAGGTTGACGCATTTCTTGTTCTTAATTTAGTCGTGCAAGTACGAGTCATAAATCTTGCATTGTATCTATAGTTTTCGCAGTAACGTTTAGTGCTATCTGTTAGTCCAGTTTCGGAAGCTGTGTTGACGTGTCGTGTTGTAAAAACTGTTACTCAAATTTCTTTGAGACTTTGTGGTTATTTCCTTCATTAATATTATTTGTTTTAGTTTGATTCGATTCGACAAACATACTCAGGTGCGTTTATTTTTCACCGTCTAGTGTTATTAGAATAACGTAAAAATTACACAGTTTTAGTCAAGATAGCATTCCCGATATATGAGTATTAAGTAAATTGGAATAAATTTATACTTTATAATCAAACCGCCATGGAGACGCCTAAGGATACGGTAATAAATTTGGTTGCGAAAGTAGCCGAACAATTAAAATATGTGGACTACGATGTTGATATCAATGAAATTAGTTCTGACGGTGCCGGCATGACTTCTGTTTTATTTATGGTGAAACTTAGAGCAAAGGACAAAGAAGAATTAAATCTTTTCGCTAAAGTTGCTGATATGGGTATTGGTGTTCGCGAAAATTCTCCAATAGCTTGCCCATTCACAACTGAGATTTATTTTTACTCTGAAGTGCTGAAGCGGTTTGAGTTGCTGCAGGACAAACACAGTATCCCCGAGGAGCACAGACTGTTTTTCCCGAAGGTCTATGGCATCAACGATCAGTATCTTACTGAAACGATACTTTTAGAGAATCTAGAAGCGAATGGCTTCACAACTCACGGGAGACAGAAGTCCATAGACTTAGAGTACGGGTCGGCAGCTATAACACTGATGGCAAAGTTCCATGCTCTCTCATTAGTTTGCTACAAGGAAGACCCAGATGGTTTTGAAGAAGTATTAAAGGAGTTGAATTTCGACGCTTGGAGTGACTGGCCTACCATGGAATCTATAGTAGGAATTATGAAGCCGAAAATGACTAGTACGGCGATGGCGGTACTCTCAGACGAGAACAGAGAAAAGTTGAAGAAATTCTTGGACGGTGATGATGGGAAGGACAGATTTTTGCAGTACCTGAGTTTCTATCATGGCACGGAGACGCGTCTGTTGGGGCATGGAGACTTTAAGCCCAGCAACTTGATGCACAGAAGACGAGTGAGTACTTTTATTAGATTGTTACTGTGAGTTTGAATTTGATTTGTTATCCCGAAACTAGTTTTCTTCAAATCAAGGATGGGGCATTTGCTAGGCACTTATATTCTTCATTATAGTCAAACTAGCTGTTGCCCGCGACTTCGTCTGCGCAGAAATCGCTTATCGCTATCCCGCGGGAACTATGCGATTTTCCGGGACAAAAACTATCCTATGTCCTTCCTCGGGACTCAAACTACCTATATACCAAATTTCAACTAAAACTGCCGAACAGTTTAAGCGTGAAAAGGTAACAGACAGACAGACAGAGTTACTTTCACATTTATAATATTATAATATTAGTAGGGATATAAAGACAGACTTTACGCTTGACGTATACGGATCGATATATGGCACATATTCAGTGCCGGATTAGCCACGTAGCAAGAGTGGCAAATGCTACGGGCCCCGCGCTCCAACGTCTGTCTGACCGTAATAAAAAAATATTAATTTGGATAGGAGCGTAAAATATCTTTGTAACAGTTTTAATAATAATAATAATAATCATCATCATTTATTTCTGAGAATATGGTACAATACAGATTGGTTAGTGAAAGTGGTTCAACATATTCTGCCAGCATCGGCGTAGAAATATTTTAGTCTAGCAATAGTACTTATTATCTTGGACATTATTATTAACAACTATAGATACCTAGGCACATTTTAATAGTTATTTTATTTAATACCCTAAACTGGAGAACCTAAAGTAAACGAAGGGCCCCTTGACAGAATTTGCTACAGGCCCCGCGCTGGCTTAATTCGGCACTGCACATATTTCCCGAAAATGGAATGGAATGGAATGAAATGGGAATGGGCGAAAATCATAGGAATCTTGTTATAGGCGATGAGGCTAGCAACCCATCACTATTTTGATTCCATTTTCCACCTATACGCCCACAATTTTGCTAAATGTGGCCTAGGTCTTGTTACCTTAGGCTCTGTCTACCCCGTAAGGGATAAAGACGTGATTTGTGTATGTATGTGTATGTACATATTTCCGATATTTTGAAGAGGGTTAAAAAAGTTAAAAAAATGTTGTATAACAGTTCTGCTTATCATTGCATTTTCCAGGACGATAAACTACAAATTGTCCCCGTGGACTTCCAAATGGTTCACACGTCGAGTCCGGTCGCTGACCTGATGTACTTCTTCTTCACGGGAGCCGACGAAGAGTTCAGAAGACAGCACTACCATGAACTGCTGGATCTGTACTACGAACAGCTGAAATTGGCGCTGGGAAGGTTCGGCGTGGACTCTGAGGAGGTGTACCCAGAGAAGCAATATAGGAAGGAGCTGGAAGAGGTTAGTGATCTTTTAAAAATTGTTTCGCCTAAAAAGTATTAGGGTTTCGTGAAATGACAATTTTGACCTATACACAACCACATAAGTAATTATGTTAATTCGCGTAAATGCTTGTTTCAAACTAAATATTACTTTACTTGTCATTTTCTCTAATACGTCTATAATGTGACCTGTAAAATTTTTGACACCGTCTCCCTAATTTCTAATTGTGCATAGCATTTTCTTGGTTGTCATAAGTTCGAGTTACTTTATTATTGTTTTTTTTTATATGAATAGGCAGGCAAACGAGCAAGTGGGTCACCTGATGGTAAGTGATCACCACTGCCCATAGACACCCGCAACCTAGAGGACTAAGATGAAATGCCTCTTGTGCCCGTAATTTCCCCGGCCGTCTTACTCTCCACACCGGAACACAGCAGTGCAAGCACTGCTACTTAGCGGCAGGATTAGCGAGTAAGATGGTGGTAGCGATCCGAACGGACCTTACACAAGGCTTTATGTAGCTCTATAGAGATAACTTTGGCATCTGGGATTATTTAACTCGGTCCAAGTATTTTTATTAAATAAACTATTTGATTGATTGATTGTATTCAAAATTATGGCACATTACCATACGATTGGTCGAACGAACGTGACGGCCCACGTTTTTTTTTTTTTTTTTTTTTTTTTTTTTTTATGTGAATAGGAAGGCAAACGAGCAAGTTGTATGCGTTTTATGGTTTTGTCGTTTGGTCCGTTTTCGCAGTTGCCGTTTCACAGTTGGCTGCAAAAAACGAATTATTTGTCGCTGCTTCGTAGTTTATTTCCGAAAAATAATTTATTTGCTGTTTTCGCAATTGAGAGGCCAAAGTCTCCTTCCGTTTGGTCAAAGAAAGCCGACCTTACGGGACTGGATGACTTGTATCTTTGAGTTTACGTAATAAAAATCGAAAGGGGCTGCGAGTCGGGTTACCTCCACGTGTGGTCAAGAGCTGCGGTTCGTATGGATTCGTCCAGGGGGGAGGAGCAGTGCTTGGTCCGGCGCACCCTGGGCGACGGCTAATGATTTCCTGGCAGTTTCTGAGGGATATCATTGACCGTTGGCTAAGAACCCGACAGGGGGGGGGGGGGTCTTTGACCATTACCGTACAACGTTGCCGACATTTTGTCACAAGAATTTTTATTATATTTTGTTACTTTGACACAAACAATTAACACTCAAATATGTTTGATATAAATATATTTTGAATATTTTTGTTTTAGTTTTTGCGGGTGGTAGGGCCTTGTGCAAGGTCCGTCCGGATCGCTACCACCATCTTACTCGCTAATCCTGCCGCTAAGTAGCAGTGCTTGCACTGCTGTGTTCCGGTGTGGAGAGTAAGATAGCCGGGGAAATTACGGGCACAAGAGGCATTTCATCTTAATCCTCTAGGTTGGCAACGCATCTGCAATCCCTCCGGGGTTGCGGGTGTCTATGGGCAGTGGTGATCACTTACCATCAGGTGACCCACTTGCTCGTTTGCCTTCCAATTCATATATAAAAAAAAAACATTGGCGAAGTTGTCGTCGCTATAAAGGCTTGATACGCCACAAATAAGAAGAAGAAGAAATCGAAAGTACCTATTTTGACAAGCTTTCTTTCGTTTTCAGGCGAAGATGTCCGGCCTGATGATAGGGATAATCCGTCTTCCGATGGTGACGGTGGCGGAGGAGAATCTTCCGACCTTCGACGACTCGGCTGATCTCACCAAATTCATGGTACCTGGCAGCGAGCTGTACAAGGAGAGATTTAATGGAGTGCTCAATAACTACAGGGGGTGGGGTTTACTGTGATATAATCGAGAGAGAGAACCGATACCGAACATAAAAAAAAACGTGTACTCCCTTTTTCCCCTCTCATTCAAAAATTTATATTTTCCCGTATGCAACAAGCCCCCCGCCTTTCCTGCCCACGACACAAATCGGCTAGATTTCGCGGCAGCTTCCGGTACGCTGCGACGCGATGCTGGAATAACATCCCACCGCCTATAAGAAATTCCACTTCATTGATTGCTTTTAAGAAAAAATTAAAACTCCATCTACTTATGGAACAAATTTCTGCGGTCTAGCCGACTGTGTCTACCGGTAATAAATTGTCGTATTTTTGTTTGGTTCTCGCTGGCAAATGTCTATATAAATAAAAATTGGTTGTATTCTGTTTTCGTGCTACTTTTGGGTCGAGTTGCTTAGGTTAAGTAATTGTCTGTTTTGTGTTGTTTAATGGATCCACTGAAAAACAGCGTCGTTGCACCCTGTGCTCCGACACATGCTGAGTTGGAGTCCTATTTTGAAACAACTATCAATTTTCGCTGTCTTTTAGATATAAAGCTCTTTTAAATACAAACTGTATGTACTTATATCATTGTTGTTGTTGAGAAATAAATATTTCTTTCTTTCTTTCTTTCTTTCTTTCTTTCTTTCATTCTGAACCTGAACCAACAGTGAGACGTATTTTTAAGCTGGAGACGATGATGATGACCCTTTTTCCAAAAAAAAAAATCTGTGTCAGTATTGTGAAGACCCATATTAATAGTACGGGAATGTGTCTCAAAACTGATGGACTAGTGCTAATAGTTTTGATTCTGAAAAATCCAAAATTTCTTCATTTTAGAAAAAAAAGGGTAGCTACACGTTTTTTTGAAAATGATTTAGCATAACATCACTGATGTATCAGTATGAATCTCATCACTAATTCTCATCATCATTGATATGTTTCTGATCTGACCATGACTAACGATGGGAACAAAATAAGTATAGTTATTTATTACTCGGTTATTACTTATAGACGCTTTGCAGGGATAATACACTTTTCATACCTTCTCATTCAGAAAAGTAATCTTTGCCTGTCGAGAGGGATCAAAGTGCAACTTTTCTGTTCAAGGCTCTTCTAAGTGTTTTTTTGCAAACGCAATTTTTTAAGTTGATAATTGTAAAACCACGCCACTTTCTATGCTGGTAGCTCTTTAATTACCTATATTTAGAAATCTGTTTTCAAGTTTTTTAACGCTCGGTGTGAAAAGTTGTATGAGCCACTCGGGAGCAAAATTATTTTCATCTTGAGCGTTACTTGAATCCCTCATTACGCTCTGGATTCTACTTTAGAATCCCTCTCTACGCTCAGGATTCTGTTGTAGAAGCCTTCGCTACATTCTGAATTCAATGTAGCGCCCTCGCCGTAAATACATCATTTCGCTCCCTTGTGACACAAATAACTATTGTTACTTAATACTAACACTAGATTAAGATGTCAATCGGTTACTTACTAGCACTCTATGATTATGTAGGTAGGTATGGTATTTTTTTTGTCTGAAATTTCGACATACATATATACATACCTACAACTGCTATCAGGATTTTATACTGACCTGGGGGGGTTACCATGACGTCTTAATGCGATTCAATTCCGACTCAGTTCAGGTTTTAGCTGTCATTTTTAGTATGGATCTGACAGCGAGCGAACCTAAACTGAATCGGAATTGAAGCGCATGATGACGTCATGGTTAGGACCCAGTATGTATGTCTGTTAAACCAAAGCTATTTGGTATTGTTCTGTTACTTAAACAAACTATTTTATAATCATATAAGTACTTAATTAATGTTTTATGTGCGTACCTAATACATATTTATGCATGAACAAAAAAAATTTACCTTGCTACTCCGCTACTCTACTACTCTACTAGTGACTACTAGTACTAGTGAGTAGCGGAGTAGCAAGGTAAAATTTTTTGTTCATTGAAATGGACCTTCGCAAAGTAACGCCTCATTCAATAAAATATATTTACGCATATTTATTAACATTCTCAATTTTCACCCAGTGCTTTTATTTGTATGTTAATCTGCATTAAAGAATCCGTAGAAAATTAGTAGCCATGTATAGGTACTTAAGCACCTACTGTTATATATTTTATAGACATGTTTGTACCGCTTTTTGTGAAATGAGTTAAGACTTAAAAAATTAAATAAATTGAGAAAATATAAACCGCATGAAATTGTATCTTGATTTTTCAATCAAACCAGTAACGGAGAATGACAGAATTCCGGCAATTGCACATAAAGCAGTCTATATATTAGAAGTCTATAGTTTAAAAAAAACATACATAAATCATGTCTTTATCCCTTGCGAGGTAGACAGAGCTTAAGGTAACAGGAATTCAAGTTCTTTGCTCACAGACCGGCGTGGAAGGGCCGGCAAGGAAGGTTGAATACTTATAATAATAATAATAATAACAAATACTTATTTTCATATTAATATCCATAGATTGTTAGTTATTACATAAACTTAAGAACTAGTGTTAGCAGGACAGATTCTAATCTGCAATAATTATTAATGTTGCGACTCTAGGCAGCTACGACCTTTGACATGTTTGTCGCTATCCCGCGGGAACTATGCAATTTTCCGGGATAAAAAGTAGGCTATGTTTTAATCTAGGGTACCAGCTATCTTCGTTCCAAATTTTATCCAAATCCATCTAGCCACTTTAGCGTGAAGAAGGAACAAACATAGACACTCACTCACTCACAAACTTTCGCATTTCCTGTATTAGTAAGATAACTAAATGAAATGAAATGTATTTTGAAAAAAGAACGTTTAGATAGTATGTTCATGGTCCAGCATAGCAGAAAAAAAACTATAAAAACGTCAAAAGCTTAATAAAATAAACCGCTACTTGTCGTTTAGTACCCAGTAAAGATAATGAAACAACACATAAAATTAATACAAAATCTCTGTAACCAATGAGCAAAAATGTGAACTAACGTTTCACGTACTAAATTCGAAATTTCGTTTGATACTAGCGCTACTACGAGCAGCAAACGTAATCTTGTAGTGGTAGCAAACATGCATGATCAGAAACAAAAAGGTACAAAGCAACACGCTGTGCATTCATTTTAAACTTTGAACAAATGCATTAAGGTTCAGATTGGATTAAGTTTGTTATTTCGATTTACTGCTTTTTCATTTTACACAATACCACAACACGTTTTATCGACTATCTTGATGGTTTCTGTAGTATTTAAAATGCCCCTTATTGTATGTTGCTTAGTGTTCAAAATTTAACTACGAATTGTGATTTAGTTATCTCGTCTCGTGATAAAGTAGTTAGTTGCACAATATGTGTCAAGCTATCTACAATAATATCAGTGAACAAATATTTTGCACAACGATTTGAAAATGTAATCAATAAATAAAACACAAACAGTGGGATTATATTTGCCTTAGAGCAATGTCGCTCCTATAACCTTAAAATTATTCTCGTTGAAGTGTTGGTATCGTTTATTAAAGTTAAAGGAACATTTAAGAGAAAATATGACGGACTTGAAGGAAAAAATTGTGAAAACATCCGAAAGGATAGCTGAAGAACAACAATTTGGACAGAATTATGAAATGGATGTCAAACAAACAACCACAGACGGTAACAGTTACTCCTCAGCCATTTTCAGAGTCACAATTTCTGAACCAAATCGTGAACTAAAACTTTTTGCTAAAGCTGCGAATATCAACGAAGATTTCAGGAACAGCTCTTACGTGAAAATATTTGTTGACGAAGTATACTTTTACAGTGAGTTAGCTGTAAAATTTAGGGAAATAGAAAATCGGCACGGTATAGAAGATAAAGACAAAGTTCTGCTACCCAAGTATTACGGCGGTGATACGACTTTCGGAGAAGAAACTATAGTGCTTGAAGATATAGCTAGCAGAGGATTTGTTGCTCACGATCAACAATTGCCCTTCGACTGGGAATACGCGTCAAAGGTAGTAGAACAATTAGCAAAATTCCACGCCCTCTCATTTGTTTATAAACTAGAAAATCCTACTGAATTTACTAAGATTCTAGAAGACAAACCTTACCATATATTTGATACTAAAATAATGAGAGACGTAGCGTTTGATATGACGATACCGGTGGCTCTTAAAGCAGCGCAGGGGGAAAATAGAGACAGGCTAAAGAAATATTTGGAAAGCAAAGATAGATTCGAAGAGATGCTACAGTTGTATCGGCAGGCACCGAAGAGGGTCATCGTACATGGCGACTTCAAGACCAACAACTTGATGCACCGACGACAGGTGAGCTGCGAACATAACATTATTGGAACCCTGAATTAGCCAGTTAAGTATCTTAGTTATTATAGTTACACTCGAACTGCCTTTCAATGTTTTTTTACATCATGACATGACACAATTATGTCTTCTGTTTCTTGTCTCAGTCAGTTTCTTTTTAAAGATGCACTAAGACGGTAATAATACAACAAGTAGTTTTATTCCTGTACAAAAGTTCCTTACCATCAAAAGAAAGAAAGAAAGAAAACGTTTATTGACACAAAACGACACATAAAGAAAATAAAATAATAATAATAATAAAACTAAGTAACTTATGTGCCGAAAGTGCCAAAAGGGCCACACTCAGCATGCATGTTGTTGGTGGGATTGTTACATCGATATTCCAGTTTCCCATGTTTTAAGTAAGTAGGTATATATGTTTTTGTATAGAAGACGATTCAATTTGTTCTACTTCGGTTTCTTCAAACAGCTAAGGTATACTCGAAATATTCCTATTTTACAATTGCAGAATGGACAACTAGAAGTGATGCCGGTGGACTTCCAGATCATTCACGCTGGGACTCCTGTCACAGACCTATTATACTTCATCTTTCTGGGCTCTGACGAGGAGTTCAGATTACTTCACTATGAAGAATTACTCGACCATTACTATCTGCATCTGAAGAAAGCTTTGGGGCTAATGAAGGTTGAAGTTGAAACTGTATACCCGAAAACAGCGTTCGAGGCGGATTTGAAAATGGTAATTAGTTGTAAGCGAATTGTGTTGCCGCCACAATATTTACGGCTGTTGCTTTTCGTACCTATCTAAGCCATAGTCCTGTCATGGTTGCTGAAACGTTAGGGAACTCCTTCATGTATTTTCTGCAGTCAGATCTAAGAAAAACTCAAAATGACGCTCAATAACTTTAATATCGTAAGATTAACAGATACACTGATTTCATAGGTATGTTTGTAACGCATTGCCACCTTGGCTGTACGATACGGTGTCAATGGCTGCTCTCTGGGGACTCATGATGTCTTTTAGATGTCACCGTCATGATGATGATGTTAGCCAAAGAAGCCGCAGCGGAATATTGTTGTGGCGTCAACATTCTTGATATGTTACTGCACTGTTCTTTGTCATTACGTGTTGAGTAGACCCTTTATGGAACCATTTTACGATGAATGTTTAAAAGACTAAACAATTAAAAAATATCTTTCTATGGTCTTTGTTGCTCCCAAAGCGCGCAGTTCATCTGCAAACAGAGACATAGGGCTTCATTGATGTATTGGTAGAAGCTGCTACACTTTAAAATTTAAACTTGTCTTCGTTCTACCACCGAGTAGATAAATTACCGTCAGTGTGGTATTGCATATTGTAGTGGTATCATGTATTTATAGGCACTCCACTTTAGTGAGAGAGAGAACAATAGAGAGATCTCTCTCCAACACCTATAAACACAAATACCACAACATATGCAATTCCACGCTCTCTGTAATTTATCTAATGGGACACATGATACAATTAATGATATCTATTCCTCTCCTATATGGCAGACACTGCCGATTGGGCTAGCAGTCGCGCTGATGATTCTGCCAATGATCCTCGTGGACTCTGGTGACGCCATGAAGCTGGAAGAAGACGTGTCTCCTGGGAGCCAAACCATCAAGCCCAACCAGCGATACCCTACCCGGGTCAATGGAATCATCAATGATTACGTTAAATGGGGAATCTTGTGAATTTGCTGCTCTACTTTCAGATGTATTTCAGTATTTATTCAATTGCAACATTTTTTACAAAGTTTTGTACATAATGATGCCCTGTTAGGACGTAGCAACTTATAATTAATTAATAATTATAGCTAACACATGGCAATGCAGCAAAAAATTATACAATTATTGTATAAAACATATTGTATAAAAAATGTTGAGTTGTTTTAACAGTCTTGTGGTTATTTAATTAGACTATTAATACATACATATCTTATTTGAAGGTTCCTGCATTCAATCTCAGCAAGGGTTTGACATTTGCATGATAATTGTAAATGTTTGTAGGTTATGCCTAAAAACTAAAATTTTAACAAAAAAAACAGACTTCACAAAAAGAAACTATTCCAAACCAAACTAATACGCACTACACTAAAAAGAAAAAGTAGAAACCGAGAAAGATTGCTTTAGGATTTTCATCAGGCGCATATACACGTATTTTGACAGTGAGTTGTTAAAATTGGTGTATTTTAAATAAAAAGGAACCAATCAGTAAAAAGGGTATTGTGCATAAATTATTTATTTTAAAAACAATACCTAAAGTATGCCCCAGCGTTTGTAGTCTGCAACGAGCGTGCGGAATCGTTCGGCGAACAGTTCGGTGTGCCGCGGCACGAACTGGCCCTGAAGAAGACAAAGATAATACAACAATACCTAAACATAAAAAATCTTCCATGCTCGTCTAGGAGTAAAGAAAAAACAGAATGTACCAGTTGCTTCTCATCCAGCGCAGATGGTAACAGTCCATCGAGGGAATGGGCGAAAATCTTAGGAATCATGTTAGGCGATGTGGCTTGCAATCACAATTTTCATTCCTCTTTTCACCTATAAACCCATAATCATGCTAAGCTTGGCCTTTAGGTCTCGTTACATTAGGCTCTGTCTACCCCGTGAGGGATAAAGACGTGATTTGTGTGTGTGTGTGTGTGTGTGTGTGTGTGTGTGTGTGTGTGTGTGTGTGTGTGTGTGTGTGTACCTACAGTAATTACCGATGGTGGTAGCGGAGTGCGAGGTAAGCATAGGTAAATGATTTCGTTAATATGGATATTATGGACCTCCAAAAAGTAACGCCTGATTCAACCAATTATAATTATCGCTGTCTACTTCTTTTGCTCATTGAAATGCTTAAGGATAAAGATTTTTTTAATTACCAGCTCAAAACATGGCGCTTCTTCAGGTGGTATGGTCACAAACGGTAATGCCATCGCACCAATGTACACGCCGTACGGAAGTTTCTGGAATTGAAAACATATTTTAAAAGGATTATGTAGAATAAAAGCCTTCCATGCTGGCCTGGAAGCAAAGAAAAAACAGAGAATGTACTAGCCGCTTCTCTTCCCGCGCAAATGGTAAAAGCCATCGAGGAAATTGGCGAAAATCTTAGGACTCATGTTATAGGCGACAGCAACCCATCACTATTTTGATTCCCCTTTCTACCTATACGCCCACAATCATGCTAAACGTGGCCTTTAGGTCTTGTTAAGTTAGGCCGTGTCTACTCCTTACATAAAGACATGATTTATGTAGGTGCAGACCACCACGGATCATAGATGCCAATATAAATATTGGGCATGGTACCTGGCAACGTTGGTGTGGCGTCCCAGTTGGACCTTACCTCCTTCAGATCGTTCTCAAACTCCTCCCTCCCATAAACGTCCTCAGCTTCAGTCCCCAATCTCCCGAGCGCCAGAACGAGCTGCTGGTAGTAGTGTTCGATCAGCCTGTCGTAGTGCTGTGCCCGGAACTGCTGATCCGAGCCCATGATGATGAAGTAGATTAAGTCAGAGACGGGGCAGCCGAAGCGGACGGTTTGGTAGTCTACCGGGATCACGTCAAGTTTACCCTCCTGGGACAGAACATAAGAGATTCACGTAGTTAAAGAGCAGATGAAGAAGGAACAGTAACGGTATTTTAAACTTGTAACGAGGTTCAGGTTTTAGCTGTCATTTTTAGTATGGGTTTGACAGATCACAGCTAGCTATCCAACTTTGAGTCGGAATTGAATCGCATTAAGACGTCAAGGTAAGGCCCCAGATCTTTGAAAAGTTAGTATAGTCTTTGTTTTTAATCAGTGTAGAATCTGTTTTTGTCAATACGAACAATGGCATTAAATTTATTTTATTATTATTCTTATCATACCGGGTTATCAGTTAGTGAATCTGCAAACTTATTTATCATCAACAGTTTGTTAATAGTCTTAGCTGTACACAGGTTTTCTTGCAACGATAACAAAATAAATGGGAAAATTCCATCCAATATAAACAAAGTAGCGTCAATTTTACTATTTTAAAAGCTACTCACTATTTCTTTGCTCATTAGGTTACTCGGCCGGTAGTCACCGTGAACGATCACCGCCGTCTTCCGAGCCTTGCTGAATTGCAACATCTTGCTCCAACCAACACAGTCCAGCTGACGAGCCACAGCCTCCCGATCCTCCTCATCCACCACTGCTAAAGCCCCATCAATCAGACCTTGCCACTGCTCGCCATCAGTCCACGGCGGTTTCATCAACGCCTTATCCACCTTCAAGAACTCCTCAGGACGCTCTTTGCAGAACGCCAAAGACAAAGCGTGAAACTTGGCCAATACCTCAGCAGACTTCGCGGCGTATTCCCAATCGATACGCTTTAACCGGTCAGGGACGTCATACCCTCTGCTCACCAGGTTGTCCATGACAATAGTCTGGGTGCCATCAGCTCCACTGCAACCGTAATACTTTGGGAAAACAAATCTGTCGGATACTCCATGTTTATCTTGAAGTTGCTCGAAAACGTCCGCGAGTACTGTATAAACGTAATCTTCTATCTGGAATATTTGGTTAGCACCAAGGTTGGTGCCTATTGTTGCGACTTTGGCAAAGAGCTCGACCGTCTCTTCAGGCGTTGTTATTGTGGCTGCGAAAAGGGCTGAAGTGTAGTTAGCTCCCGGTGTAGTGACGGACTTGACCTCAACCTTAGCATCTTTGGAAAATTTCTTTTCAACAATGGAATTGAGTACTTTTTTCAGTGTTTCTTCGGCCGGCATTGTGGATTACGTATGGCGGGGAAACTGAGCATTTACGAAATGGTTATCATTACGAGATTACTTATCAATGTTTACTGCTTTTATCTCGAGTGGGTACTCGACTAATATTTATTCAAACGGAGCTATTAACAGTGACGACACGTAATCACGATATTTAGTAGTTCGCATCTCATTAATCTTGTTCCAGTTTAAGTTAAAATTTAATACTTTCTGCTCCGCTACTTGCGTGCAAATATAACCAAGCCTGGGCGAAATACATATGTTTTTCATGCAATCCCTCAGTCCACTACTGCCACACAAACAAATTTAATATATAAATCACACAAACTTAACTATCCTCTACACCACACAAACACTAACGCGTTTCGAAACCTCTACGGGATCATTCTCAAAGTGTGTAGTATGTAGTTGCACTTTCAGTTTTCTTAATTTTTAAAAAGTTATACATTCATATTCTTCTTGATTTGGTCCACATTTAGTAAAACCGCATCTAGAGCAGTTAAGTCGTCGACGGAATTGGCACGACAAGTCACAAGTCAAACCACAAATCCCAATAAAAATGGTTTTCGGTTCTATTGCATTAATAATTACACCTTAATGTTTCTTAATATTTCCCAGGTAGACACCGACCAGTTACAATTTTGAGGTTAGAGCAAGTTTTACTCTTTGATTGATCTGTTCTAATTTTTATTAACAACTCTCCAACTGCGTGTCTGGTAAACGACTAACTAAATCTAAATCCGTGAAGTATTTTCACAGAGACGGAAATAGTTCGACACTGAACATTTTTATAGTTTAAATACATTAAGCTAAGTTTTTTATTCTTCCATGCTGGTCTGGGAGCAAGGAAAAAACATAGAATGTACCAGTTGCTTCTCTTCCCGCGCAGATGGTAAAAGCCCATCGAGGGATTGGGTGAAAATCTTTGGGATCATGTTATATAGGCGATGTGGCTAGCAACCCATCACTGTTTTGATTCCCCTTTCCATCCATACGCCCACCATCATGCTAAACGTGGTCTTTAGGTCTTGTCACCTTAGGCTCTGTCTACCCCGTAAGGGATAACGACGTGATTTACGTATGTATGTACGTAAATACATTAAGGTCCATTCCAGAGGCTGGAAGTTTAAATGTGTAACGTTTCTTCAAAATATACTTCTTTCTCCAATTTGTGGAATGTATCGAATGAGATAAGAGGTAATTAATATATTTCAGAATGGTGGCCGACCGTTCGTTTCTCGCGGAGCTTTTTACCAGGATGCTATCGCGTGTGAATTTGCCACTAGAGGCGCTAGTGTCGCGTGAGGTCCAATAACATTCACTCTTAACTGCTTTTGACGGCTTCGTGACATAAATTATAATTTCTTCCATTTACCTGTTGAAAAGTGACCTCCTTCGTGAAATTATCGCAAATATGGATTATTTGGCGATGAATGTGAACGCTTTGAAAGCGGGTTTTCCCGAACAAAACGGAACTGCACAACATTGCGGCATAGCTACTCGATAATGATGTTAGTTATTGATAATTAATAAACTTAATGAGAATCGAGATTTAAGACTTTGTTTCGTCGCCGATCTTTTAAAGTCGCCTTTGTCTGGTGTCTGGTGAGCAAAGAAACGATAGTCCCTTGGCGGCACCAGTTTTTTCGGACAGGTACAACTTTCGATTTTCAAAAATACTTGCGTCTTCGCCCCGTCTCTTCTCTGTGGCAATAGTATCCGCAATACCAAGTGTGCTGTGCCTTGTCCTCTCCTGTGCCGCACTCGTGGCACGACGCCGATACTATAGCGCCTAAGCCAGCTCCTGTGGCATGTGCTCCTTGCTACATAATAATGCTAATTTGTCACGGTTTCCGTATTATGCTCACCAGAGTAGAAACACTCGGCCAATGGGTGACCTCATCTCGGCGAATGCGAAACTTGTTGTGATATAATCGACAACTTCACAAGAAAGTCGTCGCGCTGTATAAAGGACTTGGACCTATTCTAGGGATGGGCTCACGAAAAAATGTATCGATGTTAGCTATATCGATATTTTTGACTCAAGGTGCGATTATCAGAATTGCTTTGTCAAAATATTCGAAAAAGAATAAAATATTAACACGTATTTGGCAGTTTTTTAGTTTTATTTATTGTTCAACTACGTACGTACCTACATAAACAAAATCAAACGTAATTGTCAAGTTAAGTTAATTGTTTTGTTAGTAAAGTAAAAAAAATTACGACTAACTTAGGTACTTTGTAGTTTGTTTGTTTTAAATTTTTAATTAAGTACCTACATACATAAATCACTAGAGCCTAAGATAAAAGACCTAAAGGCCACGTTTAGGTGGAAATTGGAGTCAAAATAGTGATGCGCTGCTAGTCGCATCGCCTATAACATGATTCATTCATTCATTCATTTATTTATTATATTCCTAAGGTTAATAAGTATAAGTACCATTGTTTACTTTCCTTAATATATAATACACGCAGATACTAAAACTATAACTACTACTAATTATAAAACAAATTGTCATAAAACTAGGTATAAATAAAAAAAAAATAAAAAAAATCCTTAATCATTTAAATATCACTAAGATCGCTATTAAGCGATAAGACCGCCTATTGTCTACATTGTTCTTTGTTTCTGTATTGTTTTGTACTGATTTGTGGTGTTCAATAAAGAGTATTTGTATTGTTTGTATTGTATCACTACATAGTATAAAACAAAGTCGCTTTCTCTGTCCCTATGTCCCTGTCCCTATGAATGCTTATATCTTCAAAACTACACAACGGATTTTGATGCGGTTTTTTTAATAGATAGAGTGATTCAAGAGGAAGGTTTTTTGTATAATTCTACGTAGACGAAGTCGCGGGCAGAAGCTAGTAAATATATATATAAAAAAATGTGGTTTCTATTCTATCCCGATTTCCATGGGATCTGAATTGACTAGACACATTAAATGAACACCACGATTGTATGTTTGGGAATTCCCGTGGATTTTTGAAGACTAGGGAATTCAGTAGAATTCCATAATATCATGAGTTTCGAGTGTTCTGTCTTTTTTGAGGGAAACGTGCGAAAATCGTAAGAATCATGTTATAGGCGATGCGGCTAGCAACCCATCACTAAGTAATTCCCCTTTCCAAATATAAATCCACAATCATCTTAAACGTGGCCTTTAGGTCTTGACTTGAAACCCTAGGCTCCGCCTGCCTCGTTAGGAACAAAGACGTGATTTTATGTATGTATCCTACTAATATTATAAATGCGAAAGTTTCTGACGATGTGCGTGAGTGAGTGAGTATGTTTGTTCCTTCTTCACGCTGAAACGACTAGACGGATTCGGATCAAATTTGGAACGGAGATAGCTGCTAACCTAGATTAATACAAATGCTACTTTTTATCCCGGAAAATTGCATAGTTCCCGCGGGATAGCGATAAAAAATATGTCCAAAGTCGTAGCTGCCTGGAGTCGAAACGTAAATAATTATTGGAGAATATACTGTGAGGAATATACTTCCATGCTGGTCTGGGAGCAAAGGAAAAACATAGAATGTACCAGTTGCGTCTCGTCCCGCGCAGATGGTAAAAGCCCATCGAGGGAATGGGCGAAATTCTTAGGAATCATGTTATAGGCGATGCGGCTAGCAACCCATCACTATTTTGATTCCACTTTCCACCTCTACGCCCTCAGTGTCTTGCTAAACGTGGCCTGTAGGTCTTGTTACCTTAGGCTCTGTCTACCCCGTAAGGGATAAAGACGTGATTTGTGTATGTGTGTATGTATGTATGTATACTGTGAGGGTTGTAGCCAGGTCTACACTAACTTAATAGGAAACTCCTGGATTTGAGCGTAAGTACGGGAACCTAACGCAGCGCGTAACTAATAAAACTGTTAAGGACTTCGACCGTATATTCAAACTTAGGTACTTAATTATTTATCATACAACAGTCATGCCTTCGGAGGCAGCTGTCCAGGTAATGCCCTGAAGAAACACTTTGTTTCTTTATTCCATTAACTAAACTCAAATTACAAATAATTGCATTACCTACCAGCAAGTTGGTTTGTTTGTACAAACCTTTGTACAAACAAACTCAAGTTCCTACAATACCATCAACATCAGTTCTTAAGTCTAATTCTAGATGTAGACAAAGTCGCGGGCAGAAGTTAGTGTAATCTAATAGTTCTCGTGAACGGCGCCGCGGCTAAAGCGCCCTGTAAACGATAAAATTTGTTTGACAAACATGTTTGTCAAACTTCACGTTTTCATCAAACATAAACGTAAACGATCAAACCAAATATCGAACAAATTTGTTAAAGCGCCCTGCGCAAACGGTCAAACTTGCTTGACAAACTTGTTTGTCAAACTTCTTCTACCGAGATCTTGTTTGACAAACACCGTCGTACACGTTCAAACCTGTTTGTCAAACTCGACATCAATCCAGATTTTCATCAAACGCATCAAACACGTAGATTGTTTGACAAACGCCTCAAACACAGCCGTACACTATCAAATTGTTTGACAAACACGTAAAGTTTGACAAACAATTTGATCGTTTACAGGGCGCTTAAAGGCTAGTATCGACTAATTAAATACCAACCTAAACATCTCTCTCTCTCTAACATTAAAAGTATACTCAACCAAATGGTTTGATGTAAAATTGACACAAGATGTAACTTGCCAAGTACCTACGAGTCGGACTGACGAATAAAGGGTCCTGTACAATCTACATTATTATGATGAAATTTAAATAGCTTCGTTCTTTTTAGATCCTTATCCCTTACGGTGTAGACCTCTGTCTACATAAGACATTGGTTATATTATTTAGCATGATTGTGGGCGTATGGCTTGAAAGGGGAATCAAAATAGTGACGGGTTGCTAGCCGCATCGCCTGCAACATGATTCCTAACATTGTCGCCAATTCCCTCGATGGGCTTTAACCATTTGCGCGGGAAGAGAAGCAACTGGTACATTCTATGCTTTTACATTACTCCCAGACCAGTGTGGAAGGAAGGAAAAACAATCGAGAGAAATTAACGTTAGTATTTGTACTTATGTTAGTGGAAATAAACTGATGTGTTACAATACAATACAATACAAATACTCTTTATTGAACACCACAAATCAGTACAAAACAATACAGAAGCAAAGAACAAAGTAGTCAATAGGCGGTCTTATCGCTTAATAGCGATCTCTACCAGACAACCAATAAGAGAAATAAGTTGGAGACAGTTTAAGTAGGTGGCGGAAACAAATAGACAGGATAAACGCAGGGATAATAAAACAACAACACCAACATAAATATAATACATAGCTAAATAAATAAAATAAAACAATACATACATACACACATAACATTACTGTATAATACTTAAGATAAAATAAATGTGAGAATGTAACAATGAAAATCAAGAAGGCCATACAACAGAAAAGGATTGATCAGAAGCAAAAAGAAAAGATAAGGTACTAAAGACAGTGTTATCATAATTTGATAGCCTCTGTTGCCACTCTATTTGGTTATTTCCTCTATGCTCGCGAGCCTCGTCCACACTTGGGTTTTTGGTTAGCGTAACGAGCAATAGTTACGGTTACAATTCTACTATTTATTATTTATTACATACAACACGCAGAACTCTCGTTTGAGTGTGATATTCGTTGGGGGAACTTTTTGAATTCTTCTGCCTATATACATCCCATTGGGCACAGGCCTCCTTTCAGAACGAAAGGGCTTGGCCTATAGTTCCCACGCGGGCCCAGTGCGGATTGGGCACTTCACACACACCGTTGAATTGCTTCGCAGATGTGGGAAGGTTTCCTCACGATGTTTTCCTTCACCGAAGAGCTCATGGTAAATTTCAAATGTAATTTCGCACATAAAGTGCGAGCCCGGGATTCGAACCCACGACCCTCTGCTTGAGAGGCCACAGGTCAAACTACTGGGCTACAACGGCTTATTGAATTAAAGGGCAATTAATTTGCTCTTCACTTTTTGTTTAAACGAAAAAGAAATTGGGTTTTTCCTGAAAAAAAAATCATTAGCACTATTAATATTTGTAAAGAAAAAAAATTACCTGAATTTTCCATATATTTTTTTCTAACAGAAAAAAATTAAGAATAGTACATTTTTTCTTTAGCGAACTGAATATCACCGGTGATTCCGATTCAGAAAATCACATTGTTTATTCTTTATGGCAATAAAGTAAGGGTTTTTTTTAATGCTCGGGCGCGGATTAAGGAACTCTAAAATAAATTGTTGGGTAAAGCAAACGGATTCTAGAGAAGGTAGGCGACCTTACCCCGTATATTACACAACCCGCTTCTCCGTACGTGGGTAACGCAAGTGTGTTACCCACACCGCCGCGGGTCGAACGCGTGAACAAAATATGTTTGCGATTTTTCTGTAAAAAAATACATTTTTAAAAAAATTCAAAAATGATGTGCCATAAATTTTTATTGTTGGTTGTGAATTTGTGGGTGGTCGGAGGAAGCCTTGTGGAGTTTAGGGGTAAGTTCAAGTTTTTAGTTAAAATTTGCCAAAAAAGTAAATTAGAAGAAAAATCAAAAATATAAAGAAAAATAAAAGTAGCAATTGCCCATGACTTTGGTTGATCCCATGCTGGTCTGGGAGTAAACAAAGACAATAATGTACCAGTTGCTTCTCTTCCCGCACAGATGGTAAAAGTCCATCAAGGAAATGGGCGATCTTAGGAATCATGTTGAGAAAGGAAACAACCCATCACTATTTTGATTCCCCTTTCCACCCATACGCCCACAATCATTCTAAACGTCGCCTTTAGGTCTTCACCTTAGGCTCTGTCTACCCCGTAAGGGATAAATACGTGATTTATGTATGTATGTATGTTTGGCTGCGAAGGATTTGTTTGGAATCAAAACTGCGAGACTATCTTATATATAGAAATCTTAGAATATGATTTTCGACGTCTAATGTGAATCTGTAAAATTTTTATAGAATATCGTATATTTACATAGTTAAACAGAAGAAAAGTTTTCCAAATAGGTTCACAGTAGTGAAGATTTACAAAAACCAAATACCTTTCAGAACCTTCTTTCGCAAGTCGGTTGAAAAAAATACTATCACGTAATTGCCAATAGTGCAGACAAAACAATAGACTATAAATAATGAATAATAAATCACTACATAGTATATAGTATAAAACAAAGTGGCTTTCTCTGTCCCTATGCCCCTATGCCCCTTTGTATGCTTATATCTTCAAAACTATACAACGGATTTTGATGCGTTTTTTTTTAATAGATAGAGTGATTCAAGAGGAAGGTTTTTATGTATAATTCTACGCAGACGAAGTCGCGGGCAGAAGCTAGTAAACTATAAATAATGAATAATAAATAATTTGATAAAATTAAAAGGACTAGAAGAAAAGAAGCTATAAAATTGTATCAATCGAAAACGAAGTACTATCTATTTAACCTTGTGTGCCTGTCTGCTGTGCCATCGTAGTTCTTAACGGTTAAAACCTGTGCAATACAAAGCTAATATTCCTGAAACACACAAACGTTCCACGAGATGGGTTACATAATAATCCAAAATAATTTCCCGGACTTCGTTTTGCGTTGTCTGTGATGGCAAGTCTCGTCAAAAAGGGTTCAGCCGTTTATGAGGTAGCGGTCCGTTTTTTAATGCGTTTTTGTTCTGTTCTCCAGTCCATTATGGTTGCCTGGTAGAGATCGCTCTGTAGCGATAAGGCCGCCTATTGTTACCTTGTAATTTGTAATATTCTGTATACCTTTTTTCTGTTTTGGTTGTTATATGTGGTGTTCAATAAAGAGTTATTGTATTGTGTATTGTATTGTATTGTAAGGCAAACACCACCATGACACCCGTAACACTGGAGGATCGCAAGTGCTTTGCCAGCCTAAAGGTCCAGATAATACCTCATATGTCAGTAATTTCACCGACTGTCTTATTCTCCACGCCGGAGCACAGCAGCGCAAGCACTGCTGTTTAGCGATCCTGACCGACCTTGCACGAGTTTCTACCACCAGCAAAAGACCATCCGCTACTTATTTTCATCTGAAATTCTACTTGAATGCTATTACTCTGAATAATATCTCGGGGCACAGCAGTGCCCCCGCCAAGTCTATCTGTAATTAATTAAATTTCTAAACGATACTGAAAATTAGAACACATAGAAAATCCGAAAAGTAAAACTATGGCCGAGTATCGAATTCGGATCCTCGCCATTCCGTGACGCGGGCTATATTTAGGATTATTTTAGGTTTCGATAGGTTCTTTTACTTTTTCTGTGTGTCTACTCTTGCTTAATACTTATGTCCTGTCAATCGTTAAAAGGTTAACTGGAAGAGATCCCTTTTAGGGATAAGTTCGCCTCTGTGCATTTGTGTTATCCTGTATTCATCTTTTTCTTGTGTTTTATGTACAACTAGCTTGGGCCCGCTAATTATACATAAAACCTTCCTCTTGAATCACTCTATCTATTAAAAAAACCGCATCAAAATCCGTTGTGTAGTTTTGAAGATATAAGCATACATAGGGACATAGGGACAGAGAAAGTGACTGTTTTATACTATGTAGTGATGATAAAGAGTTATACATACATACATACATATATCCCTACACCACCCTTAGCAGGTGGGTAAGACTTCGAATTTTTCTATCTGTTACTAGCTGTCACGTGACCTTGTTACTATGATATTTTTTGTCGCTAAGCGTCATCTGTTTGAACGATGTGTCTGTACGACACAATTACAAACTCCCGTGGAACATCTACTGGTCACCAGCAACTAATTAATTAGATAACTAATGTTTTATTCTTACTCGAATAACACAAGAATTGCCTCCAGTCAATTATTATTACAAGATTTAATTTTTTATTTATTAACTTGCAACGTATGTATGTAATTATGTTTGTCCGGGTGGAATCTTGCTACTCCATTTTGAAGCAGATATCTTCAACCGATTGAGCTGAAATTTTGCATACTTGTGGAAGTCTAGACTAGAATTCACTCTTCAACGGTTGGTCAGATTGACTGATTGGTAGACATATGTAGGACGGATGGCAATGCAAGAACAGACAACAAAAAGTATAGTCAGCAAAAAGCTTGTATCTAAAATGAAATTTATGTTTCAGATACAATGGACTCTGTGCCGCCTCTGTTCGGGCTGGACGACTGGACGCGCTGCCAGCGACCCGGAGACGTTTACTGCGTTGTGGAGGCAGCTTTGGTCTCCGGGAACCAGTCTACAATGCAGCTGATAAAGGTAACGTTCACAGACAGCATGGAGACGGTGCCGCCTCTGTAATTTATAAAGATATATATAAAAATGAATCCCTATTTCCCTTGGTCACGGCATCACGCGTGAATGGCTGGACCGATTTCACTAATTCTTTTTTGTCGTGTTTGTTATTGCCAGGAGAAGGTTCTTATGTAACAATATTTAAAAAAAACTGGTACGGGGGTGAAGACGCGGGTAACAGCTAGCCACTACATAGTATAAAACAAAGTCGCTCTCCGCTGTCTGTCTGTCACTATCTGGCTTAGATCTTTAAAACTACTCAACGGAATTTGATCCGGTTTTTTTAAATAGCGATTCAAGAGGAAGGTTTATATTGTATAATTCTACGCAAACGAAGTCGTGGGCAGAAGCTAGTCGTTGATAAAATACAATTTACTCGGGCTACCTCTGTATGTGCTCACGACTGTCCGCGCTGTCTCCAGCCTTGGGTTTACTGCTTACTGGAGGCAGTTTTGGTCTCCAGGAAGCAGTCCGCAAAGCATGCAATAATGATAAAGCCGAGGTACCAAGCTTGTATGTCGTAGATATCGGTAGCAGCGCAAACGTGAACGCATGTGTGTGTGTTATTTTCCTAGTCTCGGGCAGGGGAAGACGTAAAATTGTGTACACACCTCGGGCGGTGATAAAGAAAGCCTCAGATCGCGTGTTTATCGCCCTTTGGCTCGTGCAAACTGCGATCTGAGACATTATTAATTGACCACGGCGTGTAACTATCCTACTAATATTATAAATGTGAAAGTTTGTGAGTTTGGATGTTTGTTACTCTTTCACGTCAGAACGGCTGGACAGATCTGGATGAAATTTGGAACATAGATAGATTATAGTCTGGAATAACACATAGGCTACTTTTTATCCCGGAAAAATGAACGGTTC
Source organism: Pandemis corylana (assembly GCA_949127965.1). Taxonomy (NCBI): domain Eukaryota; kingdom Metazoa; phylum Arthropoda; class Insecta; order Lepidoptera; family Tortricidae; genus Pandemis; species Pandemis corylana. The sequence continues at coordinate 13,222,373 of OX421867.1, read as the reverse complement.
CCGAGGGATATATGATGATGATGATGATGAATATATTACTACTAAGTGGGTACTATTACTACTATTACGTTGAGGTTTGTGATTGCAGGTAAGAAATCAAATTATTAGTAAAATTAGTAAAATATGTCCTACTAATATTATAAATGTGAAAGTTTGTATGGATGTTTGGATATTTGTTACTCTTTCACGCCAGAACGGCCGGACAGATCTGGATGAAATTTGGAACATAGATAGATTATAGTCTGGAATAACACATGGCTAATTTTTTTCTTTCTTATTCCGGAAAATTGCATAATTCCTGCGGGATAGCGATAAAGATAAAGCTAAAGCTATTTAGGATATATTTAAGGACAGCCCTATAGGTTAGGTTAGGTTTGTTTTATAAAAATCCTGCAATATTTAGTTTCAGAAAAATTAAGGCAGCGGGGCAATGCGTGGGGGGTTGCTTGCATGTTTGCTTGAGCCCTTGCTTTGCGTGCTTGATTGCATACTTGCTTTCATGCATGCTTGCATGCTTGCTTGCATGCATGCTTGCGTGCTTACTTGCATGCATGCTTGCGTGCTTACTTGCATGCATGCATGCTTGCGTGATTGGTTGCACGCTTGCTTGCATGCTTGCTTGCCTGCTTGCATGCCTGCTTGCATGCCTGCTTGCATACCTGCTTGCATACCTGCTTTCATACTTACATGCTTGCATGCATGATGCATGCTTGAAAGCTTGCAGGTTTGGTTGCTCGCTTACTTGATTGCTTCATGTTCAGGTTCATGCATTCTCGCTGAGTGCTTGCTTGCACGCTTCCTTGCATGCTTGCTTGCATGCTTGCTTGCATGCATGCTTGCTTGCCTGCTTTCATGCCTGCTTGCATACTTACATGCTTGCATGCTTGCTTGCATGCTTGCTTGCATGCTTGCTTGCATGCTTGCTTGCATGCTTGCTTGCATGCTTGCTTGCATGCTTGCTTGCCTGCTTTCATGCCTGCTTGCATGCCTGCTTGCATGCCTGCTTGCATACTTACATGCTTGCATGCTTGCTTGAAAGCTTGCAGGTTCGCTTGCTCGCTTGCATGCCTGTTTGCGTGCCTGCTTGCATGCCTGCTTGCATACTTATATGCTTGCATGCATGCTTGAAAGCTTGCAAGTTTGGTTGCTCGCTTGCTTGATTGCTTCATGTTCAGGTTCATGCATTCTCGCTGAGTGCTTGCTTGCACGCTTGCTTGCATGCTTGCTTGCATGCTTGCTTGCATGCATGCTTGCTTGCCTGCTTACATGCCTGCTTGCATACTTACATGCTTGCATACTTGCTTGAAAGCTTGCAGGTTCGCTTGCTCGCTTGCTTGCCTGCTTGCATACTTACATGCTTGCATGCATGCTTGAAAGCTTGCAGGTTTGGTTGCACGCTTGCTTGCTTGCCTGCTTTCATGCCTGCTGCTTGCATGCCTGCTTGCTTGCCTGCTTGCATACTTACATGCTTGCATGCTTGCTTGAAAGCTTGCAGGTTCGCTTGCTCGCTTGCTTGATTGCTTGCTTCTTTGAAATGCTCATGGTTCACGCGTGCGAAGCCGCGGGCAAAAGCTAGTTGTTGTATAGTTTGATGACCCTCCTTCTATGACGTTGATACATGCATATATATACAGATATTTTGCTACATAAATGCTACATGTTAGTAACGTCTGATAATGTGATTGTGATGAAGAATGCAGTCCTAAAGATGCCAGGGCCAGCCGAGAATAGTGTAACTTAGACACACTTTTGAGTTTGTGTACATTTTAGAAGCAGGTTTGTGCATAAACAATACAAAGTGCAAACAATACTGAGTAGCAATAAACACAGCTATTCGTACACATCACAATGTTACATTTTGTAACAAATAATATGCGGCGTAAAAAGAGTCCTTTGTTGCGGGTAGCGCAAACCGATCGTCGTTGGGGAAGTGGCCACTCAAGTATTACGTAAGCAGTTTTTTTTACAATTAATTACCCCCCCCCCCCCCCCCCCCCCTCCCCTTGTCAGCAAAAGTAAGCAAACCTCTTACCCCCCTCCCATGCTTGCGTAATCATTGGTACCTCTATGCATTTTTCTTTTAATGGATTCTGTTTTCTATTGATTCGTGAGCAGCAGTTCGAATCGAAACTGCTGACGTAATCACCATATCGACCCCCCCACCCACCATGTCATCAAAAATATTAATTTTTCCATGGATAAGAGGAGCAGGGAGCAGCTGGTCGAGGCGTCGAATCCATAGAAGTCCACAGTCTCTCCTGATCTCGTAGTGCAGCCGTTCGAGACGGCGGGTCACAGTACCGAACTCCCACTTCGTCCTCGATACAGAGTAGTTCCTGGCTTGTACCCTGGCTCCAGGAGCAAACTCACTGACTTCTGTGCAGGACTCAGGTTGTCGGTGAGGTGCCATAGGAGCTGCTCTTATTTTAGCCGCCAATCTCGTCCGTATTTCTCTCCCGAACATAAGGATGTACGGGGAGTCTCCTGAGGTACGTGGTGTTGAACGAAGTGTACGTTTAACTATGTGTATTTTATGCAGGACTAGCTTTTGCCCGCGACTTCGTTTGCGTAGAATTATACATAAAACCTTTCTCTTGAATCACTCTATCTATAAAAAAAAACCGCATCAAAATTCGTTGTGTAGTTTTGAAGATATAAGCATACATAGGGAAATAGGGACAGAGAAAGCGACTTTGTTTTATACTATGTAGTGATGATACTACCACTCCTATGTAAATAATGGTCTATATCAGAGGATCCCAAACTATTGCCCTATGCGCTTCCCGCAAGTTTACGCTAAAATACTACGCCTGGTCCCAACTCAACGAAGTAGGAAATAAAACAAACGATGAAAACTTTAATGGATTTCAGAACTCAGTTAATAATTTAGACGACCGGATAGCCTAGTGGTTAGTGACCCTGACTATGAAGCTAGAGGTCCTGGGTTCGAATCCCGGTAGGGGCAGACAGTTGTATGATGAATACGAATGCTTGTGCCCGAGTCATGGATGTTGTATGTATTTAAGTATGTATTTATCTACATTATATTTATCCGTTGCCTGGTACCGATAGTAGGTACAAGCTTTGCTTAGTTTGGGGCTGGGTCAATTGGTGTAATTTGTCCCAAGATATTTATTTTATTTTATTTTATTGTAATATTATTAAACTTATTAAAATTCATCAATTGATTAATAAAGGGCAAGCATAATGTTCTCACTGATCATTAATAGTAAATGTCATAAGCCAAGGTTGCTAAGGTTACTGCGGTTTTATTGAAGTAATCGTAAGTACAGTCATCGTTCAAAACAGCTGATAATTCCAGTACTTTACTGCGTTAATTTATGGTCGTTTGGTCGAATATTTTTTTGGTCTGATTTTTTTTGGTCGAAGGATTGAAGGTGAATCTTAACTTGAACTTCTGGTTTTCTTTGTCAAGAACATTCACTAAAAACGACTAAAATGGACTGATACTTTTACTGGAATCAAGTACTAGCTACCCGCCCCGGCGTCGCACGGGTGCAATAGATATTACGCGCTGCCACAACTATCGTAATCACTACATAGTATAAAACAAAGTCGCTTTCTCTGTCCCCATATCCCTATGTCCCTATGTCCCTTTGTATGCTTGTATCTTCAAAACTACACAACGGATTTTGACGCGGTTTTTTTAATAGATAGAGTGATTCACGAGGAAGGTTTTTATGTATGATTCTACGCAGACAAAGTCGCGGGCAGAAGCTAGTATATGTATATTTAAAACTTCTTTACAAATTACTCTCTCTATTAGTGAAAACCGCATGAAAATCTGTTCAGAAGTTATTGGTTTATCGCGAACAAATAGACAGACGCGGCGTAGGACTTTGTTATGATTATTACATGATTGTTGTGATGCTTTTTGTGATACCCAGTATAAAAAATGTATATTTCATTATTACCCTGGATAGCTGTCACTGCTGCCAAGGCCTCCTCATCTTCCCCACTCGCCCTGCGCCCCGAATAGCTTACTAAGAACTCGTCGCGTTCTCATCGGATTGTGTTCGGCAAACTGACGTTTTGGCGACGCCGAATAGCAAATTAAACGTTAGGCTCTGCAATAGGGAGCTCCATTTGGCCAGTCTTACACATAGAGTAGCATATGCAAAGAAACCCATTTATCTCTTTGAGAAATTGTTTTTCTATAAGGAGAATTGTCATCCTACAACTAGGTCTAAGTTACAGATGAAACTGATGATTCCAAGGCACAGATCAGCGGGATTTAAAGGTAGTTTTAGGTACGCCGCTTCAAAAGTGTGGAATAACATACCGCCACCTATTAGGCTAAGACGTTGCTTGTATGGTTTCAAGTTACACTGTAAGAGTATAATATTGAACAAGCAAATTAGTATGTATAATTAATCAGAAGCGTGCCTGGAACTTAGTGCAATGTAATCATAATTAATTAAATATTTGTAATGCCTACATTGTTATTGTCATTATTTAAATGGAAATGTACCAAATTTGTTACTATGTAAAATGTATTTTGTGAGTGAGCCTATTTTTTTTTTCTGGTGTAAGTGCCCAACTGTTGGAGCGAGCAGTATGTGTTCCGGCTGAAAAACAGCGCTGAAGTGTCGCTCGTGCGAGCTGGCACTGGCAGCATTTGCTGACGTCGAACCATTTACCACTAATCCTTTTATTTTTGTTGTTGTGTTTTGATGTTTTTTTTTATGGTTGTTAGTGGTAATAAATATTTTTTCTTTCTTTCTTTCTTTCAAATGGTTGGTAGCTTAGGCGTGTCAGCGCCGAATAGAGACCCTGGTCTTGAGTTTTGTTCGGCCAGTTCTCTAGGAACGCGTGGAGCCTTACCGTGACCTCATCGTCGTCTTAATCAGTCTTAATCGTCTTAATGCGATTCAATTCCGAACCAAAATTGGATCGATTGCTGTCAGATCCAGATTAAAACTGTCAAAAATGACTAAAACTAAAATGTTACACGTAGCCTTCGATTCATTGGCCCCCACATCCTTACTTATATATATATATTATTATAAATGCGAAAGTAACTCTGTCTGTCTGTCTGTCTGTCTGTTACCTTTTCACGTTTAAACCGCTGGGCCGATTTAGTTGAAATTTGGTATACAGATAGTTTGAGTCCCGAGAAAGGACATAGGATAGTTTTTATCCCGGGAAACTGCATTGTTTCCGCGGGATAGCACAGCCCAAACCACTGGACTTAGAGACTTGAAATTTTGCACATAGATACCTTATACAATGTAAACATCCACTAAGGAAGGATTTTTGGAAATTCCCACGGGATAAGGAAAAAACGGGAATTATATATTCGATTCCGAGTGACGCTTTTGATTTTGAAAATTCTTTTGCCAATAGAAAGCCACAGTATTTGTGAGTATCATAGGCTATATTTATAATAATTCTGCGCGGACGAAGTCGCGGGCAACTGCTAGTTGATATATAAACGTGATTTTTCTTGATTGTACACGGATGCTGTACGACCTGTAAGTCTTTGAACTTTGTTCTGGTACTTGCCAAAGGTAGAATAACTTTTTCAATGTTACACGTGACCATTGATTGAGATGCCTGCATTGTTTGTTGACCTTGCGATAACAATTACTGGTGATAATCATTCGTGTTTATTTACTTTTGAATAACATAGTGGTTAGTGACCCTGACTGTACTGTTAGAGGTTCCGGATTCGAATCTTGATCGGTGAGAGCCAATTTGAATTAAAAAAAAATCTCGTGCTAGCCGGGCTGATTGGAAAACGTACAGTTAATGTCACATAGTATGAAACAAAAATAATTAAGAAAAAAAGTACAAAAAGACGGTCTTAAAGTATGTTGATTATAAATCAATACATACATTCTAATATAATACTCCTTTCATCAACTCAAAGGTTGACTGGAAGAGATCCCTTAAAGGGATAAGTACGCCTTTGTGCATGTATCTCAGTGTTTGTCAATTGTATTTGTCTTGTTTATTTTGCACAATAAAGAGTTTACATACATACATACATATATGCATAAATCACGTCTTTATCCCTTACGGGGTAGACAAAGCCTAAGGTAACAAGACCTAAAGGCCACGTTTAGGATTGTGGGCGTATAGGTGGAAAGAAGAATCAAAAATAGTGTTGGGTTGCCATCCGCATCGCCTATAACATGATTCCTGTTTTCGTCCATTCCCTCGATGGGCTTTTACCATCTGCGCGGGAAGAAAAGCAACTGGTACATTCTATGGTTTTCCTTTGCTCCCACAGCACTAAAGCAGCATAAATCAACATTGCGAAATAAAGGGTTAAGACGCGAGACTTATCTCGGTCGAGTTTATGTATGTATGTATGTAAACTCTTTATTGCACATAAAAATTAAAAAATACAGAAATACACAGAAAATAGTACAAAGGCGAACTTATCCCTAAGCTAACCTGATACAGAAAGGAATAGTTTACAAAGAAAGGCAAGCAGTCATTATTATGCGCAAATAAGTAGTATCAATACTTAATTACTTGTTTAATTGATTAAATTCTCGTGCCAGCGACAGTAATAGGGTTACCTCAACGCGGTCAGTTGGCACACGCGGCCTTCACCTGCGCCGGCGCAGGCGGCCGACTTACATTAACAAACATGCGCATCCACGTTATTGGGGTCATTCACGTTTCTTGGCGCCTATTTTTGGGTACCGTAGTCAATAGGGAATGACCAACTTATCATAAACGCTAATTTATTTACATACATACACAAATCACGTCTATATCCCATACGGGGTAGACAGAGCTTGAGGTAACAAGACCTAAGGGCTACATTTAGCATGATTGTAGGCGTATAGGTGGAAAGAGGAATCAAAATAGTGATAGGTTGATAGCCGCATCACCTATAACATGACTCCTAAGACTCGCCCATTCCCTCGATGGGCTTTTACCATCTGCGCGGGACGAGAGGCAACTGGTACATTCTATCTTTTTCTTTTTCTCCCAGACCAATATGGAAGTAATTATGTAAGTAATTTATTTAACTTTGCATTTTACGACGTCGAGTGAGATTTATTTGTGTTAAATACGTATCGCATCAAAGTGTGCGTGACTTACGAACAGTGGCGTAACTGTAACGTCTGGGGCCCGCGGCAAATTCGTCAGATGGGGCTCCTTCCTCAATATAAAGAAGTGCATCAGCGTCCCTTCTGTGCTCTAAACCAAGCCAGTTCGGGGCCCCGTAGAGCTAGGGGCCCCTGGCATTTTGCCACCCCTGCCACCCTATAGTTACGCCACTGCTTACGAAAGCAATAATAGCACCATGTTTTCCCATTCTCCTAATTTACATGAACTGTCACTTGACTGGTGTCAATTAAATTGCAGGAGTATTCGGCGCAGACGTTGCAGCATTATAACCGGACAGTGGTCCACCGCGGCGTGTGCGCCTCGCGCTGCGCGGGCGCCGGCCGGGGCGACGAGGCGCGTGCGCAGGGCTGCGTCAACGACAGCGTGAGGCCTTACGGGTTTGAGGTTAGTAGTCAATACAATACAATACAAATACTCTTTATTGAACACCACACATCAGTACATAATAGAGAAACAAAGAAAAAGAGGTCTTATCGCTTAATAGCGATCTCTACCAGATAACCAGTAAAAGAAATAAATCGGAGACAGTTTAAGGAGGTGGCGGAAACAAATAGACAGGAGAAACGCAATGATAATAAAAACAACAAAATTAACATAAATAGCTAAGTAAATACATACATACATACACATATCACGTCTTTATCCCTTACGGGGTAGATAGAGCCTAAGGTAACATGACCTACAGGTCACGTTTAACAAGACACTGAGGGCGTAGAGGTGGAAAGTGGAATCAAAATAGTGATGGGTTGTTAGCCGCATCGCTTACAACATGACTCCTATGATTTTTGCCCATTCCCTCAATGGGTTTTTACCATTTGCGCGGGAAGAGAAGCAACTGGTACATCCTATGTTTTTTCTTTGCTCCCAGATCACCATGGAAGTAAGCTAAGTAAATAACATAAAATAATCAAACATACACACATACCTACACACATAACATTATTGTATAATACTTAAGATCTCTTCTATAGACCGACTGATTAAATGAGTCCTCGCCGGCGCGGTGCAGGGTAGAGTATCAATTGAAAATGTCACTAATCGACATTAAATATTGTGACGTGCAAAGGATTTTAACCTTAACGTGGTAGACCACATATTTGGTGCATGATACCTAATAAATACATTTCCAGGCTCAGTTCAACGACCTACGTTCGCTGTGCGTCAGGCCAGCGGAGCCGCAGGGCGCGGGCGGTGCGCAGGCGCTCGCGGCTGTGGTCATCACGCTGGTCATGCTGGCTGGCCTTGCCACCGTGGCGCACACGGTTGCTGAGCGATTGGAGAAGCAATGTAAGTGTACCTAACTGGTAATATTGGGGCAAATTCCAAAATGCGCAGAATGTTAAGATGTAACTGTCAAAAAGAAAATGTTTGTGCCACCAGGTCAATTTGTCTGAATATTTTGGAGGCAAAGTATGCGCTTCAAAATGTTTACAAGACTTCACTGTGTTCTAGATGTCATTTTGCGTTCATTTTCGGTAAATTGTGCTTGTATATTCCAGGGGTGGCCAACTTGATTAGACCCGAGATTTCCTGTTTACTATCGAAACCCTGTGCGATCAACCAATTACGTACTACGATTACGTTGGGCAGTCTGGTCTACGAATTTATATTTTTTGCCTTGCCTCGATCGACTGGACTAACAGTCGCGATCGACTTGTTGGCCACCCCTATATGTAGGTACTACATTCCATCTTTGTCCCGTACGAAGCAACGAAAGGATGTAAATGCAAAGTTTTCGCTAAATTATGGTCACATTTTACACATGCATGAATTGTTAATATGAGATCACGCTTAAATGGGTTTTACCTACGTAAATGCAGTAGATTGAAAAATAAGAAAGAAAGAAAGAAGACATTTATTCCTTTTTGCAAGACACACAAATATAAAAGGATATACACAATTTTATAGCAAAAAAAAACAAGAAAAAAAACAGACATTAAAAATAGATGCTCAGCGTTGTGTGTGTCTTCGCAAAAGTGAAACGGTCGCTGGCTGGAAATAAGGGATGAATAGCACATAAATAGGTACATTACATTAGATTTACGCAACTGATAGCGAGGGCGCTGTAGTAATTCGAGTGTCACGTTAGACTTCCAAACTGCTTTTCATTTGGACTGCATAGATAAGTATTTTTCTTAACTAACTTTAATTTGACTACCTTTTCTTCAGGTTCAAAGTTCGTGCTCGCGTTCTCGCTGAGGCAGAACTGGCAAATACTGACGTATGACCGGACGAAACCTCGCACCGACGAACGGATGGGGGACGTGGCGTGCATGGAGGGCATCAGGTTAGCTGCTTTACCATAAAGAGAGCCACCAGGTGGTTGCTTGCAAATCAGACCCAGGTCTTGCAGTGGCCGTCTTCCAGCGCTTTAGATTTAGATTTACACTTCCAATTAGCTGTAAACTCCTGGAACTTCTTCTTTGTCGGTACTTTCATTGGTGACGGTGTCTAATCAGAAGGCAAGATGACTGGTTGCACTTGCTTCTCAATATCGTTTTGCTTTCGACAATTTTTAAAAGCTTCACCTGTTTCACCAATAAATTCCTGATACCTTAAGCGTCAGATATCTGTGATACCATTCCTGTTTATTCCTTCAATGTTTAAAAAAAAAGATATGATACATAGACATGATACCTAAGGTATCAGGATCTTAACAGAGAGTGGTGACACACCCTTAGTCGCGCAAAAATATTTCTAAATGTCAGTGAAAATTAGAACACATAGAAAAATCCGATAAGTAAAGCTATGGCCGGGAATCGCACCCGGATCCTCGTCATTCCGTGACTCGTGCTATACCCCTACACCACCCATAGCAGGTGGGTAGTCTCCGAATTTTTCTACCTGTTACTAACTGTCACGTGACCTTTTGTTACTATGCGAATTTTTGTCGCTAAGCGTCATCAGTTTGAATGATGTGTCTGTACGACACAATTACAAACTCCCATGGAACATCTACTGCTCACCAGGGACGAGAGTAGGCGCTGTTTTTCAAATGATAGGTACTATCAAATAGCTTTACTTTTCGGATTTTTCTATGTGTTCTAATTTTCACTGACATTTAGAAATTTAATTTCTAACGGTAAAACCGAAAAATTAAAACATAAAAATCAAGAAATGAATATTCTTGATTCATTTGATAGTCTCGCAAAAATATCTTTAAAAATACCCCGATAGGGTGTGCCAGTGGGGAGTCGCCGGGGTATGCAGCATACGAATTGTGGTGACCCCCCTCCCGCTGCCTACCGCTATCAACTCTGGCGAACCCCTCTGCAAGACACTCAAGTATGTCTAGTAATTGTGATATGAGAATGATATCTTTTCCAGGGTTATTGGAGTCCAGTGCGTCATCTTCGCTCACGTGCTGCTCGTCACCAGCATGGCTTTCGTTGATAACCCACAGTTTCTCGAAAACGTAAGTATTCTCTATGACAAAATAAGTCTTATCACCTCCAAATCTATGAATTTGGTATGTTTTTTTTATTATTATATTAAAACCGACAAACGGGCATGCGGTGCACCTGATGGTAAGTGATCACCGCCGCCCATGGACAACTACAGCACCAATGGGACTGCTAGCGCGTTGCCGGCCTTGCAAGAAATGGTACACTCGCCTCTTAAAGGTACCCAAGTCATAGCCAGTTGGAAAAACCCCAGCCGCCAGCCCATTCCAAATTTTGCACGTACGGGGCAAGAAAGACCGCTTGAATCGCACGGTGTTGGAGCACCAACTGTCGAGGTGATGTTGGTGGAAACTACTTTTACGTCGAGTAAGTAGTACGGTGATGGAACTTGGCAGCTGGAACAAGGTTAAGTATGTAATGACGTGACTGTTCCTCGGAAATAAAATTACAGGATGACAAGTAAAGCGTATGCACTTTCTTCTTTCACTTGAAATTCATTATGATGATCTCCTGGTAGAGTAACAATTAGTTTTATTTTAAGATTAGTTTAGTTTGTTTTTATTTTCTATTTGTAATGGTATGTTTATTCCATTAAAAACACTAGTGACACATTTATTGATTGAATTCAATTTCCCGAACTTTTAGTATTTGACCTTTACCTACCGAATTGGCAAAACACGAAATTTGACGATGTTAAGAAAATAGAATTGCTTCCATGCTGGTCTGGGGGCAAAGAATGTACCAGTTGCTTCTCTTCTTCTTCAGTTGGTAAAAATCCATCGAGGGAATGAGTAAAATCTTAGGAATTATGTTATAGGCGATGTAGCTAGCAACCCATCACTATTTTTATTCCCCTTTCCACCTATACGCTCACAATCTTGCTAAACGTGGCCTTTGGGTCTTGTGACCTTAGGCTCGGTCTAACCCGTTAGGGATACTGACGTGATTTATGTATATGTATGTATGTAAGGAAATAGACGCACTGAATAAAATAATCCATTTACTCTTTCAGATATACGAGAAGTTCATGGGTCAAGCGGTAATGAACTCCCCCGTCTGGCTGCAAGCCTTCTTCTGCATATCAGGGTTCCTCACGTGCTACACCACCCTGGTGGGCATGGAGACCAGTCCCTTCACCCCGTTCAAGGCCATCGTTGCTATTGTCAACAGATGGATGAGGTACCCTTTGCATTCTCCAGAATACTGCAGATGCTGAGACCTTATTGTCTAAGGTAGCTGGATCACAATCTCATTCACCGTACCTTCCTGTCAAACGGTACAGGTTGAGGGTAGAATGAGATGGTGAATCTTGGAGTGGTTTGGGCTACAGTTCCCACGAGGGCCCAATGTGGATTAAGAATTTCACACACAATGAACTGTTGTTCCGGGTGTAAAGGTCATGGTAGAATTCAAATGAAAATTCACTCATGAATTCCGACAAAATCAGAGTTACAAGCGCGGATTCGAATCCACGACCTTCTGCTTGATAGGCCACCCTGACAAACCACTAGGCTAAATGGCTCACGGTAAATCATGTCCAGCCTCTATGTCCCGCTGTTGATCTTGACTTACCTCTTTACCTTCTTCCACATTCATCGGTCTCTTCGAGTCTTCATTCAGTCGCGAACCGGAATCAAGGACCGATAGTACCGCCTAGGTGACAGGTAGGTAGTCGATTTGCATTACACAGCCAAGTTACGAACATTGGCAAGTGGCTCCATAACCCTGGTTCGCGACTGTACATGATCGTCGGTTTAGGGGGGTTGAAAATGCGGAACCACTTTCTGACAGATGTTTCTTCTCCCAGGTTGACCCCCGTCGCAGCCTTCATGCTCTGGTTCACCATCAGTTGGCTGCCCAGGCTGGGCTCCGGGCCCCTGTGGGCGTGGTACGTGGAGGCCGAGTCAGAGGCCTGCGGCGAGCGCTGGTGGTACCATCTCCTCTACGTGCACAACCACCTACCACTCAACAAGATGTGCATGGGGCATACCTGGTGAGTGGAGACTTATTTAAAACAGGCCGTGATCTAATAGCCACTTGCAGCATTTTTTTTTACGATGTAGCGACCCTAGTGCCACCTAGATGTCCAGTACATAAACTGCTACGACACAAGAGTAGCTAGCGCCACAGTTTTGTCTCGATGTTCTACATCACACAAAAGGAGTTTCTCAACGCGTACGCTTAAGTACAATTTCTTCAGATTTCGCTCCCCAGGCATAACATCTGCCTGGAGCGAGATCCCTCTATTGTGACACTCCCCACAATGACAAGCAAGGCAAACTAGAGTCATTGATGGTCAGGGTGATACAGTTCTGACGGGGAAACTAACTCTTCAGTGATGGATTAAGAGGAAATCTTTTTAATGCGATAAGGAAGGCAATCCTGTGAGTGGGCCACCTGCATGGGGAGTGACTTGAGCAGTATAATTTAATATGTTATGCCGATCCCTATCGGAGATACATTTTATTCAAAATGTTTTTAGAATTATAAAATTGACATATATTTTATTTTCGTCATTGTATTCTTATTTCCTTGTTTTTAATTTATTGTGTTCTTGTAGCAGCATCCTCGCACAGCGAATTAGTATCGCAATACAGCGGGGAAATGCTGCCAGCATCTTTGGATCAATGCCGCGGATGAGTACGTTTTTAGATTTATTAAAATAAATCTAAAAACGTTTGAAAACTAAAGTTTTAGTTCCATTAATTTATCTTGTAATACATTTATGTTTTTATATTTTTTTCCTATAATATCTTTATTTATATAAGAGGGGAATTATAAAAAAATTAAACTATGATAAAATCTAAAAGTTAACTAAATATACAAAACTTAAAACTAAATAAATATACCTAACTATAAAAAGAAAACACCATCTAAAAGGCCCTCCTGCGGCATAGACCCCAACACACTGGCGGCATTACCTCTCTGTATAGCCAGAGAAATTCGCTGGGAGAGGTAAGCGCCAGCTCTGGGGCCTCCTGAGGTCTCTATCAGCCGGAGTAGTTAGTATTAAATATCAATGTATCAATGTAAAAATTAAACAATCTTACCCTATTTTTATGTAGTTTATTTTTGATAAAAAATAAATCTAAATCTGATCTAAAAATCATACAATGAATGGAATTGGTTTGTTTACAAAGGCGACAAAGTGGTTTGTAATGGAGAGTAAATATTTTTTGTATCGTGTTGTCATCCAGGTACTTGGCAGTGGACATGCAGCTCCACGTCCTGGGCATGCTGCTGTTGCTTTTGCTGGTGCGGTACCGGCGCGCGGCGCTGCCGCTGCTGGCCGCGCTGCTGGCGGGCTCGGCGGTCGCCGCCGGTCTCACCGTCTACTGGTATCGCCTGATGCCCATCATCACTGCCCAGTCGCCAGAGTGAGTTATGTATACCATCATAGAGCATACAACCTAATAAAGTGGAAACGTCATACAATTCACCTGAAAATTACATTCTATGTAGGAGATAAAGGAAAAACAATCACGAAAATTTGTGTTATTATGGTATTCATCTTCTATGTTTAGTTTATTATACCTTATATTATTTTAAATTTAGGCATTTAGGATTATTTTAGGTTTCGATCAGTTCTTTAACTTTTTCTTTGTCTACTCTTGCTTAATCCTTCTAGGGATAAGTTCGCCTTTGTGCATTTGTTGTCCTGTGTTCAGTTTTTTCACGTGTTTTTTGTACAATAAAGAGTTTTACATGCATACATACATTTAATTACTGGATCGTTCTTCTTCCAGAGACCTTCGTACTTTCTTCGCGCACTCCGTGGTCCTGCCGAAGCTGTACCTCCCCATGTGGACGAACCTCGGAGGCTACGTCTGCGGGCTGGGCGTCGCCTTCATCCTCTACGAGCTCCAGACCAAAGGCATCAAGCTCAAGGAAAGCAAGGTACTCCAAACATTCGCAAAGCTGACCGAAGTAGGAGTAAATACAAAAGATAATAAGGGCCAAAGTTTCATTGGAGTAGAGAAAATATAAATAAATAGATTCTATAAAAAAATGTAAATGACACTGAAAATTATAATAACACAAAAATCCGAAAAGTAAAGCTATGGCCGGAAATCGAACGCGGATCCTCGTCATTCTGTGACGCGTGCTATACCTCTACACCATCCATATCAGGTGGGTAAGGCTTCAAATTTTTATATCTGTTACTAGCTGTCACGTGACCTTGTTACTATGCGAATTTTTGTCGCCAAGTCTAACGGTAAAACCGTAAAAGTAAACACAAAAAATCAAAAAGTAAAAATTCTTATAGCGGGCAGAATCTAGTAATACTATAATTAATTTACGTTAATTTTTATATCTTCCAGTGTTTCAACCTCATTTACCATCTGTCTATACCGGTTGGGACGTGCGTGGTCCTCAACGGCGTTTGGTTCCTGCACGATGTGCCGCCTCCCCATTGGTCGGCTGTGGTCTACGCCTCGCTGGATCGCCCGCTAATTGGGCTAGTCTTCTCGATCTTCATGTTGGGAGCTGTCACTAATTGTCATTGTAAGTAGAATTATTGCTACTATTTTACTTGTTAATTCTGCAACTTGCCAGCAGATACTGTGTTGTGTTTCGGTGGTTTCGGCGAAAGTAAGATAGCCAGATACATTATTGGAACATGAGTATTCTGTCTTAGTTCTCTAGGTTGACGACGCATTCGGAAACCTCTGGTGTTGTGGGTACTTGGTTGATGGTGCTAAGTTATCATATTCAGTCCACCTGGACTGCTTGCGCTTGATTTCCTTTTTGTACAAAAATTATAGTAGAAAAATGGTCAAGTGCTCTTTTTTGTATTTACCAAAATATTTAGTTCAGACCATAGACCACATTAAAAGCTTTCGCCTGTTCCGGTGTCGGTTGTCAAATCTAGCAATTGAATTTTGACCCACATCTAGTAGTTGGATTGACGTGAAATTTGGCATATTTATGTAAGACCGGTGACAAAATAATAAAGTGAAATTCTGGCGACCCAGCCAGGACAGTCTCCGCAGAAGGGAACTTTTCAGCGGCTTGTCCGATTGACTTGATATTTGGTACACATTATGCAACATAGATGACAATGCAAGTGCTGTTAACAAAAAGTACAGTCACCTAGAAAAGCTTGTATTAAAAATGACTGATTTCTTACATGCTGGTCTGGGAGCAAAGAAACATAGAATGTACCAATTGCTTCTCTACCCGCGCAGATGGTAAAAGCCCATCGAGGGAATGGGCGAAAATAATAGGAATCGTATTATAGGCGACGAGGCTAGCAACCCATCACTATTTTGGTTCCATTATCCACCCTACACGCCCACAATCTTGCTAAATGTGGCCTGTAGGTACCTGTTACCTTAGGCTCTATCTACCCCGTTAGGGATAAAGACGTGATTTGTGTGTGTGTGCAAAAATGAAATTTTCAGGTTAAATTAGTTTTGAATTTATGAACAGCCCGCGCATGAGATAAACTCCCGTCTTTTTCTTACTATTCGTTCTAGAAAGAGGCGGGTAGTATCTCTCTCGTGCTAGCCGTGTAGCATTCACTTTTGTTTCCCAGCCCACATGCGTTCGCTGATCGCGTGGCGCGGCTTCCACGTGTTCGGGCGGCTCTCCTACTGCGTGTTCGTCTCGCACTTCTTCATACTGCGGCTCCTCGTCACCAGCAGCCCCAACCTCGTCCACATCACCTCGCTGTATCTGGTACGTAGCTTGAGGAGTTGGATCTGTAAGCTAACTCGCTCGCAATCGCCATCTTGTTCATTTTGACAGTTTTTGTATGAATGTGATAGCGCCCGCACCTATCTCGGCCTTCTTTGTCGTCCCACCCCGCGCCCCTGTGCCGCGCGGGCGAAGACTCATTTAAGCGGTTGATCTATAGTCTAAAGCATTCGTAATTAATTACAGTATCTAGGTAATGCTAGAATCTTTGGACGGTAGGTAACAAAAAAAAAACATGTTTTTTTATTGTTTCTTTGGTTAGGTACTAATTACAATACCCTGAAAATTCCGGGATCGATCTATTACCTACACTAACTTATAGTTGAAATTAGATAATCAAAGATCAAAGCAAATCTTAAAGACTAACTTAAGTGTTCCGCGGCGAACAAACGTTAGCATGTTTGTACAGGAGACAGCGCCATCTAGCGGTAGCTTTGTAAGTTGGTAGCAACTGTTGTCGTGCCGCGTTATGTTTGTTACAAAATGTCGTTTATCGTCGTTTTCTCATGTCAATAATGTCACCTAATGACACAGTGGCCGCCTGCCGACGTAACCGGTTACGTTGCCTGTTACCGACGCGTATTATTGTAATATTGACCCATTGAACAACTTTTAAGGCCGTTAAACCGGTGAGGCACGAAAATTCACCAGCTCGTAGAGCATCGTAATAGTAGATTAATGCCGACGCCTGGGAAGTAGCCCATTGCTGGATGAATAACTTGTTTAAAAACACGAACCCGGTAAGTGTTTTTTAAAGTTACTAATCCAGCAATTGCTCTTCCATTTGATAGATAATAATGTTTTTCTCAAAACATTGAGAGGAAAATATGAAAATAATTTTTGCACTAAACTTCCTCGCAATTTAGGTGGTTTTCACGTTCCCGCCTTTTTTCTCAAGTTTTTTTTATGTCATCTGTCACCGTAAACTATTTGATTTATTGATAAAAACGTTCGACTCGAATAAAACGCGCACTCTTCGGCCATCGACTTGGCTGTATGACATTGTTGTTCATTATTCCATAGTGTCTTTGACTTTAAAAAAAGTTAAAAACAAATGAAATACAGTCCAGGAATCCGATTTATGGTTAGAAAATCGCGCCTGCAATGTAATTCGGCCGTCAACAAGACCCTTCGTGTTCTGTTACTTAGAATACAATGACGACATTTACGACTATGTTTGAGAAAAGATAATTCCGATTGTAATAATAAAGAACAGGTTGTACTCGTATATGTGATGTAAACAAATGACGTCAATACATATTATTGGGAACGTGCGAAGTGCATGGTGGGGGTATAGAAAACGACGCCGTGGCAGAAATGTGCAACTATAGGAGAAACTTGTCAATGTTGCTTTGAAAATAGGTCATCATTAAACTTGTTTTATAAGGTGTTAAGGTCACTGGTGTTCGGTGAACTATGTTGGCTCGTATTAAATAACTATTGCCTCTTTGTTTTCCTACATTCCTAACAAGTTCTGCTGAAATCAATTTATTTCCTTTCGCAGCATAGTTGGGTGAAACTTATTTTGTGTTTTACACTCTCAAAACTATTTATAATGACTTTTCTTCTTACTGTTTGTAACAAATGCCTCTAAAAATACTATTTATTGCCTTTCTATATATATTACTAGCTTCTGCCCGCGACTTCGTCTGCGTAGAATTATACATAAAAACCTTCCTCTTGAATCACTCTATCTATTAAAAAAAACCGCATCATAATCCGTTGTGTAGATTTGAAGATATAAGCATACATAGGCACATAGGGACAGGGACAGAGAAAGCGACTTTGTTTTATACTATGTAGTGATTTACGGACTTAATTGTGTATAAAGTACTAAGGACTTGTCATTCGACTTTTATACGTGAGTCATCCGTTTGTGTGCATACACATACATACATACCGTCACGCCTCTTTCCCACTTTCATGCTAAACATGGTATTTAAGTCTTGTTACCTTAGGCTCTGTCGACCCTTGCGGGCCCTCCCCTTCGTGGCTCGGTCCTGGCGGAAGCCGGGGCCACCGGGGGGGCGTTTATGGTGAAATCCTAGTGGCATCCCACTGCGTCCCCATCACACCGGATTGAGTCAACGCCGGAGAGTTTTTAGTTCGGGTATACCCCTTCGGGGGGGGGGGGGGGTAGTCCCACATAACCCTAGGCATCCCCGTGCCTAGGGCATCCATAAAGATTTCCTCTCCGTTAAAAAAATGGCTCTGTCTATGGTAGACAGCTAGGGTAGACAGTCTACCCTGTAAAGGATAAAGACGTGATTTATGGACCTATGTATGTATGTAAAACATGAAGCTTTGACAAAGCACGGCTATAGCTAGGACAGATTCTGACAACTATGAGTGCGTGCGAGTGTGTTTTTATATTTTATGTTTGCTTTTTCCAGCTATCACTTCTCATCACGACATCAATTCTGGCGCACCTCCTGGCGTTACCTCTCTGCTTGCTGGTGGAGTTGCCATCCATCCAGCTGTTCAAGGCCTTCACTGAGAAGCCGCGACGACCCAGGATCGTGCCTCTGGACCTGGTGGCCACCAAGAGCCCAGAAGTTTAGTGTCGACGCATGCGTTTTTGTGACGGTCACCCAGTGCCGCTGTCATTATTTTACAGGCATTTGAAGACATATGTGCGACTTGGGTACCTCCCATTTGTTCTATGGAACTGTGACGTCATAGAACTGTTAACATTTTTCTTTCCCAGCAGTTCCATGGTAGAACTATTGAAACAAAAAATGTGCTATTTGTTCTATTTCTATAGAGCTAGAAGCACCTCAAGTTTGTGTGTTTGAGGGAAACTTGAGGTGCTCTTAGTTCTACAGAACAAATAGCACATTTTTTGTTTCAATAGTTCTACCATGGAACTGCTGGGAAAGAAAAATGTTAACAGTTCTATGATGTCACAGTTCCATAGAACAAATGGGAGGTACCCTGCGACTTTGACGCCTGAAGATGTCACGGGTGCAGCTGTCAGCGAATGCGTTAAGTTAAGACTGAATGTGTTCTAAGTGCTAGTGTTATTACTATACATACATATGTACAATTTATGTTAATTACGTTTTTAAACTTATTAGGTACGGGTAGACAGAGCGGTCATAAGCTAAAGGCCACGTTTAGCGTGGTTACGGGCGTGTAGGTGGAAAGGGGAATCAAAATAGTGATGGGCTAGGCATCGCCTATAATATGATCCATGCTGGTCTGGGAGCAAAGAAAAAACAGAATGTACCAGTTGCTTCTCTTCGTGGTAAAATCCCATCGAAGGAATGGGTGAAAATCATAGGAATCATGTTATACGTGTCATGTACAATCATGCAAAACGTAGGCTCTGTCTACCCCGTAAGGGATATAGACGTGATTTGTATATGTGTATGTATGTATGTAAGTTTGTAAGTTTGGATGTTTGGATGTTTGTTGCTCTTTCATGGCAAAACGACTTAACCGATTTTATTGAAATTTGCTACAGTGATCACTGTACGGGGAAAGGACATAGGATAGTTTTTATCCCGCGGGATAGCGATAAGCGAATTTATCCCAGACGGAGTCGTGGGAACAGCTAGTGTACAATAACTCTTATTTAAAAGAAAGAAGGAATAGTCATTTATAGCCATATTTCTTTGAATTAAGAATGAAATGTCCATTACTGATGCTTGTCAGCTTAAAGTGTCCAACACTGGTGTCACCATCCAAGTTGTTTTAAGATAGCCAGTTAGCATTAATGAAGTGCAATGAGAAAGTCAGAAACGTGTTGTACACTCGCTTGCGAGAAACAATTTTATTTATGTTTTATACAAATTATGCTAAGTCATGTTTAATTAATTTTAATTACAAGGATAAATCATTTCCATCAATTTTCGTTGTTTTCGTCAATACACCCACATTCGGATTATTTCAGAAAAGGCATGATTAATAGTCAGTAGCGTGCAGTGACGTCAAAAGGGTAGGCAGCGGGGAGGTGACGCAACACATTTTTAGTTGGGTAATTTCAGACTCGGGTATTACCAATTCAATATTTTCTTATGATTTGAATATTAAAAGAGATAATAATGAAGATTCAAACAAAAAAAAGCTGAAATGGATATCTCCGACTTTGAAGTAGTGTATTAAATTTATCACATAATCCTTATCCTTGCTAATCCTTACTATCCTTACTAATATTATAAATGCGAAAGTAACCTTGTCTGTCTGTTGTCTGTTACCTTTTCACGCTTTAAACCGTTGGGCCGATTTAGTTGAAATTTAGTATACAGATAGTTTGAGTCCCGGGAAAGGACATAGGATAGTTTTTATCCCGGAAAATTGCATAGTTCCCGCGGGATAGCACAGCCCAAACCACTGGACTTAGAGACTTGAAATTTTGCACATAGATACCTTATACAATGTAGGCATCCACTAAGGAAGGATTTTTGGAAATTCCCACGGGATAAGGAAAAAAACGGGATTTATCTACGCGGACGAAGTCGCGGGCATAAGCTAGTTTCTTAATAAAATATGAAAATACCGTAAAGGAGATGACAAAAAGCGAAATTTAAAATAGTATCAGTCAAGAAATACGGAAAGTATAAGAGTTTTAAACTACTAAATAACAATTAGAAAGAGAGATCCGATATGTGTGCCGTCATATGTCACAACGCCCATATAAACTCCATATTAAAATTCTGTTTTTCTAGACAGAGATAGAGACAAATTTTTGTTAGCTTATATCTCGGTTATATTTATAGTTATATGAAAAAAAAATGTTGTTTACCACATCAATTAGCTTTTAATGAAAGCCATGAAAGCAACTCATTTCGTAAGTTAATAAAAAACCTATACCTAAAAAAGTCTTTGTAGAAATTCATAATTTGTACACGGATTATGACTGACTGACAAATTCATCAACGCCCAGCTCAAACCCCTAATAGATAGCTCAAATTTTACAGAGAAGTTATACACTTAATAACTAACGAATAACTGCTTTCCTATTTTTGTTAAGTTTTCCTCTCTTCAAGCGGGTTAACTGGAAGAGATCCCTTTCTAGGGATAAGTTCGCTTTTGTACCATTTCTAGCATTATTGTATTACTTTTATTTGGTTATGTGCAATAAAGAGTTACTATACCTACTATAAGTAGCGTGCTGGGGGTCGCCAGGAAAGGTAGCTCGCAACAGAATTCGTACGCCCTGCCTACCTTGGCAATCCCCAGCACACCCTAGACTATACTATGCTAAACGACTGATTTTTCAAAATTCCTACAGGATAGGCAGTTCTATGCTGGTTGGTCCTTTTGCCACATATTTGTTTCACTGTTGAACCATCAAAGCTGCTTCTTGAATATACCACAGATTCCTGATCCACCGTGGAACCCTCTCACAGTAAATGTCATAGTGACGTCACATTGAATTGACGAAGAAAATCATGTGACGTTTACTGTGATAACATTCTACGTTGCGTCTGGAATCACATGGTTCGTGTACTGGACGAAATACACTTGATTCTTCAGCTATAACTGTCCGTCTAGTTCCTTTCGGCTGATGACCATGACTATTGAGATCTTCTTCTCCTCAGGAGCCACCTTCTGGCCAGGGTTGAGACAGACCTTCACCAGCTGAGTGAAGGGAGCTTCGATCAGCATCCATAACGGAATGGCTGCGACGTAAGTGACGACCAGCAAGCCGAAGTAAATGAGGAGCTGAGGACCAAAAGTCGAGTCAAAATCTTATCCAAATGTCTCACTATAAGTTTTTATAGACAACATGGAGGAAACCTGCACACATGTGCGTAGTTTTTTTTTTTTTTTTTTTTTTTTTTTTTTTTTTTTTTTTTTTTTTTTTTATGTGAATAGGAAGGCAAACGAGCAAGTGGGTCACCTGATGGTAAGTGATCACCACTGCCCATGGACACCCGCAACCCCGGAGGGATTGCAGATGCGTTGCCAACCTAGAGGACTAAGATGAAATGCCTCTTGTGCCGGTAATTTCCCCGGCTGTCTTACTCTCCACACCGGAACACAGCAGTGCAAGCACTGCTACTTAGCAGCAGGATTAGCGAGTAAGATGGTGGTAGCGATCCGGACGGACCTTGCACAAGGTCCTACCACCCGCAGTAGTGATTCAATGGTGTGAAGTTCCCATTTCGCTGGGCCCGCGTGGGAACTATAGGCCAAGCCCTCTCATTCTGAGAGGAGGCATGTGCCCAGCAGTGGGACGTATATTATACCGGGTCCCTTGAAAATTTTCCGGAACGTTTCAGCAGTTGGTTGAGTTAGTTTAACTACTGAGCCCTGTAAATGCTTTTCAGGAAGAAAAAATGTGTTCCAAAATTTCCATTCCAGTTTGTCACTTTTTTCCATATAGGTATGTAAGGAACGTGACGAACAGGAAAATATCCACAGTAAATCTATTGTAAACGATTCTAATTAAGAAAAACGCAAAATATTTAAATTCTGGAAAAAATGTACATGTGAAATTTTTTTGGAAAACGTTCAAATTTTTTACTGTCGATCTGAACATAACGGCATTTTCAACATGAAACTACCGTGAGACACTCATAATTACACATAAACGGATAACCAATTTCAACCGGGATAGCGGATGGTCGGTGCCCCCGAGTTGGAAAACTGTTCTAAATATTGACCAAACGGTGAGTGTGAGCGAACCTTTACGGAATTGTGTGCTGCCCTACATTTGACAGTAATAAAAATGTCGATGAAAACGAGGGTAGTTGTGCGCCGCTGTCAGTTGCGTCGAGCAGCCGCGCGAACAGAGCGCTGGCGCGCAGTGTTCGTTTCGCTGCCGCCGGGGCGAGCGCTCCAGGAAGAAGGATTACGAAATAGTCCGAAACATGTCGAGCATCACTCGACTTTTTATACGTGAGTTATCCGTTTATGTGTAATTATAACGGTATTTATGACAAACAACTCAGTACATGACAGTAAGTGTACGCCAGTACTAGGAGTGCAGGACGCCCCCAGACTAGGTGGAGCGATTATCTTCGCAAGGTGGCTGGAGTAGCCGAGGATCGTGCAAAAAGCCTACGTCCAGTGGACTAGTGATGACTCACGATCTGGTAGAAGTTGGAGTGGATGAGAGAGGTGTGGTTGGCGGTGCTGGTGCGGAGGAAGACCACGTGCACCAGGTATGCGCAGTACGACATACGCCCCACCGGCGCCCAGCCGCGCCACTCCAGGATGCCGCGGTACACCCCTGCAACAAACCAGTTCTAGTTTTACCCGTTTGAAAGAAGCGAAAGGAAACAGCTATTCGATATTTCGAATAAGTACAGATGGGTCACTGAATGTAGTTGTTATTGACCGAAATGCTCTGAAAAATTATGCGATTCGTTTTATCATTTAACACCACGTCGACGGTCTCTTTTCGTCTCATCGTTTATCTTTTTTTTTGGCCATAACACATGAAATCTTGCCTTGAGAATGTAAATTAGGTTAGTTTATTATCAATACAAAAAATACTCTGTTTCAGATATAAAACGCTTTATGACTAGCAAAAATTATAGCAAACCGTACATTCGGAACTTCAATTTCATACTTACATACACATACACAAATCACGCCTGTATCCCTTACGGGGTAGACAGAGCCTAAGGTAACAAGACCTACAGGCCATGTTTAGCAAGATTGTGAGCGTGTAGGTGGAAAATGTAATCAAAATAGTGATGGGTTGCCAGCCGCATGGCCTATAACGTGATTCCTATGATTTTCGCCCATTCCCTCGATGGGCTTTTACCATGTGTGCGGGAAGAGAAGCAACTGGTACATTCTATGTTTTTTCATTGCTCCCAGACCAGCATGGAAGTAGTTCAATTTTATGAGACAAAGTATTGACTTCATGTCAACGTATTATGGCGATCCAATTGCATTTGAGGCAGGGAAACGAGGAAGTGAGCTACCTGATGATAAGTAATCTCCAATGTGGATATTCGCCACAGCGGTCCATACCAGATGCGTTGCCAGCGAGGGCTAAGATGGAACACCTCAAGTGACAGTAATGTCCCCGGCTGTCTGACCATCCGCACCGGATTTCAGCAGCTCAAGAACTATAAAATGGTGAATACTGGCATCCTACCATCAGCGAAGTGCCTGAAGATTTGTAAATATCACTGGCCACTTACTTTCCAGTTTAAAAATAGTTCCAGGGACCAATATAAATCCTATCAGACCAAACATTGGTTTGATGGCGCTGGAGTAGACCACCCGCACCGCCAGCGGGACCTGGATGCCGTCGATGTAGAAGACGCCGCCAGATATGATGATCAGGACGCCGAAGGGAATCGTTGCCCAGTAGACGAGGCGGTATTTCTGGAAGTGTAGTCATGTATCATGATAATATTCGGAGGAACAAGAGGAGGTTAGAATTCTGACATTGATTTAGTACTAATAGCCGGTAGACTTATTAAAACTCGGGGTTCAGTAAGAGACCACTGCATGTAGATGTAATGGAGATGATTTGCCTACCATGCCTGGTGAGGATAGTTAGACTTGTGCTATAGGCGTTGAAACTGGAATCATGGTAGGTATAGGTGACTAAAGTATTGCGGAGAGAGTCACAATAGAGAGATGTCTCTCCAAGCAAATGTTATGCCCAGAGATCAAAGTTGGAGAGAAGAGACTGGGAAGTTGCATTTATGAATCCGTGTTAAGAAAGTTCGTTAGCGCAATGTAGAACATTGTGACGTCACTGGCGCTGAGGAAATGTGACGCTAAGCACAGTATCTTTGATGGTATGATTGATTCGTGGGCGCGTTAGTAGGCTAAGCCGTACATGAATCGTATTTTCGAAATGAAGAGCAAAGATTCTTTTTCACAATTACAACCACTATTGCGTTAAAAATTAAAAGTATTCATGACCTTCCAAAAACACACCCGCCTTTTAAAGGCACCAATGGAAGCAAGTCGAGAAAATCTCAGCCGCTCCATTCATTCCGTGAAGAAGAGTATACCTTGTATTTTTGCACGTCGAAGTTGCTCTTGTCCAGCTGGTAGATCCAGCAGCCGAGCGCGAGGCCCATGACGTAGCTGACCATGTTGGTGTGACCACGCTTGTACAGGTTGTTGAAGGTCGGATCCTCGATGAAGAAATGCCGGGCCACTCTAGAAGAATTACGAGGAATTGACGAAAGGGCAGTTCTGATAAAGTCAAACCTGTAACCCTACTTCGCTGCCAACAAGCAGTCTAGTGCCCACCAAGTGGACGCGGAGTAGGATGGTGTAATCTTGTGATGTACTGCTTCGCATGATGCGTCGTTTGATATAAGCGTTTACTAGCTTACCTTGTAGCGTACCTCGTTTAATAGCTTAAACCTGTATATTATCATATCTGTGAGATCATACAATTGGCACTGTGTTGCTATTTTAATTGCCCATATTGTGTTGTAAGCTGTTGTTCTCCTTAAGTAAAATATTGTTTTACTGATGAAATTGAACAGAATCCGAAACTCGGTTTACTGTTACTTCAGTGAATTTTACTTGCATCTTACGAAGCTTGCTGAAGTCACCCTCCGTCGTCGGATAGCTAGTAACCCATAATGTCTTCGAACTTCTAACAAATACGGCAAATGATATCAGGCAATCACAGACTGTTGCTACCCTGCGCAGTCGCTTGCTCCATGACATCATTGCACCAATCTGCAATCGTCAATGGGTAGCGGTTCTGGCGACAGGTTGGTGCAATGGTGTTATGGAGCACCTGGTTTTGTACCCTTGTGTACCCTTCAACGGCCAAGTCACACAACATTAACTATAATAATAAAGAAATAGCAATAAGGAACCTTAAACTTGGCACGACTTTGTCTAGATTTCATTACTTTATAGAGATAAACAAGCAGCTCCATCGAGACTTGGCTAGTTTTTTACAGAATGTTTTTGGTGGGATAATACTTACTCGGGCGTAAGAATAAGGATGGCGTTCAAGTTCTGGAAGAACGTGTGAATGGCGGGCGTGAGGAGGCCGACCACGAACGCCACGGCGATGGCGATCTTGCGTGCGCGCGCGCCGCTCAACAGGCAGAAGATGACGAGCCCGAGGATGCTCAGCTGCATGTCTGAGGCTAGATACCTGAGAGAAGGGAAGAGTGGAAGGTTTTTGAGGGTGATACATAGCTATCAGATATACATCTTATCTTATCTTAGTCTAGGGGTCCTTACGGATAAACTTCGACCCATGACCTTTTGTGTAATTACTCCCCCTTCGCATTATTCCATCGTTTTTACCACCTCATTAATGAATTGGGTGATTGGCCGTAGTGGTAGTACCTTGAAATTTCCTGGTTCAGGGTATCCTATACATACATACATACATAAATCACGTTTTTATCCCTTGCGGGGTAGACAGACCCTTTTTTCCGGTAGGAAAATGCGTTACGCATACGTCCACGCCGTGGAGACGGCGCGAAAGCTATGTGGGACTCTCCTCCCCGGCCCCCTCCTGAGTGGAAGGAGGCGGGGGAGGCAAGCCCACTAAAAACCCACCGGTATTCCCTCGCTGCCGTTAGGGGCGCCGTGGGCGTCACCGCGTATGCCCACCGGCGGGTAGACAGAGCCTAAGGTAAGAAGACCTAAAGGCCACGTTTAGCATTATTGTGGGCGTATACATAGATGGAAAGGGGTAGAATAGTGATGGGTTGCTAGTTACAATCACCGTCCGGAACTATTTTGTTTGGATTTTCAAAAGTGTTCTTAAATAAGGGGGTACTTTGTACTGTACCTTGTACTGTTGTACTGACCAAGTATGCGCCATGCACTGCGAGTAGTCCACGTAGTTGTTGAAGTAGAACATGTTATAGAGCCAGTCGCGCCGGCAGTCTGCGACCTCCACGCCTACTGCTGGCTGAAACAGACGAACATAGTAGACCTGATGGTGTGCGCACGCCATGGAGACCTTTAACACCTAGATTATACAATACAAACATATGGTCTACTGGTCTGGGAGAAAAGAAAAAACATAGAATGTACCAGTTGCTTCATGGTAAAAGCCCAAGGGAATGGGCGACAATCTTAGGAATCATGTTATAGGCTAGCAACCCATCACTATTTTGATTCCCGTTTCCACCTACATGCGCCCACAATTGTGCTAAATGTGGCCTTTAGGTCTTGTTACCCTTATAGGGTCTTACTGGTAACACCTCTCAGATCTCAACATCATCAGGTCCTCCTTGACGCATCTGTCAACGGCGAACCCTGCTGGCTCCAGAGGTGTAACCAAATTTGGTTTTAAGGGTGCGGTTGCTTACGTACGTAAACACGTTTTTATCCCTTACGGGTAGACAGAGCCTAAGGTAACAAGACCTAAAGGCCACGTTTAGCATGATTGTGGGCGTGTAGGTGGAAAGAGGAATCAAAGTAGTGATGGGTTGCTAGAATCCTATAGCATGATTCCTAAGATTTTCGCCCATTCCCTCCTGGTCTCTAAGGATCTGCTCGGGGAGAATCAACAGACATTCTAAGTTTTTCCTTGCTCCTAAACCATGAAGTGTTCAGCTATGGTAACGCCCAATGGTTTGGCAGTTCACGGTGTGTGCTGTAAACGAAAAACGCTAGTGTGGACGCGGCTCGGCCTGCCGCGAGCGGAACGCCTCGCCACACTAGCGTTTTTGGTTACTGTCAGTGGAATAGTTACGGTTACAGCTCTCAGATGAGCTCTTTGGTTGAACAAGACGTACCTTCCACATGGGGCCGTTGCCCATGTGTCTCAGCCAGGTGGATACGAATGCCAGGACTGCAGCATACGGCGGGGTCAACCTGCAAGTATAATAAATGCAAGTATAGTACAATTCTTCCATGCTGGTCTGGGAGCAAAGGAGAAACATAGAATGTACCAATTGCTTCTCTACCCGCGCAGATGGTAAAAGGCCATCGAGGGAATGGGCGAAAATCATAGGAATCATGTATGTATATATGTATGTATGTAAACTCTTTATTGCACATAAAAAATAAAAAAAATACAGAAATACAGAGAAAATAGTACAAAGGCGAACTTATCCCTAAGAAGGGAAGGGAAGGGGTTATAGGCGATGCGGCTAACAACCCATCACTATTTTGGTTCCATTTTCCACCTATACGCCCACAATCTTGCTAAATGTGGCCTGTAGGTACCTGTTACCTTAGGCTCTGTCTACCCCGTAAGGAATAAAGACGTGATTTGTGTATGTGTATGTATGTATAGTACAATACACGCCGAGGGTGTTGAAATAAAGAACGTCTTCTGAGACATCTATCTGTAGCAGGAACTTGTTGCACGAGCCAAAGGTGAGGGCTATAAACATGCGACCTGAGGCTTCCTGTATCACCGCCTGAGGTGTGTACACAATTTTACGTCTTCGCCTGGGCTGGAAATTTATTCTCACGTAACGGGCGGTAAAACGTTACGTCCCGGGGTGACGTAATAGTACATTGTGTATTAGGACGGCAAGTAAGGAATTACGATCGAAGCTTTAGTAGAAACTATAGCCCAAGCCCTCTCATTTTGAGAGAAGGCCTCTGCCCAGCGGTGGGACGTATAGACTGGTGGTGATGATGGTGATGATGATGATGATAATAAAATAAATATGGTAAATCAATCCACACCAATAAACCTAATACGGTGACAAACGAGCAGGAGGATTACCTGATGGGAAGAGACCACCACCACCCCTGGACTGGACACAAGCTAATAGACTACAAGCCCATGGAAAAAAAACCATGTGAAATGAACCAGCGTGAATGAAGCTTAGAAGGCTGTTACTATAACATAAAATAACTCTGAGCACTATGCCGTCATTTCTGAGCGGTACATTTATGGAATTTCTTAGGTACAAGTAGGAATTACGACTAATTATTAATTTACAGCGTTTTTATAGCTTATAGATGATTAAAAAAAAAAATGTTGAAAAACCTAGTGCCGCCTTAAAGTGGTGGTGCCGGAAGTTAGTGCAATTTTTTTTATTTTATTTTTTCAATGTATGAGAAAAAATCTGTACCTACCGCTCAGAAATGACGGCATAGCGCTCAGAGTTATTTTGGGTCGTTCTCTCATTTCGTGCAAATTGGAGGTATTCTCTCGAAAAAAAAATTTTTCTTAAATTGGTACAATTGAAAGGTTTTATGTGTTCTTGAACATAAATTGAATATGCGAATGTGAAAGGCACCTTGATTACTTAATTACTTTCTATAAAATATGACCACCGGTAATGAAGTGCTCGCTGGTAATGAAATTAGCAAAGATGGTAATTTCACCTTAGGATGGTAATGACAAAACGATGTGTTTTAATCACTTATTCATCAGAAATGTGACATAAATATCGTTTTTGATATTTTATTCCTTTATATTTACTGTATTCCATTTAACCGGGAGCCATTGCGCTATTAGAATCAACTTCTAGGAACTTGCTTTTTTTTGTGGTCGACTTGAGAAAGGAACTAGATTGAGTATTTTACACTTTTTTATTTGAATTCTTCTATTTAATATTTGTTTTGCAAACGGTTTTTTATTTTTATTGTTAAGTTTTTTGTATTGTTCGTTGATATTTTTTGACATTGTCTCTGCGCAAAAAACAATTTCTTGCCTATTTTTTCTAGTTTTTCTTCTGGTACATCTGATACTAAATCGTCAACTCTTTTTTGGATTGGATGTTTGCCACTGTTTACATCTTTTTCTTCAGTTTTTTGTTTATTCTTTCTTTTAATTGTCTTATTACAGTTTGAAGCTGTTTCACCTCTTTTAAGTGCTTGTATTGTGCTGTGTGCAATCTTCGAGTTCGTGTTTCAACATCTAGTTTGACGAGAAGTCTGCTCATTGTATTTTTGTGCCTGTAATGGGTCATGCGTTTCTATATTTTCTTCTACATTAAAATTTCTGTGTCGCTTGGAGGAGGCGAGTTATCTAAAAGAATTCAAAAAAAAATTTGTACATCTTTTTTCCCATGAAAATTTTGTACTGTTTACCTGCCATCTTTTTCTTCGCTCTCTTTGAGCTTTAGGGGTCATTTAATTCATGCTGTTAATCTTTTTCTGTTTCTTTCTTAACGAGTAGGTACCTTCTTTCTTTTTCTTTTTGTAACTCATGTAATTGTGGGTTGCTTTTTGTAATTCCATATTTTTGTCTCTTTCGTTGCCGGTCTTTAGCTAACTTACCTTCTTTGGATTGTTTCTTTTTGGCATAGCCATAATTATAAGTTGTAATAAAGAAAGTTACTTTTGATGAAATCAAATTTAAATATATTAGGTACCTTATTTTAGTATGATTATTTACTTCAAAAAATGCTTGAATATAAATTTAAATAAAAATTCGTCAAATAACATACCTAAAAAATATATAATTCAACCAGTAGCATTGCAGTAGGAGTTAAACTGTTTAATTTTTATCACTATTACTGATATTATTACCGTGTTCATGAGTCAAGTTTTACGAGCAATGTTAAAATTATATTATTTTTTAAAAACATAGAAGATATTAAATCTAGTTTTCGTTGTATAACAGTTAGAACTATGCCATGTATTCATTGCCTTCTCGAAATATTCGTTACCATCCTCCTCAATTTGGATTTAATCATTACCTTCTTAAATAATTCATTACCTTCCTTTTTCAATTTGGAAGGAAAAGAAGGCAATGAAACGGATATGAATGAAATATTGAGAGTTTTTCTCAATTAACTCGTTTTGTAATTGACCTTGAATTTACTTAACTTCCCTACTGTTAGATAGTTTACAAACACAACAAATTAGAAAGAGCATAGATATTATACTTAAGTACTTACTGATTGTGTAGCTGGATGGTGATGAAACTAAAAACGTGACAATCTCGTTTGACCTACGAGAGAATGTAGGTATTTCTACAGAAAGCTGCGTACCCGCATCGCTTGGGGCGGCTCGCGCTTGACTGACCAATGAACGATGTTTTTGTCGGCGGTAGGTATTCAAAAGCATGTTTGTATATCAAAATATATATCAATTCATTTCTCGCGCGGGTAATGATGGGACTGCTGGTGACAAACATTTTGGAACGTGTATTTTTATTCTGCTTGGCTTATAGCCTCTCATATTTTGTCTTTGGAATCGTTAATCAACTAGTGTTTGATTAAATGCTAAACGAAACCTTTGCTTTAAGTATGTTTTTCTAAAACTATGATCAAAATGACATCAACACACTTTAGGCACCGAGATGAATGAAAAAAATGGATATTTTGTATCAATAAAATAAAAACCACACAGTTATTATTATCAGTTATTGAAGATAACAATACTGTACCAACTATGTGACAAGCTGGCAATAATAAAATCACGTAAAATCAATTACATTTTTCACAATATTCGATTAAAGGCGATTTGCACGAAATGAGAGAACGACCCTTTTATGTTATAGTAACAGCCTTCTAAGCTTCATTCACGCTGGTTCATTTCACATGTTTTTTTTTTGTCCATGGGCTTGTAGTTTATAACACTGGATTTGCGTTTGCTATATTTGTACCGAACTCTTGGTGCGTGAGCCCGACCCGCGCTTGGCCGTTTTTTTCTTTTATTTCGACTTCCTACTTTTGAGATTAAAACAAGTTCCTCGTTCGTTTTAAGTGAATTATAAACAGTGAGAATTTATTCTAAAAACTTGTTATCGAAAAAAAAACTTCCTTAAATCTCAAAGTTTCGAATTTACTAAATGATCACAACAAAAAACACAATTCGATCTCTTCCAACACTAATTTATGTCGTAATGTATATTTGTATTTACACACGGAAATTGCATTTTTATACTACAAAAGAAAGCAAACAGGCAAGTGGTCGCCTGATCATAAGTGAGTACCGTCACCCAAGAACACCCGCAACACTAGAGGATTGCAGATGCGTTACCAGCTTAGAGGGCTACGATAAAATACCTCATTTGTGCAATGTATAATCTAAGTGTTACAGGCGTCCATGGCGTGCACACACCACTTATTCATTTGCCTTCCTTCTCGTAGTAAAAAGAATAGAAGTTTATGAAACTGTTGCATAATTAGGTATAATACCTAGTTATATGCAGTTTCATACACTACTTTATCTACTCTCATAAATTAAGCAACAGTTTAATAAACTACTATTATGCAACTGTTAAATAATAAGGGTCCTTAAAACACGAGTGCGGTTTTTTCAAACGAGCCTTGGCGAGTACACCCTTACAAAAATCTATACTATAATAACATTATAGTACAAAAATCTGTACTTTAATGTAGTTACAGCAAATATTTTACCATAACCTTACAAAAATGAGATTTATACCGTAATAACATTAAAGTACAGATTTTACTTACCACCACAGACAATAAAGTACTTACATAAATTACGTCTTTATCCCCTGCGGGGTAGACAGAAGCTAGTATAATTGGTTAAAATAAAGCTGGTCATTTGCCTACTGCTTCTGAATCCATCTTAGAATAAGTAATTATGTTATGATATGTAAATGAACAAAAATATTTACCTTGCTACTCCGCTACTCAGAAGTAGCGAAGTAGTGAAGTAGTGAGTAGCGGAGTAGCAAGGTAAATATTTTTTCACACCTTTCATTCAGAAAAGTGGGTCAATTTCAACAGTACTCATTTTTTGTATCATTTCGGTGTGATCCCTTATATGTGTTTTTATTTTAGATTTTTAAATGTCAAACGATACCTTAGACTATTTTGCAAGACATATGTAAAAGGGAACCTGCAATCTTAAATAGTTTTTGAGTTATTAGAGGTCGAATTTCTAAACACACAACGGAATTATAAATGTACACCGGAATGAATGATACCTTACAACGGAATGATAAATATACACTGGGATGACAATATCAGCCCACTAGAATGAAATGTAGACCACCGGAATTAAAGTAATAAACAGGGTTCCATAATCACGTCTTTTAATTAGAAAAAATACAGACAGACCTTAAGTAAGTAGCATTTTAATAGTCCTAAGAGCGAAAATTTGGTGCCGGTTGATGAATATGTTTTGAGTAGGTATTTCATCTCTTGGTAAACAACATTTCATGAATAGGTATTCATTTTGCAAACAACGTTAGGCAAATCAACGATTCACAAATTAGAAATTGCATAAAACATTGGTTACTTGAAAAAACATCATAATTATGTTGTAGAATAGATATATGAGATTATTACCGAGGAATTATGTATGTATGTACGTATGTATATAACACTTTATTGTACATAAAACACAAGAAAAAGATGAATACAAGACAACACACATGCACAAAGGCGAACTTATCCCTAAAAGGGATCTCTTCCAGTTAACCTTTGAACGATTTGAATTATTTGTAAATTGATCATTTTTAGGAATGACAGGTTTGTGAAATGAATAGTTTGTAAATCGTTGTTTGTTAAGAAGTGATTGTTTGAATAATGTTGTTTATCAAATGATGATAAACCTTCCAGTTATCAAATAATAATTGGACGCAGCATTATAAATTTATACACACAACAATATGTATCATGTTTTCAATACTTGATAGCAATACACTACGCTTTCAAGTATCGTACAGGATTTATTATGTAATTAATAAACCTGAGGTAATATACATACATACACATACACAAATCACGTCTTTATCCCTTACGGGGTAGACAGAGCCTAAGGTAACAAGACCTACAGGCCACATTTAGCAAAATTGTGGGCGTATAGGTTGTGAGGTAATATTTTGTACATAATTTTGCTGATATTTTATCTCCAGTCCCTTTATTTACGATGAAATAGTTAAAAAAATATGAAAATGAGACTTTTTGAGGTTCGAATTTTGTTTACCAAATAGGACAGGTACGAATGACAATACCTTACATAGACAGACAAAGATAAAAATAATTCTGTCTTTAGTATTTATTGTGTAGCTGCGAAAGAATCCTACATCGTATGTGAAAATCAACTGTCTAGCTATCACGGCATTCACGGTTCATGAGATTCACCCTGGTGACAGACAGACAGACGAACAGTGGTCTTAGTAATAGGGTCCTGTTTGTGCCCTTTGGGTACGGAAACCAAATTTTTTAAACCCTTTTTGTAGCGCCCCCTGATGGCCTACAAGCGTAAATTTTATCTAAGAACATGAGGTGGTACAATAAAATAAGTTCAGTATTTGATTTTAGAAATTATGCTACGGAACCATTTCATAATAATAAAGTGAAGCTACATTTGATGTCATTCCGGTTTTACTACACCGGAAACACCGGAATAAATATGGTGGAATGAGAAACTCGACATAAAAATAAATATTAAAAAAAAAGTAAGCCTCGTGTTCTTAAACTAATTAAACTCTTAAAATCAGGACTACATTAGACGTGACGTATATAAATTTAAAAGAAAAGCGATACAAAATATAAAACTTATGACTAACTCCGGAATGAAACTTTTTTTGTCCCCACACCATGGCGATGAGAAATACTCATGTTTTGCTCGGAAATGTTCGCCGTTACACACGTCTACTCTCGCCGAGCGCCGCAGTTCGACTATCGCTCGGGGTGCGCGGGAGACGGAGGGGCTTAAGGGTCAAACTCGGCAAATAAATCGTTCCCAAAATTTGCCCGCGGAATGAGACCGTGTCTCCGGACAAATGTATATGCACATATTCAGAGGTTTACAAATGAGGTAAAAATCAGGTGATGTGCTTTTTTTGTTACCTGTTTATATGGTAATAAAACAAAGGTAATTTTTTTTTGTTGTCACGCATAGTGTTCGACTTATCCAGCATTTTGTAACTAAAACCGGCTCCGGGACAACCCACCTCGATGAGAAATACGGTCTAAATATATTTTTTTAAATGATTAAATAACATAATATTTTAATTTTAGCTGTTGCCCGAGGTAGACAATAGGGGGCTGTTTCCTAAAAAAAATAGTTCTATATTATCAAAGCCTTCTGCACCTGCGTTTTCAGTCTTGCCATCAAAATTTACTGCTTGGGAAATTGACCCAAGTAAGCTTTGCTCCCTGTCGCGAGGGATCAAAGTGCAAGTTTTCTGTTCAAGGCTTTCTAAGTGTTTTTTTACAAATGCAATTTTTTGAAGTTGATAATTGTAAAACCACGCTATTTTCTATGCTCATAAATTATATTTAGAATTCTTTTTTCAAGTTTTTTAATGTTCAAAATGGAGCAAAATTATTTTCATCTTGGGCGTTAAAACTTGAATCCCTCATTACATTCTACAATAGAATCCTGAGAATTCGCTAAATTCTGGATTCAATGTAGCGCCCTCGCCGTAAATACGTCATTTCGCTCCCTTGTGACACAAATAACTATTTGTTCATTGTAATTTACCTCCGCAAAGTAACGCCTGATTCAATAAAATATTTACGATATATGTGTAGATAAAAAAAAATGTTGATCAAACGCAAAATTAAAACCAAAGGTCGGTTCCATCTTTATTAATCAAACGATCAAAATAAAATTTCGACCTTGGTAAATTAAAAAAAAACCTGTCAGGCAAGGGCAACCAACAATAATAGCCGAATAGCTGGACGGATGCGAAATATTGAGGGTTCCGCATAAAATGGTGCCAACAGTCGTGTCATTCTGCTAAAGTACTATCAAACCCTGGAACGAAATAGAACCCCTGCGCCATTATATAACCTTATCACAATAAGCTACTATAATTACTTCCATGCTGGTCTGTACCAGTTGCTTCTCTTCCCGCGCAGATGGTAAAAGCCCATCGAGGGAATGGGCGAAAATCATAGGAATCATATTATAGGTAGGCGATGTGGCTAGCAACCCATCACTATTTTGATTCCATTCTCCACCTATACGCCCACAATCTTGCTGAACGTGGCCTGTAGGTCTTGTCACCTTAGGCTCTGTCTACCCCGTAAGGGATAGAGACGTGATTTGTGTATGTATGTATGTGTATGCTAGTCTGGGAGCAAAGAAAAAACATTGGATATACCAGTTGCTTCTCTTCCCGTGCAGATGGTAAAAGCCCATTGAGGGAATGGGCGAAAATCATAAGAATCATGTTATAGGCGATGCGGCTAGCAACTCATCACAATTTGATTCCATTTTCCACCTATACGCCCACAATCTTGCTAAATGTGGCCTGACCTGTTACCGTAGGCTCTGTCTACCCCGTAAGGGATAAAGAAGTGATTTGTGTATGTATGTATGTCAGTCTCAAAGTACTCCGACGTTGATTGTGAAAACACACAGCGGCCATTTTGGCTTCGCTGTCTGTACCTACACTCCAGGGGCGTTACCATGACGTCTTAACGCGATTCAATTCCGACTCAGTTCAGTAAGGCTTATTACCTAACTCGCTCGCAATCGCAATCGTGTTCGTTTTGACAGTTCTTGTATGAATGTGACAGCTAGCTGATTCCGATGCCAATTGTCAGCCCATACATGAACTGTCAGAATGGACACGATGGCGATTGCGAGCGAGTTAGGTAATAAGCCTACAGGTTTTAGCTGTCATTTTTAGTATGGATCTCTACCGTACAACAAAGCCACCGAACAACGGTTAAATAAATAACGACACTGTCTTCTTCAACCTCGACATTGGCGGAATCATCGACAGTATCGATGGCGCTATTTCTTTTTTAAAAATTGAATTGAAGTATGGATCTGACAGCGAGCGAACCTAAACTGAACCGGATTTGAAATTTTACGGTACCTTTCGTTTGCAAACCGACTCGCACTTTACGGTTGATAAGTTCTGCAAGGACGTAATTTTATACGCGTGTATAAATTAGTATTCAAATTAATAGTAAATTAATGCCGAGGCCTGGGAAGTAGGCAACTGCTGGATGAGTAACTGGTTTAGAAACACGAACCGCAGGTGAGTGTTTTCTAAAGTTACGAATCCAGCAATCCGATTTATGGTCAGAAAATAGCGCCTGCAATGTAATTAGGTTGGCAACGCATCTGCAATCCCTCCGGGGTTGCGGGTGTCTATGGGCAGTGGTGATCACTTACCATCAGGTGACCCACTTGCTCGTTTGCCGTCCTATTCATATTAAAAAAAAAACGGCCGTCAACAAGGCCCTTCGTGTTCCGTTACTTAGAATACAATGACAAAATGGGCAAAATAAATAAACTGTGCAGGCCACAACATTTACCTACATTGCATATATACATTAATACCACCAAAAACATTTCATGTAAAAATGGCGGCCAAGACTCACAAACTCTTATCGCTTTCGCTTTAAAAAGTTATCAGATCCAAATGCCAAGCCCCTCAGGCATTTATTAACGCTACACCTTGGTTTGAAAGTGTGACCCGACAGTGTCACAGCTCTCAATCTTCTTCTTCTTCTTCTTCTTCTTATTTGTGGCGTATCAAGTCGACAACTTCGCCAATGTCAAATTAACAAAAACAAAATTAAAAAATGTTGTGACAAAATGTCGGCAACGTCGGCCTCTAGCCAACGGTCAATGATGCCCCTAAGAAACTGCCAGGAAATCATTAGCCGATGCCCAGGGTGCACCGGACCAAGCACTGCTCTTCCTCGGATGGATCCAAAAACGAACCGCAGCTCTTGACCACATGTGGTAACCCGACTCGCACCCCATAGCTCTCAATCAAGAAATTGAATAGCTGTGACATAATTTTCTACCCTACACAAGTCTCGGACCTCCTAACCATCTTTCCCATAAAGGTAGAAACAGACTACTTTGTTCCTCTTGCTACTTGCGGTCCCTTTTACTCCCAAATTAAAAACTATAAGTGCAAGCGGGACGGTACGAAACGGATTTCGACGTATCAGACCAGTAGGCTTATTACCTAACTCGCTCGCAATCACCATCGTGTTCATTTTGACAGTTCATGTATGGGCCGACAGTTGGCATCGGAATCAGCTAGCTGTCACATTCATACAAGAACTGTCAAAATGAGCACGATGGCGGTTGCGAGCGCTAGGTAATAAGCCTACAGAATATTGTATTTGTTTACGTTCGTAAGGTAAAGCAAAACAATGTCTATATGTTTCGAACAGTTTCGTTTCATCAAATATTTGCCAGTCACTTCGTAGCCGTGTTCATTTTTGTTTGTTCCGTCATCATTGGGAAACTAATGGATTCTTATGAAAATGATAAATAGATATTTGGGTTGAGGAAAAAAAACTATACTCTTGTGACCTCGCATGTCAAAGTTAATTTTTTTGATGTAAAATGTGAATTCTGTATGAAGTGTATTTTTTTACAACTAGCTGTGTACGTTACAACCTATGTACATATATGTAACTAACAATGACTCTAAATGCATAAATAAATATACAAAATCACTCATCTCTTATCGTCTGTACATCTATCCATGAACGACCGGACGACCGGATGGCCCAGTGGTTAGAGAACCTGACTATGAAGCTTGAGGTCCCGGGTTCGATCCCCGGTCGGGGCAAGTATTTGTATGAAAAATACGAATGTTTGTTCTCGAGTCTTGGATGTTTCATATGTATTTAAGTATGTATTTATCTATATAAGTATGTTTATTCGTTGTCTAGTGCCCATATTACAAGCTTTGCTTAGTTTGGGGCTAGGTCAATTGGTGTCAATTGTCCCAAGATATTATTATTGTTATTATTATTATTATGAGTCATAGTGCATGCGGCCCAAATCCACTGACACCCAGGTCAGTAGGTTTATTATGTAACTTGCTCGCAATCGCCATCTTGTTTATTTTGACAGTTCTTGTATGAATGTGACAGCTACTGATTCCGATGCCAATTGTCAGCCCATAGATGAACTGTCAAAATGAACACGATGGCGATTGCGAGCGAGTTAGACAGTAAGCCTACAGGTGGGCAGTGCGTACAAATCGTGGCGCGTATTCTTCTCGGTGCCTACCGCTACCTTTTTTACTGTGTGGAAAATGCGCCTTATGCATCCCCCCGGTACGGGGTTACCGGGGGTATGTGGGGCTCTCCCGCGACGGCAGGCATACCCACTAAAAACCACACGGATTCCCTATTCGGTCTTATGTGAGGCGTTACGGGAGCACTCGGTATCACCGCGACGCCCCACGACCACCCCGGGATGAGGTTCCCTCTTCGCGGCACCTGTGCAATGCAGATTTGGGAAATCCCGCCCTCCCCCGCTGGTGCCTCTAGGATTTTTTATAGAGGTTGTCTCCTGGTGGCCCTGGTGTCTCTGGTGGTGGAAGTTCGAAGAAAAATAATAAATTGCTTACCGGAGCCACCTCATCACAATCCCCTTGGGAATCATCTCCCAGGACACCGTCCTCTTCTCCTCCATGATGAGGATGTTGTATGCCAGCAGGAACCCTGATAGGATGAAGAAGCTCTGCACGATCAGGTTGCCGCTGTAGAAGATGTGGAAGATGGGGTCGTGGTATGTCTGGAAATTGATGAAATTGAATCATTTTTCAACCACTTCACTAGAAGTGACCGCTAGGTCAGATTGACTTGAAGGTAGGACAATGTAGACTTTGATTTCGTAACGAAAATACATACACAAAGAGTTTAACAAGAGAATAAAGAGTAGGTTAACGTAGCAACAAAGTAATCGGGTTGATCTGTTATTATTATAAGCCTACTTACTAGCTTCTGGCCGCGACTTCGTCCGCGTGAAATTAAACTTAATAACTGATGTTGATAGTATATTCTGTAATAATTATGTACGTTACGACTCTTAGGCAGCTATGACTCGTGACATGTTTATCGCTATCCCGCTGGAACTATACAATTTTCCGGGATAAAAAGTAGCCTATGTTTTAATCAGCTATCTTCGTTAGAAATTTTATCTAAATCCGTCCGGTTGTTTCAGCGTGAAGAAGGAACAAACAGACACACTCACATTGTTACAAACTTTCGCATTTTTTAAATTAGAAGGATTGTGTCCCACTGCTCTTCCATGTGTGTTCTTCCATACTGGTCTGGGAGCAAAGAAAAAACATAGAATGTACCAGTTCCTTCTCTACCCGCGCAGATGGTAAAAGCCCATCGAGGAAATTTGCAAAAATCATAGGAATCATGTTATAGGCGATGAGGCTAGCAACCCATCACTATTTTGATTCCATTTTCCACCTGTACGCCCACAATCTTGCTAAATGTGACCTGTAGGTACCTGTTCCTGAAAAGGTCCTCGAGTGGAGACCACGTACCGGCAAGCGCAGCGTGGGACGTCCACCCACAAGGTGGACCGATGACCTCATTAAGATCGGAGGATCGCGCTGGATGCAAGCCGCTTCCAACCGGTCTTATTGGAGATCTAAAGGATGCCTATGTCCAGCAGTGGACTTGTAATGGCTGAGATGATAATGATGATGATGATGATGAGGTACCTGTTACCATAGGCTCTGTCTACCCCGTAAGGGATAAAGACGTGATTTGTGTGTGTATGTGTGTGTGTCCCACTGCTGAGCAAAGGCTTCATCCCGACGCTTGCACTGCCCATCATGACCTAGTTCCACTTCAGTGAGTGGCCAATCCTCCAAGATGGCGGCCAACTCGCCCCGCTATCACCATCTGGGCCTGCCGGGCCACCGTTTCAGGTTACCAAGGAAGCTGTTTTAACAAAACCAGTTTCTTACCGATTCCAGGAACTGGGGGTTGTTGGTGATAACGACAGCCGCCAGTGGTGCGTGCCCCATCACCACGAGGAAAGTGGTGAACGATCTAAACCACAACAACGCTTAATAAAGGCCACGAAGAAGATTTATTCAAATCGATTAACTATAAAGTAAATAAAAAAATATTATTCGACTATTAATATTAATATTCTTCCATGCTGGTCTGGGAGTAAAGAAAAAACATAGAATTTACCAGTTGCTTCTATTCCCGCGCAAATGGTAAAAGCCCATCGAGGGAATGGACGAATCGTCTTAGGAATCATTTTATAGCCGATGCTTGCAACCCATCACTATTTTGTTACCCCTTTCCAGCTATACCTACGCCCCTAATCATGCTAAAAGTGGCCTTAAGGTTTTGTTACCTTAGGCTCTGTCTAAATAAAAAAAAAACAATTTTATGCCAAAATGTACTAATTGGCTCACTTGATGCCGTTGAAACACTTCAGACGCCGCAGCCTTGGCTCCGGACCCTCGCCCGAAGGCGCAACCAGCCGCTGCCAGCTCCGCTTGGCCGAGAAGCAGAGCAGTATCCTACCAGCTGGAAAATAACAGCATAATGTAAATCTCAACGGTGTGCTCACGTGCATTCATTGTGCGCGAGGCTTCACCGCTAAGATCAGCTATAAGCCATCTTCGGCCGCATGAGCGTCATACTAACTAGGAGTCGAAGTGTCGCCATAGCCGAAATCGGTCGGAAGGATCATCATCATCATCATCAATGTAAATCTCTACACGGGCTCTATACGAAGAGGGCGGGTCTTCTGACAGACAAGGTAACAAAGCTCTGAAGTGGAAAATTGGTGCTGGCCTGTCAGATAAGTCACATTGTTATGGATGTTTGAAAATATTGTTTCCATAAACTTGTAGGCGAATTCTGCGCGTAGTCGCGGGCAATAGCTAGTAATAAATAAATGAATTGCGAATACCTAATGTACTTTTTGAAGGACAACAGAAGTCGTACATAGTTCCCATCAGATTCAGGACTGCGATGGTTATAAACACTAAAGCTACGACAACGTCACCGGCATCTATGACCACTGGCTCATCGAATTTTGTGCACATGACTTTGTCTTCCACAAGCCTGGCTTGCAGCTGGTGGGTTCTGGTTAGAGTGCTGTTGAGGCATGCTTCTATGGAGGTGTTGAGGTCGGTGGAGTTGCTGATGTGGTCTCTACAGGTCTTGGTGACGCAGACACCCCAGTGGATGAAGTTGTGGTCATAGTGCGTTACGGTGTTAGCTGAGTACTCCTGTGAACAAAGGAGACACGCGAGATGAACATACAATTTTTGTCTTTTTTTGTTTTTTTATTTTTTTGTTTATTATTAAACAATAAGTTTTACTAATTCTGCTGTTCGTGGGTTTGTTCTTTTCGCACGCCAATTAACCCGCTATATTCGGCACTCCAGCAGCCACAGGGACAGGCTGAAAACCAGCGCTGGAAGCTTCTGCGCAAGCGCAGCATAGGCTGAGCCTGCTCCTTTTGCCATGTGTACAAGTTTTTTTTGTTTACAAATCAATGTAATGTTAATTCTTAAGTTAGGTCTGTATTTCTTTTATTTCTTATTTTTATAGCAATAGACGTTATCTTATCTTAATTTTTTAAAACTGTAGGTATAGGTTCTGGCGTCATTTTGCGGATATCTAAGTCAAAAATAAATACAGTGAGCGATATAGTGAGGTCAAATCATGCAAAACCGTCAAGCTCCCGTCGAATCCTATTCATGCAGTCATGTTCGAAAAAACAATGACAGCACAAAACAAAAAACAATGAAAAAACAACCGAAATGATCATCACCACCACCGTCGTGTTCATTTCGACAGTTCATGTATGTGCTGACAATTATCATCGGAATTAGCTAGCTGTCACATTCATACATGAACTGTCAAAATTAACGCGATGGCGATTGCGAGCGAGTTAGACAATAATTCTACGGATCCGGGCTCGATTCCGGCCATAACTTTAGCCATTCCGTTGGGACTTAGCTATTCCTCACCTGTATTATGTTGAGTAGTTCGCTGGTAGTGTTGGCTACCAGTAAGGCGTCTACGTAGCAGTAGACGCTGCCGGGCTTTCGCAGGCATGGGTAGAATTCATCAAGCTGGAAGATTGGTGGCAACCGGTCGTATTCCGTGTCTAGGGACAGAGAGGAAATAAATGTACATTGATATTATACGTTGCACTGTAAATAAGTTATCACCGTCTTCTCTTCTCCCACTTACTTCCATGTTGGTCTGGGAGCAAAGAAAAAACATAGAATGAACCAGTTGCTTCTCTTCCCGCGCAGATGGTAAAACCCATGGGCGAAAATCATAGGAATCATGTTATAGGCGATGCAGCTAGCGACCCATCAGTATTTTGATTCCACTTTCCACCCAACGCCTACAGTGTCTTGCTAAACGTCTTGTTACCTTAGGCTCTGTCTACCCCGTAAGGGATAAAGATGTGTATGTATGTATGTGTATCTTCTCTTCTGAATTTGCGGGTGGTAGGGCCTTGTGCAAGGTCCGTCCGGATCGCTACCACCATCTTACTCGCTAATCCTGCCGCTAAGTAGCAGTGCTTGCACTGCTGTGTTCCGGTGCGGAGAGTAAGACAGCCGGGGAAATTACGGGCACAAGAGGCATTTCATCTTAGTCCTCTAGGTTGGCAACGCATCTGCAATCCCTCCGGGGTTGCGGGTGTCTATGGGCAGTAGTGATCACTTACCATCAGGTGACCCACTTGCTCGTTTGCATTATTTATTCATATAAAAAAAGTATTCGTAGTTATTCATATAAAAAAAAATATATATATATTTACACCATTTATAGCTCATGAATTTTTATGATCTTTGTTTTGTTGGAATTGTTTCCACCAATTATAATAACAACATAACTAATAAAAATATGAAAAATTGAGGAAAAAATTAAAAATTTCGTGTTCAACTGTTTCTAAGCCAAAACGAAGTTGGCCAGGTCAGCTAGTTGAGAATACAAACCCTACTTAGAAAATCATGCTGGCATCTCAGTAACAAAACTCTTCAGTGTATCATTACTAACGTGTGCACAGTATGACGTCTTAATGCGACTCAATTCCGACTCAGTTCAGGTTCTAACTGTCATTTTTAGTATGGATCTGACCGCAAGCGAACCTAAACTCAATCGAATTGAATCGCATTAAGAAGTCATGATAACCCTGCTCTTACCTGGGTCTGAACTCCGAATCAGGAGATTTCAAGGCTCTACCAATGCGCTTGATCACCCAATTCACAAATGAGGTGGTAATAGCGATGGAAT
Organism: Pandemis corylana; assembly: GCA_949127965.1. NCBI lineage: Eukaryota > Metazoa > Arthropoda > Insecta > Lepidoptera > Tortricidae > Pandemis > Pandemis corylana. The sequence continues at coordinate 13,178,374 of OX421867.1, read as the reverse complement.
CGTTACACAAAAGATCCATGAATGGTCAATGTGTATCCGTAGGGACCATGGGCGTAGCCAGGTTTTAGTATCGGGGGTGGGTGGGGGGGGGGGGGGGGCTAAAAGTACATAACGGTGTTTACCCATGGCACTACTACGTGGCATTACAGACCAAAATAAACATCATAAATGGGAGGTAGGTGTGATTATGTTAGATCTCCAGCAGGCCTGAAGGGTTAAAAATACCCAGAAATAGGAGCTTCGCAAAAGTGTAGCTCCGTCGACTATGTTAAACTTGATTTTGAAATAGAAATCTTTGGACAGTAGTCCACTCAGTAGTGCCACGGGAAATAAAGGAAAAAAGCCCTTATATAAGAAATTTACTTTAATTCTATGAAATCTATCTGAACTTTTCAGGGAGGTAGGTTTGGACTTCCAAAATCCCCTACCCTGGCTACGCCCGTGACTCGAGTCTATTTACCTACACCAAATTCGAATTAAATAGGTTCAGCAGTGTATGAGTCAAGCGGTAACAGAGAGACAGACACAATTCCGCATTTAATAATTAATATGAATATAATTATGTATGGAATTCCAATAGTCTGCTCTCTATTATAAAAAAAAATGCGAGTCAGATACCGGATAAACCAGTTTTGATGGGAATTAGGCGCGTACTTTATGTTTTAGAGTTCCATTTTGGGGCAAACGGAACCATTTTGTATCTTGCTGTCTGTATGTCACGGGCATTTTACTGTAACGTGCTAATATTATAAAGATGTACCCCCTTTCAACATGAAACTACCGTGAGACTTAATCATCATTACACATAAACGGATAACTCACCGAGCATCACTCGACTTTTTATACGTGAGTTATCCGTTTATGTGTAATGATGTACCCCTTATTCATAAACGCTCTGTAGACTTCTGCTAACTTAGCAATCTTCTTCTTACTTAATATATCCCCATCGATCATTGGAATGATTTCGCCAATGTCAAAGCAATAAATACAGTATTCAAAAACCTTGTGACAAAAATGTCGGCAACGTTGCAAGGTAGAACATGTAGGCTTATTATGTAACTCGCTCGCAATCGCCATCGTGTTCATTTTGACAGTTCTTGTATAAATGTGACAGCTAGCTGATTCCGATGCCAATTGTCAGCCCATACATGAACTGTCAAAATGAACACGATGGCGATTGCGAGCGAGTTAGGTAATAAGCCTCATGGTCAAAAGACCCCTGGGCCTCTATTCGGCGCTGACACGCCTAATACCAACCATTTGCAGCCTAACGTTTAATTTGCTATTCGGGGTCGCCAAAATGTCAGTTTGCCGAACACAATCCGATAAGAACGCAATGAGTTCTTAAACTCGTCGCAAAATAAGAGGCCCGTTTTGACATTTGTCTTCGCGACGTAACTAGTGATGTAACCATACGACTCGGTAATCGATACTCACGATAAATCGATTCCAGTTTGGATGAGTATTTGATCGATTTGAATATGTACTGTAAAGTGCATTGGATAAAAGTTCTAATAAGAAAATTTAACTTAAACTGATATTGTAAGTATTTTGAAATGATACAATGTTACGATACGTCAACTTTCTTTCATTTAATATTTTTGTTACAATAACACTCACTCAATCACCAAAAGAAATCAGTAATTTATTTGTCCAAACACTAGTGTTTAAAGAAATAAAACCGGCCAAGTGCGAGTCGGCCTTAAAAATATATTTTGATCGATTTATTTTTTTCCTTAACCGATTATTAATAGTCTGTGGACAGTATGAAAAAAATCGTTATTCACAGCACTTAGCGGAGTGGGCGGTAACCATCAATGAAAAATGTAATTACCTTCAAAACATTTCGATCGGTAAAAAATACAGAACTTCATGGGCGTGAACTGTCAAAACGGGCCTTTTATTTTGCGACGAGTTTAGTAAGCTATTCGGGGCGCTTCGACATTTTTGTTGGGGATTTTCAACAGCTGTCAAAGTGTGTCAGAAAAAAGAGAAGTTCTGACCGCTCACCCTATCAAATCTATAACGAGTTATCTAATAATTATCTATTCAGTGCGATCACATCAAATTGAAGGTATGACGCGGGTGGTAGGGCCTTGTGCAAGGTTCGTCCGGATCGCTACCACCATCTTACTCGCTAATCCTGCCGCTAAGTAGCAGTGCTTGCACTGCTGTGTTCCGGTGTGGAGAGTAAGACAGCCGGGGAAATTACGGGCACAAGAGGCATTGCATCTTAGTCGTCTAGGTTGGCAACGCATCTGCAATCCCTTCGGGGTTGCGGGTGTCTATGGGCAGTGGCGATCACTTACCATCAGGTGACGCACTTGCTCGTTTGCCTTCCTATTCATATAAAAAAAAAACAAAATGTAAGCTTTTAGCCAACGGATAACGATATCCCTCAGAATCTGTCAGAATCATTAACCGATGCCCGGGGTGCACCGGACCAAGCACTGCTCTTCCCCTCGGACGGATCCAAAAACGAACCGCAGCTCTTGACCACACGCGGAGGTAACCCGACTCGCACCCCAACTTAGTAATTGTTTGTCCTTATCTGTGAAAGGTAAACGTCAAACTGACAGATAAGGACAAACGATTGCTAAGTTAGCAGAAGCCTACGGAGGCTTTGTAAATAAGGGGGGCAAAGTTTGTGAGGGGACCTCTGGATCTGGACCTATTTTGAAAAATCTGTTACCAATTCTTCCATGCTGGTCTGGGAGTAAAGAAAAACATAGAATTTACCAGTTGCTTTAGATGGTAAAAGCCCATCGAGGGAATGGGCAAAAACTTAGGAATCATGTTATAAGCGATGTGGCTATCAACCCATCACTATTTTGATTCCTCTTTCAATCCTTACGCCCGCGCCCACAATCGTGGTAAACGTGGCCTTAAGGTTTTGTTACCTTACGCTCTGTCTACCCCGTAAGGGATAAAGACTTGATATATGCATGTATGTATTACCAATAAAAAGCCACCAGTATAAGTTATATTTACTTCTGCTACTAGTAATACATAGGTCACGTCTTCATCCCTTACGGGTAACCTAGTTTGTAAAGGAGCGATCACACCGTGTCGTAGGCGTCACGTTTTATCACCGTTTCTTCATAGTCTTTTACGCACCGGTGTGGTCGCACCTTAAATAAGTATAATTTATTTGTGTTTCTAAAAATCTTAACATTTTGAAAACGTCACGATTATAAAGCACGTCAAATGTGGTCGACCCCGGCGTGACAGCTTGTAATTAAGAGTCAAGTAATTTCGGACCATAAACCAAATTGGCGTAGGTATAGAAGTTATATTGTCTTGTTTGGATATTTAAATAAATAAATAAAATAAATAAATATCTTGGGACAAATTACACCAATTGACTCAGCCCCAAACTAAGCAAAGCTTGTACTATGGGCACCAGGCAACGGATAAACATGCTTATATAATGTAGATAAATACATACTTAAATACATACAACATCCATGACTCGGGCACAAACATTCGTATTCATCATACAACTGTCTGCCCCTACCGGGATTCGAACCCGGGACCTCTAGCTTCATAGTCAGGGTCACTAACCACTAGGCTATCCGGTCCGGTTCGCATTATAAATTTAATAACATAAGAAAAATCGAGGGAGTCGGGAACACATACATATACATACACAAATCACGTCTTTATCCCTTACGGGGTAGACAGAGCCTAAGGTAATAGGTACCTACAGGCCACATTTAGCAAGATTGTGGGCGTATTGGTGGAAAATGGAATCAAAATAGTGATGGGTAGCCTCATCGCCTATAACATGATTCCTATGATTTTCGCCCATTCCCTCGATGGGCTTTTAGCATCTGCGCGGGTAGAGAAGCAATTGGTACATTCTATGTTTTTTCTTTGCTCCCAGACCAGCACGGAAGAAAAGAAGGAAGTCGGCGAAAATCGTCGAAAACATGTTATAGATGATGCGGCCGGCAACCCGTTGCTATTTTAATTCCTCTTTCTACTTATACGCCCATGGCCTTTAGGTCCTGTTTACCTTAGGCTCTGTCTACCCCGTAAGAGATAAAAAAGTGATTTATGTATACACACGCACACACACACACACACACACACAAGTCACGTCTTTATCCCTTACAGGGTAGACAGAGCCTAAGGTAACAGGTACCTACAGGTCACATTTAGCAAGATTGTGGGCGTATTGGTGGAAAATGGAATCAAAATAGTGATGGGTTGCTAGCCTCATCGCCTATAACATGATTCCTATTATTTTCGCCCATTCCCTAGACGGGCTTTTACCATCTGCGCGGGTAGAGAAGCAACTGGTACGTTCTATGTTTTTTCTTTGCTCCCAGACCAGCATGGAAGACGTAAACGACTCTGAGTAAGAAAAATCCAAAATATTTAGATTCTGGAAAAAAAATCATTTGGACTATTTTTTGAAAAACGTTCTTGTACAAACGTTATCGTAACTCATACTTACCATTTAATGTGTAAATAACTCCTCTTGTTTGTTGAAGTATACATAACACAAGCACTACTAAAGATCTCATTGTTTTTCGTTATTTTATTAGGTACCTAATTAGTTTTTTTTATAATTGTCAAAGTGTTTTGCCTTTCTGTTTCAGACAATACAACACAGATTCGCACATAATTGTGTAACACATCTAACTTCTTCTGGCGTTTACATTTTCCGGTCCATCTGAATTAAAAAAAAATACATATTTTTTGTTTTTTCCTTGTACTTTATAAGCAGCTGCTCGCAACCTCGTATTTTGCAATAGTGGCGTGTGCGCACTATTGTATTAGGGGATCGAGCTATAATGAACGGTCAAGTCCGAGTCGTACTCGCGCGCTGAGGGTTCACAAATAAAAAAAGTTTGACTGACAGAGCGTGTTGTGACGGTCTCAAGTATACATAATGTGTACTTTAAAATGGTTCTCTATGGTTTGTCATAATTTCATATGCCATAAACGCATTTTATTTCTTGCATGCTGGTCTGGGAGTAAAGAAAAAACATAGATTGTACCAGTGGCTTCTCTTCTTGCATAGATGGTAAAAGCCCATCGAGGGAATGGGCGAAAATTTTAGGAATCATGTTATAGGTGAGATATGAGATATGGCGATGTGGCAACCTATCACTTCAAAAATCCATTTTCTATCTATACGCCCATCATCTTGCTAAACGTGCCCTGTAGGTCTGGTCGCCTTAGGCTCTGTCTACTCCGTAAGAGACAAAGACGTGATTTGTGTATGTGTAGCTATGTATGTGCGCAGTGGCGGATTTACCATAAGGCTGAGAAGGCTCGAGCCTAGGGCGGCAGATTTTGGGGGCGGCAAATTTGGCATTTTGGGAGCGGCAAATTTGGGGCACGAGCTTTTTTTTTTTTACCTCATAGAAATAAAATAAAAAATTCTAAGAAGTCTGCAACAGATTTTGCAAGGGCGGCAAAAATTCAGCCTATACCTTGAAAATTAGTAAATCCGCCACTGTATGTGCGGCAGACAGAACCTATGGTAATATGACCAAAAGACCACGTTTAGCATGATTGTGGGCGTATAGATGGAAAGGGGAATCAAAATTGTGATGGGTTTGCTAGCCGCATCGCCTAACATGATTCCTAAGATTTTCGCCCGTTCCCTCGATGGGCTTTTACCATCTGGGCAGGCAGAGAAGCAACTAGTGCTGGAATTGATTTTTGTACTGATTGTTAAAAGTCAACGAAGAAAATAAACTGTCTATTTCATACGGCCGATTGCATTATACTCTGAAGCAAAGAAACTAGGTAATTTCCCGTAGAAGGTTGTATGACAAGTAGCCAGGTTTCTTTGCTCCCGAGTGTATAATATTCTTAGGTATTGTATGCTTTTCTACTATCGAAAACGAAAAATAAAACACAAGGCGATATGATTTACACAACTTTTATTCACGCCCCGCCGTGAGCGAGTCTACATTCAACTATTTATTCAAATAATAATAAATAATTAATAATTTTATCTATTACATTAAAACACAATTATACTTGAGCGTTTTCCAAAATGACAATTTTTTCCAGAATTTAACTATTTTGCGTTTTTCTTACTCAAAATCGTTTACCCTATCGATTCTATAAAAGAAAAATGTGTCCCGAAAGTTCCATTTCAGCTCGTCACTTTTTTAAATATAGGTATGTATGGAACGTGACGAACAGGAAAATAAATTGCATAGTTAAATCTGGGACACACTTTTTCTTGTATGAGAATCGATAGGGTAAACGGTTCTGAGTAAGGTAAACCCAAAATAGTTAAATTCTGGAAAAAATGTTCAAGTGGACTTTTTTTGGAACACGCTCATTAATCATGCTAAACGTGGCCTTAAGGTCTTATAACCTTAGGCTCTGTCTACCCTGTAAGGGATAAAGACGTGATATATGTACTTACGTATGTCAAATGAAAATTTAAGTTGACAAGGTTCCTAAGTTAGGTAAACTAAAGAAGGTAAGCTCAGCGAAATGAAAATTCATGGGCCAATGGTATAAGATACAATTGTCCTACCGTATATTCTGTACAATACAATTCTAAAGTAAAATTAGACTGTAATCCTTTTTTTCTTATTATTTGTGTTTTACTCCTAAAAGTTCAGACGTGCGCCGCGCTGCCGGAAGTTTCTTCTCTCTCACAGGCACTCGGCCATATGAGAGAAGAGTGGCGCTGCTCAGGGCCATTGGTGTTTCCCGGTGCCTCAAGTTACTAATAAATTGTAACTTATTCCTTAATGTCGATGGTCTCCTTGCTCCCCAGCACCACGACCTGGGTGGCCAGGCTGACTGACTTGTTCCGCTCCAGGTTTGATCTCTTGGACTCCGGCATCAGGCAGACCTGGAGTAAAATAATAATGACTAGCAAGATAAATAGCTTTTGCCCGCGACTTCGTCTGCGTGAAACTAGTATTGTGGGAAACTTCTACCCCGTGAGGTATAAAGACATAATTTATGTATGTATTTCTAACGCTATGACTATACAAAAGATCAAATGTCACTGGAAATCACATATTGCTATGCATATTTAAACTGGCGATTAACACTGTAAACTTTAAATGATGATTACTGTTTTTGTTGATATTAGACTTCAATAAAATAAAGCCTAATAAATGCCCTGATATAAGTTTTAACTATTTAAGAAAATCGCAATAAAATCCGTTGCGTAGTTTTGGAGATTAGCGAACACAGACATTAATGAACACATCCATACCTACATACATATAGACAAAAATTATAAAATCAACCTTTTTGTGATTATTGCTCTTCCCTGATCGTTAGCACTCTATTTTTGATACATACAAACCGTCACGTCTCTTTCAAACAGGGGTAGGCAGAGACTACTTTGTTCCACTTGCTACGATCCCGACATACTTCTTTCGCTTCATCCACATTCATCAATCTCTTCATACATGCTCGTCAGTTTCGGGTACTCCTGACCTGACCTTTTTCCAAAAAGTCTCCTATTTGGTCTCGGAACGTCCGTCTAGGCCTTCCCCTCCCTATTTTTGATGAATGTTTAATGTACAGACATGAACTTTCTACTGATTTATTATATGTATAGACTAGCTTCTGCCCGTGACTTCGTCTGCAGAGAATTATACATAAAAACCTTCCTCTTGAATCACTCTATTTATTAAAAAAAGACGCATCAAAATCCGTTGTGTATTTTTGAAGATATAAGCATACATAGGGACATAGAGACATAGGGATATAGGGACAGAGAAAGCGACTTTGTTTTATACTATGTAGTGATAGTGATGATGATGTGGAAGTGCGTGCGCCAGTTTCTTCTTCACATTTAAGCCGCTGCTCAGTCATGGTCCCGAAGAAGGAGATAGAGTAGTTTTTGATTGCAGAAATTGAGTTGGTGAACTGCGATTCAGTTTTTTTTACTATACCTTGACTAGCTGAGTGCAGGGCGCCTCTACCAACATCCACAAAGGAACAGCCACGAGGAATGAGAAGGTCAAGACGGTGAAATAACTTGCAGCCTGAAAGAACAAGGTTTATTCTATTAACTGGGGTGACTAGGTTTAGGACAATAACTAACACAGTGTCAGGATTGTGTCACATACTATTTTAGGCAGACGCGTTCATCCCTTACAGGCATATAAGCAGTGCTTGTAAGCAAACGTAAATGTGCCCGACACGCTTCGTACCAATACGGGTTTTGTTGTCAATATGCATACCCTTTGTCAGAACCCACTGCACGCCCCTGATTTTAGGTAATTTCTTAGCCTAAATTCCACAGCCTAAATTAAAAAAAGTGTTATTTAACTTTTTAGTCGAAAAAGCATATTATTACTCTATCCAACATTATTTAGCGGGGAGGCTGTATATTGGCATTTAGAATAATATTTTGTAATGCAGATTAAAATTCAAAAATGCATTCCATCCATTATATTGGCTATTTGTATGCCTCGTGGCGCCACATAGTGGTCCTAAATATACACATAAGATCTCTGTCTGTGTGTGTATTTGCCCATGTTTTGACAAATGAATTAATTTGAATTTGAATTCTTTTTTTTTTATTCCGTATTGAAAAGGTAAAAACGGCACCCAATTAAAGTCTTCGCTGTCCTTCTGTATGTCACCAGGCTGTATCTCATGAGCCGCGATAGCTAGAAAGTTGAAATTTTCACAGATGATGTATTTCTGTTGCCGCTATAACAACAAATACTAAAAACAGAATAAAATTAATATTTAAGGGGGCTCCCGTACAACAAACGTTTTTTTATTACCAACCAGTTAATTATGCGAACGGACAAAAGTGTGGCTTTGTTGTACGGTGGTACGGAACCCTCGGTGCGCAACTCCGACTCGTACTTGGCCGGTTTTTCAGTAACTATGTAGGAAGAATCCATTAAAATCTAAACTGGTAACAGCGCCATCTAGCCACCGTAGCTTGAACTAGCTCGTACGTCTTACAAACGAAGCGCGCTGCTCAGCTCACACGCGTTCGCGCCGCTATAGATCTTGCAGACAGATTAATAGTTACGGATTAGGGCGCTAGATGTCACTGTCAACAACTACGAATAGGTAGAAAGGGGAATACTTTTATAACATACATAAGTACATACATACATACAGTCACCTCTTTCCCACAGGGGTAGCCAGATACTACTTTGTTCCACTTGCTACGATCATGACATACTTCTTTAGCTTCATCTACATTCAACAATCTCTTCATACATGATCGTCGGTTTCGAGTACTCCTGGCCTGACCTTTATCCAAAAAGTCTCCTATTTGGTCTCTGAACGTCCGTCTAGGCCTTCCCCTTCCAACGCAACCATTCACACTCCCCATATAGATCTGTTTAATGAGTCTACTTTCATCCATCCGCTCTACGTGACCAAACCAACTAAGCATACTTTTTTCTATCCCAGTCACTATATCTTATTTCACACCAGCACGTTCCCTTATCACACTATTCCTTATTCTATCTTTCAGTGATAACTTCCATACTTCTTAACGCTCTCATTTCTGTATTTATTCTACTTTCATGCTTCTCTGGCCATACTCAAGTTTCGCTACCATACTTTTATAAGTATGTACCTATTAGATAACCATTTTGATCGATGTACTTACGATTTGGTATACGGTGGTGCGAACGGGAGAGGTATGGTCCGCTAGAAGAGTGCGGAGGATGACTTCGTGCACCAAGTAAGCGCAGTACGCGACGCGGCCCGGCGCCGCCCAGCCCGCCCACTCCGTCACAGGGCGGTACAGCTCTGAAGAAGACCAACTCATCAGATGCCTTACCATGACATCCTAATGCGATTCAAGTTTTAGCTGTTACTTTTAGTATAGGGGCCCGATTTTTGAAAGCACATGTGTGAACGCATTGGATGCGGATGGCGCAGGGCCGATCTGTTTGGCGAGCCATGGGGGAGGCCTATGTTCAGCAGTGGACGTCTTTCGGCTGACATGATGATGATGATGATGTGTGAAAACACCACTCGAAAGTGAAGAAAAATTACGCTGAATTAGAATTACGAGTAACATAGAAGACAACCACAGATCTCATTAATCTTGTGAACTAGTCAAAACTTTGATTAGAGCTGTATAGTTTTGGAGATATAAGCTGATTTAGAGTCGATTTTTCAATCGTCAGATAGGACCTATTCGATAGACAACTCTATGGATATCCGTCAGTTAAGTGCTTATCTGAGGATTGAAAAATCGGTCGGAAATCACTTTCGAGTGGTATTTTCACACATGTGCTTTCAAAAATCGGGCCCTAGATCTGACAGCGAGCGAACCTAAACTGAATCGGAATTGAATCGCATTTACTTCATGGGACGCAGTTTAGTTTAATTACTATCAGTGCTGGATAAAGAGGTAATCTTTTATGCTAATTCTGCTGCCAAGCAGCAGTGCTTGCGCTGCTGTGTTCCGGCGTGGAGGGTAAGCCGGTGAAATTACTGGCACAAGAGCTATCTTAGCCTTCTAGGCTAGCAACGCATCTGCAATCCTCTAGTGTTAAGGGTGTCCATGGGTGGTGGTGCTCACTTGCCATCAGGTGATCCACTGGCTCGTTTTCCTTCCTTGTCGTATATAAAAAAAATACTAATTGGTCGATAAAATCCACTGCTAGCCTGGCCGGGGATTTTCTCGACAGATTAGTAAAGTTTGCATCAAAATCCGTTCACCCGTTTTCACGTGATGCGCGGTCAAATAAACAGACAAAAATTTGAAAAATGTTGGTACGTGTTCTGTTATCGATTCTAAGTATCCTCAGCCAACTTCTTTTCGAATATCTTCCGTTTACAGACTTTTGACCCTCTTCAGCATTATTATATGTAAAGACAGACAAGGAAAGTAAATGAGTAAGTGAGCAGCATCCATGGCTACCCAAGACTGAGGCTTGCAGCTGCTTTGCCAGCCTAGAGAGCTGAGACAGAATACCTCATGCAAATGTCAGTTATTTCACCAGTTGTTTTACTCTCCACGCTGAACACAGCAGCGCAAGCACTGCCAAGCAGCAGGAGTAGTAAGAACCTTGCACGAGATCCTACCACCACAGATTGCTCTATTAAATCAGCCAACATCCACCCACTGCTGGGTAAAGGCTCATCATTTACACGCCGCTTTGCCCGGTCCTGTCTCTTCCTCAGCCTTTCAGCCGACTGCCAGATGCCATCTGACCACAGTTTTACTTACTTTCTATTTTGAAGATGGTTCCCAGTAGAAACAAGGCAAACAAAAGACCATAAATGGCCTTCACACCGCTGGAGTAGACCATACGGACGGCCAGCGGTATCTGGATGCCGTCGATGTAGAAGATGCTCGCTGACATGCAGAGTAGTATGGCCAGAGGTACGACGGCCCAGTAGAGAGGACGGTATTTCTGTAACATACACAAACAAATCTATATCCCTTACGGAGTAGACAGAGCATAAGGAAATCAAAATTGTGATGGACTGCTAGTCGCAGCATGCTAGGCGTAGCATGACTCCTAAGATTTTCGCCCATTTCCTCGAGGCTTCTGCCATCTGCGCGGGAATAGAAGCAACTGGTACATTTTATGTTTTTTCTTTGCTCCCAGACCAGCGTGGACTTAGGAATGATGATGTACCTTATACTTGTCTACATCGATGATCTTCTCCTGCTGGTGGTATACAAACATGCCCAAGGCGAGCCCGATGGCGTAGCAGACCAGGTTGGTGTGCCCGCGCTTGTACAGGTTGTTGAAGGTCGGGTCTTTCACGAAGTATTGGCGGACTGTCCTGGAAGAACACATCAACATAAATACCATCACGCCTCTTTCCCAGGTGTAGGCAGAGACTACTTTGTTCCACTTGCTACGATCACGACATACCTCTTCGCTCCATCCGCATTCATCAATCTCTTCATATGCTCATCGGTTTAAGGTATTCTCGACCTGGGGCTTTACCAGGACGTCTTAATGCGATTCAATTCCAACTCAGTTCAGGTTTTAGCTGTCATTTTTAGTATAGATCTCACAGCGAGCAACCCCCAGATCTACGAGTATATCAATCTTGCAATTTAAAAACTATCGAAGTAGCCCCAGAATGTTCAAATTTAACCTGGTTTACGGTACCTACTCTGGGCTCACGAGGAGTATAGCGTGCAGGTCTTGTATGTATGTGTGCAAGGCCGGAGTGAGCAGGCCGAGCACGATCGCGGCGCCGACGGCCATCTTGCGTGCGCGCGCGCTGGTCGCCAGACAGAACAGAAACAAGCCTAGCACGCTCAGCTGCATGTCTGCTCCTAAGTACCTGATAAATAAATATTATACGGGGTCTTTTAAATATGTTCTAGAACATTCCATCAGATGGTTCAGTTACATATTTAAACACATATTATTCTTTATTCTTCCATGCTGCTCTGGGAGTAAAGAAAGAACAGAATGTACCAGTGCTTCTTTTCCCGCGCAGATGGTAAAAGCCCATCGAAATGGGCGAAAATCTTAGAAATCATGTTATAGGTGCGGCTAACAACTCATCACTATTTTGATTTCCCTTTCCACCTATACGCCCAAAATCATGCTAAACGTGGCCTTTAGGTCTTGTTACCTTAAGCCCTGTCCACCCCGTAAGGTATAAAGGCAACAAGACCTAATCCACGTTTAGCATGATTGTGGGCGTGTCTGTGGAAAGGGGAATCAAGATAGCGATGGGTTGCTACCCGTATCGCCTATAATATGATTCCTAAAATTTTCAGCCATTTAGGTTAGGGGACTAACCTAACTAAAAATTCAAAAAAATTCGCTTTGTGAAATACATTCGAAACTTCAACTTTATGGGACAAATTATAGACCCTCAAATCTTGTACAGCACGCAAGATACTACCCGTCTCTTTCCAAAACAAAATAAGAAAAAGACTGGTTCCATCTGGCGCGCGACAAAGCTCTCACGCACCCTCGTGAGCCGTGCTGGCACAGTATATATATAAGCTAAAGCAGTAAGGAAACTACGAACAAATCGGTTGAAACGAAACACGCACACAGCCGCGCGCTTTACACGGCCCCTAAGCGGACCTGAGCCTGAGCGGAGTGGACGAGGTCCGCTTAGGGGCCGTGTAAAGCGCGCGCCTGTGTGCGTGTTTCGTTTCAACCGATTTGTTCGTAGTTTCCTTACTGCTTTAAGACTTACCAGGTGTGTGCCAAGCACTGCGACTTGTCCACGAAGTTGTTGACGTACAGCATGAGGTAGTACCAGTCCCTGCGGCACGCCTCGATCTCTACAACGACCTCCGACTGCCATGAAAAAAGACAGTCATCATTATAGACAAAGTTAGTCTACAATCAAGCTAAGCGTGGCTATTGGGGGTTGTTATCCTAAGCTCAGTGGCGGATTAAAGGTCCAGAGCGCCCTAGGCAATCACTTTATCGGCGCCCTATACCGGCCATAAATGGCCATCATAATACTATTAATTTTAACTAGTTGTTTTAGAATATTTATTTAAAAATTCTGAGCTCGCGCGCCACTCGTAACTACGCGCCCCTAGGCACGTGCCTAGTTTGCCTTATGGATAATCCGCCTCTGCCTAAGCTCTGTATGGGATAAAGTCGTGATTTATGTGTGTCCACTGTTGGACATAGGGCTTTCCCATAGACCAAAGGTCGGCAACCTGCGGCTCGCGAGCCACATGCGGCTCTTTGGATGTGAGGCTGCGGCTCTTTAGTTCCATTCGCAAATATTATTTATTTTATAAAAAAAAATGTTCTGAAACGATTAACGAGGTTTAGGCATTATTTCTGTCTCTCAGCTACTTATACTCGCTTTAAGTAGTGTTGTAAGTAATTAAACGTTTAATTGTTTTCATTTTTATCTTATTCATTATCATGTGATTATTTGTTGTGAAAAACACTACTTATATATGAATAAATAGATATTTTTCTTATGAATAAATAGATTACTTTTTTTTATCAACAAACTTTATGAAAGTATTGAGGCTATTTATTGTTGGCGAGAAAAAAAATTGTGGCTCATTAAAAACTTGAAATTTTGTAAATAGTATTTTTTGGCTCTTTCGACTCAAAAGGTTGCCGACCCCTGCCATAGACCTCCAGTAGCCTCGGTGTGAAGCGGAGCATCCACCGTGAACCCGCGACTTTAACCAGGTCATCTGTCCTCGTTGGTGGACGTCCTACGCTGCTGCCGATCCTCGGTCTCCACTCGAGAACTTCTCGGCCCCAACCATCTGTTCTCCGTGCTATATGGTCTGCCCATTGCCACTTCTACGATGGAGAGGAGAGAGCTGTATGTAAAATTGTTTTTTTGTGAATTGTTTGTTGTATTTAGATATGTACGCTCTATTGTGGCTTTCACTATATGGATATTTTGAACTCACTCTTTGTCGGTCCCTCGTTTAATGCCCCTCTCATCTAGTCAAAGGTTCACTGGTAGAGATCCCTGATGTTTTTTTATGTGACATGTGTCTGTTTCTTTATATTTGTAAAAAAAGCTTTTACTTACTTACATCCTAGAAAATAATACGAGCAACAGAGTTTAAGGAAAACCGTGCTATTTTAAAAGAACAGACATTTTGTGCGCGTGATTTTGACATAATACTACATAACGTTATGTGTGGGAACTATAGCCCAATCCCTCTCGTTCTGAGAGGAGGCCTGTGCCCAGCAGTGGGACGTATATATAAGCTGGAGATGATGATTTAATTATTTACTTTATATAGGGGTCGTCCATTAATCATGTGAAGTTTTTTTTAGCACTTAACCCCCGCTCTCTCCCCCTTGGTAATACGTGACTAGCTTCTGCCCGCGACTTTGTTTGCGTAGAATTATACATAAAAACCTTCCTCTTGAATCACTCTATCTATTAAAAAAAACCGCATCAAAATGCGTTGTGTAGTTTTGAAGATATAAGCATACATAGGGACATAGGGACATAGGGACATGGGGACATAGGGACAGAGAAAGCGACTTTGTTTTATACTATGTAGTGATTAGGTTTAAAACTACACTCCCCTTCCCCATCCAAAATCACGTGTATTTTTAGTACCTACAAAGAAATTCGGTTTAAAAATCGCGCGTTTGACGAATAAATAAATACACGTGATATCTTACTACACCCACCCGCCCGTCTTGTGATATTTCGTGATTTTGCCGAACCCCTCCCCCCCTTTCGGAGCCTCACGTAATTAATGAACGGCCCCTTATTATAATTCTACTTATAGTTGAATTATCGAGAAGATGGAATTGCATTTGTAGTGGTTGTACCGTTTGCAACAAAAGGAGAATAATTTTCTCTTAACTTAATAAAATGGCATACCCAAGAAGTGGAATAAGTAGTACTCCTCTGTTTTTTTCTTTTATTCGCTATCATGTTCTTCATCTGAGCTGTCACAAGTATTGATAATAAAATTGTCTGTTATTTGATCCATTTCTCCTTCCTGACATCGATATTTATTTTCTTCACTTTCGACGTGGTGACAAATATTTTCCCAGTCCTCAGCAGTGATGGTATTCATTCGTTCAGTTGCTAAACTCATAATGCCTTGCATGTTTAATGAAACGTTTCTTTTTGCTACATATCCTTTTGCCATGGAGCAAATATAATTTCACACTGACATTATTTTTGTTTTTAGTTCTTCGATATATATATAACAACCTCTTTGTATGCTGATAGTACAAGAAAATAGAAAATTCAAATATAGAATGCCTGTAAACAAACAATACTACTACATATGCAATTCCACGCTCTCGATGATTCAACTATACTATTGAGTTGATCGACCGCTTAAATGTGACCTCGCAAGCGCGAAAACCGTGCGGGCGGGTCAGCGGCGTAACTATAACGTCTGGGGCCCGTGGCAAATTCGTCAGATGCCTCCTTCCTCAATATAAAGAAGTGCATCAGCGTCCCTTCTGTGCTCCAAACCAAGCCAGTTCGGGGCCCCGTAGAGCTACAGGCCCCTAGCATTTTACCACCCCTGCCACCCTATAGTTACGCCACTGGGGCGGGTAGTGGCGCCTCTTGGCCCCCTTTGTCGCCCTACCCCGCGCCCCTGCACCGCGCAGGCGAAGACTCATTTGAGCGGTCGGTCTATAGTAATAAAAATCATGAAGCATTTGCGACATACCTTCCAATAAGGCCCATTTGCAGCGTGTCTCAGCCACGTGCACACAAGCGCCAATATCATTGCGAATGCTGGTGTTAATCTGTTGGAAAGAAAGACAGCCGAATTAGATTTTATAAGTTTATTTCGTGCCATTTCTCTCACACTAAGTCGACAGTGAGAGAGACGGTACGAGACGAGCATCGGAGTAGCTCCCTGAACAGAACTACTGCCTGCTGTTAGTTCTTTGCAATGCGATATTCTTTCGTTTTTAACGACTTCAAAAAAAGGAGGAGTCTATGGCATCCTTCTACGGGATCATTATCAAAGTTTAATGAACACAACTGTTACACATATGCAAACCAACGTCGTACTGATTCGAAAAAAAAATTGGGTTTCGAATCAGTACGACGTTAGTTTGCATGTGTAACAGTTGTGTTCATTAAACTTTGATAATGATCCCGTAGAGGGATCGAAACGCGTCAGTGTTTGTGCGGTGTAAGGGATTAAGTTTGTGTGATTTATGCGTGTTTTATTGGCAGCAGTGGAGGGAGGGTTTGCATGAAAAACATATATATTTCACACAGGCTTGGTTATTTTGCACGTGAGTAGCGGAGTAGCAAGGTAAATTTTTTGTTCATTGAAAATGAAAATGAAAATGAAAATGAAAATTTATTTTTGCAAATTGGCCGCCAAGGGCTCTTTTACATGTCTTTTTGAAACTACCAGCACATTCGGAAAGACCATCATTGCCAAGAAGAATGCGCCGCAAGAAACTTGGCAGAAAGTCATTGAAATGGACCTCCGCAAAGTAACGCCTGATTCAATAAAATATTGGAACAAAGTAGTCTCTGCCTACATCTACGGGAAAGAGGCGTGACGACATGTATGTGTGTGTAGGTGTGTCTCAACGTGTTATTCTACCTGTTATTCTTCCTCAGGACCTTCACACTAACACACTTACAAATACCCAGGAACAAGTTTCGACATCACTGTTTTGCGTAGTTTCCAAAACAGGATCTGTTAATGTCTTCAACAGATCAAAAACCGTTGGATAACAAGAATTAATTATTCAGTTTCTCTTTGGGTCCTTGACTTTAGAATTTGTTTTGTTATTTTGTTTTTCTCTCTGTTGATGTCCCGTGCCATTAAGCTTGATAAATGGTGTGGATTTACGATGTTTTGCTTCATTTGTTACAAAAGGTAAACGTTCAAAAAACAATTTGACTTCTGCACAAATTATATTCAAGGCCCGAAGTCTATAGTTGACAATTGAAGACAGTTTAAGTAGGTGGCGGAAACAAATAGACAGGATAAACGCAGGGATAATAAAAACAACAATACCAACATAAATATAATACATAGCTAAATATATAAAATAAAATAATACATACATATACACATAACATTACTGTATAATACTTAAGATAAAATAAATGTGAGAATGTAACAATGAAAAATAAGAAGGCCATACAACAGAAAAGGATCAGAAGCAAAAAGAAAAGATAAGGATAACTGTCTCCAACTTATTTCTCTTATTGGTTGTCTGGAAGAGATCGCAATTAAGCGATAAGACCGCCTATTGTCTACTTTGTTCTTTGTTTCTGTATTGTTTTGTACTGATTTGTGGTGTTCAATAAAGAGTATTTGTATTGTATTGTATTGTATAGTTGACATAAAAAAACCCATATCATCTTAAGGTTTAATCTCATTTGCGTAGCTTAAAACATCAAAAACTATCTCCACTCACTCAAGTCTACTATTTATCACTAATTTAATCCACTTCCTGTCTTTAGTACCTTATCTTTTCTTTTTGCTTCTGATTTAATCCTTTTCTGTTGTATGGCCTTCTTATTTTTCATTGCTTCTCACATTTATTTTATCTTAAGTTTTATGATATGTGTATGTATGAATTATTTTATTTTATTTATTTAGCTATGTATTATATTATATTTATGTTGGTATTGTTGTTTTTATTATCCCTGCGTTTATCCTGTCTATTTGTTTCCGCCACCTACTTAAACTGTCTCCAACTTATTTAGCTTCTTGGTTGTCTGGAAGAGATCGCTATTAAGCGATAAGACCGCCTATTGTCTACAATGTTCTTTGTTTCTGTATTGTTTTGTACTGATTTGTGGTGTTCAATAAAGAGTATTTGTATTGTATTGTATTGTATTGTCGACACGATACGATACGACAATCCACATTGATCTTGTCTTAAAAATGGAAAAACACTTTGGTCGACTATACTCAGACCAAATACCTGATAGATGGAACGGATAGGATGACACGGCACTGACTAAAGTTAACTAGATATTATATATAATAATAGACATACAGGGTGTCCCAGAAACCGACGATAACCCGTTAAGGGCTGATAGACCTACTAATTACCTACCAAAATATCATATTTTAGGTTTAGTAAAAATCTTTTAGTTTTCGAGATATTGTAATTTTTGCAAAAAATAATTTTTTTCTCCCTCAGTAGAGTTTTTTTTCTGGCACAGCCTCAAATGACCGAATTTAGTAAATCTGATTACTGATAAGTATTGCGGAAAACATGGGCTTTTAAACGTGATATTATTTTATTTTATTATTCAGTCAAACTTGGAGGAAAAACGACTTAAGAGACAGTTTTTAGATATTTTACTGTTTCATCCCTTAACTTTGGTCCTCCATGGTATAAAAAAAAATAACTACGCTAAAGTGGCACTGCATATTAAAAACATGTCTAGCTAATGTAGTTTACAAAATGGTATAACACTTACTTATTTGTTTAATAATTTCAAATTTATTGCTATTTTCATTACAGAAGAAGCTCAAATAAAATTGAAGTCACTACCAACTACAAATTAAAATAAGATGAAATATTTTTAGCAACCCAATTTTACACAGCCATTTTGTCACAGAAAATGTTCGAATTGCCTGCCACCAGCCCTAATACACGCATAACATCTTCTTAAAAATGCCCGGGAGATGCGTCGAGCACTATTAGATACATTTTCTTGAGCTGCTGCCGTAATGCGTTCTTTGAGGTCTATTAGACTTTCTACTGGTTTTGCTTACCCTTTTTCTTTTAGATAGGCCCAGTAATTAAAATCCAAAGTATTTAAATCCGGTGACCGTGGAGGCCACAAGATAGGTCCAAGACGCCCGATCCATGTTTTTGGATACCTAAGTCTTGTTTAAGTAATTACGCACGAATTCGAATTTAAATTTTTTAAACTTTATTCGAAATTTGAATTCAACTTTACCAGCCTTATTTAAAAACAACAATTCTGCCGTCCTCAGACTAAATGGCGGCTCACTTGATTGGCTTCTTCAGTAATGAAAATAGCAATAAATTTGAAATTATTAAACAAATAAGTAAGTGTTATACCATTTTGTAAACTACATTAGCTAGACATGTTTTTAATATGCAGTGCCACTTTAGCGTAGTTTTTTTTTTATACCATGGAGGACCAAAGTTAAGGGATGAAACAGTAAAATTTCTAAAAACTGTCTCTTAAGTCGTTTTTCCTCCAAGTTTAACTGAATAATAAAATAAAATAATATCACGTTTAAAAGCCCATGTTTTCCGCAATATTTATCAGTAATCAGATTTACTAAATTCGGTCATTTGAGACTGTGGTAGACGAAAAACTCAACTGAGGGAGAAAAATCGAGATTTTTTCAAAAATGACAATATCTCGAAAACTAAAAGATTTTTATTATACCTAAAATATGATATTCTGGTAGGTAATTAGTACGCCTATAAATCTTTAACGAGTTATCGTCGGTTTCTGGGACACCCTGTATATACACATACACAAAAATCACATCTTTATCCCTTACGGGGTAGACGGAGCCTGAGGTAACAAGACTAAAGGCCACGTTTAGCATGATTTTGGGCGTATAGGTGGAGGAATCAAAATAGTAATGGGTTGCTAGCTGCATCGCCTGTAACGTAATCCTTAAGATTTTCGCCCATTGCGATGAGCTTTTACCATCTGCGCGGGAAGAGAAGCAGTTGGTATATTCTGATTTTTCTTCGCTCCCAGACCAGCACGGAAGTTACCTTAACCAACGAAGGATTATTCCCTTCGGCAGCATCTTCAAGCCGACTCTGGTCTTCTCTTCTATCAGCAGGATGTTGTAAGCTAGGAAGAATCCGGAGATGATGAAGAATGTCTGCACGACCAGCGTGCCTCCGTATAAGATGGAGTACATCGGATTGTAGTAAGTCTGTAAGATAATAAAATTTCTAAACGGCACAGAAAATGATAACACAGAAAAATCCGAAAAGTGCACGGTGTTGGAGCACCAACATCACCTCGATAGTTGGTGCTCCAACACCGTGCGATTCAAGCGGTCTTTCTTGCCCCGTACGTGCAAAATTTGGAATGGGCTGGTGGCTGGGGTATTTCCAACTGGCTATGACATGGGTACCTTCAAGAGGCGAGTGTACCATTTCTTGCAAGGCCGGCAACGCGCTTGCAGTACCATTGGTGCTGTAGTTGTCCATGGGCGGCGGTGATCACTCACCATCAGGTGCACCGCATGCCCGTTTGTCGGTTTTAATATTATATAAAAAAAAAAGTAAAGCTATGGCGCAGAATCGAAACCGCATCCTCGTCATTCCGTGACGCGTGACCCCTACACCACCCATAGCAGGTGGGTAAGCCTTCGAATTTTTCTATCTGTTACTAACTGTCACGTGACCTTGTTACTATGCGATTTTTTTTCCTGTTGAGGTCATTTGGAACGACGCGACGGGTCTCTTTGCTGATAAGATTAGTACATTACTGCAGAGGCCGTGAAGTAAGGGATTGCTGGACGAGTTTGGGGTAGGTGGCCGAGTCGAAGACGAGGCCAGATAGAACGAGTCCTGCAATCCCTGTTCCGGCCAAAGCTTGTATAGTGCTTTTCTCAAACAATGTGAGGAAATATTAAAATTAAAATAACTACTAGACAATCAAGTAAATCATAGTTTATTATAGGGAAAAAGTCATTTTTAGGGTTCCGTACCTCAAAAGGAAAAAACGGAACCTTTATAGGATCACTTTGTTGTCCGTCTGTCCGTCCGTCCGTCTGTCAAGACCCTTTTTCTCAGGAACGCGTGGAGGTATCAAGCTGAAATTTATATCAAATACTCAGGTCTACTGCCCCTTGGAGCTGTGAAAAAATCAAAATTCTAAGCCAACGCAATCAAAAGATACAGCCGTTTATGCCGCAAATTTCCGCAAATTTTCAACTCTCAAGGGAATCAAAACCTACAAGGTAGTTCCCGTGAACGCAGAATCTTGAAATTTGGTATGAAGGTAGGTCTTATAGCACAGATTAAAGAATAATTGCGAAAATTGTAAATGTGTATGTATGTCTGTATATAGCAATGACCAATATAAAGTAACCCCACACTGCGTACATTTTGCTTTGGAGCAGGGCTCTGCTTACACTGGTTTTATACAGGGTGTTTGGTAGCTAGATGCAAAGCTTTAAGGGGACGATAGCCGAGGTATTTTCGAACATTTTTAGCCATATATGTCTTAGCCGAAATTGGATATTTTTTTTTTAAATTGAAGACTTAGAAATTTTAGGAAAATACCCAAAATTTGATAGTCACAAGTCAATATTGCCCCAATGAGCGTTAATTTGGAATCAAAATGTTTTATTTCGGATAGTTTAATGTGTATTGGATCAAATGAAATAATTTTTAAGTGTCTTTCTTGCCAGAAAAACAAAATGGAGGCATTCGAAATTACTAAAAATGTCTTAGGTTGGAACAGAGTCATTTTTCTGTGCCATAAAAAAAAATAAAAAAAAAATCTTGTAATGTTCAAACATTTTTAGAAACATGCCTGTTTATTGTTCTTTCTTTTAAGGTATCACTCATTCGCATTGCTTGCTAAATCTGAGATAAAAAGCAAAAACCAAATTCAGGGAACACTCGCCAAGAGAATGTACTAGTCTTGGAACTTCACGTTAAAGGTACTTAACTAGTAAATTACATAAAAAAAGATTAAAATTAAATCATTAATCTTCGGTTTGTTGTGATTTGAATACTAAATTAATTAATTTTACAATTTTTTTTACATTAAAAATCAAATGTCTTTTTCACACATTATTTACTAGTAAAATTTCAAGACTAGTGCATTCTTAGCGAGTGCTCCCTGAGATTGGTTTTTACTTTTTATCTCAGATTTAGCAAGCAATGCGAATGAGTGATACCTTAAAAGAAAGAACAATAAACAGGCATGTTTCTAAAAATGTTTGAACATTTCAAGGATTTTTTTTTATTTTTTTTTATAGCACAGAAAAATGACTCTATTCCAACCTAAGACATTTTTAGTAATTTCGAATGCCTCCATTTTGTTTTTCTGGCAAGAAAGACACTTAAAAATTATTTCATTTGGTCCAATACACATTAAACTATCCGAAATAAAAGGTTTTGTTTCCAAATTAACGCTCATTGGGGCAATATTGGCTCGTGACTATCAAATTCTGGGCATTTTCCTAAAATTTCTAAGTCTTCAATTTAAAAAAAAAAAACAAATTTCGGCTAAGACATATATGGCTAAAAATGTTCCAAAATACCTCAGATATCATCCCCTTAAAGCTTTGTATCTAGCTACCAAACACCCTGTATATTTATAGATAATGATACGGAACCCTCGGTGCGCGAGTCCGACTCGCACTTGACCGGTTTTTATTTCTGTTAAATTATAATAACAATCACTACGAAATACGCATAAGCAGAAAAAAAGATTTTCGATTTGCCACCTTTTTTATTTTTTAAATGTACTAATTTGATCCAGCTATTTGAGCACCATGTTTAACCGCACATAAATATAGTACCATAGATTTTTTTTTATGTCGCAATTATGCTTAGGTACGGATTGTGGTGGTGGTTGGCTGTATGTAATTTTTTCCTTTGCCAATTTAATTTTAGTATAGAAATTTAAAAAATTTGAGCAGCGGACAAAAATGGATTTTCATACTAACTTTTGTGGCCTAAGCCAAGAAGTAATGTAGGGAGCCATAAACGAGAAACTTCATGTCCTCATATCGGGACATTAACGCATACATTTCCAAGCATGTTTGAGAAAAATATTTTTATGGTGCTTAAACAGCAATGCGCTTCTAATAGTGCAGCCAATTTTTTCATAGTGAATGGAATATTTACGCAAATGCGTTCAAAACGCAGCGTAATGGAACGCAATAATTCTCGTACCTATGCATCAGACTGCGGCATTTCGAGGCAGTTTCAACTATGCGGCGTTCAAGTGCTGGAATGATATTCCTCCCCCCGTCCAAGGAGCGTCAAGTAGTTACACCTTCAAGCGCAAGCTGAACCCTTATTGACGCTCCAAAAATCCTTACAATAGTCCTCCAGCAAAAAGGAATAAATGTCTTTTTTATTTCTTCTTCTTATAATATGGCCCTATCGATCGATGCGATGATTTCGCCAATGTCAAAGTAATAAATACAGTATTCAAAAATCTCGTGACAATAATGTCGGCAACCTTGTACGGGAGAACACGGTCAAAAGTCATCTGGCTCTTAGCCAACGGGTAATGATATCCCGCAGAATCTGCCAGGAAATCATTAACCGATTCCCAGGGTGCACCGGACCAAGCACTGCTCTTCCCCTCGGACGGATCCAAAAACGAATATCAGCTCTTGACCACACGCGGAGGTAACCCGACTCGGACCCCCTT
Organism: Pandemis corylana; assembly: GCA_949127965.1. Taxonomy (NCBI): domain Eukaryota; kingdom Metazoa; phylum Arthropoda; class Insecta; order Lepidoptera; family Tortricidae; genus Pandemis; species Pandemis corylana. The sequence continues at coordinate 13,154,632 of OX421867.1, read as the reverse complement.
TCTTTCTTGTTTCTTTAAACGTTTTTATTGTAAAAAACATACACAGGTCGCTCTGGCGCCTTCACCAACGCGACAATTGTCCGAGACAAGTGTGACAATTCTGTTACATTGCAAACTCGACCAGAATCTACGCCGGTTTCCTTCGTATTGACTACGCATTTTATTTTGAATTGTCGCTTACATACATACATACCGTCAAGCCTCTTTCCCACAGGGGTAGGCAGAGACTACTTTACTCCACTTGCTACGATCCTGACATATATTTCGCTTCATCCACACTCATCAATCTCTTCATACATGCTCGTCGGTTTCCTTTTCGTTTCGTCGGACCTTTTTCCAAAACGTCTCCTATTTAGTCGCGGAACGTCCGTCCAGGCCTTCCCCTCCCAACGTAACCATTCACACTCCCCATATAGATCTGTTTAGTTAGTCTACTTTCATCCATCCTCTACGTGAGCAAACCAACTAAGCATACTTTTCTATCCTAGTCACTATATCCTCTTTCACACCAGCACGTTTCCTTATCACACTATTCCTTATTCTATCTTTCAGTGATACCTTCCATACTTCTTAACGCTCTCATTTCTATTGCATTTATTCTACTTTCATGCTTCTTTGGCCATACTCAAGTTTCGCTACCGTACTTTTATAAGTACTTACGATTTGGTATACACTAAGAATAGTAGTAGAAACTACTACTAGTCTCTTGTCACTGATATTTTGTCGAGTTTGTGGAATAAAGGCCTGACTTTTGTGAATCTTTACTTCCTCACCGTTTCAACGAATTCAGGATTACTGGTGTTTATGACGGCACAAATCGGCGAGTGGCCAAATATGACGAACATGGTCGTGAGAGTCCTGCAAACAAAGTATTATATTAATAACTAGCTGTTGCCCGCGACTCCGTCCGCGCAGTGCAAATGTGCAAATCCATAAAGCTTGTATTTTGTAATGGCGACAAGCTTGTCTGAAGAAAGTGTTACGCGCGTAATTTGATCGACAAAATCCAACTAATCACTTCTATATCCCTTACGGGGAAGACAGGGCCTTAAGTAACGAGATCTAAAGGTCATGTTTAGCATGTTTGTGGGCGTATACTGGAAAGGGGAAACAAAATAGTAATTGGTTGCTAGCCGCATTGCCCATAACATTCCTACGATTTTCACCCATTCGCGATGCGCTTTTACCATCAGCGCGGGAAGAGACAAATGGGGTACCTACGCTCCATGTTTTTTCTTTGCTGGGTACTAAACTAGCATGGATAATTTGGTTGTGCAACGAAAATATAATAAACTAGCTATCCCGCGGGAACTATGCTGTTTTCTGGGATAAACACTATCCTATGTCCGTCCCTGGGACTGAATCTAACTGTATACCAAATTTCAACTAATTATTTATTTATTTTATTTGTTTATTTATTGAAATAATTACACAGCATTACAGACAAGCCAAGGCACTGTGAAATTCATACACATACTTAATTACAGCAGTACAACACGTATAACACGTAGCACAGAAAATAAACAGCAAACAGCATTAACATTCACAAACAACTAGCAGTTGCCCGCGACTCCGTCTGCGATGCATTCGCTCTTTGCTATAAACCTCACGGAGCCCGAGACCTTTCCAACGAATGCAAAACCGTGGAAATCGGTTCGTGCGTTCTGGAGTTATAGCGTCAGGAAGGAAAATCCGACTTATTTTTATATAGTAGAGAAGATTAAGTGAAGACGGACGGTCATCCTTCGCCTCACAGAACTTCATACACTCACAGCATATAGTCCTCCAACTACTAGCAAATATATCGCAGTCAGGTGTATTATGTATGTATGTTTAATGTAACCGCGGCAATATAAGCTGTCAGCACGCCAATTTTACTTAATTATATGCTTAAGTTGTAAGTAAGTAAGTAAGTGTTTTATTGTACAAATATGAAGAAACTAGTGATGTTCCGGATATCCGTATCCGTATCCGTATCCGCGGATATCCGAGGGAAAAGAAAAATCCGTATTCGTATCCGTGTCCATTACTTTTCACGCGGATCTTTTACGGATCTTTTACAGGTGATTAGGTAGAACATTTGTATCAAAACCATACACAAACGTTATGCATGCGGCCCAGTATCACACTAAACCATAACCAAAACAAGAGTAGGTACTACCCGCGCAATGCAAGTCGAAACATGTCCTGCGTGACGTCAACTATCGCTTCCAATCGAATAAAAAAATAAACATCCGTATCCGTATCCGTATCCGCGGATCTTGACACTAAATATCCGTAATCAGATCCGTATCCGCGGATACACATTTTTAACGATCCGGCACATCACTAGAAGAAACAGAGACGAATCACAAAAAAGAACTAAGAGTTGTCGTGAAGTAAGCTGCATGGAACTGGAAGAAGCAACTGGTACATTCTATTTTCTTTTCTTTGGCAGACCAGTAGGCTTATTATCTAACTCGCTCGCAATCGGCATCGTATTCATTTTGACAGTGCTTGTATGAATGTGACAGCTAGCTGATTCCGATGCCAATTGTCAGCCAGTACACGAACTGTCAAAATGAACACGATGGCGATTGCGAGCGAGTTAGAAAATAAGTTAGAAAATAAATAATGAAAGGTTGATAATATGCCTGTAAACAATTCTTGGCGTACTAACTTGATGCAGCTGAAGCACTTGAGCTGCTGCTGCCGCGGCTCCAGACCCTCGCCGGAAGACTGCGTCAGCCGCCGCCAGTTCCTCTTGAGCGAGAAGCATAGAATCAGCCGGGCACCTAGAAAAAAAGCACTGTTGATGTAACTTTCTATCTATGTTATCTCCGGCCTATATATGTCCCACTGCTGGGCACAGGCCTCCTCTCAGAACGAGAGGGCTTGGGCTATAGTTCCCACGCGGGCTCAGTGCGGATCGAGAATTTCACACACACCATTGAATTGCTTCGCAGATGTGTGCAGTGTGCACGATGTTTTCCTTCACCAAAAAGCTCATGGTAAATTTCAAATTTAATCATCATCATCATCATCATCAGCCTATATTAGTCCACTGCTGGACATAGGCCTCCCCTAATGAGCGCCATAGCGCCCTGTCTTCAGCTTGACGCATCCAGCATCTGCCTGCAGTATTTCGCAGATCATCATCCCACCTGGCCGGAGGGCGTCCTACACTACGTTTGCCGAGTCGCGGTCTCCACCAAATCCCACCAAATTTAATTTCGCACGTAAATTCCGAAAAACTCAGAGGTGCGAGGTTGGGCTCGAACCCACGCTTGAGAAGCCACAGGTCAAACCACTAGGGCCTAGTGACTAGGCTATCACGGCTTTTTTACTTCCTATGTAATCCTACTAATATCCTACTAATATTACGATGTGACGATGTGAGTGTGAGTATGTTTGCTCCATCTTCACGCAAAAACGTCGAAACGGATTTGGATAAAATTTTGAATGAAAATAGCTGGCACCCTAGAATAAAACATAGGCTACTTTTTATCCCGGAAAATTGTACAGTTCCTGTGGGATAGCAATAAACATGTCAATTGCTAATTCTACGAGGTTGAAGTCGCGGGCAGAAGCTAGTTAACAGATATAACGGTGACACAACTGCTTCTTATACCAACTTCAAAATAGGAGGAAGTTATTTGGGCCCCAGTTTATGTGTGGAGAGTAAGACAGCCGGGGAAATTACGGGCACAAGAGGCGTTTCATCTTAGTTCTAGGTTGGCAACGCATCTGCAATCCCTCCGGGGTTGCGGGTGTCTATGGGCAGTGGTGATCACTCACCATCAGGTGACCCACTTGCTTGTTTTCCTTCCTATTCATATAAAATAAAATAAAAAAACCTAAATACTAGGTTATTCGGTCCTCATACTCATTTATTCATAATTGTAGTTATTACATTTCTTTTACATATCATTTGATGTCAAAACAACTCAAAAGATACTTATGCAAATTAATGATAACAACTTACGTATGCGCATACGCAGCTACAATAATGAATGGCCTGTCTAGTGACGTGTGGATAACGTCAGATAACGTTTTTAATTCTGCGACGTTTCGCGACGTCACCAGCATTTGGCGAAAATCGAGAAGTCATCGACTCGTTCAAGTTCCGCGTGGTTATTAGCAAACGAGGCCGCAAGGATAATAAAACCCACACATCAACAATCCTATAGGTGAAAAACCCAAGTAAAATACCTGTTCTATGTGTGAGTATTGTGTTTTCTTCCATGCTGGTCTGGGAGTAGAGAAAAAACAGAATTTACCAGTTGCTTATCTTCCCGCGCATGGTAAAAGCCCATCGAGGGAATAGGCGAAAGTCTTAGGAATCACGTTATAGGCGATGCGGCTAGCAACCCATCACTGTTTTGATTCCCCTTTCCACCACGCCCACAATCATGCTAAGTGTGGCTTATACGTCTTGGCTTATAGGTATAAGGATAAAGACGTGATTTGTGTGTACATACATACATAGATCACATCTTTATCCTCTACGGGGTATAGACAGAGCCTAAGGCAACAAGACCTAAAAGCCACGTTGAGCATGCAACCTACAATCCTAACCAATACCTATAACAACTGTCCTAGCTGTGTATAATAACTGTCCTAAGCAATATACATACATATATGACGTCTTTATCCCTTACGGGGTAGACAGAGCCTAAGGCAACAAAACCTTAAGGCCACGTTTAGCATGATTAAGGGCGTACAGGTGGAAAGGGAAATCAAAATAGTGATTGGTTGCTAGCATCGCCTATAACATGATTCCTAAGGTTTTCGCCTAAGCAATAATAGCTTACCAATATTCCTGCTTCTAGAAATTCTATCATCAAACACGCTTCCAAAGACAGTCAGCAACAAGAGCAGCGCGAAGACAGCTGCCATCACACAGTCCCCTGCGTCTATCTCTATCTTCTCATCATAATGCGTGCATCGGACCGTGTCCTTTAAGATGTTGACCTGCAAAATGGCAATTAGAATTAAAGCAGGTGGGTAGGCCTCCGAATTTTTCTATCTGTTACTAGCTGTCACGTGACCTTGTTACTATGCGATTTTTTGTCGCCAAGCGTCATTGGTTTGAATGATGTGTCTGTACGACACAATTACAAACTCCCTTGGAACATCTGCTCACCAGGGACGAGAGAAGGCGCTGTTTTTCAAATGATAGTACTATGAAATTAATCAAGATTTTTTTATTTCTTGATTTGTTATGTTTAGTGCTAGTGATATTACCTGCAGTTGATGGGTATTATAGAGAGTAGCATTGAGACAAGCCTCAAGTGTCTCGTTTATGCCTGTGTAGTTGCCTAGATATTGACGACACGTCTGCGTCACGCACACTCCTCGGTGCACGATCGTGCGGTTGAAGTGCGTTATGGTTTGGGCAGAGAACTCCTGAAAGAAAACTTGTTATTTACAGAGAGAAATGATTAGAGTGGACACGTCGGGTGACTGTTTGATGAAGAATCCTTACGGGGTAGACAGAGCCTAAGGTAACAAGACCTAAAGACCACGTTTAGCATGATTGTGGGCGTATGGATGGAAAGGGGAATCAAAACAGTGATGGGGTCAATATTTCAAATCAAAATACAAAAGTACCTATAGAATAATGTAACTCTACTTAACTAAAACTAGTCACAGTAGTACAGTAAAGTATCCTATGTGCCTTATACATGAGATGAGGTTTTCTATTACTTGTATAATATATTCAACGGTTATTTTAAATTTCGTGGTAACATGTTGGTAAAAAAAAAAAAAAAAAAAAATACAGACGAATTGAGAACCTCCTCCTTTTTTTAAAGTCGGTTAAAACACCAAGTTTGTTAAGTTTTTTATGACTCTGTTAATGATTTAGAAGTATTGTCAAATTCGCGTGACGGTGTTACTAATATTTGCGTCACACACACACACAAATCACGTCTTTATCCCTTACGGGGTAGACTGAGCCTAAGGTAACAAGACCTAAAGTATAGGTGGAAAGGGGAATTACAATAGTGATGGGTTGGTGGCTCGTCAAGTATATCAGTAGACAAGCCGAAGGGCATTTAACTAGCCTAACTAGCCTTTTCCTTTAATTCTGCACAATAAAAGTGCCCTACTGCCTTAAAATAGGCAAGCCGGTGGGAATCGAGTTCTATGGACGCCACGCCACTGCTAGCCACATCTTCTTCTTCTAAATATATATAAGTCAAAGGTGACTGACTGACATAGTGATCTATCAACGCACAGCCCAAACCACTGGACGGATCGGGCTGAAATTTGGCATGCAGGTAGATGTTATGACGTAGGCATCCGCTAAGAAAGGATTTTGATCAATTCTACCCCCAAGGAGATAAAATAGGGGATGAAAGTTTGTATGAAACTTTGTCAATTTTAAACCAATCGGGCTGAGACTTTGCATGCATAAAGCTACTATGAGGTAGGCATCCTCTAAGAACGGATTGCGTAATTTCTGCGGGATAGCGATAAACGAATTTTATGCAGACGAAGTTGCGGGCAACAGCTAGTCGCCTATAAAAGTCATGATTCCTATGCCCATTCCCTCGATGGGCTTTTACATCAGCGCGGGAATAGAAGCAACTGGCACATTCTATGTTTTTTCTTTGCTCCCAGACCAGCATGGAAGCAACATTTGCATCAAAATAGATTTAACATGAATATATTTATTCCATGCTGGTCTGGGAGCAAAGAAAATACATAGAATGTACCAGTTGCTGCTCTACCCGCGCAGATGAAGCCCATCGAGGGAATGGGCGAAAGTCTTAGGAATCATGTCATAGGCGATGCGGCTAGCAACGCAAACATGTCAATGTTGTTATTAACAAAGTGGATTACGTCAACAAACACCTACAAGTACAAATGGAGGTTAAGGTGGGGGGGTCATGACATGTAATTACAAGTAGTAATAAACAGATATGCGAGATAATTGGACTTGTACCGACTTGTAGTTGCCCAAGTATTTGCTCTGCGATTCTTTTAAAATCGAAAATCGAATTTCGGATATGACTGAATAATAACTCCGTATATCCTTCGTTCCGATCCATTTTGACGCCTTTGTAAACAAACCATCAATATCCCTTACGGAGTAGACAGAGCCTTTTTTTTTATGGTGTGGAAAATGCGCCTTATGCATCCGGCCCGGTACGGGGTTACCGAGGGTATCTGGGGCTCTCCCGAGGCGTCAGGCATACCCAGTAAAAAACACACGGATTCCCTAATTTGGCACTATTGTAGGACACCACGGGAGAAACGGAGTAGACAGAGCCTAATTGTGAGCGTATAGCATCGGCATCATGTTGATGAATGGCAGTCTTCGACGGTGCGGTTTAATCGGTCTTTTTTGCTACGAACTTGCAAAATCTGGAACGAGCTTCCCGCTGAGGTCTTCCCATCGAGTTACGACCTGGGTGCCTTTACGAAGCGAGTGTACAATTTTCTGCAGGGCCGACAACGCACTGGCATCGCGTAAAGCGCTGCGGGTGTCTATGGACAGTGGAGATCGCTTACCATCAGGTGACCCACTAGTTCGTTTGTCTGGCCTCTCTAACATGGGCCGGGCTGTGTCCCCACCCGACTACTAGTCATACGAATGTTTTGTTGCTTTTTAGTTTGTTTTATGGTTTATCGAGGGTTATGTGATACATTACAATATCAAAATTATTGAAATTGATAATTAATTCACTGCAATAGCCAAATCAACGCTTGGCTTGACTTGTTTCGGTTTAATTGGTTTAATGCGATTTGAACTGATCGAGTGTTGCCATACATACATCCTTACATTTGTCAACTTGTTTGTATAGTGCTTTCCGCTGGCGTTCGTGTCGCCACAGTGTATGTGTCTTTTATATGTTTAGTTTTAATTTTATCTGGGTCCTACTGAAAAACAGCGTTGCGGCTTGCCGCAATATTATGCTGAGTGGGGCCCATTTTACACCATATCGGTACTATTGCTATTGTATTTCTTCTTACTATTATATATCTACGTGTATCGAATGTGTGTAAATAAATGTTTCTCTCTCTCTCTCTCTCTCTCTCTCTCTCTAACATAAAAAAAGGTGGAAAACAGAGTCAAATAGTGATGGGTTACTAGCATCGCCTTAACATGACTTCTAAGATTTTCACCGATTCCCTCGATGGGCTTTTACCATCTGCGCGGGAAAAGCAGCTGGTATATTCTGTTTTTTCATTGCTCCCAGACCAGCATGGTAGCCCACGACTTACTTGAATGGTGTTCAGGAGTTGACTAGTTGTATTGGACACCAATTTAGCATCCACGGTGCAGTAGATATCGCCAGGAGTTTGCAGGCATGGGTCGAAGTCATCTAGTTGGTACAGCGGTGGTAGTTTCCTATACTCTGTACCTGGCAAAGAAAAAATGTCGGGTAGTTTGCGCAATTCAATGAAATTTCTAACCGACACTGAAAATTAGAACACAGAAAAATTCGAAAGTAAAGCTATCTATATCAAACCCTTATACACCACCCATAGCATGTGTGGAAGCCTTCCAATTTTTCTATCTGTTACTAGCTGTCACGTGACCTTGTTACAATGCGATTTTTTGTCGCTAAGCGTCATCTGATTGAATGATGTGTCTGTACGACACAATTACAAACTCACGTGGAACATCTACTGCTCACCAGCGACGAGAGAAGGCCCTGTTTTTCAAATATACTATCAAATGGATCAAGATTTTTTTACTTCTTGATTTTTTATGATTACTTTTACGGTTTTACAGTACAGACAATGTCTGTACGGGTGTTCAGTTAAACTAATCGAACTACCTACTGATAAATAATAGTCCGGAACAATGTCTTCTTCTTATTTGTGGCGTATCAAGTCGTTATAGCGACGACAACTTCGCCAATGTCAATGTAACAAAAATATAATTATAAAACCTTGTGACAAAATGTCGGCAACGTTGTACGGTAATGGTCAAAGACCCCTTCCCCCTTGTCGAGCTCTTAGCCAACGGTCAATGATATCCCTCAGAAACTGCCAGGAACTCATTAGCCGATGCTCAGAGTGCACCGGACCAAGCACTGCTCTTCTCCTCGGACGGAACCAAAAACGAACCGCAGCTCTTGACTGCACGTGGAGGTAACCCGACTCGCACCCCCGGAACAATGTCAAAATACCTTGTTACGATTTCCAGATAAAATGCTGACGTGACAGTCATTTTTTGTCTCAGTCATAGGTCGTCCGGTATTCCCAAGTTTGGTTTCTTTTCTAGCTTGTGTCAAACAATAAAAAACGTGATGGATATTCGCCGAATCGCGTTAACGCAGTTTCCGAACAAACATTTTTATTTTAATGCAGAAACCTTTGACATCCGTCAGTGTTCAAATATTTACGAAGGATGTGCGTATTGACGTTGAGATTGAGAAAAGTTAGTTGCGTGTTCAGCCGAGATGTATGATGAATGTTTAATTCTACTGAAGGGGTGCGAGTCGGGTTACCTTCACTTGTGGTCAAGAGCTGCGGTTCGTTTTTGGATCTGTCCGGTGGGAAGAGCAGTGCTTGGTCCGGTGCTTGGGCATCGGCTAATGATTTCCTGGCAGTTTCTGAGGGATATCATTGACTGTTGGCTAAGAGCCCGACAGGGGGGAGGGGGGGGTCTTTGACCACTACCGTACAACGTTGCCGACATCTTGTCACAAGATTTTTTTGACATTGGCGAAGTTGTCGTCGCTATAACGACTCGATACGCTACAATAAGAAGAAGAAGAATTCTACTGAAGCAACCCTACCTAATTGCGTAGGTACTCAGCTTATCGCAAGCAAACTAAAGTCGGTGACCGAATTCGAGATCAAAAATGTAAAAAAATAGGCAATAAAATTAAAAGTTATGATTTAAACCTCAATGCCGTTTTTTTTCTATTAGGCATTGGTTTTTTTGCAAAACCCGTTTAAAAAATACTAAACGGCGCAAATTATGGTCCAGTCTTTAAAATTACCGATATTTGCATACAAGTAACGACCTAAAAAAATGTTTTCAAACTAGGTATATTTATATTGCTATCATAATTTGTTGACTCTGTCACTCAGGTAACGTCACCGACGAAGTTACAATGATATAATACTATGTGTCTCTGTAATATTAACGTTTATTTAATTTAAACCAAGTAATCTAAAATGCAACGGAGACCAAAGAGCTGGCAGCTTCCTCGCACAGCGAATTAGTATTGCAATACAGCGGGGAAATGCTGCCAGCATCTTTGTCTCAATGCCGCAGGGGAGTGTTTTTTTTAGATTTATTTATCTTGTATATTTATATTTTTCTATAGTTTTTTTAAGTGTCATAATGTTTTATTTGTAAATACTTTGTGCGTTGTAAACAAATTTGTTATATATATTCTAAATATTCTAAACTTAACGTACTATATAACGTACCTGTTGCCTTAGGCTCTGTCTACCCCGTAAGGGATAAAGACGTGATTTGTGTGTATGTAACGTATATAAAATTATATAGGCACTATCAAATGAATCAATAATTTTACTTCTTGACTTTTTATGTTTTTTTACGGTTTTGCCATTGGAAAACAGTTTCTGCGATACAAAAGCGTGTTCGTTGTAGGATATATTAACTTATTTGGGTATCTGGTATTGAAATGACACACTTGGTCTTTCCTTTTAAAATATTCTGGATGAGATATTCTGTTGGAACTCTAATTGTAAAGTAGAATAAGTATGATTGTAACACTAGAACACATCCATAAATAAATAAATAACTAAATAAAGACGGTACGCACCGTATATGACTTCTTAGTGGCTAGGGATTTGACTGCAGACGAAGATTGAGGTCCGATTAGTGTGGGAGAAGGTCAATTGGTGTGGTTAGCGGGTGGTAGGGCCTTGTGCAAGGTCCGTCCGGATCGCTACCACCATCTTACTCGCTAATCCTGCCGCTAAGTAGCAGAGCTTGCACTGCTGTGTTCCGGTGTGGAGAGTAAGACTGCCGGGGAAATTACGGGCACAAGAGGCATTTCATCTTAGTCCTCTAGGTTGGCAACGCATCTGCAATCCCCCCGGGGTTGCGGGTGTCTATGGGCAGTGGTGATCACTTACCATCAGGTGACCCACTCGCTCGTTTGCCTTCCTATTCACATAAAAAAAATAAAAATAAAAATAAAAATCGTCCCTATATTTTATTTACTAGCTTCTGCCCCTGACTTCGTCTGCGTAGAATTATACATAATTCCTCTTGAATCACTCTATCTATTAAAAAAACCGCATCTAAATCCGTTGTGTAGCTTTAAAGATATAAGCATACATAGGGACATAGGGACATAGGGACAGAGAAAGCGACTTTGTTTTATACTATGTAGAGATGATGTATAAGCAAATCACTGAAGGATAGAATAAGGAATAGTGTGATAAGGGAACGTGCGGGTGTGAAAGAGGATAGTGACTAGGCTAGAAAAGTATGCTTAGTTGGTTTGGTCATGTAGAGCGGATGAAAGTAGACTAACTAAACAGATCTAGAAGGGAGGGTGAATGGTTGCGTTGGGAGGGGAAGGCCTAGACCAGAGGTTCCCAAACTCTTTTGTTCCATAGACCACTTTCAAAATTTGGCTGAATCCGGTGGACCCCTGCAGCTACATTACTACCAATTTCTAAATCTCAAAAAAGTGAAGATTAGCTCTATCTATGGAAACTTGCGTTGTTGCTGCGTTTCAACGATAAATTAACAGTTTTCGAAAAAATAGGTTAGAATTGATTGCTTGATAGGGTTAATTATTTGAAAATAAAGTCGACTAAACAAATTTTCAATTAGATTTTAGTTCTTCACTATCAACCAAATTAATTTTCATGCACCCCCGCTTACGATTGTGGACCCCCATTTTTGGTCACGGTAGACCCCCGTCGAGTCTTCCGTGGACCCCGGGAGGTCCACCTGGACCACTTTGGGAATCACTGACCTAGACGTTCCGAGACCAAATAGGAGACGTTTTGAAAAAAGGTCAGGTCAGGAGTACCAGAAACCGAGCATGTATGAAGAGATTGATGAATGTGGATGAAGCGAAAGAAGTATGTCAGGATCGTAGCAAGTGGAACAATGTAGTCTCTGCCTACCCCTGTGGGAAAGAGGCGTGACGGTATGTATATATGTATGTACATGCATACATACATAAATCACGTCTTAATCCCTTACGGGGTAGACAGAGCCTAAGGAAACACCAAAGGGCACGTTTAGCATGATTGTGGGCGTATAGGTGGAAAGGGGAATCAAAAATAGTGATGGGTTGCTAGCCTCTGCGCGGGAAGAGAAGCATCTGGTGCATTCTATGTTTTTTCTTTACTCCCAGACCAGCATGGAAGAAATGTATGTATAAGCAAGTATCTTACCATTCAACCTGTAAATAGCTCCGAAAGCTTCTCTCAACACGCAAAAAGTCAAAAAACTTAATAAATTCATTATTTGTTATACACTTGCACTTCGAGATACCTAACTTAAAAATATTTGATTTTTTTTTCACTTTTTAATGCTATCTAGGTTTCCGTTACTTTTTTTAGTCTATTATTTTCGATGGTAGAACATAAATCTAGGCGCAAACGGCTGGTGCGCTGAAGGCTCTATTTTGAATAGCGAATGAGTTGGGTACTGCTGTCTTAAGTATCAAAAATCAGCGCCCGCGCCGCTTGTATGCCAAGTCACAACACATACATACACATACACAAATCACGTCTTTATCCCTTACGGGGTAGACTGGTCTAAGGTAACAGGTGCCTGCGGGCCACATTTAGCAAGATTGTGGGCGTATAGGTGGAAAATGGAATCAAAATAGTGATGGGTTGCTAGTAGACAAGCCCATGGACAAAAAAAACATGTGAAATCAACCAGCGTGAAACACGCTTAGAAAGCTGTTACTATATCATAAAATAACTCTGAGCGCTATGCCGTCTTTTCTGAGTGGTACAATTTTTTTCCCATACATTGAAAAAAAATGCACTAACTTCCGGCACCACCACTTTAAAGCGGCACTAGGTCTTTCGACATTTATTTTTAATCATCTATAAGCTATAAAAACGCTGTAAATTAATAATTAGTCGTAATTCCTCACTTGTACCTGAGAAATTCCATAAATGTACCGCTCAGAAAAGACGGCATAGCGCTCAGAGTTATTTTATAATATAGTACCAGCCTTATAAGCGTGTTTCACGCTAGTTCATTTCACATGTTTTTTTTGCCCATGGGCTTGTCGTCTATTCCCAGGCCTCAGCAGTAATCTTCTATTGTGAGTGACTAACGAGTGTTTTCAGGCTCGACCCAACAGACGATGTCGAGATTTACAACTGTTGTGCTGGTGATCTCAACGGCATATTTATCGGAGAACTTGTTGAAACAGGACGCGGCTTGGCATTTTACGCGGTTTTGAGAACACGGTGTTGAAAAACAGACAAGGGTTAAGTTTTCTGGTTTGTCCTTTTGCTCTTGGAATAATAATATTTGAGTATTCTAAAAATTTTGTACAGTTTATTAGCCAAATTATTCCTCTTTAAATCTATGTCTATACATACACATACACACACAGATCACGTCTTTATCCCTTACGGGGTAGACAGAGCCTTTTTTTTAACGGAGAGGAAATCTTTCGCCTCGCTTCCATGCTGGTCTGGGAGTAAAGAAAAAACATAGAAGGTACCTGTTGTATCTCTTCCCGCGCAGATGGTAAAAGCCTATCGAGGGAATGGGCGAAAATCGTAGGAATCATGTTATAACCGATGAGGCTAGCCACCCATCACTATTTTGTTCCCTTTTTCCATCTATACGCCCACAATCTTGCTAAACGTGGCCTGTAGGTCTTGTCACCTTAGGCTCTGTCTACCCCGTAAGGGATAAAGACGTGATTCATGTAACTGTATCTGTATCTGTAGGAAATCTTTATGGATGCCCTAGGCACGGGGATGCCTAGGGATGGGGGGGATGTGGGACTCCCCGCGGAGGGATATACTCGAACTAAAAACTCTCCGGCGTTGCCTCAATCCGGTGTGATGGGGACGCAGTGGGATGCCACTAGGGTTTCACCACAGACGCCCCCCCAGTGGCCCCGGCTTTCGCCAATGAGACCGTGCAACGCAGGTAGGTAACGGGTAGACAGAGCCTAAGGTAACAACACCTACAGGCCACGCACGTTACACGGTGGAAAGTGGAATAAAAAATAGTGACGGGTTGCTAGCCGCATCGCCTATAACATGATTCCTATGATTAATCTATGTCTACGGCTGTAACTAAAGACAGGGTCCGTCCGGATCGCTACCACCGTCTTAAGGTTCGCCCACACCGGTGCGTAAAAGACGTCGACGGTGCGTTTGCGCAACAAAATGTATGAAACGGTGAGAGAACGTGACGCATGCGACACGTCACTGCGTATACGCAGCGATGTGGTCGCTCCTTTACTCGCTAATCCCACCGCCAAGCAGCAATGCTTGCACTGCTGTGTTCCAGCGTGGAGAGTAAGACAACCGGTGAAATTACTGGCACAAAAGTTATTCTATCCTAACCCTCTTGGCTGGCAGCATCTGCAATCTTCTAGTGTTGCGGGTGTTTACGGGTGGTGGTGCTCGCTTACCATCAGGTGATCCACTTGCTCGTTTGTCTTCAAAGTTTGATACATTGTATAGGAGCAAATAAAACGCATACATTTTGGTAAATTTATTTATTATTAATAATACTTTCTTCCGAAGTTATATTTTAAGACACCTTCATACTAATTGAAGTTTCATAATAATGATTGAAAACTAACTTACTAGGTATATTATTTAATTGTCCTACTTACTAATACTACTTGTTATTATTATTTCTTGTGTGTAACTAACATCTATGGATTTTGTCCGAAATAAATGATGATTATTATTATTATTATTATATTACAGCAATTCAGAAATTAATTGCTTATTTTCTGTAAATAAGTAGGTAGATTTACAACTTCGATATTATAGAACTAAACTTCATAAACCGCCACTAGCGCTCAATACTTTCGGTGGCTAAGACCACAATGAGAAATGTCTACATTAAAAAGGACCACATCTTTAAATGATACATACATACATACATACATACCGTCACGCCTCTTTCCCACAGGGGTAGGCAGAGACTACTTTATTCCACTTGCTACGATCCTGACATATTTCTTTCGCTTCATCCACAGCCATCAATCTCTTCATACATGCTCGTCGGTTTCGGGTACTCCTGACCTGACCTTTTTCCAAAACGTCTCCTACTTGGTCTCGGAACGTCCGTCTAGGCCTTCCCCTCCCAACGTAACCATTCACACTCCCCATATAGATCTGTTTAGTTAGTCTACTTTCATCCATCCGCTCTACATGCCCAAACCAACTAAGCATACTTTTTTCTATCCTAGTCACTATATCCTCTAAATGACATCTTTTTAAAATGACTACCTCTGCAAAAGGGTAGGTACTTCTTGAAATGTCTATGTACTTCTACAATAGAAGATTTATTGAAATGGCTACTTCGTTAAATGACCACTACCTATTTCAAGTTATTATGATTAGACGTATTTAAGTCAACAATCTAATATTAAGTACAAAATTGCGGGCTTTATGCCTTATGCTTTATGGCACGAGGTGCTTGGTATTTTCTTACAAAAATTGCAAAAAATACTATTAACTAAAAAAACAATTTAAACATAATTGAGAGGGCAATTTCTTGAAACGGTAATTTCTAGATGTGGTCCTTTTCAATCGCAGGCAATTCTTATTGTGGTCCTAGGCACCGAAAGGAGTAGAACTATAAACAAGCTCTGTGACACATTCCAACTTAAATCACAATCATAGCGATGTCTTCACAACCGCAGTCAACGCTGGTGTTAAGTTCACGAAGTGGTCATTTCAAGAAGTTGTCATTTCAAGAAGTGGTCATTTCAAGAAGTGGTCATTTCAAGAAGTGGTAAGTCCAAGAACTGGTTATTTCACAGAGTAGTCACATCGTTGTCCTAATCCACAGGATTGAAGCTAATAAAAATGATCCCCATCAAACTTAAATCAGGATCACAGCGCTGTTTTTACGACCACAGTGTCAACGCTGGCTGCAAGCTCCTGGTCCTGCCACCTCGGAGGAGCAGCCTTGACCGTCACCGCGGGCTTGTGACTGCTGCACTCCAAGCAGATCTTGACGAACTGTGCTGCTGGAGACTCCACGAGCAACCATAAAGGCACTGACAGTATGAAAGTGACGCCAACAACGCTGCAGTAGTGCAGAATCTGTGAACAATAGCTGGCCTTAGTTCTTGTTACTTTAGGCTCTGTCTACCCCTTAAGGGATATAGAAGTGATTCGTATGTGTGAGTGTGAACGACAAAGAAATAAATATTTTATTGAATCAGGCGTTACTTGGCAGAGGTCCATTTTAATGAACAAAAAATATTTACCTTGCTACTCCGCTACTCACGTGCAAGATAACCAAGCCTGTGTGAAATATATATTGCATGAAAAACATACGAATTTATATTTCATAGGCTTGGTTCTTGCACGTGAGTAGCGGAGTAGCAAGGTTAAAATTTTTTGTTCATTTTGTTCATGATAAAGAAATAGATGAATAGAAAAAAGAAGTGACAAGTTCACAAAGTCAGACACTGTAATGATGATATTAAATAATATTAAATTAAATATTTCATAACCCCTCCCCCCACGAAATATGTATACACTCGTATGTAATCTAAAATAATTCAATGCTACACATGCCAAAAATGCCTTACATCATTATAGAAATAGCTGATACTCTTCAAAGCCCTGGACCGATTTTTACCAAGCATAGCTAAAAATTACGGCAAAGAAACTGGCTTTCGAATGAAAAAAGCCGCATCGAAATCGGTTTATCCGTTTAAGAGCTACGATCCCAGACACGAACATGACGTCAAACTTGTAACGCCCCTTTTTGCATCGGGGTTTAAAAACACAGTTAACATTCCCTCTGGTAGTTTCTTCCATGCTGGTCTGGGAGTAAAGAAACAAAATAGAATGTACCAGTTGCTTCTCTTCCCGCGCAGATGGTAAAAGCAGAAAGGAATAAGCGAAAATCTGCGGAATCGTGTGGCGATGCAGCTAGCAACCCATCACTATTTTGATTCCCCTTTCCACCTATACGCCCACAATCATGCTAAACGTGGTCTATTGGTCTTGTTACCTTAGCCCGTAAGGGACATAGACGTGATTTGTGTATGTATGTATGTATGTATGTGTGTTTGTGTCTTCCATGCTGGTCTGGAAGCAAAGAAAAAACATAGAATGTACCAGTTGCTTCTCTACCCATGCAGATGGTAAAAGCCCATCGAGGGAATGGGCGAAAATAATAGGAATCATGTTATAGGCGATGAGGCTGGCAACCCATCACTATTTTGATTCCATTTTCCTCCTATAGGTACGCCCACAATCTTGCTAAATGTGGCGTGTAGGCTGTTACCTCAGGCTCTGTCTACCCCGTAAGGGATAAAGACGTGATTTGTGTATGTATGTATGTATGTATGTATGTATTGGTAGTTAAAAACTTACGATGATGTATATGGAAGCATGATGGAGCGCAAAGTTGGTGGCGCAGCTAGTGCGTATCACGCACACATGTACCAGATACGCGCAGTACGAGACGCGGGACAGCGGCGCCCACCCCCTCCACTCTAATATGCCTCTGTACAGACCTGGAAACACGTCAATGCAGAAGCTGGACGAGTAGTCTTCGAAGGCCGAGCGGCAACGAGGCCGTCTGTACAAGTCCAGGCCTTACCATGACGTGTTAATGCGATTCAGTTCCGACTCAGTTTGGGTTTTAGCGTAATTTTTAATATGGATTATAATAGGAATCATGTTATAGGCGATGAGGCTAGCAACCCATCACTATTTTGATTCGATTTTCCACCTATACGCCCACAATCTTGCTAAATGTGGCCTGTAGGTACCTGTTACCTTAGGCTCTGTCTACCCCGTAAGGGATAAAGACGTGATTTGTGTGTGTGTATGTTTAATACGGATCTGGCAGCGAGCGAACCTAAGCTGAATCGGAATTGAATCGCATTAAGACACCATGGTAAGTTTGAAAAATACGTCAGTGTAGCTGGACGAGTAGCCTTCGAAGGCCGAGCGGCAACGAGGCCGTCTACATGAATCCGACCCAGTTCCGGTTTTAGCTGTCATTTTTAATATGAATCTGGCAGCGAGCGAACCTAACTGAATCGGAATTGAATCACATTAAGACGTCGTGGTAAGGCGACAGCAGTTTGAAAAATATAGACAGAATTGTCTGAGCCATTCAGTTGAATGTACAATACAATACAATACAAATACTCTTTATTGAACACCACAAATCATTACAAATTATTATTAATACAGAAACAAAGAACAAAGTAGACAATAGGCGGCAACAGTGTTTAAGAAAAAACATTTTACATTTCAAATATCCTTACTAATGTTATAAATGCGAAAGTAACTCTGTCGGTCTGTTACGCTTTCACGCCTAAACCACTGAACCGATTTTAATAAAATTTGGTACGGAGGTAGTTTTAGTCCCGGGGAAGGACATAGAATAATTTTTATCCCGGAAAATTGCAGTTCCCGCGGGATAGCGATAAGCGAAATCTGCGTAGACGGAGTCGCGGCTAGTCAAGCTATAAATGAAATAGTTGGTTTAGTTTTACAGGCCACAACACAGATTTTTTTAGCGCGCGATGCCAGTCTCTCCTCCAGTCAGCCAGCCCGGCTAGCACAACAGCGCACAAGAGCTGTATCGCACGCGAGATGGACTACATAGTAGGAGATCCGAACCTAAGTCGACCTTCACCGAGTTGATAATAGAATGAAACATATAATAAATTTAACATATTAGAAAATATAATAAAAATGGGTTGGCTAAAAAAATCCTTAGTTTATACTAAGGCTACCTTAAAATAACTTAGTAAAATAAAACTTAGGTTAAAAAACTTAAAATAAATTTGGACCCTTAGGTAGGGTCCCCATCACGCAGGCAGCATTCCCGCGTTGTATCGCAATTGCGAGTCTTTGTGCGAGAAAGCTGCCCGCGCGAGGGTCTGTTGCCTCCCTCAGGCGTTTGCTTAGGTCTTTGTGGAGCCCACGTGCGCCCTTGCCCCACGGACCAAGTGTCTCGACGCCAAATGCGACGAATTCGTATTGGGCGCCGAGACACAGGCATTTTTATTACGATTTGTTTTTCTTTCCAATAAAACTGTCCGAAACATGTTAAGCATCAATCGACTTTTATACGTGACTTATCCGTTTTTGTGTAGTTACATTCTCGTCATGCACACATGCAAATCAGACTGCATCAGACTTACCATCAAGCTTCATTATTGTGCCGGCGATGATTCCGCAGACGCATGCTCCAAAACACATCTTGATCGCGCTGGAGTACACCACGCGCACCATTAGAGGGATCTGGAGGTGATAAATACATCTCTACTATAGACTAATGTAATTTAAGGCTCGGGAACCTAGGATGCCGGCGCGTTTCGTAAACTCCACCGAGTTCAAACTCCACCGAGTACCCTCGGACATGGCGAAAAATTGTTTTAATTGAATGAATTTAAATGATATTTTTTATTTGTGTGTATTATATGAGTAATAAACAAGTTTTGTATATTGGAACCCATTTGAGACCTGGAAATAAAATTCGTATCTTATGATATATATTTTTTTCTCCGCTCATCTGCGTAGGGGACACTACCACCGAATGTCAATTTTAAATGTAACATTTTTTTCTTTAGAGGTGTAAATAACTATGGAGTATTTTAATAGTGCTCTAAGCGGAACTGAGCCTAAAGTATATGTCTGATTTTTTTCAGTATTATCTAGCGACGAAATCTATTATTTTTTGCCCCGGACACGTAAAAATGCCACTCCGGAGAACTGCCCTTATACATTCCTTTTAAAAATGTATTAATTTAAGTAGAATTTTAGTATTGTAGTAGCTTAATGTATTACATTTTGAAAAAACGACTTTCTGACAAGTTTCTTGCGGCGCATTCTTGGCAATGATGGTCTTTCTGAATGCGTTGGTAGTTTCAAAAAAGACAAGTAAAAGAGCCCTTGGCGGCCATAAATAAATTTATATTAGCAAAAATAAATTTTGAATCTTGAATTTTTGAAATCGCACTATGACGTCATGGTAAGGCCCCAGTTAAGTCTAATTCTATTTATTTATTTATTTATTCATTGTCAAGTCATGTACATACATAATGAAGATGTTAACATTGTTCTAAGTCAGTCCATGACGCCCTGCAAGAGCACACAATAGTAGTTAATATCTAAATCTAAACATGCCTTCAAATTAATTAAGTACATTAAAGCTATACATTGATATTATCAAATTCATTAATGTTACTTTATTCTAGTTAATTATTTGTTAATAAAATGAGATGGTTTCAGTATAATAGTATGTCAATTAAATCTAAGAATCAATACAATGGTTTATAATGTCACATAAGTTTAAGGAATATCAATAGGTAGCTTAAAATGTCAATGTTTCTATAATTTTCATTTAAATTACGTCACAGTTTCATCATTTAGGAACTCGTTAACAGAATAATAGCATTTTTTAATTAGGAATGTCTTTAAGTTATTTTTAAATATATTGTTTCGGGATTCTACGCGGGCGAAGTCGCGGGCTGATGCTAGTCTAAATATATATAACTCAAAGGTGACTAACTGACTGACATAATGATCTATCAACGCACAGCCCAAACCACTGGACGGATCGGGCTGAAATTTGGCATGCAGGTAGATGTTATGACGTAGGCATCCGCTAAGAAAGGATTTTGATCAATTCTATCCCCAAAGGGATAAAATAGGGGATGAAAATATGTATGAAACTTTGTCAATTTTAAACCGATCGGGCTGAGACTTTGAATGCATAAAGCTACTATAACGTAGGCATCCTCTAAGAACGGATTTTGATAAATTCCACCCCTAAGGGGATAAAATAGGTGATGAAAGTTTGCAAAGGTCCTAGCTGCCTAGAGTCGCGACTTTTATAATTATTGCTGAATATACTATCAACATCAGTTCTTAAGTCTAATTCTACGCGGACGAAGTCGCGAGCAGAAGCTAGTATAAGATAATATAGAATTGCAACCAACCTCGTAGCCGTCGATATAGAACATCATCCCCAGCATGATGAGGGCTATCGCCGCCGGAAACGAGGCCCAATACAACCAGCGATGGGTTTTCTGGAAACACAGACCCTTTAAATATTAGGTACTAGCTGTTGGCCCCAATTTCATCTGCAAACAATTCATTTGTCGCTATCCCGCGGGAACTACTTTTGAATACTGTGGAAATTACATTTGAAATTAACCATGCGCTTGTAGCGATCCTAGCGCCACCTAGTTGGCTTCTACATAACTACTACGACGCACGAGTGGCTGCCGTCAGTTCTAGTGACAGCTGTCACATCGTTCTACATCCCGCTAACGAAGTTTCTCAATGCGGCTGCATAAATACAACTTTCAACTCTCTTCCTTCGGACTTCGGTCCCCAGGCATAACATCTGCGAGAGACCTCTATTGTGGCCTCTCCCCATAAGCTTTTCGGTGAGGAAACCTGTATACTTATTACCTAACTCGCTCGCAATCGCCATCGTGTTCATTTGGACAGTTCACGTATGGGCTGACAATTGGCATCGGAATCAGCTAGCTGTCACATTCATACAAGAACTGTCAAAATGAACACGATGGTCATCGCGAGCGAGTTAGACAATAAGCCTACTGCTCATATTTGCGAAGCAATTCAGTCCGCACTGGGCCCGCGTGGGACCTATAGCCCAAGCCCTCTCGTTCCGAGAGGAGGCCTGTGTCCAGCAGTGGGATGAATATAGGCTGGAGATGACGAAACTATCGATAGTAGGTGGAGTATCGAGTGGCAATACTACAACATACCAGTTAAATACATATATATTTTGCGGGTGGTAGGGCCTTGTGCAAGGTCCGTCCGGATCGCTACCACCATCTTACTCGCTAATCCTGCCGCTAAGTAGCAGTGCTTGCACTGCTGTGTTCCGGTGCGGAGAGTAAGACAGCCGGGGAAATTACGGGCACAAGAGGCATTTCATCTTAATCCTCTAGGTTAGCAACGCATCTGCAATCCCTCCGGGGTTGCGGGTGTCTATGGGCAGTGGTGATCACTTACCATCAGGTGACCCACTTGCTCGTTTGCCTTCCTACTCATATATAAAAAAAAAAAAAAAAAAAAAACATCTATACATACCGTCGCGCCTCTCTTTCCCACAGGGGTAGGCAGAGACTACTTTATTCCACTTGCTACGATCCTGACATATTTCTTTCGCTTCATCCACAGTCATCAATCTCTTCATACATGCTCGTCGGTTTCGGGTACTCCTGACCTGACCTTTTTCCAAAACGTCTCCTATTTGGTCTCGGAACGTCCGTCTAGGCCTTCCCCTCCCAACGTAACCATTCACACTCCCCCACACCACACACCAGTTAAAGTTTGTGAATAATCACACACCAGTTAAAGTTGGTGAATAATCTAGTTACCTTGTCTTTGTTATGCACCTGGCCATACATTTCATACATGACCATTCCAAGGGCCAGCCCCATGGCGTAGCAGACTAAGTTTGTATGGCCCCGCTTGTATAAGTTGTTGAAAGTCAAGTCGGTCACGAAGAAATTGCGGGCCATCCTGGGAAATACACTCCAATGTCATATATCATACGTCTTTACCACGGGATAAAGACGTATGATGTCTGTTCTCCCCCGTACGGACGGGGGAGAATACCCCAAAGTCTACGCTTGCACGTGCATGATTTGGGCCTGTAGGTGGAAAGGGGAATCAAAATAGTGATGGATGGGAAAATAAAATAGTGACCACATCGCCTATAACATGATTTTCGACCATTCCCAAAATCAATTAACATATGATTAAACAATCAATTAATATATTATTTGTTGCTGGGCTGGGAGCAAAGAAAAAACATAGAATGTACCAGTTGCTTGTCTTCCCGCGCAGATGGTAAAAGCACATCGAGGGATTGGGCGAAAATCTTAGGGATCATGTTATACAGGCGATGTGGCTAGCAACCCATCACTGTTTTGATTCCCCTTTCCATCCATACGCCCACAATCATGCTAAACGTGGTCTTTAGGTCTTGTCACCTTAGGCTCTGTCTGTCTACCCCGTAAGGGATAAAGATGTATGTATGTAATTAACAAAGGCAACCCGAGGGCTCAAGAGCAAACCTGATCTTCTAAAATAAGATTGTCATTTATCAGCGGGTGTTGTATATTCCCCTTCTATGCTGGTCTGGGAGCAAAGGCAAAACATAGCATGTACCAGTTGCTTCTCGTCCCGCGCAGATGGTAAATAATATAAGTCCAGTGGAGGTGTAAAACGCCTCCACCGTCAAATAAATTAATTGGAGATGTAAATTTTGATTTTGTAATTTTATAAATTAACTGTGTCTATTTATAATTTTATTGTATTTTATTGAATCAGGCGTTACTTTGCGGAGGTCCATTTCAATGAACAAAAAATTTTACCTTGCTACTCCGCTACTCACGTGCAAGATAACCAAGCTTGCGTGAAATATATATGTTTTTCATGCAAACCCTCCCTCCACTGCTGCCAATAAAACACACATAAATCCCACAAACTTAATTATCCCTTACACCACACAAACACTGACGCGTTTCGATCCCTCTACGGGATCATTATCAAAGTTTAATGAACACAACTGTTACACATGCAAACCAACGTCGTACTGATCCGAAACTGTATTTATAAGCATAATGTACCTTCATTCATATTTTTTCCCAAACTACCCTATTATTTATGATTTTTAATATACACTAACAACTACCTTCAAAAAATTTTCCGCCTACAGTAAAAACAAATAGGGTTATGTTTTTTACAACAATATTTTTTATTCGTCAAAATGAACACGCAATAAAGGCGATGAACCCAAGTTCACCTGATCATTAATTATCGGACCGCTATTATTGTACCTAATTATCTCCAACTGCTCCAATATATCTAACCGTAAACCCTTCTCACAAAAGTGCAAAATATCGAAAGACGCTGAATCCGGCAACGAATGATTTTCTTCTAACAAATGTCTAGCAAAATTAGACTTATCTGGGTGATTAAGCCTATACGAGGCAGTATGTTCCTTATATCTAGTAATGAAACTGCGACCCGTCTGCCCCACATACACACTATTGCATTCACTACAAGTTAACTTATACACCCCCGATCTACTTTCTTTTTCCACCCTTTCCTTGTTATCCTTGTTGTTGTTGAAAGTAGATCGGGGGTGTATAAGTTAACTTGTAGTGAATGCAATAGTGTGTATGTGGGGCAGACGGGTCGCAGTTTCATTACTAGATATAAGGAACATACTGCCTCGTATAGGCTTAATCACCCAGATAAGTCTAATTTTGCTAGACATTTGTTAGAAGAAAATCATTCGTTGCCGGATTCAGCGTCTTTCGATATTTTGCACTTTTGTGAGAAGGGTTTACGGTTAGATATATTGGAGCAGTTGGAGATAATTAGGTACAATAATAGCGGTCCGATAATTAATGATCAGGTGAACTTGGGTTCATCGCCTTTATTGCGTGTTCATTTTGACGAATAAAAAATATTGTTGTAAAAAACATAACCCTATTTGTTTTTACTGTAGGCGGAAAATTTTTTGAAGGTAGTTGTTAGTGTATATTAAAAATCATAAATAATAGGGTAGTTTGGGAAAAAATATGAATGAAGGTACATTATGCTTATAAATACAGTTTCGGATCAGTACGACGTTGGTTTGCATGTGTAACAGTTGTGTTCATTAAACTTTGATAATGATCCCGTAGAGGGATCGAAACGCGTCAGTGTTTGTGTGGTGTAAGGGATAATTAAGTTTGTGGGATTTATGTGTGTTTTATTGGCAGCAGTGGAGGGAGGGTTTGCATGAAAAACATATATATTTCACGCAAGCTTGGTTATCTTGCACGTGAGTAGCGGAGTAGCAAGGTAAAATTTTTTGTTCATTTTAATTTTATTGTAATACAAAAATTACATTAAAAAAAAGAAGATAATCTTCAATGTCGGAGAGAAAAAAAATGAAATAGATTGATAAATTAGTATAATATTCTTACTCTTAATTAATTGTAATCATAATACTTGTATAAGGTATGGGTATCGGAAGTGTGATTGGAGGTATGGGTATCGGGTGATTTCGTAAACCAGTATGAACTGGGATGTGTGCCTGGTGACAGCCACCTCCGTAACTGTGTAACTGGCGTCACTGAAAATCAGCGTCACGATATTATCCTGGATATTATCGTGACACATAGCTGAGTGGCGGCCATTTGGCTGGTTGTAATAATTATCCATATGTAATATTCTGTTTGTGTATCTATATCAGTCAATAAAGTTTTCTTATTCTTTATTCTTATTCTTACTCTGGAGACACGATGAGTACAGCATGAAGGTTCTGGAAGAAGGTGTGGAGAGCGGGAGTGAGCAGGCCGATGAAAAACGCGATTGCGATGGCGATCTTGCGCGCTCTGGCGCCACGACAGAGACAGAAGATCGCCAACCCGACGATACTCAGCTGCATGTCTCCGGAAAGGTACCTGTGGACAATTCATATTCACTCAACCCTTACTATACCTACTAATATTATAAATGCGTCTGTCTGTTACGCTGTCACGCCTAAACCACTGATTTTAACGAAATTTTGTACTTAGGCTAGAACTTGAGCCAGGATAAAGGCTATTTTTTGCGAAATAATGCTCGAAGGGTTTGAAATAGAGGGTTAAAGTTTGTATGGAAAGTCTCTTCATTTCATATCATTTCATTTTCGAAGCAGGAAACACTTTTTAGCCTTTTGACTAGGTATAAAAAAAACATAAGTAAGTAAGTAAGTAAATGCTTTATTGTACAAATATAAAGAAACAGAGACAAATCACAAAAAAAACATTAAATATATCCACAAACGCGAACTTATCCCTATAAGGGATCTCTACTAGTTAACCTTTGAGTAAATAAGAGAAGCATTAAGCGAGGGACCGACAAAGAGTGATTTTAAAATATACATAATAGTGAAAGCCACAATACACATAACATTCAAGTTCTTCAAATTTTTAACCTCAATAGGATAAAATTAGTGGGTTTAAAAAAAGTACAACTGTCACATACATTTTTGCTATTTCTTACCATGACTGTGGCATGCATTGAGAGTCGTCCACGTAGTTGTCGATGTAGAGCATATGGAGCCACCAGTCTCGGCGGCAGTCCACCACTTCAGAATTGACCACAGGCTAGAAATAATACGGAGGCTTTGAAATTACAATTGCATTATTTATTAACCGACTTCAAAAAAGGAAGAGGTTCTCAATTCGTCTGTTTTTTATGTTTGTTACCTCATAACTTTCGACTGGGTGAAGCGATTTTAATGATTCTTTTTTTATTTGAAAGCTGGTGCTTCCCGTGTGGTCCCATTTCAATTTGGTCCAGTTCTGACAGTGGCACCCATGAGAAAACCATGTAAGTCTGAAATTAGCATTAAGTATGTGTGCGACAAATCGTCCGTTTCATTTAAACGGCGCTGTCATATGAGCAGCACGTTTAGTAGGTCTACCCATGTTCAGAAAAAAATGTTAGTGTACTTCAGATTCACTAAAAATCAAAAAATAAACAAAAATTTTAACAAAAAAAACCGACTTTTATTATTTATAATATTTGAAACGTATAAATAAAGAACACGAACTTGGAAAACAGCTCTTTTAATCACCTTTCATCTGTATAGCATATTGACAATAATCTCATTTTTTTAATTTTAAAAATAGAAACAAAGAGGTAAATAAGTAAAAAAGGTTGGTTGGTTGGTCGGTCGGCAACATGGCCCCAAGCGGTGTGGAACACCAATTAACAATTTAGTGGTACTAGCTTGCGGACCGGCCGACGCAGCACACCCCCTTTAGTCGCAACATTCACTACGCGGACAATAATTATTGTCTTTACCTGGAAATAACTGAGTAACTCGTCCAATAGGCCAGCAGTTTCTCGGTAGGTTGCCGTCCGCGACTAGCACAACATCACCCGATTTTAACTCTTTATGAGGTGTTACTGATTTTCGTGGTATCAAGAGCGGCTAGTATTCTTTAGTCCACCGCTGCCAAAAATGTTCTGCGAGTCTTTGGGCCTTTCGCCAGTCCGCGCGTCGTGAAAGATCAGCTTCGTCAAATTCTCGAAGACTCTGGTCATGGCTTGAGGTACCAATCAGGAAGTTGAAGGGCGTCCAGTGCTTGTTGGCTGTTCTCATCCACTGACACGTGGGTGTGAGTGGCCGAGAATTGACTATGACCTCTACTTCTGCAAGTAACGTATTTAGGACCTCTACTCGGGGTGATCGATCTTTTAGAGTGATCTTGAGTGCAGTCTTCACGCTGCGTATCAAACGCTCCCAACAGCCACCCATAACAGGAGCCGACGGGGGAATAAGCTTCCATCTTATTCCTCTATTTGTCGAGAAGTCGTACAGCTCATGTAGCATATTCGAAGCACCAACAAAAGACGTGCCGTTGTC
Source organism: Pandemis corylana (assembly GCA_949127965.1). Classification (NCBI taxonomy): domain Eukaryota; kingdom Metazoa; phylum Arthropoda; class Insecta; order Lepidoptera; family Tortricidae; genus Pandemis; species Pandemis corylana. Next base: position 13,127,079 of record OX421867.1, on the reverse strand, counting down.
AGAGTAGACGCATGTGGGACAGCCACGTCGTGCTATGAATCGTCGCAGAGCCAACAAGGCTGAGTCTGTTGATAGCGATTCTACTACTTCGATGTGTATAGCTCTGACTGTCAGGCAGGTAAATAGAGCTACCCAGTGCTTCATAGATCGTCGTCCTGATGTGACGTTCAGCGGGCCAAAATAGTCGACACCGACGAAAGTGAAGGGATGAACGTGATGAGCCATATGAAACGTATGAATAAAGAACACGAACTTGGAAAACAACTCTTTTAATCACCTTTCATCTGAATCTAGCACTTTTACCATAGACAATAATCTTATTTTTTTTAATTTTAAAAATAGAAACAAAGAGGTAAATAAGTAAAAAAGGTTGGTTGGTTGGTCGGTCGGCAACAATATTTGATACATTTTTAGTGAATCTGAAGTACACTAACATTTTTTTCTAAATATGGGTAGACCTACTAAACGTGCTGCTCATATGAGACAGCGCCGTTTAAATGAAACGGACGATTTGTCGCACACATAGATACTTAATAATGCTAATTTCAGACTTATACGGTTTTCTTAGGGGTGCTATTGTCAGAACTGGACCAAATTGAAATGGCAGCACGTTTAGTAGGTCTACCCAAATTCAGAAAAAAATGTTAGTGTACTTCAGATTAACTAAAAATCAAAAAATAAACAAAAATTATAGCAAAAAAAACCAACTTCACATAAAGAAACTATTCCAAAACAAACTAATACGCAACCAATCACTGTTTTCACTCCTCTTTCCACCTTTACGCACAACCACGATAAAGACGTGATTTATGTATGTATATAGTTGTAGTATGTTTATGTATGTAGTTGAAGAACTAGGGTTGTAGCTTGTACATTTTAATGGATTTTGGTCGCAATTTACGATCCCTTGTAATTACAGACTTTATAAAGGGACCATCACTTCAGGATACTCGTCATACCAGAGGATTACAGAATTGCCAGCCTAAAAAGCTAAGACCGTAGTTTCTCCGGTTCTTACTCTCCAGAACACAGCAGCGCAAGCATGACTGCTTGACGGTAGGATTACAAATTGCATTGCCAGTTTATTGCCAAGGCATACCTTAAGTCCCAGTAATTTCGCCGGTTCTTACTCTTCAACATGTTAGAACACAGCGGCGCAGGCAGTGCTGTTTTGCAGCTGGATTAGCAAGTAAATCGACTGTACGATGATGCTGTTTACCTTCCACAAAGGGCCAGTGCTCAGATGTCGCAGCAAAGTCGATACGAAGGCTAGGACCACGGCGTACACTGGAGTTAACCTGAAAAGTGTCATTTAAGTATAAAATTGATTACACCCGTTACCCTGCTTCTAGTATTCCGTATGTCGTCAAAATGTCGTTCAATTCGTCCTTCTTTCGCTTAGGGGTAGGCAGAAACTACTTTAATCCCCAAACCTGAATTGCACAGGTGCCGTGAAGAGGGTAGGGTGAGGGATGGGTCCCGGGGTGGTCGTGGGGCGTTGCGGTGACACCGAGTGCTCCCGTAACGCCTCACGTATGACCTAATAGGGAATCCGTGTGGCTTTTAGTGGGTATGCCTGCCGTCGTGGGAGAGCCCCACATATCCCCGGTAACATCGTACCGGGCGGATGCATAAGTCGCATTTTCCACACCATAAAAAAATACAACGGCAGAGACTACTTTGTTACATTTGCTACGATCCCGAGTACCTATCCGGACACCTCTTTCTTCATTCACATTCATCAATCATCAATCTCTTCATTTATTGGTATAATCAAATGCATGAGTACAAAATTTTCATTTGTTTAGTCCTTGGGTTCAGGCTGGGCGTCGATGAGTCAGTTAGTCCGGTTTTTTTTTGTTACGTGTACGCTAAGTGTGTAGTTCCACGCTGGACTGGGAGCAAAGAAGAAACATAGAATGTACCAGTTGCTTCTCTTCCCGCGCAGTCCGTAATAGTCCATCAAACGAATGGCGAGTATCTTAAGCATCATGTCATAGGCGATGAAAGAAAACCAACAATATTTCAATCCCCCTTTCCACCTATAAGCCCTCAACCACGCTAAAAGTGTTCTAAGTCTTGTCACCTTGGATTATGTCTACCTCGTAAGGGATAAAGACGTATGTTTGATGAAGTGGATCCTTACCTCATCCATCTTAAGAGAACGCTCCGCGGTAGAATGTGCCAGCCAATGCGTCGCTTCTCCCCTGCCACGAGGATGTTGTAGGACAGCAGGAACCCTGACACCAGGAAGAACGTCTGCACAACTAAGGTCCCGTTCAGCAGAATTAGGAAAAACGGGTTGTGGTAAATCTGTAACAAAATAGTCTTATCTTATCTTATCTTAGTCCAGGGGTCCCTTCGGATACACTTCGAACCATTCGTGGATCTTTTGTGTAATTACCCCTCCTTCGCACTATTCTATCGCTTTTACCACCTCATTCATGAATTGGGTGATTGGGCGTAGTGGTAGTGCCTTGAAATCTCCTGGTTCAGGGTATCCGATGCCGAAGAGTTTCATTCTTAGTCTGGCGAGGGCATCACATTCGCACATAATGTGTTCCATTGTTTCAACCTCTTCGCCGCATATTCTACAATCATTGTCGAAAATAGTCAGTTTGTATTTGGTATCAGGTTTAGGACCATTATTTGGACATTTTGGCTTGACTGTTTAATTTTTTAAGGCAAACGAGCATTTGGGCTTCGTCGTGCAGTGGGAGTTAACAGAGAGATCTTTCATCCTGTAAATGAGCGTTTTCGAAAAAAAAAACACTGAAAAAAAATGAAAAAAATGAAAAAAAAAAATATTCAGTAACTTAAATTAGAACAGCAGTATCTGTGCTGGCGCCTCTTTTTGAGTATACAAGATACTCGCGCTAAGAGAACACCGCTCTTCCACGTATTGTATCTTACGATTTACATAGGTGTAAGAATTTAATTTACAAGCTCTAAAAAAACTAAAGTGTGTGTGTGTGTGTGTGTGTGTGTGTGTGTGTGTGTGTTATATTCGGTGCCTCGACCCCTATTATTTATTTTATCATACTTGATTCGCTTCTGCAGCTGCGCCTGCTCTACTCATTGATCAATTATGAAATTACTCTTAGGTAGTGAAAACTTGTCCGATTCTTACCTCTTCTTGATATAGGGGATTGTCTATGGCAATGAAACCAGTCAGCGGTGAGTGGCCCAGCAACACAAGTAATGTCGTCATAGCTCTGTAAAAGATAAAGAGTTTTTGATAAAAACACCATGTCTATAACAAGCTTTCTGCTGACTGTACCTGTCTCTATAAGTGCGTTTGTCCGTTGTCTAAGGGCTCGTCCAGGAATCATGTGATCGTTTATGGGGCGGGTGGGGGTCAGCAAAATATCATGGATGATCACGATAGGGGAGGGGGGTGTCCGAGAACACATCACGTTTAATATTTTTACACAGCAGGAAAGTATAAAAATAACGAAATTACTCAATAGTTTTTCTCATATCAAAATAAACCATCCAACGTCTGTCCCATCATGACCATCGAAAACATCCGCGAAAACCCGTGGACCAAGGAAATGTCTTAGCGTGAGCGTAACACGGCTTAAATAAAAAAAATCTAGTCATTGCTGTTTTTTTTAATTGACTAACTTAATACATACTAAGTCCGAAAATAAACGTGATCTTGAATGGGGGGGAGGGGGTATCGCTATAATCTCCAAATATCACCAAGGGGGAGGGGGGGGGGGGAGTATGCCAAATATGATCACATGATTTTTAAACTAGACTAGTAGACTAACTAAACAGATCTATAGGGGGAGTGTGAATGGTTACGTTGGGAGGGGAATGCCTAGACGGACGTTCCGAGACCAAATAGGAGACGTTTTGGAAAAAGGTCAGGTCAGGAGTACCCGAAACTGACGAGCATGTATGAAGAGATTGATGAGTTGGATGAAGCGAAAGAAGTATGTCAGGATCGTAGCAAGTAGAACAAGGTAGTCTCTGTCTACCCCTGTGGGAAAGAGGCGTGACGGTATGTATGTATGATTTCTGGACGAGCCATAACTAATACCCACATCACAAGCTTTGCTTAGCCTGAGATTGGACTGGGTTAGTTAGTGTCAATGGTCTGAAGTTATTTATTTATGTAATACTCACTTCATGCCCCCGAGACAGTTAAGAGTCCTAAGCTTCGGCTCTGGACCCTCGCCAAGGGGCACGACCAGTTTCTGCCAGTTCCGTTTCAAAGAGAAGCACATCAGAAATCTGCTCACTGTAAACGAAGTACCAGAATGGATCACTTCCATAGGTAAAATCTAAAGCAACTTAAGCGCCCCGTAAACGATCAAATTTGTTTGACATACTTGCTTGTCAAACTTCACGTTTTCATCAAACATAAGCGTAAACGATCAAACCAAATATCAAACAAATTTGTTAAAGCGCCCTGCGCAAACGGTCAAACTTGCTTGACAAACTTGTTTGTCAAACTTCTTCTACCGAGGTCTTGTGTGACAAACACCGTCGTACACGTTCAAACCTGTTTGTCAAACTCGACATCAATCCAGATTTTCATCAAACGCATCAAACACGTAGATTGTTTGACAAACGCCTCAAACACACCCGTACACCATCAAATTGTTTGACAAACACGTAAAGTTTGACAAACAATTTGATCGTTTACCGGGCGCTTTATAAGCTCACGCACATATGTTCGTCTCGCTGTTTCACTCATTCTTATGGGGTTGATACTTGAATCGGCTGAGCGAGGGAGACAACTAGACAAACCAGAATGCATTTGTAAGAGCTCGCGGATTGTACTCGCAAGTCAAATAAAGATAATAATAATATAATATAGCCTTTATATTCCGAATTCGCTACAACTTCATTTTTTGTTGTTGTTGTAGTTGTTTTATTATTAAATTGTCTAATAATTCGGAGTGCCTCATGGCAGAGGCCTCCTCCGTGTATTGGAGGGTTTGGGCTATAGTTCCCACGCGCGCCCAGTATGGATTGGGAACTTAACACACACCATTGAATTTCTTCGCAGATGTGTGCAAGGTTTCCTCACGATGTTTTCCTTCACCGATAAGCTCATGGCAAATTTCAAATGTAATTTTCGCACATAAATTCCGAAAAACTCAGTGGTGCGCGCCCGGGATTTGAACCCACGACGCTCTGCTTGAGAGGCCACAAGTCAAACCACTAGGCTACCACGGCTTTTTTCCCTATATATAAATAAAGATAACGTACCTATTAATGATGTTAACAGTGATGGGTTGCTAGCCACATCGCCTATATAACATGATCCCTAAAAATTTCGCCTAAGATTTTTGTATTTATGTAGGTACATAAAAACAAAAATCTTAGGCGAAAACTGTTTCGATTCCCCTTTTCACCCATACGCCCAAATCATACTAAACGTGGTCTTTAGGTCTTGTTACCTTAGGCTCTGTTTACCCCGTAACGGATAAAGACGTGATTTATGTATGTATGTATTAGTGGATATCCACGAGGTTCGAAATTCCCCCAATTTCGAATTTACCCTAATGTACTATATGTATTGGAACTTACGAAAGCCTTTCTGTATATTGTGGTAGCGGAGGTCGTATACAGTTCCAAAGGCGTTCAGGATTATTAGGGTCAGGAACACTGCGGCCACCAAGAAGTCGCTGGTATCGTAGGGCTCCACTTCCCCGAAGTCGGTGCAGAGGATGCTCTCATTGATAAGCTTCGCCTACACAACATAAAGTTTCATTAAAGTGTTGACATACATCGTTGAAACTAATGTTCCTTAAGCAGCTCTTTTTAACCGACTTCAAAAAAAGGAGGAGGTTCTCAATTCGTCTGTATTTTTTTTTTTTAACTGTTTGTTTTAGATATTTCGTATGTTTTAATGAATGTCATACCGCGTTGTATGGCAATGCTTACCCTTTGTGCTAAAAAAAACCCAGCCCTCTGGTCACCCGAAGCTTCATTCAGCATGGTCGACAACGACCCATATAGCTCGTGCGCACTTGGCCCCCACGGACCCATGGTTTCTGTTTGTGGTTGTTCTATAATGTAGGGTTGTACCTGCAGCTGGTGTGACTCAAAGAGCGTGGCGTTGATGCAAGCACCCAGGGCATCCTCTAACGTTGTGTTGCCGTAGTACTGACGACACGTCTGCGTCACGCAGATCCCCCAGTGGAACAGCGTGTGGTCGAAATGCGTCTTCTCATAAGCTGAGTATTCCTGAAAGACACGTTGTATTACTGTTCGAGTCTATTCAACGTATTTGACACCATAGAGGAAACAACCTAATAGTGCGCACACGCTACGCACAAAATGACCAATGGACGCACGTGGCCTGAAATTATAATTATAAATATAAATAAATAAATATCTTGGGACAAATTACACCAATTGACCCAGCCCCAAACTAAGCAAAGCTTGTACTATGGGTACCAGGCAACGGATAAACATACTTATATAATGTAGATAAATACATACTTAAATACATACAACATCCATGACTCGGGCACAAACATTCGTATTCATCATACAACTGTCTGCCCCTACCGGGATTCGAACCCAGGACCTCTAGCTTCATAGTCAGCGTCACTAACCACTAGGCTTTCCGGTCGTCAAATTATTATACATACATAAATCACTTTATCCCTCATGGGGTAGACAGAGCCTAAGGTAACAAGACTTAAATGCCACGTTTAGCATGATTGTGGGCGTATAAGTTGAAAGGGAGAATCAAAATTAAGACTTCATGGTAAACCCGTTAGGGTTACTTCCGCTTGGCTGCTTGATCAGTTTTAAAGAACGCCCTCTCAAACGTGTATTTTTACTAATATTGAACAGGTTCCTGATGTCAGACGTTGTAGTGGTCATGTAAAATCTCATATGTCTCTCGAGATCACCTCGCTTTCCAAATTCCCCGAGTGTTGGTAGATTTTGCTCTGAAAGACGTTCTTCATTGGACTTATCTTTCTAACAACCAACTAGTTTGGCCATAAGGTCTTTAGGCTCTGTCTACCCCGTAAGAGATAAAGACGTGACATATATATATATATATATATATATATATATATATATATGTATGTATGTATGTAACTAGTTTTGTCGTCTCTGAACCTTTTCCAGGATGTTGATGTCCTATTATAAAATATTCTATCTTAAATACTTCGGAATAATTCGGAGATACCTTGTAAAATAATGATCAATTACAAATTATATCGCTTACTTTTATAATCGTGTGTAGATCACTCTCTCCGTCGAGTATCTTGCCATCGATGTAGCAGTACTTGTCGCCGCGTGTGCGCAGGCAGCTCTCGAAGCTGTCCAATCGGAACAAGGGAGGCAGCCGCACGTACTCCGACTCTGCAAATGTATACTTTAATATAGACAGTTTCCCTATCGATTTAATCTAAAAGTGCCTATCGATAGTATCGATAATTTACAAAAACTATTGACAGTCCTGTCACGGTCGCCACAAATGTAAAATAAGCAGCGCGGCTTTTCGGATTAAAATACGTTTATTTAGTACCTCATTTACAAGTCATTTTACAAAACCAAATTTTTCATTAGACACTGACATTACTTTATATTTCAGTTGGTGGCCAGTCCGCAACAACTATCAAATGAATCAATAATTGACTTCTTGATTTTTCATGTTTACTTTTACGGTTTTACCGTTAGAAATTAAAATTCTAAGCGATACTGAAAATTAGAACAAAGAAAAATCCGAAAAGTATAGCTGTGGCCGGGAAGCGAACGTGATAATTTGCCACTAGAGGCGCTAGTGTCGCGTGAGGTCCAATATCATTCACTTTTCACTGCCTTTGGCGAGCTTCGTGACATAAATTATAATTTCTTTCATTTACCTGTCGAAGTGATCTCCTTCGTGAAATTATCGCAAATATTTGGCGATGTGAACGCTTTGAAAGCGGATTTTTTTCGAACCAAACGGAACTGCACAACATTGCGGCATAGTTACTCGATATTATGATATTTATTTATCTATACTAATATTATAAAGAGGAAAAATTTGATTGTTTGTTTGTTTGCATTGAATAGGCTCCGAAACTACTGGACAGATTTCAAAAATTCTTTTGCCGTTAGAAAGCTACATTATCACTGAGTGACATAGGCTACTTTTTACCGCGAGAAAATACCTTTTCCTACGGGAAAATTAACTTACCGCGGGCGAAGCTGCGGACGGAAGGCTAGTAATTAATAAACTTAATCTATTTAAATAAAAATGAATTGCTGTTCGTTAGTCTCGCTAAAACTTGAGAACGGCTGAACCGATTTGTCTAATTTTAGTCTTGAAATATTCGTGGAAGCCCAGGGAAGGTTTAAACGGTGAGAAAATACTGAAATTTAGAAGAACTAAAACGGGGGTAAGCCGCGGGCAACAGCTAGTGAGATATAAAACTTTGTTTCCGCGCCAATCTTATAAAGTCACCTTTGACAGCTATACCTCTGGACCTTAGTCAACAGTGGCGCCAACTGGTGAGCAAAGAAACGATAGTCCCCATAGTCATCTGGCTCACACAAGTACCTATGCAAAATTATATGTATATTATCTGACAGACAAAAAAACACATTGCAAGTAAAAATTTTTTTTTCTTTTATGTGAATAGGAAGGCAAATGAGCAAGTGGGTCACCTGATGCTAAGTGATCGCCACGGCCCATAGACACCCGCAACCCCGGAGGGATTGCAGATGCGTTGCCAACCTAGAGGACTAAGATGAAATGCCTCTTGTGCCCGTAATTTCCCCGGCTATCTTACTCTCCACACCGGAACACAGCAGTAAATAAAAGCTTGTAATTAAAATAATTTCTGCAAGGAAACGACAAATTCATTCCGCACAGACGCAATCGCGGATGACGGGTCGTACTAAGTAGGCATAGGCAATATTAAATCACAAATCTGGATGGTGGAACTTGTTCTATCAAAATATTTCCTTAATTATTTGTGCCGAAAAGCCTATGTGACGTCAAAAAAACATGTTTATTTGACTATTTAGCATATATCTGTCATAAACAGCATAATGGTGCTGATCTTTTTTTTCGAGGTTATTGACGTAGGCACGATTTTATTTACTAATTGTAGTTTTTGCTAAAAGTGCAAATTAGTAGAACAGTATTTGATGCCTTTAGATTTTTTATAAGCTTTTTTTTTATTTGTTAACTTTTTTTTTTTGTGCGATGGGAAAATGCTTTACGCATACGAAGTTATGTGGGACTCTCCTCCCCGGCCCCCCTCCTGAGCGGAAGGGGGCGGGGGAGGCATACCCACTAAAAACCCACCGGTATTCCCTCGCTGCCATTGGGGGGCGCCGCGGGAGCATGAGGGTATCACCGCGTGTGCCCACCGGCCGCCCTAGCCTATGTGCCGTGGCTCCTGCGCCAAGAGGGGGGGGGGGGAGTAGTTGGTCCCCCCTAGACTCGTGGGCCTCTAATTGCTAGCAGGGGATCCCCACCCCCCGCCAGCAGGCGCCACTAGGGGGGGAGGGCGGCAAACTGCCGCCTTCTCCTCCCTATCCATCTGCGCCGGAGCGGGGGCGCGAGGGGGTCGTTCTCGCGCTCCCGCTCCCTCTCCTTCTGCGACATGACGTCTTCGCAGAAGGAGGCGACGGCTTCCCAGGATCCCTCGCTGCTGACCATGGCGTATATTACGCCAGGGAGCGAGAGGTTGCCACCAGAGTGAAGCTTTATATTAACTTGCCACGTATGTCCGGGTTGCAACTTGCAACTAAGCTGAAATTTTGCATACTTATGTAACTCAGATGATAATACAACAATCTGGTAGTGGAGTTCTGGTGACCCAGCCATGACCGTCTCCGCAGGAGGGAACTCTTCAACGGTTGGTCCGATTGACTTGAAATTTGGTACACTTATGTAGGACGGCTGACAATACAAGTACATTAAGCAAAAACATGTATTAAAAACCGGTCAAGTGCGAGTCGGACTCGCGCACCGAGGGTTCCGTATCATTATCTATAAATATCTAAAACCAGTGTAAGCAGAGCCCTGTTCCAAAGCAAAATGTACGCAGTGTGGGGTTACTTTATATTGGTCACTGCTATATACAGACATACATACACATTTACGGTTTTCGCAATTATTCTTTAATCTGTGCTATAAGACCTACCTTCATACCAAATTTCAAGATTCTGCGTTAACGGGAACTACCTTGTAGGTTTTGATTCCCTTGAGAGTTGAAAAATTGCGGAAATTTGCGGCATAAACGGCTGTATCTTTTGATTGCGTTGGCTTAGAAGTTTGATTTTTTCACAGCTTCAAGGGACAGTAGACCTGAGTAATTGATATAAATTTCAGCTTCATACCTCCACGCGTTACTGAGAAAAAGGGTCTTGACAGACGGACGGACGGACGGACAGACGGACAACAAAGTGATCCTATAAGGGTTCCGTTTTTTCCTTTTGAGGTACGGAACCCTAAAAATGAAATTTTGTTTACCAATATTAACAAATAACTGTTACAAATCACATTTAAAGCGTCAATGACTTCTCTGTCAACATAATTTTTGGAAAATCATGAATATTCTTAGGTAGGTACCTACTAGCATGGTGGCTCTTCCATGTTGGTTTGGGAGTAATAAAAAACATAGAATGTACCAGTTGCTTCTATTCCCGCGCAGCTTATCCCTCACGGGTTAGACAGAGCCTAAGGTAACAAAAGGTAACCTAAAGGCCACGTTTAGCATGATGGTGGGCGTATTAGGTGGAAAAGGGATTCAAAATGGAGGATTACTAGCCGCATCGCCGATTTTCACCCGCTTCTACATACCGGTATATTCTATGTTTTTTCTTTGTTCCCAGACCAGCACGGAAGCACTTTTTTGCTTTGCGCAATAGCGCTAATAGTAGTCATAGTTTATCACGTAGCAACCGCTTCGGTATAATTAATGACGTTCGTTTAAGTAATCTCTGTAGACTACAAGCCCATGGAAAAAAAAACATGTCAAATGAACCAGCGTGAAACACGCTTAGAAGGCTGTTACTATATCATAAAATAACTCTGAGCGCTATGCCGTCTTTTCTGAGCGGTACATTTATGGAATTTCTCAGGTACAAGTGAGTAATTACGACTAATTATTAATTTACGGCGTTTTTATAGCTTATATACCGCTTATATATGATTAAAAATAAATGTCGAAAGACCTAGTGCCGCTTTAAAGTGGTGGTGCCGGAAGTTAGTGCAATTTTTTTTTTCAATGTATCGGAAAAAATCTGTACCGCTCAGAAAAGACGGCATAGCGCTCAGAGTTATTTTATGATATAGTAACAGCCTTCTAAGCGTGTTTTACGCTGGTTCATTTCATATGTTCTTTTTGTCCATTGGCTTTTAGTCTAATGGTGTTTTTAAAAGGCCTCGCAATTTGGCGTAATAAACAAGTTTATATCTCGAAACAGTTAAGAAACCACTTTTCATACATCTAAACAAACATCCTTATGCAGCCACATAGCTCTGTCTCTTACGCTGTAGTACTTGGTACGCATTATGCTATTGTGGTAATCCCCCAGGTATATGATCTTATCGGAAACCTAACCTCTTATCCGAATACGTGTCTATTTTGCGTAATTCTAATTTACAAGAAAAATATCTCGTTTTATTTGGTCGCTAGATCTGTTTATAGCTTGCCAAATTGTGATGAGTGCGGAAAAGTCAAGGATGTGCAGTACTTTTTAATGGAATGTGTTAAGATTAAGACACGACACGAGCCAAGAGGGATGAGCTGTGCAGAGTTCGGGGTTTCCCTCTTTTGGGTGAGGATGTTTTCCAGGCAATATTGGCGAAATCTGTGTCTGAGCCGGCTAAATTTGTTTACGGATTTTTTTTATAAATAATTTGTTTTTTTTTTGTTTTAGAGCTGATATGTTCATTTTTCTACTCCTGTACTACTATAATCTGTGATTTATGGAAACACGAGGACCACTATAAGAACACTCATAATAAGACTTTGGATAAGTCTATATTGTCTATTCCCTCTAAAAGCACTTGTTGGCTTATGTCGCTATAAAAGTGCTTCATAGTTACGTAGGTAAAACTTTTACTGCCAATAAGTTTTTTTTAATTTGTCCGTTCAGACAGGCTGTGGTCAAAAACCATTCAGTCCTTCAGGACCAAATACGGTGGTAAAACAAGATAAAAATATTTAAATGTGTTCAATATTTCGTTTTCAGGTAATTTGTTGGCTCTGAGCTCAAATTTGGCTTAATTTTTAGATTCAAGATGGCGTAATGACTACTTTTTTTTATGTTAGGCCAGACAAACGAATTAGTGGGTCACCTGATGTTAAATGATCACCACTGACTGCCCATAGACATCCGCAGCGCTTTACGCGATGCGTTGTCGGCCCTAAACTTAATACTTTTGACGTAAAAATGTTGATGGATATCGTTTTTGAGTAATTTGGTGGCTGTGATCACGAATTTGGTATAATTTTTTGGATTCAAGATGGCGGATGACATTTTGACACTTTTTACACAAAAATGTTGATAGGTATCGTTTTCAGGTAATTTGGTGGCTGGCTCTGAGCACAAATTTGGCATAATTTTGCGAATCCAAGATGGCGGACGACATTTTGACACTTTGTCACAAAATGTTGATGGGTATTAATGTTTACATTTCAAATTATTTGGATAGACGTACACTAAATACTAGATCACTTGTTTACCATGTCTAAAGCAAAATAAATTATTTCATTTCATTGTTTTCGGGTAATTTGGTGGCTCTGAGCACGAATTTGGCATAATTTTGTGAATCCAAGATGGCGGATGACATTTTGACACTTTGACACAGAAATGGTGATTGGTTGGCATTCTCGGCTGATTTGGTGCCTCTGAGCATGAATTTGGCATTATTTATGTTTCATTTACAGTACAATGGCCCCGTCCAACAGTGAACACCTTTTAGCTGTTGATGATGACGATGATGATGATAATTTTAAAGAAGTAGAAAAAGTACTGTATGCAACGTTGTATAATTAAGTCAAAAAAGGCTCGTGGCGTCTTTTCTTACGATGTTCGCTGCGCACACGTCGTAACCCACGCCACTCGCCTTTTTTGACCCCTCTTATACAACTGTGGCATAAAATACTATTTTCAAATGATCCAAGCTCATAAAATAAAGAGTGTAAAAAAAAGGTTGCCAGTGCCATATACAAAAAAACAGGCACTTCTGTTGTTTTGATTTTTAGGAAATTACGCATTTGACAATGTAAAACATAAAAACACGAGATAAGTGTCGCATGTTTCGATAAAAACATACAATACAATAACTCTTACACATAACATACCTATTAAGGTGGGTAGATTATGAAAATAAAAACTAGTCTCGTTTCAACCTGCGTTTCATTCACATCATATTAATTTCACAATATCCTGAATGGGGGTGCGAGTCGGGTTCGTTTTGGGATCCGTCCGGGGGGAAGAGCAGTGCTTGGTCCGGTGCACCTTGGGCATCGGCTAATGATTTCCTGGCAGTTTCTGAGGGATATCATTGACCGTTGGCTAAGAGCCCGACAGCAGGGGGGTCTTTTGACCGTATTGCCGTACCACGTAGCCGACATTTTGTTACAAGATTTTTGAATTACATTTTGAATACTTTGACATTGGCGAAGTTGTCATCGCTATAACGACGTGATACGCCACAAATAAGAAGGGTCTTATTGATGATGGAATATAGAAAATTCGGTGTCTTGCCCGCGACTTTTTTTTTATATTAAAACCGACAAACGGTCATGCGGTGCACCTGATGGTAAGTGATCACCGCCGCCCATGGACAACTACAGCACCAATGGGACTGCTAGCGCGTTGCCGGCCTTGCAAGAAATGGTACACTCGCCTCTTAAATGTCATAGCCAGTTGGAAATACCCCAGCCGCCAGCCCATTTCAAATTTTGCACGTACGGGCACTTAAAAGAACAGAGGTGTACTTACCATTCAGCCGATATATAACTCCGCAAGCCAACTGTACCGCCGTCAAAACTAATACAATTTCAGCTTTCATGTTAACTTTCACCAATTAAAACTGTTTAATAATTACACATTCCAAGTAGTATTACATCAAAATTCTAAACGTGGTCTTTATGTTACCATAGGCTCCCGTAAGGGGTAGAGTCGTGTAAGTAATGTATTGTTCTTGTTGAAATATTGTTCTCCCGCTCTATTTATTTCTTCTACGGTTTATAGTCGTTTGCTCAATTTGTGTCTATCCAGTCTTAGCCAATCGCACATCACGTCTAGCTACTAAAGCTACTAATCACATAATAGTCATGGTTCGAGCTTCGGTTAAACAACATATACAACATACGCACATAGAGGAAGTAATCATATAGACTGGCAATAAGGATTATCCAGTCCAACACATCCATTGTCTTCCATGCTGGTCTGGGAGCAAAGGGAAAAACATAGAATGTACCAGTTGCTTCTCTACCCGCGCAGATGGTAAAAGCCCATCGAGGGAATGGGCGAAAATAATAGGAATCATGTTTAGGCGATGAGGGTAGCAACCCATCACTATTTTGATTCCATTTTCCACCTATTTGCCCACAATCTTGCTAAATGTGGCCTGTAAGTACCTGTTGCCTTAGGCTCTGTCTACTCCGTAAGGGATAAAGACGTGATTTGTGTGTGTGTGTGTGTGTGTGTGTGACAACACATCAGTTTGTTTCCACTGACACCCTTTTCCTGTCTCGTACAAGTATTTAGAATTTTGACTTTATTTTTATTTTTGTTACATAGTTATATTTTACTATTTATTTATTATATTAAATTTTTATTTTATTTTACTTCCATGTTGGTCTGGGAGCAAATAAAAAACATAGAATGTACCAGGTTGCTTCTCTTCTCGCGCAGATGGTAAAATCCCGTCGAGGGAATGGACGAAAATCATAGGAATCATGTTATAGACGATGCGGCTAGCAACCCATCACTATTTTGATTCCACTTTCCACCTATGCGCCCACAGTGGCTTGCTAAGCGTGTAAGCCTTGTTACCTTAGGCTCTGTCTACCCCGTAAGGGATAAAGATGTGATTTGTGTTTGTGCATGTATGTGTTACATTTGAATTTTGATTACATAGTTACCTTTTGGTACTTTTTTTGCAAAGATTAATAGATTTTCATTCAATATGCCATACAACGAATAAACTATCAATATCACAATGGTTGTGGGCGGTACCGTCTTACTCGCTAACCCCACCGCCAAGCAGCAGTGCTTACACTGCTGTGTTCCAGCGTGGAGAGTAAGACAGCCGTTGAAATTACTGGCACAGGAGGTATTCTTTCCTAGCCCACGAGGCTGGTAACGCACCTGCAATCCTCTAGAGTTGCTTGTGTCCATGGGTGGTGGTGCTTGCTTACCATCACGTGACCCACATGCTCGTTGTCCTTACTTGTCGTATAAAAAAAGCTGCTTGTCAACTCTAATGACTTGCTTGACCTTCGACTGGCCAAAGAGTTGCAGTAATCGCCAATTCCAACTTTCTCTTAATTTTATATCATACTAGAGACCCGCCCCGGCTTCGCACGGGTGCAATCAGTATTTCTCTAATATATTAAGTATGTATTATACACATAAACCTTCCTCTTGAATCACTCTAACTATTAAAAAAACCGCATCAAAATCCGTTGCGTAGTTTTAAAGATCTAAGCATACATAGGGACAGACAGCGGAAAGCGACTTTGTTTTATACTATGTAGTGATGTGACTATAATATTTTGAAATAATTTATTTACACATATTCTATAAACTACACATAAAAAGATACATTAGAAAGTAATAACAAATAAAAATTTAAGACTAAATTAATTAACTATAAAAAAATTGTCAAGTCAGTCTGTCAGTCGGAATGTGACTCTATAAGGTTGTTTGCTCTATGTACGCAACTAACTTGTTCAGTTTGGCTTAGGCACAGAGTGATAAACAGAATAGTTCTCTATGACCCTAGTTGACGTGAAGTAAAGTCAAAGCAAACCCTTTAACAAAAAGTGGAAAACATTTTTCTAAAAACCATTTATCTACCCATGCTGGTCTGGGAGTAAAGAGAAAACAGAATTTACCAGTTGCTTCTCTTCCCGCGCAGATGGTAAAGCCCATCGAGGGAATGGCGAGTCTTAGGAATCATGTAATAGGTGATGCGGCTAGCGACCTATCATTATTTTGATTTCCCTTTCCCATACGCCCTTAACCATGCTAAGCGTGGCCTTAAGGTTTGTTACCCTAGGGTTTACCCCGTTAGGGATAAAGACGTGATATATGTATGTATGTATTTATCTACCTCATCTTATATTTTGCTAACACAAAAGAGACGGGATATAAAATAATCAACTAATAAGCTTGTTTTTAAGCTAGTATAATTTCATTTATAAACTTTTATTTTCTAAACTGTGGACCTATTGTTAAAATGTGCTATATTTGGAAGAGCGAGACTTCTCAATACAGGTACATATATGCCTACTGAGAAGCCTCAACCTTGGCTTGTTTGTAACCACTTTGTTGTAACGAATAAATGAATTTTTGATTTTGATTTTTTTATACATACACATACACATACACAAATCACGTCTTTATCCCTTACGGGGTAGACAGAGCCTAAGGTAACAAAAGCTTAAGGCCACGTTTAGCATGATTAAGGGCGTATAGGTGGAAAATGGAATCAAAATAGTGATGGGTTGCTAGCCTCATCGCCTATAACATGATTCCTATGTTGCCTATTCCCTCGATGGGCTTTTACCATCTGCACGGGAAGAGATGCAACTGGTACATTCTATGTTTTTTTCTTTGCTCCCAGACCAGCGTGGAAGAATTTTGATTTTTTTGATTTTTGATAAAATAAGTGCGTGTCCATGCCAGAAAGGGGTTTATTTCGTTGAGGTTAGAATTTCTGTTTTTAAATTACTATTAATGAAATCGAATCAAATAAGCCGACTTGAGAATTATGAGATTTCTTTTATGGAAAATAGAGCATTTTGAAAATCACACTGTTGATAAAAAAATACGCTATTAACAAATCTGTTACAATTGAAAACTGTCGTTACTTTTGAGAGTTTTGAATACATTTCAGCAGCCACCATTCACTTGTAAGTTTTTTTAGAGATTTATAATTTTTTTCGAGTTTCTAATTATGCTGACGTAAGCACTTGACAAAACTGTTAGAATACTACAGGTGATGTTCTTGTAGTTAAATGCAATAATCTAGTACAGAAAAATAAAACTTGTGTAATTTTTCTTTGGATTTACGCGCTTTGCTAACAAAAACTTAAATATTAAATAACGCAATGTCAAAGTCTGTCATATATTTTTTTTTTACCACCAGTACTACTCAGTAAATTCTAACTGTCTACAAAAAATTGGGCACTTGTGAGTTTTGTGAGTTCAATTTAGTTCCCGTATTGGCTTTAATGTTGTTTTATACAGAATACATAATGATATGTGTAACACCAGCACATTAGTAACAGACAAAGTTAACGCTAGTGGGATAAGGATTCTATATTTCTACATTCCCTGAGCGGTACAATTTAGGGATCTTTAAAAAGCGAGCCTTCCTGTTCCTCAAAGGGCCGGCAACGCACTTGTGATTTCTCAGGTCTTGCAGGTGTCCCTGGGCGATGGTGATTGCTTTCCATCAGGTGACCCGTCTGCTCGTTTGCCCCCTCTCATATAAAAAAAATATATATGTCAGTAGTGCTGAACAGTAAAAGAAAAGAAAGAAAGAAGACATTTATTCCTTTTTGCAAGACAAACAAGATAATTATCGAAATATAAAGAGAATAATAATATACACCATTTTATAGAAAAAAGACATGAAAAATAGATCATCAGCGTTGTGTGTGTCTTCGCAAAAGTGAAACAGTCGCTGGCTCAGCAATACGCTGAGGTGTTAGACCTGCAGCACTGATTTTCAGCCAGAACCGTCTATGACTCACGAAACGATACACAGATAAAATATACTACATAATCCATAAACTTTTACGTAAATAAAGTAACAAATAGATAGAACCCGACTTATATGTAACTAAAAATACATAAATTGATTAAATAGTTTACAATAAGCTAAAAAATAAAAGGAGGGAAAACTAAATTGTTTAGAAACAACAGGATGGCATATCAATGTGGAAAGTGCTGGAGGACTATTGTAATAATGTTGGGAGTTTGTAATTGTGTCGTACAGACACATCATTCAAACAGATGACGCTTAGCGACAAAAATTCGCATAGTAACAAAGGTCACGTGACGGTCGGTAACAGGTAGAAAAATTCGGAGACTACCCACCTGCTATGGGTGGTGTAGGGGTATAGCACGCGTCACGGAATGACGAGGATCCGGGTTCGATTCCCGGCCATAGCTTAACTTTTCGGATTTTTCTATGTGTTCTAATTTTCACAGACATTTAGAAATTGACTATTGTAAGGATTTTCGGAGCGTCAATAAGTGATCCTTGTGAGACATTCTTACAAAGCCACTTGGCAAGCAAGTGTTCATAATGACATATTTATCCATTGGGATCAGATGCTCTGACATTGTAATTGTAATATTTGGCATACCTACTTCGGATATATTCATGCTTTTAATTCTATTCTTTAAATTCTACTGTTCTAATGACATTGTTATGTTATAACATAACAATGTCATAACATAACAATGTTATAACATAACAATGTCATTAGAACAGTAGAATTTAAAGTCACTACATAGTATAAAACAAAGTCGCTTTCTCTGTCCCTATGTCCCTATGTCCCTATGTATGCTTATATCTTCAAAACTGCACAACGGATTTTGATGCGGTTTTTTAATAGATAGAGTGATTCAAGAGGAAGGCTTTTATGTATAATTCTACGCAGACGAAGTCGCGGGCAGAAGCTATTGTATAATCCTAATTCCTGTGACTTGACGTTAGCTCAATGCACAGCTGGTAACGTACATGGGTTAACGTTAATTACAAATTAACGTTAAATCTGTCTCAAAGTGGTTACGATACCAACTTTTTAACGATATTTCAAGGCCTGCTTATAGCGTGCACTCAAGACGCTCGCATACATTGGCTTGTAAGTAAGTGAGTAAAGAAACAGATACAATTCACCAAAAAAATAAGAACAACATTAATATATGCACAAAGGCGAATTTATCCCTATAAGGGATCTCTACTAGTAAGCCTTTGAGTAGATGAGAGGAGCATTAAACGAGGGACCGACAAAGTGTGAGTTTAAAATTCCAGATAGTGAAAGCCACAATAGAGCGTACATATCTAAGTACAATAAACAAATCATAAAATAAACTGCTAAATATCATTACACACGTGCATACATACAAAATACAATAAGAGTACACACATACAATATCTAAGGAGATGGTGTGAGCCATATTTTTTTCAAGCCTTCCCTGAATGACGCCACGGAGGCAGACTGCCTGATGGAGGTCGGTAACCGATTCCACAGCCTAGCAAAGTGCACTGTGAAGGATTTGGAGTAAGTTTTGGAAGATGAAGGAGGACAGGCCAAAAGGAGATTAGCATTCGACCGTAGCCGATGCTGGCTACCGGCAGCCAAGTAGCTGAATCGTAATTATACTGATAACTAATGATATTTTTTACTGCCCCGCAGGTGTACGCGGCTTGTTAAACACTTCACACTCTCCTTTCACGCAGTCGGGAAAAATGAAAAGCTAGTAGTGAGCACACACACACACACACACACACACACACACACACACACACACACCAAACATTATACTTACCCCATAGTTTTAGTTGGTATGTTAGTAATGTTAGTATGCTTTAGAGTATAGGATTAGAATAAGTTAACATCAGTTAATTAATGCTAAATAGAATAAGTCAAATATTTTTTGTTTTGGAAGAGTGAGGTCTCCTGACACAGATACCTTAAAGTACCTACTGGGAGGTCTCAACCTTAACCATTGTATCAACATCTTTAAATCAATAAAGCATTATTATTATTATAGTAGTATAAATTACAATTTATTTAAATTTTATAGAATACTAGCTGTTGCCCGCAACTTCGTCTGCATAGAATTCGTTTATCGCTATCCCGCAGAAATTACGCAATCCGTTCTTAGAGGATGCCTACGTCATAGTAGCTGTATGCATGCAAAGTCTCAGCCCGAACGGTTTAAAATTGTCAAAGTTTCATACAAACTTTCATCCCCTATTTTATCCCCTTGGGGGTAGAATTGATCAAAATCCTTTCTTAGCGAATGCTACGTCATAACATCTACCTGCATGCCAAATTTCAGCCCGATCCGTCCAGTGGTTTGGGCTGTGCGTTGATAGATCACTATGTCGGTCAGTCAGTCAGTCACCTTTGAGTTATATATAAATATTTAGATTTGATCAATGGTCATGGTCGCCAAGTCTTTGGTAGAATTAAAAGAATGACCTACAAATAGTAAAATATTCATTTGTGAACTTGAACCAATTACTACATACATACATACATAAATCACGTCTTTATCCCATACGGGGTACACAGAGCCTAAGGTAAATACCTAAAGACCACGTTTGGCATGATTGTGGGCGTATGGATGAAAAGGGGAATCAAAACAGTGATGGGTTGCTAGCCACATCGCCTATATAACATGATCCCTAAGATTTTCGCCCAATCCCTCGATAGCCTTTTACCATCTGCGCGGGAAGAGAAGCAACTGGTACATTCTATATTTTTTATTTGCTCTCAGACCAGCATTGAAGAAATCTAATTACTAGCTTTTATTTATTTTAGTTTCACCTGTCCCGTTGTCTGGGGTGTTAGCATGCATGACGTTATGCGATTCAATTCCGACTCAGTTCAGGTTTTAGCACAGACATTTTTCGTATGGATCTGATAGCGAGCAAACGTAAACTGAATCGAAGTATAAGTGAAAAAATCTATTTTTAGGGTTCCGTACCTCAAAAGGAAAAAACGGAACCCTTATAGGATCACTTTGTTGTCCGTCTGTCCGTCTGTCAAGACCCTTTTTCTCAGGAACGCGTGGAGGTATGAAGCTGAAATTTATATCAATTACTCAGGTCTACTGTCCCTTAAAGCTGTGAAAAAATCAAACTTCTAAGCCAACGCAATCAAAAGATACAGCCGTTTATGCCGCAAATTTCCGCAAATTTTCAACTCTCAAGGGAATCAAAACCTACAAGATACTTCCCGTGAACGCAGAATCTTGAAATTTGGTATGAAGGTAGGTCTTATAGCACAGATTAAAGAATAATTGCGAAAACCGTAAATGTGTATGTATGTCTGTATATAGCAGTGACCAATATAAAGTAACCCCACTCTGCGTACATTTTGCTTTGGAGCAGGGCTCTGCTTACACTGGTTTAAAGATATTTATAGATAATGATACGGAACCCTCGGTGCGCGAGTCCGACTCGCACTTGACCGGTTTTTCAGCTTCTACAGCTATTAAAGCTATGTCTATTTGTCTATGTACCCCAAGTTAACTATAGCCCGGAGTGTTTGTTTCACCTAGATATATTATAATTAAATTTAATATTATTTATGATATACTATAATTAAGAAGATATATTATAATTAAATTTAATATTTATTATTATGCGGGTGGTAGGGCCTTGTGTAAGGTCCATCCGGATCGCTACCACCATCTTACTCGCTAATCATGCCGCTAAGTAGCAGTGCTTGCACTGCTGTGTTCCGGTGTGGAGAGTAAGACAGCCGGGAAAATTACGGGCACAAGAGGCATTGCACCTTAGTCCTCTAGGTTGGCAACGCATCTGCAATCCCTCCGGGGTTGCGGGTGTCTATGGGCAGTGGTGATCACTTACCATCAGGTGACCCACTTGCTCGTTTGCCTTCCTATTCATATAAAAAAAAAAAAAGTATATTTATTCATCTCTAGTTAGGTTTTTACAATATTCATATAAAAAGTAATAAAACAATATTAATACAAAATATAAAAACATTATAAAAACCTAACCTAGGGTGCCGCCGGCAGCGAGGCGGCTAAGCTACCGGTGGTCAGGGCGACAGAGAGGAACCTGACTATCCGAGCCGTGTCCATGAGTACCGCCTTCTGTATCTGGCCCTTGACCCAACCACCAAGCGAGAGCCTTTTAAGGTGATGGTCAAGGCTCTTCGCTATTAGACCGTTCGCCGAAACGACTATCGGGACAGTGATCGTGGAATTAACGCCACATGGCGGTAACCTCGTGAGCCAAGTCAAGGTACTTGCTGACTTTGTCCTTCTCGGCCTTCACGAGGTTCACGTCATGGGGGATCGTGATGTCTACGAGCACTGTTAATATTATTATTATTATTATTATATTATAATGAACTACCTCTGAAAACCCGTCGATTTTCAAAACATAGTCTGCATTTCTAAAAGCCGATAAGCTTGTCCTCCTTCGTATTATCTCGTACTTCAGTTGAGTTTACCAGTTGCTTCTCTTCCCGCGTAGATGGTAAAAGCCCGTCGAGGGAACGGGCGAGTCTTAGGAATCATGTTATAAGCGATGCGGCTAGCAACCCCTGATTTTGATTTCCCTTTCCAGCTATACGCCCTTAATCATGCTAAACGTGGCCTTAAGGTTTTGTTATCTTCGGCTCTGTCTACGGCGTAAGGGACAAGACGTGATATATGTGTGTATGTATGTATGTAACGGAGTTAAGGTCATTTATTTTTGTCAGACTGTTAGTGACGTTTTAAATCTTTACGTAATAAAATTGACTAAGGATAAACTGTGACCGAATGTTGCGTAAACAACTTAATAGGCCTACGGATGTGCGTCTTTGCGTCAAACTGGTTTCAAATACATTTTTATTAGGTACAGTTGCCATCTGATATATCGGAGCGAGCGAGGTCCTCAAATATTTCGGAGCAACATAAAATTTCTAACATCAGAACATGCAATTCGTCATAAATATAAAAGCAGCGACTTTTCAATAAATTCGGACCGTTCAGTAAGGTAATATCAGGAAGCACTTATCGTCAAAGGTATCGATGCCGTCGGGCTGATCATAAATATTGGAACATTTGTGCAAAATAAACCTTACGTATATAATAATAGATTCGAATTTCAAACAAATAGAAATATGGCTCATACGTCATGCCAAAATGAAAGATGTGTACTCGTTTGCATGCATAATTCACTGCAATTTAAACTGTTTGTTACAAAGTTAAGGTGTACTTTCCACAAATGTTCTGATCTTCATGATCAGCCTGGCTGCATCGATACCTTTAACGATCAGTGACGTCCCGATTTTATTGAAAGGTCGCCGCTCAATTTATGACGAATTGTGTGTTCTGGTGTTATTAACCTTATTTAATGATACGAATTTATTGAAATTTAAAGCCCCTCCGAAATATTTGAGAAATTCGCCCGCTACGATATATCTGATGGCGACTGTACTTAATTTTATTGTAAATAAAATAAATGATCTTTTTTCAGTACTAGCTTCTGCCCGCGACTTCGTCTGCGTAGAATTATACATAAAAACCTTCCTCTTGAATCACTCTATCTATAAAAAACCGCATCAAAATCCGTTGCGTAGTTTTGAAGATATAAGCATACATAGGGACAAAGGGACAGAGAAAGCGACTTTGTTTTATACTATGTAGTGATAGTGAAGTAAAGAAAGAAAGAAAGAAAGAAAGAAGACATTTATTCCTTTTTGCAACCGTACAGGCCGTACAGGCACTTTTACACGTCATGAAGTCTACCAGCATTTCGCAAAAGGAGACACTGTTGAGAAGAAACGCCGAAAGAAACTCAACAGCCAGTCAGGCTTAAGATTAAGACAAATCACAATTTTACGTTCGATACAATGTCAACATTAATTAATTAGGTACCTAAGTTATTTTAATGACTAAATTATTTTAATTACAAAGTTATTTGGTTTCAGGTTTAGCCCATGCATGTTTGTCTGTTAAATAGTCCTCTGTCCTATAATATGCCTTTGACATTAGAGACCTTTTTAAGTAATTTCTAAGCACTGGAAAGGGCAATTTTAAAGCTTCATCAGGTAACTTATTATAAAATCGTATACATTGACCTAAAAATGATTTTCGTACTTTACGAACGCGAAACTTTCCAATGGCAATTTTATTTTTATGTCTAGTATTAAAATTATGGATATTAGAATTCTTAGTAAATAAATTTGGATTCTTAACAACATACATAATATTCTCGTAGATTAATTGGGAAGCTACGGTCAAAATGTTAATTTCTTTGAAAAGTTCTCTTAAGGAGTCACGGGAACTCAAGTTATATATATATATATTTATATGAATAGGAAGGCAAACGAGCTAGTGGGTCACCTGATGGTAAGTGATCACCACTGCCCATAGACACCCGCAACCCCGGAGGGATTGCAGATGCGTTGCCAACCTAGAGGACTAAGATGAAATGCCTCTTGTGCCCGTAATTTCCCCGGCTGTCTTACTCTCCGCACCGGAACACAGCAGTGCAAGCACTGCTACTTAGCGGCAGGATTAGCGAGTAAGATGGTGGTAGCGATCCGGACGGACCTTGCACAAGGCCCTACCACCCGCCATATATGGATGTATTTCCTGAAAACAGCATAATGCGTCATTAGTCCCTTCATCACCATCATGTCAGCCTTAGGACGTCCACTGTTGGACATAGGCCCCCATAGACCTCCAGTTGCCTCGGTTGGAGGCGGAGCATCCACCGTGAACCTGCGACCTTAACTAGGTCATCCTCGTGGGTGGACGCCCTATGCTGCCGACGCTTGGTTTCCACTCGAGAACCTCTCGGCCCCAGCCAGCTGTTCTCCGTGCTATGTAGCATGCCATGTGGCCTGCTCGCTCCATCATCCATCCATTCATAATTCGTTAATTAGCATTTATCTGTATCTTTGAACTTAATCAGATTGCAGGTAGTTAGGGTAGTTTGAACACCCCCGTAAACGTTTTTCATACATACATACACAAATCACGTCTTTATCCCTTGGGGTAGACAGAGCCTTTTTTTTTATTTCATTACTTTTCAATATCAATCATCATCATCAATCATCAATCACTACATAGTATAAAATAAAGTCGCTTTTTCTGTCCTCATGTCCCGATGTATGCTTATATCTTCAAAACCACACAACGGATTTTCATGCGGTTTTTTTTAATAGATAGAGTGATTCAAGAGGAAGGTTTATATGTATAATACATGCATAATATACCGTGCGAAGCCGGGGCGGGTCGCTAGTTAGAGATAAACAAGCAGCTCCATCGAGACTTGGCTAGTTTTTTACAGAATGTTTTTGGGGGGGTTTTGTTTACGGTTTAACCTTTACGCATTTTTGCTGTTGACTATTGTTTCAGTTTAGTCCATGACCTATTGGCTGTAGATGAATCATTTGACGGCTTGGGTGTCGTCGGGTGGTTTGTGTTGGAAATTTATAGAAATGTGCCGTTACTAATATTCTTTATCCAAACCCTCATAACGAGTCCTCGTATTTTAATATACTTTATGATAATACTAGCTTATGCCCGCGACTTCGTCCGCGTAGATAAATCCCGTTTTTTCCTTATCCCGTGGGAATTTCCAAAAATCCTGAAATTAGTTTCTTAGTTTTGTAGTCACCTACTTTTGTATCAAATTATTATAGTTACTGAGATAGCGTCACTCGGAATCGAATATATAATTCCCGTTTTTTCCTTATCCCGTGGGAATTTTCAAAAATCCTTCCTTAGTGGATGCCTACATTGTATAAGGTATCTATGTGCAAAATTTCATGTCTCTAAGTCCAGTGGTTTGGGCTGTGCTATCCCGCGAGAACTATGCAATTTTCCGGGATAAAAACTATCCTATGTCCTTTCCCGGGACTCAAACTATCTGTATACCAAATTTCAACTAAATCGGCCCAGTGGTTTAAGCGTGAAAAGGGTCAGACAGACAGACAGACAGAGTTACTTTCGCATTTATAATATTAGTAGGGATAGTAAGGATTAATAACACACTTTATTATAATTAAACCTTTGTACCAACACCACCAAGTGACAATTAGTAGTTGTGGTGTAATCGGTTTAGTTCTTGAGGAGTAGAGTCTGTGCTAAATTAATGGACGTCGAATATTTTTGAATGTGATTCATTACTTGTTGTTTTTATTAAAAGTGATTTGTTTAGGATTGAAAGTGACTTTTATTCCACGAGATACTCAAGATTTTGTGCCCACCGAGCGAGTTTATATTTGTGACTTGGAAAACCCGCCACACGCTTGGGTTTGCGACCCGTTATGCTATTTATTAACGCAAGTATTGTTTGGTTAACATTTGACATGTAAAATCTAATTTGCATGTCGTATTGTATACATCTAGCTACAGACTTAAATAATTTAAGGTACCTACTTAACTTACTGAACGAAAGAAGACAGCACCAAGTAGGTCAAGCCAAATTTATTTACGAAGATTTTCGATTATTCAGATCCTATTTATTACTTCTTTTAGGTTTACTTTTTATTACTTACTAGCTTCTGCCCGCGACTTCGTCTGCGTAGAATTATACATAAAAACCTTCCTCTTGAATCACTCTATCTATTAAAAGAACCGCATCAAAATCCGTTGTACAGTTTTGAAGATATAAGCATACATAGGGACATAGGGACAGAGAAAGCGACTTTGTTTTATACTTTGTGGTGTTTTTTTAAGTTTGCTTATTTACTATTTACATAGTATAAACCAAATTATTAAAACAAAAACACAGCCGCAAAAATATTTGATAAGAAGAAACTCCAGCAGCCGAATTTCCTTTGAATTAAACACAGCGTACATACATAGGTACATAAATCACGTCTGTATCCCTGACATAGACAGAGCCCAAGGCAACAAGACCATAGCCCACGTTTAGCATGATTAGGGGCGTATAGGTGGAAAGGGGAAGCAAAATAGTGATGGGTAGCTAGCCGCATCGCCTAAATCATTCTTAAGATTTTCACCCGTTCCCTCAATGGGCTTTCACCATCTGCGCGGGAGGTTCGCAACTGGTACATTCTGTTTTTTCTTTGCTCCTAGAACAGCATGGATGTGCAGCAGGTAGCGTCAAATCTAAATTACAAATCACACGGCAAATATTCCTTGTGACTCCCCGTCATCTTCTTCT